>CM041786.1:66450942-67650942 GCA_023375725.1 Nephotettix cincticeps
GTAGAGACGTGTATTCTGTAGAGACGTGTATTCTTACATTTACTCGGACGAGTTTGTAAACCAGACATATCAGTCAATGGGAACGGGTAGTTTGGGGGGGTTTTGTGCCCCAAAAATGGGTTTTTTGTGTTTTTCCCATGTAATTTTTAAAATTTTATTTTCACCTTTAGAATCGTCTTAAAAACTACAAAATTTAATTCCTTAAAGTTTTTCTCAATCTCCAACGGTTACCGAGATATTAAAAAAACTAAACACAGTACTTTTTATTTTGGGGCCCCAATGTTAATCTTATGAAGAATAAGAAAAAATTAATATTTTCCTTACTAATCAACAATTTTGGATGAAACTTTGTATTTACCTTCATGGGGTTGAGATCTATCCATTTATGCTTAAAAACTATAGTTTATGTGTTTATCATGGCAGCAAACCTTCCTCACAGCATCTAACCTGCATATTTGGTAGAGACGTGTATTCTTACATACAATGCTCGGACGAGTTTGTAAACCAGACATATCAGTCAATGGGAACGGGTAGTTTGGGGGGGTTTTGTGCCCCAAAAATGGGTTTTTTGTGTTTTTCCCATGTAATTTTTAAAATTTTATTTTCACCTTTAGAATCGTCTTAAAAACTACAAAATTTAATTCCTTAAAGTTTTTCTCAATCTCCAACGGTTACCGAGATATTAAAAAAACTAAACACAGTACTTTTTATTTTGGGGCCCCAATGTTAATCTTATGAAGAATAAGAAAAAATTAATATTTTCCTTACTAATCAACAATTTTGGATGAAACTTTGTATTTACCTTCATGGGGTTGAGATCTATCCATTTATGCTTAAAAACTATAGTTTATGTGTTTATCATGGCAGCAAACCTTCCTCACAGCATCTAACCTGCATATTCTTTTCCCATGTTAATCATATAGAAAATAGGAAAACTCCTTTATTTATGGAATGATGTTGATGAAAGTAGGTATGAATTGTCATAATACATTTTTTTGCTATAAAGGCCTACTTTCAGTGTTCCTCAGAGCGGCAAACCTGCATACTCTTTCCCATGTTATTCTTAGGAGAATAGGCAAATAAGTAACTCATGTATTTATCAACAGATATTAATAAAATTTGACATATAGTATTATTATTATATTATTGATTTGGAAATTCGCTGAATACGCAGGTCTACTACGACGTGGGTATTTCTTTTCACTATTGTATTTTCGCTAAAAAAACAAACAACTTTGTATATTAAATCATGACTCTAGGTCAATTGGTTACTGAAATATTTAAAATAGTAAACACAGAACATTGTCTAAAACATTGACTGGAAAGAAAAATTAATGTTTCACTTATTAACCAATATTTTTGGATGACACTTGATATTTAGCTCCATATGGTTGAGATCTAACCATTTATGCTTAAAAATCATAGTTTATATGTTCCTCACAGCAGTGAACCTGCATACTCTTTCCCATGTTAATCTTATGGAGAATAGACAATCTCCTTTATTTTGTCTAGATAATGATAAAACAGTGGAAATGATGAAGGGAGGTACCAAAGAGGATTAGGCTTTGCTGTAAGCAAAAAGATAGCAAGTGCTGTGATAAGTTTTGAAGCCCTAGGCGAGAGACTGTGCAATATTAGATTTAAAGGTAGATTCAAGAATATATCAATAATGAGCGCCTACGCTCCCACAGAGGACGCAGACGATGACGTCAAAGATGCTTTTTATGAGCTGTTAGAAGAAGAGTGGGGAAAGTTATCAGGATATGACACAAAATTACTGATGGGAGATTTTAACGCAAAGATAGGCAAAGAACAAATATGGAGGAAAGTTGCAGGACTAAATAGTTTACACACAGACAGTAATGATAATGGAGTAAGGCTATTAAGCCTAGCTACTTCTTGCAACCTAAAAGTTATGAGCACACATTTCCCGAGAAAGGACATCCACAAAACTACATGGATCTCACCAAATGGTCAGGTAAACTAAAATACCCCCGTCGCAGCAGACCTGCGTACTTAGCGAATTTCCAAATCAATAATATAAAAATAATATATGACAAGTTTAAAAAAATCTGTCCATAAACATGAGAATTATTTGCCTATTCTCCATACGATTAACATGGCAAAGAGTGTGCAGGTTTGCTGCTGTGAGGAACACTGAAATTAGGCATTTCTACCATAAATAATTTTTATCTTAACATTTACACCAACTTTCATCAACATCTGTCCATAAATAAAGGAGTTTGCCTATTCCCTATATGATTATTATGGGAAAAGAGTATGCAGGTTTGCTGCCATGATAAATACATAAACTATGATTTTTAAGCATTAATGGATAGATCTCAACCACATGAAGCTAAATATCAAGTTTTATCCAAAAATATTCATTAATATGGGAAATATTAACTTTTCCCTTGGTTTTTGAAAAACCAAAATTAAATTTAGTATGTAATTATATTTAGAGGTTACATTTTGAACACACTTGAAAATGGGATAATCCTCAAAACATGTTGTGTGAAATAAAATGAAATAATGCAAGGGTACTATGGTATTCATTTACAAAATAATAATAATAGTAGCCCTAATAGTGAACATTCATAAACAAAAAATAATAATATATATATGTGTGTGTGTGTGTGTGTGTGTGTGTGTGCTGCAACGGGGATATTATATATATATATATATATATACATACATATATATTACCATCAATACCCCTGTTGCAGCACACTTGCATACTCAGCGAATTTCCAACTTAATAATATGGCAATAATAATACTAGTATAAGACATGATTGATCAATCAATGCTTGTTGATAAATTAGAGTATTTGCCTATTCTCCGTAACATTAACATGGGAAAGAGTATGCAGGTTTGCTGGTTTGAGGAACACTAAAAGTAGGCATTTTTACCTTAAACTATTTTTATTCTTACCATATACCAGGTTTTATTATAATTAAGAGAGTTTTCCTATTCTCCATAAGATTAACAGTGGAAAGATTATGCAGGTTTGCTGCTGTGAGGAACACATAAACAATGATTTTTTAGCATAAACATATGGATCCCAACCACATGAAGCTAAATACCAATTTTCATCAAAAACTATTGCTTAGTAAAGGAAATATAAAGTATGTCTTATCCTCCATAAGATTAGCATTGAAGCCCCTAAATACAATGTTCTGTGATTATTTAATTAGATTTTAGCAAATTTCCCATAGGGAAGAAGCTATTACCGTGGGTTTCGTGGTAAGACTTAAGCACGGGACCAAGTTATTTTTTTGTCTATAGGTGCCCAGAGTCCAAAAACAATAGATTGCCTCCTTCCTTATAGGAAACTCGCTAAAAAGAAAGAGATTGTTTGTATTATTTTTCGCAGTTTAGTATTGTCAATTTGCAGCTTAGTACAATTTACTTGTTAAGCTATTTTGAAAATATGTCTGAGATTGAGTGAAATAAATAAAAATTGTTTAATAGGTAAGAATAATTTGTTGCTGCTTTGTCCTTATTGGAGGCAAGTTGAATGTGAAGGAAGTATTGTTCGTCAATTTGGCTTGGCTACCAAAGGCTACAGTCCAGGTATGTCACATTACTAATAGTAAGTAGAAGTACTGAGTTTTACTATAAATTAACCCATTCCTGTCTAACTACACACAGTGCACGTCCTCCGCCACTGGTCGTCCCGAGCAAACAATGTGCTATGCCTTCTATGTGTAGTTCCTTTTTCCCCGGATAGGTGTGCTAGTTCATTTGTGCTATTTCAGTGTTGGCTTCCTCTTTAAATCAATGTATTTATAATTTTTTACTATTATCCAATGTTCCATGTTGAAATTTGACTTTGACAGTAAATTATTATCTCACTTGCACAAATTGTTCAGCGATTGAGATAAAATGATATGAAATGAAATAGCTTTATTGTCGTAAGAATGTATACAACTTTTTTGTATTTTGACAAAGTACATGGTCCTAGGTAGCAATATATTGAGGAGATGTTTAATTTATAGATTTAATTATTCTTTTTTAAACATTTTGCCTTCCGAATCGAGTAATGACTATATTAAGGTTCACCTGCAGTCTTCAATCCAATGTTATTTTTTTACACAACTAGTTTCGGGAACAATGTTCCCATTTTCAAGTGTACCGTACTTCAAGAGTGTCTTTAGGTTATTTCAGGATGTCTTAAAAAAGAAATAAAATGAAGACATCCTGAAATAACGTAGACACACTTGAAGTACACTTGAAAATGGGAACATTGTTCCCGAAACTAGTTGTGTAAAAAAATAACATTGGATTGAAGACTGCAGGTAAAACTTAATATAGTTAATTATTCTAGGTAACTGGATCCCGGTGTTGACTGAGAATCTAGTCCGGTAATTATGGGAGAGATGGTTGAAAACATGTTGCTTATTTTTAAAGATATAGATGAGCAGAGAACTTATAAAAAGTTGTGATACGTTAAACACTTTGAAATCACCCTAAATAGATTCCGAAGGATAACGGCGAGAATTTTAAAGAGCAATCTTGATGATTGTCTTTTGCAGTAAACGTTTTTGATTGCAATAATTGGTAAAATTTTAGATAAATTTGAAAAAATAAAAATTTATTTGCAGAGTTTATTTCTCATTTGGTTTATATGCCCATTCCATTTCATACGGTGGTCAAAGGTTACTCCAAGGTACTTAAATTCACTCACACCTTCAATACTTTCACACTTGTCACAAATATTCTCAGCGCCACAACTGTGTTATTTCAGCTCAAAACCAATGGGATCAGAATTTACGCTCAATGAGATCGGCATATACTTATTTTTAGATAAATTTACTGTGAGTTTGTTTTGGTCAAACCATCGCTTGCCGGTGAGAAGACCGCGCCACGCCTCGCGGTGCACGTCCTCCCAGCTGTCGCACTCGAACATAAGAGCCATGTCGTCAGCATACAGGAATATCTGCCCATTCCCTAAATTAATTTTTCCCAGCTTGCTAATGTAAATCAAATACAGCAATGGCTCTAAAGTCGAGCCTTGTTTAACCCATGATTAAGAAACTCTTTTGAAGTTTTACTATTTATGATCACAAATCAAAATTAATATTTAGATCTCCACCAATCATTATGTAATCAGAATTCCATTTAGTTATAAATTTTAAAAAGCTTTGAAGAATACTTAAAAATTGCCAAGGGTTTCCATTGGTAAAGTGGTAAATTACACTAGTATTAATCTATATCTATCCACAAAAGTATCAGCTGCTTCAAAATGCAGTTCTCTGCAAAATTTTGTTCCATTACATTCCCTGGACACAACACAGTTTTCAACAAAACTGGAAACTCCCCCTCTAATATGATTAGTCTGTGAGAAATCTGCAGAGCATTGAAAGTTATTAGGGTAAGTAAGAATTATTTCATCTTTTGACAACCAGTGCTCAGACAGACAAATCACTGAAATTTTGGAGCCAACCAAAAAACTTTTTAAAACTGACACACTTTATCCCTTAAACCTTGGATGTTAAAAAAAATAAATTTGATAGTCTCAATCTGATTCTGATGAAGAGTTAAGAGTTTGTAGAGGAGTGAAAAGATTAAAAAAGAGATTGCTAATGTTATTTTTCAGGTTTTTATCTATGATCGGATCTTGACTATGTTTTTTGGTTCGCTACTGTTTACAAACTATAATTAAATACCAAACAATTTTTGGTTGAGTCTATATAGCTGCTGTCCTGTTGAGAGATGTAACATGGGTTGTGATGTTTGTGTGACGAGTTGACATCCAAGGAACAGATGTGTTGGAGTGGTTCATGGGGGGAACGTTGTTTACATGCTGTCATCAGAGTAGTGGTATTCTTCAGTCGATTAACTAAACTTTCATAGGATAAGCCTCTTCTTAATTTACTTCGGGATTACTCGTTGTGTACAACCACTTGTATTGCTGCTCCAGTGCACTGCTGGAGTTTCACCAGTTGTCCCACAAAGTGTTGGATCGGGATTTCATCTCGGACACATCCCAAAGGAGAGCATATAAGATATTTCAATCCTTTTTTGATGAAATCTGAGGTCATATCTGAGAACTCTGAATCATAAGTATCAATTCTTGGTTTGTTGTAATACTTCAGGCTTTCTTATCAGACCATAAAAAACCGCACCACATTTCTTCTGGCAAGTGAGGTGAGGTGTTAAGCAATCTGGAGCTGCAGGTTTACCAATATTATCAGCGAAAACTGTTGCCACTCCTCCCTCACTCGATGTGCTTGTTCTCTCCAAGGTATGCTAAGACACAGTGGGAAAAAGCTGTTATGCAATCCAGAATTTTTTCTTGAAAGAATTTCCCAATGTCGCCTTCGATGTTGTCAATAGGTTGATGTATAATATCACAAACTGAAAGACTTTCCTTGCTTGTAAAGTCTTCTGTAATGGTAAGCACTTGGACTGCAGCTTGTCCATTTATACATTGTAAAATTCTCTCCGTTAATAAGTTTTTCCTCTCTTTTTTAGGTGACCTATTAAAGCACCTATTAAAGTATTACATCAAGGTGGAGCCTCGTATGTGAAGCCACATGGCTACAACACCTCCTTAGCCACCTGAGGAAGGATCAAAGCTGGTCCTGATCCTCTTCGGTCTTTTTTTCTCTTGAGAACGTTTTCAACGAATACAGCAATACGTCGCCAGTTCTCAAGAGATGTCATCATGAGAGGGACAATGTTCTCGGGCGAGATGGCCCCCACTTCCAGTTCCATACTTCTTCTCTGGGCTGCCCAGCGCTCACACTCAAAAAATGTGTGATAGGCATCGTCCCGGGGAGCATCCCCGTATCGACAGGCTGCACTGTCGACCTTGCCCATCTTATGGAGGTAGTCGCGGAATAGCCCGTGCCCAGTGAGGAGCTGCGTGATAAGGAAGTTGACCTCACCGAATCCGCGCTCGACCCACACAGACAGTTTCGGGATTAATCGACGCGTTCAGGCACCTCTCGTCTCCCGGTTCCACCTCTCTTGCCATGATGTCATTGTGGCCTCTCTCGCCACTCGTGGTGCCTCCTGGACCCCAAGGTCGGATTTGGTTTGAAAAACCTGCTTCCTTTCCTGGGCCAGAAGATCCACAGGTATGACCCCCGCAACCACCAACGATGCCGGCTCAGAGACGGTCCGATAAGCTGACGCTATCCTCAGGGCCACCCTTCTCTGGACCGAATCCATCTGCTTTCGATAGCACTCCTTCTTCAGCGCATCTGCCTAGACCTCGCAACTGTAAAGGAGTATCGAGTTCGAGACAGACAAAAGGAGCTTGCGCTTGTCAGCTGTCGGGCCTCCGACATTCGCCATAAGTCGGCTGAGAGCAGCCATTGTCGTCCCCGCTCTTTCCACGGCATATCGTATCTGGTCCCTGAAGGTGAGCTTGGTATCCAGCCGCCCCAGGTACTTCACTGCCGGCTTGGCTCGAATAGTCTCCGCATTGACACGAAAGTCGCATAACGTTTGATTTCGGCGTCCCGTCATCATGACAATATCGGTCTTCTCAGTGGCGAGGCTCAGACCGCGGTCCTCCATCCATCCGCTGATAAGCCTCATCATCTGATTCAACTTCCATTAGGCAAGTTGGATGTCGCGAGCAACAATGACCGCTGCAACGTCATCCGCATAACCCATGAGGAAGGAGTCTTCAGGGAGGGCCAGTCTCAATATCCCATCATAAGAGGTGTTCCAGAGATCCGGCCCTAGAATAAAACCTTTAGCTGCACCGGCCGTTACAGCCCTTCTACGGGGGCCCTCCGTCGTCTGGAAAATAAGTTTCCCTATCCCTAAGATAACTCCGAATGATCCGAAGAAGATACTCAGGGACATGGAACACGTGCTCGAGTGCATAGAGCATTACACTCCAGCTCGCGGAGTTAAACGCATTCCTCACGTCAAGGGTGACAAGCAACGTGAGGCAGCGAGAATGGTGGTTTCCGCACTGAGCATTTCTTGCAGCCTCAACGACCTCCTGGATGGCTCCGATGGTGGAACGGCCTTTTGTGAACCCGTGTTGCCTCACCGACAGTCCACCCGCGTCCGCTTCAAGACGTGGCTTTAGTAGACGCTCCAGGAGTTTCCCAGCTGTATCCAGCATACACAGAGGGCGGTAAGCCGATGGTGTTCCCGGGATTCCCTTACCCTTGCCAATCAGTGTCAGACGCTGGAGCTTCTATCGCCGACAAAAGACACCCTCATGCAGACACCGATTGAACATATTCAGGAGGATTGAGGGGCAAGTGCTAGCAATAGACTTCAACACCTCTGTTGGAACGCCGTCTGGTCCAGGAGTGCTGCCGCTCCTCATGTAACTGGCAGCTTCGCACAACTCTGCCGCAGTAAACAGGGGAACGTCACGGAGGTCCTCCATGTACCTTTCCTCCGCTCTGACCAAGTGTGCCGGAAAGAGAGCATCGACGATGTTCACCATTGAGAACGGGTCCAGCTCAGGACTGGGGACCCCGGCTCCGAGACTTCGCATGACCAGCTTGTATCCGAGGCCCCAGGGGTTACAATTCACCTCCTCTCTGAGCTCTTCCCACTTCTCTCTCTTTCTCCGTCGGATGGCTCTTTTCAGAGCGTTCTTTGCTTCCCGATGTTCCAGAGCGGCGACGGCTCCAGTGATGGGGTTACCCCTCCTGACTCGAGTAAGACGCCTTCTGCATCGTAGACATGCCCTTCGGAGCATTGCAATTTCTTCCGTCCACCAGTAGGCTGATTTTCTACTTGGACGGGGAGCTCTTCTCCGAGCCATGGAAGAGTCGCAGGCTCGGCTGATGAGCTGCATTGTGGCCTCGGCCACAACTTCAGCCTGGTCCTCGAGCAACAACACATCATCCTTATGGGCCTTAATCACCGCCGACAGAGTCACAACATCGAGTCCAGCAACGTTCCACCGTAAAGGACGGGGGTAGCGCGCCTGCGCGGGAAGTTGGCGTCCGCACGACCACATGAAGGTAATGTATTGGTGATCACTGCCCGTGAAATCTTCAATGATTCCCTAGCCTGAAATCGAGGGCATGAGATTTTCCGACGCGAAGGTGACGTCGGGAATAGTGCCCTTATAGCCTGGTCTTCTGAAAGTGGGGGTGTTGCCCTCATTCACGACGATGAGTCCGGTTCTGGCAGCAAACTCCAGAATCTTGCTTCCTCTAGTGTCAGTCTCCGACATGCCCCATTCGACTGCCCTAGCGTTGAAGTCCCCGGCTACAATGAAACTGCCGCCGGCTCCTCGTACCAAGAAGTCTTCAAGGGCCTCCAGCTTAGCTTGGAACACCGCAACACGGTTGTTTATAATGAGATAGCAGCTCACAACTGTGAACCTATTGTCTCTCACCCACACAAAGCCTTCGCCGGCACCTTGACCCAGGATTTGAAAATTCCGGAGATCGGGAATCCAGATAGCTGCCGTTCCGAGAGGGTCACTAAACCACCCCGGGCTGTCTCGGTCGTGGTGCTGCTCGGAAATTATGGCTAGCTCAACACCCCACTCCCCGACGAACTGTGTTAAGAGGTGGTCCGCCAGTACACTCCTGTGGAGGTTCCCCTGCAGGATTTTCATCATCTATTTCTGCCACTGCCGGGAGTCATCAAGAGTCTATCAAGAAACACGACAGGCACGAGTTCTGGGATGTGCTCTAGAGGAGAGTACTTCCGCTCCGCACAGAGACAGCACTTGGCCTTTGCTGTGCAGGCGGACTTGAAATGTCCCTGCTCTCCGCATTTTATGCAGAGTCCGCTTGCTCTACGATCAGGTCCTTTACAGACGGACTGCTGGTGCCCGTACCCAAAGCATCGGAAGCAGCGGGTGACCACGGTCCGGAGCCGGACCCTTCCGATGACCCAGCCTACCCTCAGCTTTCCAGCCTTCAAGAGCCAAGGTCCACAACAGTCATTTTCAGCCCTCTGCTGTTCTCGGCTGTCAGAAATACTTTGGCACCCTCAGCGAGGTTTCCGAGGGTGTTTTTAACCGCCTCGGTCACCTCCTGATCGGAAGTACAGGAGTCCAGGTCCCGGACCTCGACCACCACCCTGTGCTCCAGCTGACGCACAGAACTCGCATTCCCCACTGCTGCCTTGACCGCGTCTTCGAAGGCGGCCTTATCTTTGGTTCCACTCCCGAGCCCCACCAGAACTGCACCAGCCCTGGTTCTCCTCACAGAGCGAATGACTGCCCCGGATGTTTCAGGCATTACCTTTTTCCGGATGCCTGCCAGAACCTCACTGAAGGAGCGACCCTGAGCCGGCCTGATAAGAACGGCATCAGGCCTCCCCTGGGGAATCTTCTTCCCTGGAGCCGGCTTGGAGGGTACCAGCTGCTTCGGGGTGGGATGCCTCTGAGGGGAGGGATGCTTTCGCTTTTCCTCACCCGGACGGGTGGGGAGGCGGATGCCTCAGCTTATCCTTACGGGACTCAACCTTTTTGAAGGGGGTCTCTGAGTTGGGCCTCGCCTTCGGCTGTAGTGGATTAGCCATTTCCCTCCGAGGCGCATCAGCACAGTCAGGAGACGTCTCCCTCAGTGGCAGGTGCTGGCGGGATAAGTTTCCCAAGTGAAGGGGACTAGCCTCCGATCCTGTTGACATCCTCCGTTGCCTCTTTCTCCCTTTGTGGCTGTTTTGTGGGGGGGAGATTGGGGACAGGATCCTGTTTGCCGCCTCTCTTTCCTGAGCCCTCGCCCTTTCTGCCACAGCCCGGCATGCCTGGATTAAGGTCTTCCTGTAGAGACAGAACGCCAGTCTTAACTGTTTGGATCACGTTCTTTTGAACCATAAATGTCTCCACCATGGACGCAAGAGTGACACCCATGGCCTTCAGACGAGCATCAACATCGGTCTCAGCGTCAACGATCTGATGTCACAGGACTTCCACGTCCACAAAGGGCTTCTCGGGACTTCTCGATTTTGGAATACCCTTAAACGTTGGGAGAGTAGTTGGAGGTATCTCAATCCCAGGTAAGGGGTCCTCCAATACACCTGTCTCCACGGACGCTTCTCCACCTGTTGGTGTCCTGAAAGGGGCTGAGGGTGGAGAGGTCCTAAGAACTCCTGACTTGGTTGTCTATTGAGGTGACCTTACTATCTTCGAGCTGCGGGCAAAAGGCGACATCTCCTTCTCTTGAACTCCTGTTTCTGCAATGGAGTTCTTCGTTGTTTTGCTCTTGAGGGGGTTTGGACAATCCATAATATGTTTGTATCAGTGCATCGTGCGGCAAGGGGCGGCCCAGAATAACCAAGAGGGGGTATACCCTCGGTGACCATGCCCCTACCCCAGTTCCCTGAGGCCTGGTCTCTGTTTGCCCAGCACCGAAACCCTGACTTGCTGGGGGTCGCCCGTTGCAATGCAGAGCCCGACCTCTTCATCCATGCCGCACTCCCTGACCAAGGACCGAGGTGACTGGCTCCTGTCAACATACTGAAGGGATCCATCGGCAGTGCAGGCACACATCAGCCCTTAAAATACAATAGGGGCACTCCCCGAACCCTCCAGTGCGTGACGGTCGAAAGAAATAGGAAAAGACACTCAGAAAGCGGGGTCGAAGAGAGGAAGTGGTCGGGCAAGATTATCCCAGGAATGAACAAAGATTGTGAGCTAGGGCCCAAAAGAGAGAAGAAAGGCCGTCGCTCTGGAAGGAGGAAGAACTGCGATCTGGACAGACAGTCTCGCATTTTGGCTAGGGTACCTCGGGGTTGCCAGCCTCTCCAAAAGGAGAGACCTCCCGTGTAGTCGAAAGCCGACTACCCCTGAGGGGAATAACTATTTATTACTGCATGTAAACTGGATTTAAAAGTGCCAATTGAAATAAAGGAATTATTTGAAAACAAAAGACTTGATAAAGCGCAGTGCTTGTTTCTAGGCCTACCGTTTGGATCTGGTGGAAAAAAAAGTAAACCCCGTAACTGTGAATATATTCACAGTTACGGGGTAATGAAATCAAAACATAATCATTTATAATGTTACTGCACAGTCATAGTGAAAGGGGCTCAATTTTAACCAATCCCGGACGACGCCCTAACTAGGCGTAGACCTCATATAAGAAATAAATAAAATCTTCTGTTTTGGTGTTTACAACACTTAGTTATTTGTAGATAAATGAAATAAAATGTATTCGTGCCATAAATAATTTGAAAAAAATACCAAAATAAGAATCTATGTTGATAATGTAACGTTAATCATTAGTTTGAGTTCCTATTGATCAAATATGGTCCATAAATATACATACATATATATTTAATACGATCCAAGGATATATCCGCTAAACGTCCACTGGGTAACAAAATTTAGTGGATAAATCCGCCGACTGTCTGAAAAAGGTTAATTCAGACTGGACGGCCTTAGGCATCTCATAAAAATTCAGCCAGGAATGGGTTAAATGAAAATATTTTGTTATTTGAAGAATATAAATTAGAATAATTATTGTACTGAATCTAAATAAACGGTACCAGTGGACTGACACATACTTTCTCCCTTAAGTAAATAAAAAAAAAATCTATAGTAAAACTATCATGTTCTACAAAGTTATTCTAAATATCATTTAATAATTTATTGTTCAAATTGCATGGCGGAAACCCCCCCCCCCCCCCCGGTAATACCAAGCTTTTTTGAGCTGGTTTTGTTCAGTGATTTGACCTTACACTTCATACCAAGTTTCATGGAAAACGGTTGGAAAGTAAGGAAGAAATTATAGATTTTTTTATATTCTCCATAAGAATAACATTGGGCGCTTTCAGACAACGTACTGCGTTTATCGTGGACAGTAAATTTAAACTTTTCTCTGGAACCGTTAGTCGTAGACAAATAATTCAAAATACTAATTTGTTTAGTTTTTTAAGCTGGTTTCAATGGTACCAAGTTATACTTTACTTTTATTGTTTTCGCTGAAAATTTAAAAATTTGATTTTTTTGACATTTAAAAGCCCATAACTTTTGAACCGTCATTTTTACAGACATGCGGGTGGTGTCAAATTATTTAGTACTCTGTGCACTATAAGCTATCAAATTTTAATTAAAATCGTTAGAGCCGTTTTTGAGAAAATTGGATTTTTCACGTTTTTTAAGGATTTTTAGGGGTGAACTACCCTTAAAAATCAAAAATTCAAAAAAATGAAAAAAACGCCTGGAGATACGGTGACTATATATATACATGCCAAATTTCATCTAAATCGGACCAACGGGGTAGGCTGTGGCACTGTACACATCCAGACACACACACACACACACACACACACACACACGGACAGACATCACGTCAAAACCCACTTTTTTGGATTCAGGGGACCCCAAAACGGATATATCCACCCTCAACTCAAATTCAAAAATTTTGACGAAAACAATACTTTCTCCATATACTATGTATAAGGGGAGAAAGTAAAAGTATAATTCTTGTTTACAATTTAATATATATAAAAGCTAATAATCTTGTGAATTTTCACTCCTAGACAAGTTTTGCTTTAACTAAAGTAACTGACTTGTTTTATTAAACTTGTTTTTTCTTGTTAACTTCAAAAATGTGTGAAAAAATATTGTTGATTGTTTACACCATTTCAATTATTTATTTCATCTTGTTTTGCTTGACTTTCTTATAGGCATAGATACTACTGATTGATGCAAAATTAAATAGCATTGATTTTTATTCACTCACCTCCTGACTTGCTTACTATCAGCATATCAGTTACTGTTATTGCTGTGCTTCTTGCCGGTGAATTACATTCAAAACAGAAAGCCTTTACATACACAATTTTAATTTTTTAGAGGCTTTGTTCTTGCAGATGGTTAATTATGATTTATGCATATCACCACAATTATGGCATCTTCAATCTTCTGGGAGGCATAAGTTCACCATCTGCAAGAACTAAGGCTTTAAAAAGGTAACAAAAAATTAATTTTCTTGCTATTAAAGAATAAATACAACAAATTTTTTGTCAATTTTCTTTGTAAAATTATTTTTTAATAATCGTTGATTTGATTATATTTTCTCAGGCTGCCCTAGCCCCAGATGCACTAGACATGGTTCGCAAGTCAGAAAACCCAGACCCGATAGATATAGACCGTGGAGAGCAGATCTTGACCATCGCAGTACTCAGCATTTTAGTGACGGCTCTAGGGTCCATCGGCATCACCTTGGGTGGACTCATTTGCTGTCTCAGGTAGGCTTATCTTGTTTAGTACTCCTTGCCATAACTTTTTACAATTTAGTAGATAAATTATGGACCTAACAATATTGGCTTTGGAGAGGATGCTGGTATAATAGAATTTTTTTAAAAATCATAAAGATAATTTGTAACATTGTCATTGATAAATATTTTACACTAAAGCTCAAGTTAGAATTTGTCATTTTAGCATTTCCCATAGGGAAGAATTTACGTATTCTCATGGCAGTCTTAACACATGTTATTTTTATTCTTTAGGTGCTAGAGTCATAAACATAGTCATTAAAAATTTATATTTATATTTTTTTATTATATATATATATAACTTAATATTATAATGAAGAGGTGGTTTCTGTTATGTTTGTTTGTGGGTTTTTGGGATTGTGTGTTTGTGGGTTTGTGGGTTTGTGGGTTTGTTGTGGCAAGTGAACGCAAAAATACTGAACCAAACAGTTTGAAATTTTACACAATGACAGATCTTAAACTCATGCAACACATAGGATACTCATTTCTTAAAATCCTCTTGGGCTAGCTGTGAACGTCCTAAGTTTCAATGTTTACATTTTTAGAAAATGAATATAAAATTACTTGAATGTCAACAGCTGTGAACACTAAAATTTGACAGTTCGAGAAGCAGAAGACATGGTTGCTGTAAATACCCTGGGATTCAATGTTTACAGTTTTTAATGTCAAAATCCGTTTACTTTACATTTTGACAGTTCGGTAAGAAAAAGAATAAAGTTAATTTTTACACATAAACTGCTGGATCGAAATTAGTGAATTATTAGTTCGAAATAGAATGGTAGATTTTTAATTTTCTATGCCTGTCTATTAGATAATATTTCCACATATTTAAATATGTTAATTTGTCATGTTTAGATATTCTTAGACACGTGTTTGTATTTTGTAACATTAAAGAATTATTATCTTTAAATGGTGCCTAGAGTCCATAAACAATATTTTTTATATATATATATATATATATATATATATATATACAGTAGAACTTGGATAATTCGAACCTCAAGGGACCAGAAAAAAATTTGAACCATCAAAAAATTCGAATTAGAAAAGTTTTTGCATGTAGTTGAAATAAACAATTAAACATCATGCTGTAACACTCTATATTAAAAACGTTAGGTTAATGAAGATATTACTGATTAAAAAACCTAATTTTTGTTGAATGTCGATAATGTGTTTGGAGGGATCCCGAAACTAGCTATTTAAAACTTTTTCAAATCCCTTCTCTATCTCCTTGATCGCCGCTATTTATTCTTGCAACGTCAGAGATTTGTAGGTTCACTTTGACAAAGCCATCATACAGACGACGTGTTAACATGAACGTATACGAAGTCACAAATGCCAACACGAAACAAAGACAACGAATATCGGAAGAAAACTACCATCAATGATACACACGCTACTGAACTGCGTCGGCGCCATGTTGAGCAATAGTAGACTGATGAGGGGGAGGGGTATAATGTGACCAGTCAACAGCAGGTGTAGGTGCTATGAGAAGGATTGGCTGGAGGGGGGGTAGGCCCATTGATCTAACTAAAAATAGTCTGAGGACAGGAAGCCCGGATGTCGTTTCCTGGAAAATCGCACACAATGACTTGTTCAATTTTCTAGATTTTAATTAAAATCTTCGAATTATCCACTGTAATATATATATATATTTGATCTATATAGTTCACTTGTAAGGAATACTGTTATATTAAGTAAAGTTAAAATAATTAACTGAGTATCCTTGATAAACATTATTTTATTTAAACAACATGTTTCAACCTTTAAAGGCCATTTTCAAGTTCTTGAAAATTTCTTTAACTTGAAAATGGCCTAAAGGAAACATGTTGAATAAAATAATGTTTATCAAGGATACTCAGTTAATTATTTTAACTTTACTTAATATATATATATATATATATATATATATATATATATATATATATGTCTGTGAACACGATAACTCTCGTAAAAATGGTCCGATCGAGACCAAATTTGGTATAGACGTGTATTCCTACAAATGCTCGGACGAGTTCGTAAACCAGACATATCGGTCAATGGGAACGGGTAGTTTGGGGGGGTTTTGTACCCCAAAATGGGTTTTTTTGCGTTTTTCGTATGTAATTTAAAAAAATTTTAGATTTAATCTTTCACCATTAAAATCAGCTTAAAAAACTACACAAGTAAGTTCCTTAAAGTTTTTCTCTGTCTCAAACGGTTACCGAGATATCAAAAAATCTAAACACTGTACGTTGTATTTTGAGGCTCCAATGTTAATCTTATGGAGGATAAGGAAAAATTAATATTTCACTTATTAACCAATATTTTTGGATAAAAATTTATATTTAGCTTTGTGTGGTTGAGGTTCATCCATTTATGCTTAAAAATCATAGTTTATGTGTTTATCATGGCAGCAAACCTGAATACGCTTTTCCCATGTTAATCTTATGGAGAATAGGCAAATAATCCTCACGTTCATCGACAGATTTTGATCATTTGTCGTATATTATTATTATTATATTATTGATTTGGAAATTCGCTGAGTACGCAGGTCTGCTGCGACGGGGGTATTATTTTGATAACCCTATAGTATTCTACTTAAGACTCATTGCAGCAAAATTGCTGGTGCTTGATTTAATTCAATGTTATCACAGCATTTTAAAATAATTAACATTAACATAACTTTCATTTAAAGTAGGGATGGGTCGATTCCAATTTTGTTTGATTCCGAATCCGATTCTGATTCCAACGAATCCAGGCATTGATTTGACCTTCGTCAACAAATGTAACGCTTTAACCCTAAAAGTGTCCAATATATTTTTTTTTCAGTGTCATCAGGTTTATAGGGATTTGCAAGCCTTTAAAAAAATCTTTATGATATGTTTGGTTTACGAACTCGTCCGAGCATTTGTAGGAATACACGTCTCTACCGAATTTGGTCTCGATCGGACCATTTTTACGAGAGTTATCGTGTTCACAGACACACACATATATATATATAAATTTTAACGACTATTGTTTTTGGTCTCTGGACACCTAAAGAAGAAAAAATAACATGGTCTCGGGCTTAACTCTTGCTATGAGACCTACGGTAATAGCTTCTTCCCTATGGGAAATTCACTAAAAAATATACATATGTATAGTTAATTTGAACTTAAACAAAATAACAAAATTAATATAAACTAGTGGTAATTGAGTGGAATTAATAGCTAGTGGTAAAAATCATGAAGATTGCAAAAATCACAAAATATCATATTTGAGTCCAAGCAATTTCCTTTACCACTTTTTTTGAAAATAATCCCCCATTTCGATAACAAAACAATAAATAATAACTAATTAATGCTTTTCTCCATTAAAAACTATTTAGAACCCAAATATAAACACTAAACAAACAAATATGTTGCATAACAATAACAGTCAACAGCGCGACAACAGTGGACAGACTACGCCGTTTAGGAAAAGAAATAATATTGCAATCTATCATCCTTCAATGATCCGTATTTTGAAGGCAACACAATAAATAATTATTTATGTATTTCACCACTGAAAATTTGTTGCACAATAATATCAGACGACAAAGACAAAGAATTATTTACAAATCCATGAACAGACGACATGGGCCACTAGTGTTTTCGCTATACAATTATACCCACAAAATGATTGTGCCGGCTTTTAGAGTAAATTGATATAATTAGATTATTATAACTTACTAATCAGAGAACACATTTTTTATTAAATTATCAACGTTTAAAAATTCCCATCAAATTAGCATTACGTTAGCAAATTCATCAACGGATAGACGAGAATGGCATGTCGTGTAGGCTACTTGGTATCTTTGGTATCGTATAATAGTTTAGTCAGAACAAAAGTCTGTTTTATAGATATATTTTAACCAATTATTTGTATGAAAATAAAAGTATTAAATGGGGTTATATTTTTTCAACTAATCCCGTTAATTGTTATCATAGAAAATGCATATTACTTGTTTTGTTACCAAAAAGTTAATTTCACGGAATAATATAATCAACATTATATTAGATTAGATTATTGAAATGGCAACTAACCTAGGTAGGTATTTAATTCTAAATCAAATGAATTCAATTCTGATTTTATTCTGAATTCAATATCGTATTGAAGTTTATTTGTAACTGAAATAAGAATAATTACGTCGCAACCTCGAATCGACCAATGACGTTCTTGCATTATTTATAAAGGATACAAATTTACATCATTCGTCGTTTGCACTATTGTGTTCGAGCAAAGATATTTCGTATTGACAATGTAATCTGAAATGAAAAGTTTGAGCGTTAATGCTCATTTTTTATATGTTCTATCAGTAATTTTGGATATCTATTGAATTGTACTGGGTAATTGTTACTTTCGTTTCGGAGTCAGATATTCGATTGCTTTGAAATGAAATATTGTTTTTTATTTAATATAAAAACGATAGTTATTTAATTATCGTTCACTTTCAGTTCATTGTTGTAGCTGCTACAACAATGAACTGAAAGTGAACGGTAATTTAAGTCGGGAGGGTGACGTTTGGTTTCCTGATTCGAGTTTCATAAAAAAAATGACGACAGTATCTTATTACGACATTGTGACGAGGCAAATTAAATTAACTCTTTCTTTAACGAGAATAACAAACTTAACTCTTTCTTTCGCCCTTCTTCGTCGGTGGACCAACAAACGCTTGGTTTCGAAGAATCGGAATCGACTTTGGGCGATCATTTTCGATTTGGATTTCAATCCAGAGAATCAGTGGAATCGAGAATCGATGTTTGGAATCGACCCAACCCTAATTTAAAGCTGTAACCCCACCCCCCATGGCTGTGGTTCCATAAATCTATTTCCTATACCATTCTAGCTATCTAAATACTAAATTCTATATATCTAAATACAATCGCAAGTGTAATTGACTCACTGGTGATACAAATTCCAACCTAATTCTAGAAGTGCTAGCGACTTTAAATTTTGCACGGACCTTCCTTTTGGTCTACAACCAACAGGAAAATTACCAGATGTAACAATTTTAATTACAACCTTTTAAAAAAATTGTAATAATTTTATTTTATCATATAAAATACAATGGGTTAATTTCTTGTTATTGCAGGGTTTCACCCTTCAAAAATATAACTTCCTGGTGATTTTTTGGTAAAATTTTTATGAGTTATCCTGAAGTTACTTTGACATGTATCATTTGATTTTGTAGTTTTTAATTTTACTACCTGAAAAATCTTTAAATGGTAAAAAATCATAATTTTTCAGCTATTTCTTTTTAGGAAAACGAATTATATTTTTCAGCTATATATTTGTAAGTAAAAGTCCTAAAGGAAAACTGATGGCACTTTGCCCTGTTGATTTTTTTAGATCTACAACTTTGTCTCTTGAATGTTACTCATATTTCCTCTTTCACCATTAGACAGTGGTATTTTTTTAAATTGTCTTTTTTGTTCACATTTTACTGCTTTGTCAGTTTGTTTAGAATATAGAGGTCTGATAATAAAATAGAAATTAAAATATACTAGTCTTGGGCAAAACAACTGATAAACCAGAACTTAGCTGACACCAGCGTTGAGCCGACATCAACTACGGGGACCTGAGGCAGAGCCCAGAGCGAGCAAAGCCGACATCAACTACGGGGACCTGAGGCAGAGCCCAGAGCGAGCAAAATGAGTCTCTCCAGTATATTCCTAATGTTCCTCATTCCAGACCGCATGATTCAAAACACTTAAATGCAATATTTGGGGATTCAAAATGTTAATACCTACATAGATCACGGCCTAGTCTACACAGCGAAAGACAAGGCGGAAACTTTTCCTAACACAATGCATGCTCAGATTCAGACAAACCACGATGTCTACGACAAACTTCAAGGGGAGAGGGTTGAGCATTTCACATTTCATGGAGAACTTCTTCGTAGAACCTTCAGGAGACAGCTTAGACCCCTTCACGATGACGGAGCTCGAAAGCGATCCAAAGGCTCAAGCCTTCAGGCACGTCAGCCCTGCAGGCCGCCCAGGCCCCCATATTTGCATATTTGTTGCTAATTTTCAATGCTGCCCTCAGGTTCCATTATTTCCATTTTTTTTCTGGAAATGTGGAAGTCCATGAAAATAATCCAGATCCCGAAACCAGGCAAGAACCAATTGTTTCCCAAAAACCATCGCCTCATTTTCCTACTCTCGGCAGTTTCTAAGCTTTTCGAACACCTGTTCCTGTCCAGAATATCGCCCTTCATGGACGGATACATAAGGCCGGAGCAGTTTGGATTTTAGTCACGGACACTCTACCACGCAACAACTGGTACGGGTGATTACGAAGCTGGTCGACAACCATAATATTAACTTATGTTGCAGTGCTATTGAATGTCAGCAAGGCATTTGAAAGGCCTGGCACGAGGGACTTCTCCTCAGGCTCAGCGACTCACCACTCCCGGCAGAAACAGTTCATCTCCTCAAGTCTTACTTATAGGGCTGACGGTTCCAGATATGCGTCAAGGGGGCGCTATCCACAACGTGTCCGGTAGAGGCTGGAATACACCAGGGCAGGGCCCCGGTACTCTACCTTTTTTTATACTAATGACATGCCGACTGTTCCAGGAGTAAAATTGTCGCTTTACGCTGATGATGCACTAATGCACTACAGAAGCTGTCGCCCTGACCACGCCGTGAGGATGATGCAGACACAGATGGACGCCCGGTCACCATGGCTCCACCAGTGGCAAAGTCAAGGTGGATAAAGTAATGCCATTTATTTCAGGAAGAGGCAAAAAATGAGCAGTTCCACCCGAAATCCAGCTAGACGGATGTGGAATACCGTGGAAGTTGTCTGTGAAGTACTTAGGTGTCACCCTGGACTCACATCTGTGTTTCTAACAGCATTTTGACAGGAACGTCGTTGAGGCAATGGCAATCCTGACGTCAGGACGAAGGTCAACATGTTCCTACTAATTGTACTCTCTTGTATCATGTATGCTTCAGAAGCGTGGTGGATTCTGACCAGCAAGACCAACAGGAAACCCATAGAGGTCATCCAGACGAAGTCGCTAAGACGAATCACACGCCACAACCGGGATTCATCAGGAACTCTGTAATTATGGGGACATTGGGAGTCCCAACTCTTGATCTATTTAACAGAACAAAAGCTCATGGACTGTTTCAGAAAGCAGCCAAGTCCACCCTAGAACATATCAGGGAGCTTTGTAGACGGCATGACATCGCAAAGATCTGGAGGCCCAGACCTATTGCCATCCTGGATGATCCACCGTAGGTGGCTAGCGTGACCTGCCCAGCTTGCACAGCAATGCGTCGACACTTCGTAACTTAAGTTTAAGTTTAATATATTTTGATTAACATCTGTTATTTCACTTGCTCCGGCCCTGTTCTGATTTGATTGTTATAGCCACCCCAAGAGGTAATCCAGCAGCTACAGCTGAAAATACTATACAGCTAATACTATAATTCACCCGTATGTAAGTTGCTCATACACGTCTTGACAGATGGGGGAAGGTGGGTTTAGTTTGGGTAAACACAGCTAAACGGTGGAGTTACCACATAACCCTCGCAGGAGCAGGAGTACTCATAAAGAGTTATCACCTACAAAAAAAAGTGAATGGTACTAGTATCAGTAAACCTGTGATAATGAGAATTTTTGTCATTTTCTATTGCAGGAACATCCACCCGAGTCTACCTCTGAACTGGATAAAACACATTCAAAAGAGAAAGAAACAGCTGTAGAAAAGGTCTAAAACAACACAATATGCTGTGCAGGCAATGTCTTACTTAAGAATTTTTATTTGCACAGGGCGTACTGTACTGGTAAACTTAACTATTATTATGCTTCACCTGTAGTTTATTTAAATTGAACAGGTAAACTTCAAAAACATTTTGTAAAAGCCATTTTTTTACAATATAGCTTAAAAATGTATATTTTATCAACAAAATAAATACAGGGTACTTCAGTTTATCAAAGCTAATGTGGCAAAATACTAGTTTGGATAAGAGAAAATACTTTAGATACTGACTGATCCTTAGAAAACCCTAAACATTAATTTAGTCAAGGAGCCTCAAATGATAAAGTCAATTAACAAATGAATTTGAAATAAATTTTCACTCTAAAATAATCATCAATTATTATTATTTATGAGCACCAAGAAAAAACCAGATAATATAAAAGTGGAAAATTTTTTCACGTGAAGGATGAAAGTAACTGAAATAATTCAGTGAATTGTATTTGCCATATTTTTATTAATGGGTAACTTAATAAAACACATCATAGTATAATATAATCTTCTAATAATAATTACAAAATAATTATTTCCTTCATTTTGAGCTTAAATTGCCTAAGAACCAATACTGTCTGTGTTTAAATGTATCCAAGGATTATTGTAAATATTGTTTTAGATAAATAATAGATTTAATGTTAGATTACCTTATCTATTATGGAAGTTCGTTTTGAATTTTATTTTATTTAAAAATAACATTTTGATCTCCATTATGTTTCCAATTTTTAAAATGATAAAATTGTTCAGTATTCATTACTTTTCACTTTTCATAATGGCCAAAATGTCTAGGTTATTGTTTTTTACTCCATGTTTAGTTTAGACCAACTACAGACGTAACAAGAGTTTAATTATAGGCTAAGATTTCATTCCACATTATTATTTCCACATTACATTTTGATCTTCCTTTTTTAGTATTGTCAATTGTGATTAATTGTTTTCCATTAGAATTAAATATAGTAGTGTGTTCAGAATATGTTTTAGAATATGTATAGCAAAGTTTTAATAGTGTTGATTTTATAGCTGATATATGTACCATTGGAGTTTTTGTATACTCAATATTCCTTAAAAAGAGATTTTATTCCACTTGTAATTTATTATTATTTCCTGTTAACTGAATAGAAGTGTTTTTAATTAAGAGATTCAACTATTCTATATTTCTTATAGGTTTTTATGCTGTTACGGGCAAATCACTTAGAGCATGACATTCATGTCTTTTTCTCCCACATAACTACAAGTTACATACTTAGTTAAAATTGTCTGCATGAACTTCTTTTAAACAAAGCAAAGGTTAATTATTAAAAAAGTTATACAATGTCAAATAACTGCTACATTTTAATATTTCAACAAATATTAGATACATTAATTTCAAGATAAGGTTAAATTAAACTTTCTCTACTGTATTTGGAAAAGAAACAAAACCACATAATGTAAATAAAAAAGTAAATTGAATTTATTCTTTCCTTTATTTAAACTCTCCAACTTTCAGATAGTCAAAAAATCCAATGGGTACAACTATTGTTACTGTATATTTTTCATGTAAATAATGTACAGAGTTCTTGTTAAGCGGTGAAATTACAGAATTTAATGTTAGTTCCTTAGGCGTAATTAGGGCGTGTTCTGTTTCATATTTCTGTAAATTTTCTGATTTAACAATATTACTATATATATTTTAAATTCTGTTACTTAATAAGTTTTGTTTTTTATTTTTAAATTGTCAAACAATCTAGTTAAATTTTTACTTTGATATCCCTAGGAGTGGATTTTGTATTTACTAAAAGTACTGAAAAGATGTATGTTGAAATTTATTAATTCTTAATAAATTGTTTATCGTATGAATTTCAATATATAGTAGTATTGACTGCCAGATTTTTTCTTCAACTTAAGTAAAATGCAAGAAATAATAACTACATATTTATATTGATATCGTACCTGTAATGGTTTAACTAATAATGTAATGGTTATGGTATTACCTGTAATGGTAATACTATTAAATGAGGAAATAATAATCTTATTGTATGAACTAAATTTTTAATTTTCAGATTGAACATATATATGTATTATATATATTTGAATCTCACTTCTAAATTTTGTACTTAATAAAAGTAATAGTAGACTCCCGATTATACGAGGTAATTGGGACCGAAGTCACCTTGGATACGCAAAACTTGGATAATACAGTGGTTAAATAATATAGTGAACAATTTGAGAAATTACACATTTTATTTTGAGTACATGTTTATTACTAAGAAAATCTTTAAATTGTCAATTTCACATGACTGAAAAAAATACACAAGAGAACAAGTCTTAAAAAGATTTAGGCCAAACTTGACCTTGAGCGTCAGCTGCTGGCCTTACACTACTGCAGTTGTGGGAGTTGAGATTAAACTCCCAGCAAAAATCGAGGATTCAACTTTGTGGTGTGATGCAAATAGCTCATCATCAATAACACAGTAATCTTTTAACTACGATTTTCTGTGTGAAATTAACTAATTTCTGTGAGCTAATGACAACATACTACAAGCATCAAAGTTGAGCATGCAGTTTTGACTGTTCCTCTTAACAAAATGCAACTATCAAGAATAAAATTTTGATTTTTACAACCTGACACTTTGCAATCGAAACAATCTATAAATGTAATCTCTCGGTAAGGGACATTTCGATTGTTTCGACTTCTCGTAATTGCGCAACAATGTAAAAAAACAATCAATCTACACAAGTTAAGACACGCGGGCGAGTGATTCTTAGATTTAGCCGAAATAATATTCCCAGAAATAAACTATTCGACCTATAACAACCATTAGAGTAAAATTACTCGACCTGCTAACAGCAATGAATTTCAAATATTACACGACTAAAATCCTCTTCATGTCTTAATTTTCGTAATTTAAAAAAAACCAATATAATAATTAGTTACGTCTACTGTAGTGAGAACTTTTATTTTAGCAATGTTTTACTTGTCTATGTTTTTCTATGCAGTCAAACTAACACAAAAGTGGAGTTCACTTCACCAGGATTTGAAATTGTAACTTTTATTTTAGTGCAGCAAAGTTAACCTCAAGATTTACCTTAATACAAGGTTTTAAAACTATAAATATTATTCCTAATAAATTATGTAGGGGTTTCCATATAGATTATTAGTAGTACTTTATTTATATTGAACCTAAAAAGGTAGTTACTATGCACAAACACACAATAGGAATTAACATAAATGTGTTGTGTTTATTGTTTAATAATTTTGATATTGAGATGTTAAATGTTGAAATAAGAAATAATTCTACACTGGCTTTTTTCTCCCTTTATTTGTAGGGATTGTTGTATGGTCTGATTTTCTGAGTATAAAACTAATAATGTCATTGCTGATAAAATTGTTATGTTTGTTTATTGAAGTTTATGACAAAAGTTTCTGTTAAATATTTTATCATAAAATCGATTGGCTCGTGAAATATATTTTTTATGGAAAGTTATATCACTTATTGTATAAATCATTTGAATATTTATTTTTACCTTATTTCAAAGATAATTGATTAAATTTAATTGTTGTCTTTGTATGTTTACCAATATTTTTATTTTAAATATGTTTTTTTTTATTTTAAAGGATGTTAATGTACAGATAAATTAAAGATGGATTATCAAGAAATTAAGGGATAGGAAAAACTGTTACTTTTAATATTTGAGCATTTGTTATCTTGTGCTACTATTTTATTTAAATTAATTAAGTAAATAAATTTTGCATAGTATATTGCAATAATCAAATGTATTACAACATAAGAATGGGCAATAAAAAATTTACATAATAAATTCCACAAACTTTTATTTATTATATTAAACATATTGTTCACTAAACAAGATATCTAAGATTTAAAATATTGTGTAAAGATAATAAAATCTTTGAAAGAAAAGATATAATATTGATAAGGAAGGGTTTTTCCTTCTCTTTTAAAATAAAATGTTTAACCTCATTTAAGTCCTAATGATTACTATTTAATAGTTTTTTGTCTTAAAACATGCTTGTATATTTGAGCATTTCAATTATTTCATAAATAAATATAAGGTAAAACAACAGAGTTAACCAACTAAAAATCTTAATAACTTTGAATAACTTATTCATTTCTTATTATATTTACCTACTTTTACTTTTGAAATAGAATATTTTAACTAAACAAAGAATAAACAGTTTGAAGGAGGTAGGAAGTCGAACAATATATAAATAAAAATAAGTGATTTTTTTACACTAACTGTTTACTATGTTGGAATGCCAAAATAAAAACAAAAGTGTAAAATGTTTAGCTGAATAGACAAATAGGTTAGAATAGTTATAGAGGTTAGATTTGTGTGAAATGAATTTAACTACTAATTAGTTTAGCTCATGATTGTAAATTGTACTTAACTGTCTTGCCCTTATTGCAGTTTTGAAGAATACTGCTTAAGTTTAAAATCTTTTCAAATATTCAGCTGTGAATTTCATCGGTTGTATTCAATCCATTGTAGATTATTGGAATATAGTGAGATTTAACTGTGCAATAGGATTTCTGTTCATTATTACTAGTCAATTTAAGGTGCATTTACTGTGGCAGTATTTTATGTGTGCTCGGTCAAGTATATTTAGGCAACAATAATGTTAGGATTTCCGTGTTGGGTGCAGTGCTAATAATTGTTAGGCATAGCAAGTTTTTTAAATTTTGAATACTGTACTAAGGCCTTCCATAATTTACATATTCTGATATTGTAGTTTTTTCAAAGAATCTTTACTGTTTCAATAATACATTACAGATATTAATCATTTAAATACAATTTTGCACAACTATTGAATCTATAACCACCTAGGTTATTATCTGTGTTAATGGATTTAAACATAATCACAGATCACAACACTCAAAGAGAAATGGTAGGCAGCGAACTACTTAAAGTATATTTACATATTAAATAAGACTGTGAAAAGTATCAGAATCACTCCTGTATCTTAAAAAAGTTACCTCATCTATGTAAAACATACTACAATACAAAAAATTTAAAACCAAAAAACTTTAAATTAGGTCATAGTCGTTCCTATAATCATCTACATTCTAGACCTCTATATTGATAATTTTGAAAACTCTCACTTCTCCACCTTTAAAATCAAGAAGATCATGATTTTATTTTGAATCGTTTTAATGGAACCAAGTTTTTACTTGAATCTCAACAAACTTGCATGAAATAGAGTACCATTGCCGCATGAAGCAGATCAACCATATTCCATGTTGCACGCCATTGCACATGAACTTTAGAACTTGTGTTGTCATATGTCACATGATCTAAGACCATATCCTTTATACTCAATTGAAAAAAATAGGAATTTTCCCTTCTTTTCAGGTTTTGTAATTTATGGACAGCCTTTAAAAACCCATTAAGTGGAGAACATTTCATGTGGAAATTATCATCCACCAAAATGTCTGTATGATTTTTTTGTTAATTATTTTTAGGAGATATTTATTCTTCCAAAATATTTTTATTGAAACATAAAAAAATTTAAATAGTTTAGCCGAATATTTATTTTCGGATTGATTTTGTATCATCTACAGTTTTGTTTATGTTCTCTTTTACCAAATTTTCAATAAATTTGCATAAGTTTAATACTAAAAAAAACTGTGATATTTTATGATTCATCTTTCTCTACCTTCACACTTTTATTACTTCAGTTCCGAAAAACTTTTCCATTAAAAAAAAATATCTTTATCAAGTATTTTTAGCTGTTCTCAAATTAGCACTGCACATAGAGTAATCAGTATTAATACTTTGTAAAAAGAGTCCTGGTTCCAATAATACCATAACTTTTATCACTGAATTGATTTAAAGTAGATAAATCTTTCAGTCGATTTACTCCAAAATCAGCTCCAAATAGTGAGACTAATCATGTGCCAATCATGATATCCGATATTAGATATTCAATATGTGATATTATTGGATATTTAATATTCAATCACGCTCAACTCAGGCGTATTTTGTGACTCTGTTATGTTTTTGATATATTTTATATTCTTTGTACATAACATCACATTGCTGAGTTAGGCTCACTGAATTAGATTATATAATCCTGTAGGCTGTGAAATTGCTTGAATCGGTTCGTTGCTTATTCTATTTTCTCAGTAAGTTTAAAAATACCCAAAGTTTTAAAATCCATTTTAAAAGCTTCTTATTAATTCTTTCATATTTTTCCATTCATTATTTGAGATTAATTTCTGTGCCTAAAACTTCACACTCAGGTGAAGAGTGAAAACGAATGGTCAAATTAATAGTTTATAAAATTGTTTTATGTATTAGAGGTAACATTTTCTTACCACTGCATATAAACATACCAAATACAAATAAATATTTTATTTACAATTTTAATTAATTGATCGTTTTGAAAAACATATCTAGTCTGATTATGTTTTAATTTGAATTTTTATAATTTTACAATTTTTCAATTTTTTACCTATTTTGTCATCATGAACTTCGTACTTTGACTTTAAAAATTTATAATACATAATAATATGACATATTATATAATTTTACATAATGTATGACATGAAGGAGAATCACATTCTGAGATGTAAAAACATTTTAGAATGAACAGAAACATCGTAAAATGTTAAAAAACATTTTACTGAAATATTTTATGTCATGGAGTTTGAGTTACGGTATTTAACTTATTTGACTCTGAAATCCAGATCACCTACTATTTATTCAAAAATCACATTTACTAGAAATTTATCTGACTAAAAAATGAAGTGTTTTATTTTGCTGTCAAAGTGTTTAACATAATTAAAAATATTAGTAGTCAAATTTCAGTTTATGGTTGTGTATAGACTAAGGTTTGTAGGTCGTAAAGTGAAAACCCTCAAAGAGATGTGTCGTTAATCTTTTGCCATCACTTTCAATCGTCAATTGATCATTCAAACCAGCAAGCAATAAAGAAGTGAGTTTTTAAAAGTATAAACTTAAAAATACATTGTACCCTGCATTTCCCTGCTTATTTAGGCCTAACTATGCATTGTATTTTTTCTTACTCTAATTGTAAATTTTTAAATCACCATTTTAACTCGTAGTTTTTGACTTTACGAGATATACTGTCGATATTTTAGCTACAAAATTAGAATTTTTTATTCCTTACAATTTTACAAATCTAATCTTATATATATTTATTTAGTATAGTTATTCCTGTAGTGTTTTGTAGCTTGTAAATGTCCAGATGGTAAAATTGTTCAACCGAGGTGAAACATATACTTTTGATGGTTTTGATCCGAGATTCATTTACTTGGGATTGGTTTGTTCATTTTTATTAGCCTAAACATTTATAAAACTGATTAAATCATGTAATTGCATCATTAAAGAGTTCAGAATCTGGTAATTTTGTGGTAGAATTCCTCATTGCCCAGATACCTAGTATTGTCATAATAAATCTGTGAAAAATGAATTTTACTCTTTTAGAATTCATGAGTTTTGAATCAAATCTGTATCATCATATTTGAGTACAATCATCATAAGATATTTGATTAATTAATGTTTATTTACAAAAGGAAAAAATTATTGTTTTTCCCACATAAGTGAACAAACTATTGATGCCTTAGCAAGTGTTTAGACTAATGAAAACTGTGGAGAGATAAGGCAAAAGTTGTTGTTTTGGGGGAAACATACAACATAATTTCATTTCCATAATGCACAATTCCAACTAAAACACATTCAATCTAATGCCTTTTTATAATCAGCAGTAAAAATCTCCATTTTTCATCTTGAACAGCTCATTAAAACGTTCTGGATATTTATAAAAACAAACACGCTTATAATTGCATTTACAGTCTTTTGACATTTTACTGTAGCACTTTAGATTTGTATTGTCTAAATTTACTGTAAAATACTAGATATTTAATCAGTTCTACATTTTATTCTTAATTTAGGTTGACTCCAGTCATGAGTGTCTTACTGGTTATACCCTGTCCTTATGTTCTGTGATCCTGATACGACCAATTGTATGTTTGACCACTGTGATGAGTGTATGTAGCTGGACACATCTCTTGTTAGCGTTCAGTGTCTGTTGTACTCTGTACAATTTGTAATGTGTCTTTCAATTGACATAATTACACTAGAAAACTATGTTGTGTTGTTTCATTTATGTACTACCTTCAACTTGTCACCTTAATATGTTTCAAATATACAAACTAACCATATGGTGTTTAAATGGTGTTTAAAACCCTAATGTGATCAAAAATCGTTATATCTTACTAACAAGAAACTCCTTCCTTAAAATACTCGAATGCTTTTTGTACACATTAATAAACGAACGTATGTGGTGTGTCGCTGGGGTCTGTCTGCTTGGGACCTCTTCTTTTCTCACTCTACATTAGTGACAATAAAGAACACATCACTCTTTCTCACTTTCATCTTTACACTGACAATTTTTAAATTTACTCTCACGACAATTTTTAAATTTACTCTCACTGTACAGTTGACAACATTGGAACAACGTTCATCAAATGAATGCCGACATTGACTCCATCATTCAATGGGCAAGCCGTAAAATCTCAAGATAAATGCTACAAAAACCCAGGCAATGACTGTTGGCAACCCTAAACTTGTGAACAAAATCAACTTTCTCACTACACCACGACTACGTATTGATCGTACTGAAATTGACTACAGTGACAAAGTGAATAACTTGGGACTTATTATGAACAAACACTTAACATGGACTGACCAAGTCAACTTTACTTACATCAACAATTTGCTGCCATTCATAGCCTGAAACGTATTGTTGAGTTTCTTCCGATTAATGTGAAGACAATTTTGGTAAAGACCCTTATTCTGGCACACTTCAACTACTGTGACATGGTGATCTATGCCATGACTGTGAGCTCTCTAATCGGCTTCAATGTGCTCAAAATTACAACATTAAATTTATTTTGGCCTGAGGCATTACGACCATTTTTCACCATATTTTTAATATTCTTTCAAGAGTGAGGCTTAAAAACTTTGAGAATTTCATACTCTTCATCTGTTGCACTTCATAATCAATAATAATGTACCTTCTTATCTTTACAATAATTTCACTTTCATTTCTGATATAATTACTCGTAGGCGCTCTTCACTTCTTTCAATGCTGATTCATCGAACAATCCTTTATACCAATTCTTTAACTGTCTGCTTCTAGATATTGGAACTTCCTTCCTGATATACTTAAAACCTTCCTGATATACTTAAAAATGAGGATAACCATGCTCAGTTCAGGGCGGAGGTTAAGGGTCATTTATGTGTGGTAGAGAGGACTTGTTAGTCCCAACTTTGTCTCTCAAATATAGAGGTTTTGAATTTAATTTATAAATATACTGTTTTGCAAAGTAAAAATTACTCATTGGTTTTGTTGAAATAATGGTAAGTAATGCTTTCAATGTTATTTTTCAACTCCCCAACAAGAATTACCTGAGATTCTGAAACCTGTTCTAAACAATATTGCCACTAATTTTGTAACAGGTACTGTGGAAACAGTAAACCAAAATGTTGGGTTTTATGATCACATCTTTCTACTCATAGGTTTGCTTGATTTGATAAAGTCAAAAGTAAATGTCAATCAAGAGTTATGCAATAATTACTAACTCTTCTTCAAAATATACATAGTGAAATAAAGTTAGTTATAGACTGGTTGTAGAATTACAATCTAATGACAGAGCACCAGCTGTAATTAACAGCTTATGTCACAATTATTTTAATGTAGCTATTGGTTGCGGCTCACAGTGTGATTAGTCTCATGGGAGACATTAATTTTAAATGATAAATGTTCCGAGGAAGGGGTTCCAGAATCCATGATATATATATATATTTGCACACGGATCACGAAAACGGCTCTAACGATTTTCTTTAAATTTTGGAAATAACTAATTTCCGAGTAGAAAATAAGTTCTAGATAGGTCTAATGTACAGGAAAATTCCGGTTTTCTTGTAATATTGGGTTAAAAATCTAAAAAATTAACATTAAGCTTATGGGGAATCAAAATGTAAACAAATCAAAGCATCTGTTTATAACCGTTTGACAGTTGTTGATTGAAGATGGTGGTGAACAATATGTGAATAGAGGTTTTGCATAAATATTTATTTTATGTGTAAAGAAAAATTATTAAAGTGCCAAACAATTTGTAAAAACTAAAGGGTAACATAACTGTGCGAAATAAAAGCAGAGGAAGGTATTTCCAAAATCTTTCGTGTTTTGATATAAAACGTATTCATTACTGCTTGAAGCCACTGTAACAAACCAATTAACTGGTGTATATTATTTCTCTTTTGCTTTTCAATCCTCATTTCTTTTCAAATAAAATTAGTTGATCACATGCTAATAATAACTATATGGATAATTAAATACAGTATAAGATCACAATTACAATAAACAAATACAGTACAATTGAGGTTGGCCAAAAACCCTTAAACGACGGCCTAGACCTGGTCTACGCGGAACTAACCGTGTACTAGTTCCTCGACTGTACGTGGGGCAGGGAATCCTGCTAGACATGCCCTATTCGTTAAGTTGATTCCGGTAATAACTATGTCTAAAAGGTCTGAATCGGACTCTAATAAAATCTTCGCTACATTGCTCACGCTTGTGATGAAATCACTTAACGGCTCGTTCGATCTCTGCACACTTCTCTAATCAACTGCTTTTTCGCACGGTCCGGCAAAAACATCCGCGTAATTTGATTGCTGAGTTCAGCATAAGTTCCTCTGTTTGCGATCGCTGCGGCCCACAAAGATCTTAGCTGTCCGTCCGTTTTGGGCAAAATCGCCACGAGAATTTGTCGTTGGTCGGTCAACTCAAGGTCAAAAATCTGGTGGATCCCGACAATAAATTTCAATAAGGTGTGACTGTCGGCACCTAAGCATTTAGGCAAGGCAGCGGACCAAGTCATGAAAGACGCGAGGTGGCTTGGTCATAAATATCTCCGAGAGGTTTGATCTGGTAGGGTTGCGCTCGGGCTGACTGTTTGCGAGCACCGGCTATGCTTTGACCTATCGCCACGGCTGAGCTTGCACGATAGACGACCAATCGCCAATTTTCGGGGGTGTTGATTAGGTTACGCTACTCCCTGGTTCAGTTTGATTTGGCGCTGACATCTCATCTGGAGCGGGTGACCCCGGCTTTTTATCCGACGCTAACACGTTGAGAGTGGCTTCGAGAAGGGTGGGGGTGATCTGTGTTTCTAACTCCGCGCCGTCTAAATTTTGTGAATGTTTATTGTATTTTTTTTAATTCCCCTGTTACTTTTGAGGGTTTCAGCTGGAGTTAAACCCCACTCTACTCATTGCGAAATGGCTTGAGCCGCGTTTATTTATCCACCCATGAAATGTCAGATGGTCGAGATTCCGATTTGAATGGTACCTTAGATAAATCCATTTCTTAATATAGAAACCTCCCTGAATAAATAAAATTCCCGAATAATTTTTACAAAATTATACCATTTTTTTGTTGGGGGGTCGGGTATGGGGGCATGTTGGCGTAAACTCGTTAAAATACTCGTGGCACCTTGTCTTACAATTAACCTACCATATTGATTTAATACATATATAATAAATATAATTATCCACAACATATCAAATCAAATCATCTTTTTTCGCACAAAAATCTGTATAATAGCGTCACAAACTATATTTAATAAAACTACTACTAATCGGCAATTTAGAAAATCTTTCAAAGTGTAGGGAGCTTGTTCCAAGAGTAAGTGTTTGACCGCACTCCCAAATTTGTTTTGTCTTGCTCCACTTTTAGGGGTTCAGGCAACACACTGAAAAACCTAATAAAGAACTCTAATAAAACCTAATAAAAGAGGTGTCTCTCAAAGAATCTTGTCCTGCGCTTAGGAAGCTTGATATTGTTTTTGTGTCTAAGAATATACTGCATTGAATGAAACTGCGGTTGATAAAGATGATAATTTCTTTTTGAAAACAACAGACAAGTCAGTATGTATATGGATAGGAATATGAGAATATTAAATTCCTTAAATAGAGGTTTGCAAGAATGATAGGGTACTCTAAAGGTTGCTCTTAAAGCTTTTTTCTGAAGTCGGAAGACAAACTTTGTTCGTACGTTCTCACAGCCTCAGATTGCCACCAAATACGACAGTAATGGGTAAATCAATCCATAATAGGCATTTCAGGTTACGAGTAAATCGGTAAACTTTGAAAGACCTCTAATCCCAAAAATTCCTGGTGACTGGTTTATTTGAATAATTACGACGATGGAGTTTTGTTTTTGTTATAGTAAATGATATACCGAAATAGTATTTTGTGGTTTAGAGAAATTCATTGAATTTTTATGTGTATTCTGTTGGTCTAGTATACCAGTCCAGGTTTCCTTATTTAAATTATGCCTAAAACAACAAATGTTTTCCAAATTAAATTTACAACTTTGAATAAACATAGGTTCAGATGGTGGAGGTAATTGAGAAAGATTAATTACGGCTTCTTGGTCATGGTGATCTGACAAAGCGGCCCTAACAACCCTACAACTAATTAACTGGGAGTAAATGTTTGTGAAGATGTTATCACTGACCGTCTTAGAGTTCTTAAACTCCCTTGTATATGAGGATATTTTATGATGTAGGCCGTATGGTTGCATTATGTGCAGAAAACTTGTGCTAGAAAATCCATCACTCATAATATTAATATTGAAAACGCCAAGAATCACAATCTTGAGTGACTTTTGAAGAATAAAATCTCCTAGGAGCTCAAAAAACTTATCGCAAACCAGGGCTCTTGTAGACACCAAGAATTATGACTGCGTTCTGGTTCGATAACACAATTTTAGACGCTAATGGATGAGAAGAATCTTCAGAGCAAAACCGGGACACATCCACATCAATAATGTGAAAACTTTTTCTTGCTAGCAAGCAGACTCCACCTTTTTGACGAGATTGATAGCAGGAAGATGCAACGTTTGTGTATTCCAGTAAAGAAAAGGAATTAAACTGTGTTAGATTAATCTCTGACAGGCATAAGATGTCAGGGGCTTCACTTTCTAAATTGATTTATTGAAATTCTTTGTTCGTCCTAACACCGCGGATGTTTTGGTAGAAAACTGAAATAGAGAAGGCCTGAATCGGAAGTTTTTCTTGCCACCCTCTGCTCTGAAGCCTTCTTCAGCGCAAAACATTGAAGAACACATATGACCTTTTGATGGTCACGACCTTCATACTGACTCACAGGAGGATTGATGTTTTGTTAGTGAGCCTATGCTGAACTGAATATGTGCCCTTGTGACGGGCGCCACCTTTACCTAACTTACAGAAAATAGATGAGATGTTTTGTTACTAAGCTTATGCTGACAAGCACACATACTCTTGTTACAGGCCAGCTTGTTACTCTTGTTACCTTCATCCTCATTTACAGAAAATTAATGTGATGTTTTGTTAGCGAGCTTCAATTTTTAGTCAGCATGAAGACTTCTTCAGTGCTCTTGTTAGAGGCACTACCTTCATGCTGAATCAAAGGAGTATTGATGATTTGTTAATGAGCCTATGCTGACCTATACATGTGCCCTTGTAATGGTCTCTACCTTCATGCTGACTCACAGGAGGATTCAGGATTTGTTAGTAAGCCTATGCTGATCTGTTCATATTCCCCTCGTGATGGTCTCTACCTTCACGCTGCTCACAGGAGGATTCATGATTTGTTAGTGAGCCTATGCTGATCTGTTCATGTTCCCCTCGTGATGGTCTCTACCTTCACGCTGCTCACAGGAGGATTCATGATTTGTTAGTGAGCCTATGCTGATCTGTTCATATTCCCCTCGTGATGGTCTCTACCTTCACGCTGCTCACAGGAGGATTCATGATTTGTTAGTGAGCCTATGCTGATCTGTTCATGTTCCCCTCGTGATGGTCTCTACCTTCATGCTGACTCACAGGAGGATTCATGATTTGTTAGTGAGCCTATGCTGATCTGTTCATGTTCCCCTCGTGATGGTCTCTACCTTCACGCTGCTCACAGGAGGATTCATGATTTGTTAGTGAGCCTATGCTGATCTGTTCATATTCCCCTCGTGATGGTCTCTACCTTCACGCTGCTCACAGGAGGATTCATGATTTGTTAGTGAGCCTATGCTGATCTGTTCATGTTCCCCTCGTGATGGTCTCTACCTTCACGCTGCTCACAGGAGGATTCATGATTTGTTAGTGAGCCTATGCTGATCTGTTCATATTCCCCTCGTGATGGTCTCTACCTTCACGCTGCTCACAGGAGGATTCATGATTTGTTAGTGAGCCTATGCTGATCTGTTCATGTTCCCCTCGTGATGGTCTCTACCTTCACGCTGCTCACAGGAGGATTCATGATTTGTTAGTGAGCCTATGCTGATCTGTTCATGTTCCCCTCGTGATGGTCTCTACCTTCACGCTGCTCACAGGAGGATTCATGATTTGTTAGTGAGCCTATGCTGATCTGTTCATGTTCCCCTCGTGATGGTCTCTACCTTCACGCTGCTCACAGGAGGATTCATGATTTGTTAGTGAGCCTATGCTGATCTGTTCATGTTCCCCTCGTGATGGTCTCTACCTTCACGCTGCTCACAGGAGGATTCATGATTTGTTAGTGAGCCTATGCTGATCTGTTCATGTTCCCCTCGTGATGGTCTCTACCTTCACGTTGCTCACAGGAGGATTGATATTTTGTTAGTAAGCCTATGCTGACCTGAATACGTGCCTTTGTGACGGGCGACACCTTCATTCTCTCTAACAGTAAATTGATGTGATGTTTTGTTAGTGAGCTTATGCTGACCAGCACATGTGCCCTTGTGATGGGAGCCATCTTCATGCTGATTTACAGGAGTATTGATGTTTTTTTCATGTGGTTTTATAATTAGACTTTGTATCGTAACGACTTTTAAATGCATAAAGGCATCTCTATAAGAGATTTATAAATCTTGGTTGAGAAATTACAAGCAAATAATGAAGGTAACAAGCTGCTAACTTCACAGATACCAGTACAGATACAGTACAGGTACCAGTTTCAGATGATACAGTTTTGTTAAAACTGTCATATAAATACAGTTTCATATTGCAACTATTGATATAAAAGTAACGAAACGCCATTCTAACAAGTGGTCAGTCTGGTATTTTATTGTTGGTAGCTACTTTAGCATTTTTAAATTTTGATGTTGAAAGGAGATTGTCAACATCTTGTCATGTTTATTATATGAATTAATTGTGCAGAGAATTTTATTAAAAATTGAATATTGTATCGATTTGACATAAAAAATTACAACTCAAATATAAAAATAGTATTTATTAACTAATTTAATAACATTACGTATTTACACATGTACATGGCAAGTTATTTTATAAAAGAAAAAAATTATAACAGAGAGTCTATGGCATGGATAACACCGTTGGTTGCTGGAATATTCCTGGACATCACGTTAGCTGCATTCACTTTCACACGGCCTGAAACAATGCAATTTATTTCATCAACATAATAAAAGATCATGTTTTTATATTTACAATATGATATTTTAGGATATAATTTATGAGATGCTAATTTTGTAGCGGGGAAAATTGTATTTATAAAAGTAAAACAACGCTAGGACTCACCTTCCTATCAACCAAGCCTAGACTGAAAGGTACAGTCAGCTTAGACCTCAGCCCTAGAACTACCCATAGATCCCAATATAATTTATCGTCTTATTTGCACCGTCGTCATTATAACTTCTGGTTAATAACCCACCTTGTATTTCACTGTCAAATCACATTAACTTCATCCATGCCACGAGTCACAAAATTTATTACCAAACTTGGCAGAGTCACATAACCTAGCGTTGTCGTTTTGTTGACGTCCGGCGGTCCGCCGGCCTGCATTTTCTTCTTCTTCACTACGGACGGCGGCCAGTGAGTGATGCTTTTTTCTGTCGCCGGAAAATATAAAATAGTAAGTAGCCAGATGATCAATCAGCTGATTTCCCCCTCCACAACCAAGGCCGATAGGGATAATAGGGATAATAATCATCCGCACAAGGTAGATTACCTTGTGCGGAAGATTATTCTCTACCGAGTCATGAGAGTGGAAACACCACGACACGAAACCACTCTCGTACTATACGACCCTCGACGACTACACGGTAATTACTGATCGGCAGATCCCTTTTAGTTTCGATTTTGCAATAAGTCTCTAGTTAATATCCCCCCTTAGCTAAGGTATATATTTCATTTAACACATTTCATAATCTTTATTTTTAGACTTGCATAATTCAACACCTTAATCCGACCCGTCCTGTCCTTTCGACTTTTTTTTGGCTAAGGTAAACCCAACAATGACTGGGGTGATAAAGGCTCATATCCGCGGGTTCCGACCTTGGACTTTCATTCTTCGACGACGAGCTGAAAGAATCCGGTGAAATCTGTGGCCACTATTCTTCGGGACTTGGGTGATATCGGCCTGACCAAATTTTGTGACATCCCTCAAAGAACGTGTCATAAATTTTTAAAATTGTATTTTGTTACCACAACGAGTATATTTGAAGCGATTTTCGTATCAATGTACAATGTATAACATTAGGTACATATTTTTTGTTTGGCTCATCACCTAATAATCTCGCTAATCACTGGTCGACATAACATAATAACACAAGAGTTTGAAGCTTGACTGTCGTTCTTTGTTTGAAAGTCATTATTGCTGATGGTAGATTTATGTTATTTAGATTTTTACTGCGGACATTTTTCATTACGATTTTATGTAAAACAAAGTTTCACGACGTTTCGGGATTTGGAATCTCATCCTGTCCTCAAGCGAACTAATATCTAAAACATAACACAATTAACACACAATCCGGACTAAGCTGATATAAAGCTGAAAACAAAAAAGCCAAAGTAGTAAAAAAAACTTACAAACAAACCATTCACTAACTATTACACACATAAGAAACAAAAAGTGTCCACTCGTCACCGAGACTCAAAGGCAAATGAATAGGAGTGATGAAATGAATGAAATGAATGAAATGAATGAAATGAATGAAATGAATGAAATGAATGAAATGAATGAAATGAATGAAATGAATGAAATGAATGAAATGAATGAAATGAATGAAATGAATGAAATGAATGAAATGAATGAAATGAATGAAATGAATGAAATGAATGAAATGAATGAAATGAATGAAATGAATGAAATGAATGAAATGAATGAAATGAATGAAATGAATGAAATGAATGAAATGAATGAAATGAATGAAATGAATGAAATGAATGAAATGAATGAAATGAATGAAATGAATGAAATGAATGAAATGAATGATGGATGAATTCACTTAAAACGAAAACCAAATGCCCCTCTCGAGCTTTACTACAAGTTAGCATAGGTACCATTTACAGATACTTTATTTTTCCTATCCTTAAGTTCTTTGCTAAGAGTTGGCAGCCACAATGACCAGATCTCAACTGAAAATCGACTAATTGGTTGGTCTGCCCGTTTCATTTAGGAAGCTTCAATTAGTTTTATTTTGAAAAATGACGATCCCGATGTATTATCTAAGCTTCTTCAAAATTCATTTGGTGATTTTCAGACCAGCAATGGTAGGCAATTTTTGACTTTTTAACTAAGCCCTCTCTCGTATTTTCCCCGCGTTCCTTGATTGTAACGTGTAATGATCGTTTTGTCTCGCCATAGTACGGCTTAGAACAAATTAATGAAATTAATTCTGTAAATGCAGTTTTTTTGTTTCCTGAATGCCATTATTTGGTTTGGTTTTAACGAGACTTTTCCTAAGTGACTGTTTTTACGGACTGTTGGTTTGTAAAAATCTTAGAAAAATGTCAGTAAACATGTTTAATACACAAAATTCAACAATAAAATTAAATTTATTTGTGAAGATCTAGTTGTAATATCTTAAGAAAATTATTAACTTTAATAATTATTATTTTTAATAATTATAGTTATTTTTCATTGTACGATGAAGGAGCAAAATCAACATAACAGTTAAGATACCTCTAGGACGTCCAATATTCTTTTTGTTGTTAAACTCCCCACAAGAACAGTGGTCGGATGTATATCAGTAAGCTGTTCAGAGTGACATAGGGACAATTAAATTAAGTGGGCTCGGCGGTGTTTGAGTATTCAGAGTGACAATTACAGTGGGCTCTGCTTGTGGGCGTGTCAGCTCTCCACTCCTTTCCCATTCATACTTGGCTTAAAATACCTGCATTGTAGTATGGTTGCTATTTCAATGATCTAGTGTGTCTAGTGTATCTAGACAGTGATACTGAACTCCACCCTCTCACCATGTCAGGGGATTATAGTAATGTGGTTAACATTGGACTTTTGGCTATACAGTATCTCAAATGGGCAAGGTAGATGTACGGTTTTGCCATATAAATAGCCAAAAGGTTGTTAATTGTTATAAAAACTGCATTTCCTACACCTAAAACAGCCTTGCAAAAAATGTACAATTCTATCACGTGAATAACAAGCTATGAGTATGAAGGAATAGACAAGAATACACTGACAATAACCTAAAAGGAATTAGCCACATGTCACTAGTATATCGAGTAACAAATTATTTCTAATAAGGAGTGAGCCAGGAATTTGTTATGCATAATACATTATAAATTTATGATAATTAGCACAAGTAATTGTGTGAGAAACAGGAACTTAAAAAGGTTATTCTGTTTGCGTTATTCAACCCTCATCTGTTCAGGTTTGCAGGTTGCAAAGTAATTAGTCAAATACTCTCCAATATAATACTAAATACCATATTAGGTTATTGAAGTTTTTGTTTTTTTACAAGCCGGTACCGTATTAGTTTTATTATCGTAGCCTACCTTGGTCCTTGAGCACTGTCAGCTGTTTCTGCTTATCCAGAGACTCCCGCAGCTGGTAGTAAGTCATGCCAGCTGTGTAGAGTGACCCGGGAGTGACATGACGCAATACTAGTGCTCGAGCCTGAGCTCTGTTCTCCTCTAACCTCTTCAGATCAGTCTCCGTGAAGGCACTATCTACTGGAGCAAACACTGTTACTATCTTACTTCCTGAAATCAAAAATTGAGATTAATTGACTCTAACATTTATAATATTAACATGAGTTCTTATAAAATATTTGTATTAGCCATACAGCTCATAGGTGTTTTAGCCTATACCTGAACGATAAAATCATTAAGCAACTCTTCTTTTAACAATCAATTTAAATAAAGAAACATAAAATGTGTCCCCTTTAACTATACAATAGTAAAGAAGTAAAACAAGTGTCCACTGAAAATGAAGCCTACAAAATGTTGTCAACTTCCACCCAAGCCAGTCACCGTTTGTTTTGGGTAGGTCCTCCCTCCACTGTACCATACATTTGTAAGCCAAATTGGGATTGCTCATGGTGGGTATTGGAACCTGCGTACTTCCATTTGGCTTCAACATTTCCCTTGTCAGTGACACTTCTTAGCCGGTTGTGCTAAGCACACTTATCAAGCATACTGTAGTAGCAAAGTAGCGAACTCCATGAGTTAGTTCCAGCTCTAACACAAGCGATGAGTCGGCTAAACGGCTCAGAGACTTGGAAGTTCACTAAATTGACGACAGATGGAAATCTCTGCCTCATGTTTGACCGATGCAAAAACGACAGTCACCAGTTGTTGGGTTAGTTTTAAGAAGGAAAGCGTGGAACAGAAAAAGTTTTTCAATTGATATTCTTAAGAGTTTACATGTACCCGAGGACATACAGGTATCTGCAATAGCAAGATTACTCTTATATTAGTCAAAATTATAGAACGGAAAATTATAGTAAACAGCTGCTGAAATTGTTGCTGAATGTATGAATGATAAAAGTATGACACTTAACGATCATAAGAGATAAGATCCCCGTCACCTGTCAGTGTGGAAGTGAGACCCGTGTCCTGTATCAGCTGCAGGAACCTGGTGAATCTGTTCTCCCGGTCCGACTGTAGTGTCTGCACCACATCTCCCACAGGCAGCGGGAACATGACCCTGTCCACAGCGTGGGCCACTCCCTGCGGGATCACCATGTCCCTCTTGTCCGGGAGCACCACTGCCCCGTTTATAGTCACCACCTACACCAGTCAAGTCGCCTTATCAAACTACTGATATCTACAATTACTTATACCTGTACTTGGAGTTATGCTGTGTTATTGATTTTCGAGTAACTAATTTATTCATTTAATCTTAATTTAATAAAAATGCATTTCAGTCACTATTTACAGAACCTATTAAATTAATGTGATGCCAGATATTACAACACTACAATCTTTAATACCAAATACCCCCGTCGCAGCAGACCTGCGTACTCGGCGAATTTCCAAACAATAATTTAATACTAGACAAGTTTTATGAAAATAGACATATATATTTTTTTAATCTGTCCATAAACATGAGAATTATTTGCCTATTCTCCATAAGATTAACATAGGAAAGAGTGTGCAGGCTAGCTGCTATGAGGAACACTAAAATAAGTCATTTATACCATCAAAAAATTTTATTTTTAACATTTATACCAACTTTCATCAACATCTGTCCATAAATAAATGAGTTTGCCTATTCCCTATATGATTAATATGGGAAAAGAGTATGCAGGTTTGCTGAAATAATAAACACATAAACTATGATTTTTAAGCATAAATGGATAGATCTCAACCACATGAAGCTAAATATCAAGTTTTATCTAAAAATATTGATTAATATGGGAAATATTAATTTTTCCCTATCCTCCGTAAGATTAACATTGGAGCCCCACAATACAACGTACTGTGTTTAGATTTTTTAATATCTCGGTAACCGTTGGAGATAGGGAAAAACTTTAAGGAGCTTAACTGTGTACTTTTTTTAGCTGATTCTAATAGTGAAATATAAAATTAGAAATTTTTAAAAATTACATGTGAAAAACACAAAAAAAAACCATTTTGGGGTACAAAACCCCCCCAAACTACCCGTTCCCATTGACCGATATGTCTGGTTTACGAACTCGTTCGAGCATTTGTAGGAATACACGTCTCTACCAAATTTGGTCTTGATCCGACCATTTTTACAAGAGTTGTCGTGTTCACAGACACATATATACCCCCGTCACAGCAGACCTGCGTACTCAGCGAATTTCCAAATCAATAATATAATAATAATATATGACAAGTTTTATAAAAATCTGTCCATAAACATGAGAATTATTTGCCTATTCTCCATAAGATTAACATGGGAAAGAGTGAGCAGGTTTGCTGCTATGAGGAACATTGAGAGTAGGCATTTATACCATCAAAAAATTTTATTTTTAACATTTATACCAACTTTCATCAACATCTGTCCATAAATAAAGGAGTTTGCCTATTCTCCATATGATTAACATGGGAAAAGATTATACAGGTTTGCTGCCATGATAAACACATAAACTGTGATTTTTAAGCATAAATGGATAGATCTCAACCACATGAAGCTTAATATCAAGTTTTATCCAAAAATATTGATTAATATGGGAAATATTAATTTTTCCCTATCCTCCATAAGATTAACATTGGAGCCCCACAATACAACGTACTGTGTTTAGATTTTTTAATATCTCGGTAACCGTTGGAGATAGGTAAAAACTTTAAGGAGCTTAATTGTGTACTGTTTTTAGCTGATTCTACTAGTGAAATATAAAATTAGAAATTTTTAAAAATTACATGTGAAAAACACAAAAAAACCCATTTTGGGGTACAAAACCCCCCCAAACTACCCGTTCCCATTGACCGATATGTCTGGTTTACGAACTCGTTCGAGCATTTGTAGGAATACACGTCTCTACCAAATTTGGTCTCGATCGGACCATTTTTACGAGAGTTATCGTGTTCACAGACACACACACACACACACACACACACACACACATATATATATATATATAAATTTTAACGACTATTGTTTTTGGTCTCTAGGGACCTAAAGAAGAAAAAATAACATGGTCCCGGGCTTAAGTCTTACAATGAGACCTACGGTAATAGCTTCTTCCCTATGGGAAATTCGCTAATAAGAACAGCTGTTAAGAGATGAACAGAAAACATGTTCTTTATATGTATCCATGATCTAACATATTTCCCACAGGGAAGTAAATACAAACATTTTTCTTGGTTAGTTTTCTAACATAGCATTTTCCCTGGTAAACAATGGGTGTATATACGTGAAAATGTTCATAGTTAGCCTTATCCACATATTAGTAGTGTTACCTTTACATTGTTCCACTGTTCATCTTGTGTGGTGTAGGAGTTCACCCTCAATTGCGTCCCTGCCAGACTGACACCCGTCATCTCATCCTGGAGGGTGTCCAGAGGGAAGGCTCCGGGAATCACATGATGTAGGAGCAACTGCAACATGCAGAAAACAAGTAAATAGAATTAAAATAAATACCTTAAGGAATTATATTTATTCAGGTTAATGTACATTTAGGTCACATCACCCAATTCAAACCAAAAAATATGTATCTATAGCCTCAGGGTAAAATACTTACAGTTGTAGTAAGAAGTTGTATAAAAGGTATTTGGTGAATATTTTCGAAATAATGAATTTTTGTGTTTTGTCTAACAGAAATAAAATGTTAATGTTATTTTAGATATGGTATTTGAGACATGAATGTGCAAAAGTAAAGAAATAGATAGGGTAAATAGGGCGAAAGTAAGTGTGTGTAAGTAAGTTTTTTTAAGCAAGACTGTATGGGTCAGTTCACTGATATTGTTTATTTCCAGGATCATTTTTAAAATGTCTAAAATAGCCAATGATTAGAAAAACACTAATTATTCAATAATCTTCATAACATAGAGACTAAACTAAATACCACTAGGGAATAGAATACCCACTGACATTTAAAGTTATTAGTTACATCACTTTCTCTTCACACAGCTAATTATTTGGTCACCACAAATGAGTTCAAAGGTCCATGTCCATAGTTCAAGCCCAGCTTGTTTCCACGCACAACTCTGAGTTGCCCACAACCACTTTCTCTAGTGTAAGTTCCAAGCCCAGATTTCAATGTCAACTCACTCTAACTTGCTATAATTTTCATGCAGATTGACCATTGACCAAGTTAATTCAATACTTTCGATACTTTGTTAATTTAAACTTCACGTTAAGTTAATTTCTGAAGATTCCCCCGGCATGAAGTTTATACGTTGTAATGTAGGCCTACATAATTACGAGATGAAAAGTTTTCATTACAACTTTCTTCATGTTATTCCTGGTATTACTTTCGTTGTGATGTTGAGTTTCTTGTTTCATTTCATAGCTTGATAGAATTTTCATTCAATACGAAATATTCATCTTTAACAGTTTAATAGTTGTTGCACAGAGCAGAAAAAAATTGGGAATATTTTAGAAATGGGTTAAACTGTAATATTTATACTTCACCAAAGGTAAAAATCTATTTCAAAATTTCAAAATAATGTATGGGTATTGTGAATTGTGAAGGAGACCTAAGTGATCAAATGAATCATAGTTTAATAGTTAAAGTAAACGATAATTAATAATAGTATGGTCAATTGTTTTAAAAATCTCATAAATTGAAGATGAATGCCCTAAGATAAGCATGTGTATTATACTTTAAACGCTCATCAACATAATGTTAAATACAGTACTGTACTACAAACCTTACTATTCAAAAACTTTATTTTTTAAGCTATTGTGACTGTTATTTTTTAAATAGGTTTAACTATTAATAATGCATTTGTCTAAGACGTAAATAAATCAAATTTAAATCAATGAAAATAAATTTTCCATGTAATTTATTTTTCAAGTAAATGTTACTTTTTTTACAACGTACGTATGTACGAGGTGAATGGATTATTAGTGATGACGGGAGTGTATTACGTAGCCTATATTCATACAACTTCCATTTCCATGAATTCTCTATTAACCTACAGATATGGCACCCTAGATTACACGGATACGGATAAGGTTATACCAATTGTTCCACAGATTTACACAGTTTCCGGTGAAATTGTTGAATAAAATTTTTACTCTTACATCGTCACGCCGCACTGTTAAACTAGGGACCGTACAATGAACGGGCCTGTCATGACCACTTCAGGCCTGTTATGGATATTTCAGTTGAATTTTTTATTTATCTGGGTTATGCACAAAATGTACCAAGCTGTGTTAGCGAATTTCCCATAGGGAAGAAGCTATTACCGTAGGTCTCATGGCAAGAGTTAAGCCCGGGACCATGTTATTTTTCCTACTTTAGGTGGCCAGAGACCAAAAACAATAGTCGTTAAAATTTATATATATATATAGATATATAATATATATATATATATATTTATATATCTATATATACATTTCTCCTTGGATGAAGGAGATATATCCAACTATCCATGATAGTTGATTGTGTTTTTACGCTCTCCTAAAGGGGAATTATCGAAAATAATAATAATAATATATATATATATATATATATATATATGTGTGTGTGTGTGTGTGTGTGTGTGTGTGTGTGTGTGTGTGTGTGTGTGAACACGATAACTCTCGTAAAAATAGTCCGATCGGGACCAAAATTGGTAGAGACGTGTATTCCTGAAATTGCTCGCAGCCTAAACAGCGCCCAACTATGTGTTCCGAAGGGGCCGCGCGGCCGGCTCGGCGAAACCCCATCTTGTGTGTCTATACCCTTACGCTTGTGATATATACATCCTCAACCTATAAAAATAAACATTATAAAAATTATTCCATTTTAGCGAATTTCCCATAGGGAAGAAGCTATTACCGTAGGTCTCATGGTAAGACTTAAGCCCGGGACCGTGTTATTTTTTCTTCTTTAGGTGCCCAGAGACCAAAAACAATAGTCGTTAAAATTTATATATATATATATATGTATGTATGTATATATATATACATATATGTGTGTGTGTGTGTGTGTGTGTGTGTGTGTGTGTGTGTGAGTTTGTAAACCAGACATATCGGTCATTGGGAACGAGTAGTTTGGGGAGGTTTTGTACCCCAAAATGGGGTTTTTTGCATTTTTCACACGTAATTTTTAAAAAATGTCTAATTTTATTTATATCTCACCATTGGAATTAGCTTATAAAACCACACAGTTAAGTTCTTTTAAAGTTTTTCTCTATCTCCAACGGTTACCGAGATATTAACAAATCTAATTATTAACATTCTCTATTTAAATCACAGTACGTTGTATTGTGGGGCTCCAATGTCAATCTTATGGAGGATAGGGAAAAATTATTATTTTCCATACAATATTTTTGGATAAAACTTGATATTTAGCTTTATGTGGTTGTGATCTATCCATTTATGCTTAAAACTCATAGTTTATGTGTTTATCATGGCAGCAAACCTACATACTCTTTTCCCATAGTAATCATATAGGGAATAGACACACTCCTTTATTTATGGACAGATGTTGATGAAAGTTAGTTTAAATGTTAAGAAAAAAATTATTTATGGTAGAAACTACTACTTTCAGTGTTCCTCACAGCAGCTAACCTGCACACCCTTTCCAATGTTAATCTTATGGAGAATAGGCATATAATTCTCGTGTTTATGGACAGATTATTATAAAACTTGTCATATATTATTACTATATTGTTGATTTGGAAATTCGCTGAGTACGTAGGTCTGCTGCGACGGGGGTATATTGTATCATAACATTTTATAAGTACGGTTCAATGGGACTTTAGAGTGTAATGCTTTTATCCAAAATACTTTTTTATAGTTGTAGGGATCTAAGTAATATTTTTACCGACTAGTCTGACTAGTCTGGGACACTAAAGCACATTTTAAATTATTAAAGAATGTAAAACACTTAATATTTTGTTAGCACATATATTACACATCTTAATATATAAAATTCAAAGCCCTGACTCACTCATCACTAATTCTCCCACTTCCCGATTACCTAGAAGGCTGAAATTTGGTATACTGATTCTTTAGGCCTAAAATAGGAAAGTCTAATAGTTTTTGTGACGATTTTCCCATAAATCTCCACTCTATACGCCTTCAAAGTTCCCATGTTAATCTTAAGGGGAAATAATTTTGTTTTGGATTCCAACATATGTATCTTACCTTTTAAGATATAAACAGCAGCTGATTTATTTGAACCATTGTGCAAGCCAAAGAAGCAAGCATAAAATAGTAAGTACCGTACTCAATTGTATCTAATCTCTATATATAAATGAATGTAATGTATGTATGTCCTTTATGCGTTGCCAAACTACTCATCCGATTGCTATAAAATTTAAGGAAGTTGCTCTATATATGTCCGGGAAGGTTTTAGTGAAAAAAGATTTTCAAAACTCCATAAGTTTCTTTTTTATGGAGTTTTAAACTTTTAAACTAATTTTAACCTTATGGGTAGCAAGTTTGTTTACAAATTCTCTACAATTAAAACATTTGATTTCTTAAGCAACAGCTGTTTGGTTTACTGTCCAGTAGCAATATGCCTTACCATCCAATGCCATCTGAATCATTCATTAATTTAAAACTATTAAGTAAATATGTGCTGTACAAAATGAACAGCTTTATTCACCACGTAAATAGTTTACGGTTTTTGGGAATTATGTATTTATATATTTTTTTCTGTTCATACATATTACGTTTATTATAATAATCAGCTGAATTATAATAAAAGCCGTATTACAGTTAGGTTTTGCTTGGGTTTAGGTTGGATTAGAAAATTGTAGATCTATCCACTCAGATTTATTTGTTTTGTAAGAATGTTAAAATATATGTCTTATCGTTTTAGTACTGTTATTAACTACCCCGCGGCCCAGAATATCTAATCTTTCACAACGAAGCCTTAATGCTATTTGATTTCAGAACATGACCAATTTAAAAGTTAACATGTATATACCGTAGGGCGTTACGAAGTTCGCCAGGTCAACTAGTACAGTATAATCCTTACCATGAAACCCCCAAAATCGGAAGGCAATACTGTATCAAAGAGCTGTGCTGTTATTCAACCGGTACCTAGCTAGATACATTCACTTCCTGAACGGCCACTTCTCGGATAAGGAAGGGAATTTGCAGAACAAGGTTCACAGTTCAACCAAGGCCGAAGAAATTGTGACGCCTCGAGTAAACTTTCTCTAAATACTTGAAGATGTCATCATAACTATCAGTTGAAAAAACTTGTTATTACGTTTCGTGATCGGCCTTTCTGCAAGTGCCATTAGCCGGTAAATCATCTCAGGTTGGGCTTCACGGCTACCAAAAACGTCCTCACCTCTCAAACGACTAAAGGATCTTGCTTCGTTTCCAGTATGTGAATCTGGATAAGTTAAAAAAAGTAGTTATCTAAAATAATTAATAATTTTTGTTTAAGGGCTTAGTATTACGAAAGGACGCAATTATCTAAAAAAGCCCAATGAAGTGTAATGACATATTTCTCTTCAAAAAGGTTGCGGAAGTTGAAAATCACAAGGATGACGTCGCCGAGACACAGTATTAGATAGCATTAGCGTGCCCGGAGTCCACCCATGTAGGGTCAGAGGTCGGCTGGTCCACACTTTCACCGGTGCCCATCAGTACCGTTTATGACGTCACCGAGGCACAGGATTAGATCTACCAAGCCGTATTTATCAGTCTATGTTTAAGGTGATAAATAAAAACATTTAAGGATCAATTTCGATTTTCAAAAATAAGTCATCAAAAGAACGACTAATTGATTGAATCGTTATCAGTTTGAATAGAAAAGATCTGAATCACAAAATAAGCCCAATTCAGATTTTTTATGGCCATTGTAATCTTAGACTATGATTACTTCCTTTATTTTCAGCAATTGAATTCAAATTTCCCTTCACGTTACGTAATTCCCAATCGAAAAATCCAATTATCCATAAACCAATCGAGGCCGATAATTCTGAGACGGAGGTTTAACAATGGTCCAATAGCGCATTTGAAAACAATCGGGAGTGACTGGGAACAGCTTCCGTGGCGGTTACAGCGCTGTAGAGCTGGTGGGCGCGAACTTACGAGGGAGAAAGCCTTGTCGCCAACGGTCAGGTAATGTCCGGTATCTGATGGAATACTTTGTTTATCGGGAGTGACTGGGAGGAGCTTCCATGGCGTGGTATAGAGCTGTAGAGCTGGTGGGCGCGAACTTACGAGGGAGAAAGCCTTGTCGCCACCGGTCAGGTAATGTCCGGCATCTGATGGAATACTTTGTTTATCGGGAGTGACTGGGAGCAGCTTCCATGGCGTGGTATAGAGCTGTAGAGCTGGTGGGCGCGAACTTACGAGGGAGAAAGCCTTGTCGCCAACGGTCAGGTAATGTCCGGCATCTGATGGAATACTTTGTATATCGGGAGTGACTGGGAGCAGCTTCCATGGCGTGGTATAGAGCTGTAGAGCTGATGGGCGCGAACTTGCGAGGGAGAAAGCCTTGTCGCCACCGGTCAGGTAATGTCCGGCATCTGATGGAATACTTTGTTTATCGGGAGTGACTGGGAGCAGCTTCCATGGCGTGGTATAGAGCTGTAGAGCTGATGGGCGCGAACTTGCGAGGGAGAAAGCCTTGTCGCCACCGGTCAGGTAATGTCCGGCATCTGATGGAATACTTTGTATATCGGGAGTGACTGGGAGCAGCTTCCATGGCGTGGTATAGAGCTGTAGAGCTGATGGGCGCGAACTTGCGAGGGAGAAAGCCTTGTCGCCACCGGTCAGGTAATGTCCGGCATCTGATGGAATACTTTGTATATCGGGAGTGACTGGGAGCAGCTTCCATGGCGTGGTATAGAGCTGTAGAGCTGATGGGCGCGAACTTGCGAGGGAGAAAGCCTTGTCGCCACCGGTCAGGTAATGTCCGGCATCTGATGGAATACTTTGTATATCGGGAGTGACTGGGAGCAGCTTCCATGGCGTGGTATAGAGCTGTAGAGCTGATGGGCGCGAACTTGCGAGGGAGAAAGCCTTGTCGCCACCGGTCAGGTAATGTCCGGCATCTGATGGAATACTTTGTATATCGGGAGTGACTGGGAGCAGCTTCCATGGCGTGGTATAGAGCTGTAGAGCTGATGGGCGCGAACTTGCGAGGGAGAAAGCCTTGTCGCCACCGGTCAGGTAATGTCCGGCATCTGATGGAATACTTTGTATATCGGGAGTGACTGGGAGCAGCTTCCATGGCGTGGTATAGAGCTGTAGAGCTGATGGGCGCGAACTTGCGAGGGAGAAAGCCTTGGCGCCACCGGTCAGGTAATGTCCGGCATCTGATGGAATACTTTGTATATCGGGAGTGACTGGGAGCAGCTTCCATGGCGTGGTATAGGGCTGTAGAGCTGATGGACGCGAACTTGCGAGGGAGAAAGCCTTGGTGTGTCAGACGCTGGGGAGGATAAGCCACCGGTCAGGTAATGTCCGGCATCTGATGGAATACTTTGTTTATCGGGAGTGACTGGGAGCAGCTTCCATGGCGTGGTATAGAGCTGTAGAGCTGATGGGCGCGAACTTGCGAGGGAGAAAGCCTTGTCGCCACCGGTCAGGTAATGTCCGGCATCTGATGGAATACTTTGTATATCGGGAGTGACTGGGAGCAGCTTCCATGGCGTGGTATAGAGCTGTAGAGCTGATGGGCGCGAACTTGCGAGGGAGAAAGCCTTGTCGCCACCGGTCAGGTAATGTCCGGCATCTGATGGAATACTTTGTATATCGGGAGTGACTGGGAGCAGCTTCCATGGCGTGGTATAGGGCTGTAGAGCTGATGGGCGCGAACTTGCGAGGGAGAAAGCCTTGGTGTGTCAGACGCTGGGGAGGATAAGCCACCGGTCAGGTAATGTCCGGCATCTGATGGAATACTTTGTTTATCGGGAGTGACTGGGAGCAGCTTCCATGGCGTGGTATAGAGCTGTAGAGCTGATGGGCGCGAACTTGCGAGGGAGAAAGCCTTGTCGCCACCGGTCAGGTAATGTCCGGCATCTGATGGAATACTTTGTTTATCGGGAGTGACTGGGAGCAGCTTCCATGGCGTGGTATAGAGCTGTAGAGCTGATGGGCGCGAACTTGCGAGGGAGAAAGCCTTGTCGCCAACGGTCAGGTAATGTCCGGCATCTGATGGAATACTTTGTATATCGGGAGTGACTGGGAGCAGCTTCCATGGCGTGGTATAGAGCTGTAGTAGAGCTGGTGGGCGCGAACTTACGAGGGAGAAAGCCTTGTCGCCAACGGTCAGGTAATGTCCGGTATCTGATGGAATACTTTGTTTATCGGGAGTGACTGGGAGCAGCTTCCATGGCGTGGTATAGAGCTGTAGAGCTGATGGGCGCGAACTTGCGAGGGAGAAAGCCTTGGCGCCACCGGTCAGGTAATGTCCGGCATCTGATGGAATACTTTGTATATCGGGAGTGACTGGGAGCAGCTTCCATGGCGTGGTATAGAGCTGTAGAGCTGATGGGCGCGAACTTGCGAGGGAGAAAGCCTTGGCGCCACCGGTCAGGTAATGTCCGGCATCTGATGGAATACTTTGTATATCGGGAGTGACTGGGAGCAGCTTCCATGGCGTGGTATAGAGCTGTAGAGCTGATGGGCGCGAACTTGCGAGGGAGAAAGCCTTGGCGCCACCGGTCAGGTAATGTCCGGCATCTGATGGAATACTTTGTATATCGGGAGTGACTGGGAGCAGCTTCCATGGCGTGGTATAGAGCTGTAGAGCTGGTGGGCGCGAACTTACGAGGGAGAAAGCCTTGTCGCCAACGGTCAGGTAATGTCCGGCATCTGATGGAATACTTTGTATATCGGGAGTGACTGGGAGCAGCTTCCATGGCGTGGTATAGAGCTGTAGAGCTGATGGGCGCGAACTTGCGAGGGAGAAAGCCTTGGCGCCACCGGTCAGGTAATGTCCGGCATCTGATGGAATACTTTGTATATCGGGAGTGACTGGGAGCAGCTTCCATGGCGTGGTATAGAGCTGTAGAGCTGATGGGCGCGAACTTGCGAGGGAGAAAGCCTTGGCGCCACCGGTCAGGTAATGTCCGGCATCTGATGGAATACTTTGTATATCGGGAGTGACTGGGAGCAGCTTCCATGGCGTGGTATAGAGCTGTAGAGCTGATGGGCGCGAACTTGCGAGGGAGAAAGCCTTGGCGCCACCGGTCAGGTAATGTCCGGCATCTCATGGAATACTTTGTATATCGGGAGTGACTGGGAGCAGCTTCCATGGCGTGGTATAGAGCTGTAGAGCTGATGGGCGCGAACTTGCGAGGGAGAAAGCCTTGTCGCCACCGGTCAGGTAATGTCCGGCATCTGATGGGATTTATGCCTATGTCACGTGTTCAACTATTGCTTTTATAATCATTTGATTAGTATTATGCCCGTCCTTTGTTCGTATTGTGGGATTCTGTGTTATGAAAATAAGATTTACGTACACACATAGTAGACTACTGGTAAAAGTACTGAAACTTCCTTGTTTAGTGTTTGATATTAATAATATACATTTCATTGGATAAGGAATTAAATTTGACATAAGTAATTAATATTCATAATTTTTAAAACTATCAATCCCTTTTAAGTTATTGTAAAGTTAAAAGGCCGCCATTTTGAAACTAAACATTTAATAGTATTGCCGTTTTGTCTAAATTGGGTCTTTACTATACAAAATCACATGCCAAGTTTCAAAATAATCGATTGAAAAATTAATGCCTAAGTATGCATTTCAAGATATACCTCTACAGGAACTTCTATGCTTATTTTATCCCAGGGAACCACATCATGGAAGTTTGGCGGCGGACTTAACACACACTTTATGTCTAAATATTGGTTTTTTGTGAGCTTATTATTTTATTTTCATTGTGACCAATTTCGGAATATTGGGGCTATGAAACATAGAAATAACCAAAAGTATTATAAGTCCAAGCAATGCACAGACAAAACTAATTCTATTTTTAAAGATACTCACAAATTTACATCGCGTGTGCAGAAGGGCAGAGCACTTTATAAAACTGGAATTATATCATCACTTTTTTATATTAAACAATTTTGCAGCTAGCCTATCAGATATTTAGTTGTATAGTGTATTTAGTTGTATAATTTTTTTCTTTTTTTCTTTTTAAAAAGAAAGGCCCAAATCCAATACCCAGCGTCGAAATTCTGTTGGATTGGCAATTAGGCCTATAGTATAATTAAATACCTAGATAATTAAGACCTGCGTACTCAGCAAATTTCCGAATCAATAATAATTATATTATTATAGTAATAATGCAGTAATAATGTATGATAAGTTTTGTCAATATCTGTCGATAAATATGAGAGTTATTTGCCTATTCTCAATAAGATTAACATGGGAAAGAGCATACAGGTTTGCTGCTTTCATGAACAGTAAAAGTAGGCATTTTTACTATAAACTATTTTAAATCTGCCCATATATCATTATCTGGACATATATAAAGGAGTATGCTTATTCTCCATAAAATTAACATGGGAAAGAGTATGCAGGTTTGCTACTGTGAGGAACACATGAACTATGATTTTTGATTTCTGAAAATAAAAACAAGAGAGACAAAGTTAAATTAATTGATCGAATTGTATGGGGACCCCCCCCCGTAATACCAAGCTTTTTTGAGTTGGTTTCGTTGGGTGATTTGAACTTACACTTCATATCAAGTTTCGTGGAAAACGGTTGAAAAATCAGGAAGTAATTGATTGTTTAATATTCTCCATAAGAATAACATTGGTTTGCTTTCAGACAACGTACTGCGTTTATCATGGACAGTAAATTTAGGTTTTCTCTGGAACCGTTAATTGCAGATAAATAATACATAATACTAATTGGTCTAGGTTTTCACGCTGGTTTCAATGGTGCCAGTCAAGTTATATTTACTTATATTTTTTCGCTGAAAATTTAAAAATTTGTTTATTCAGACATTTAAAAGCCCATAATTTTTGAACCGTAATTTTACAGACATGCAGACAAACTGAGCAATGTTCAGACAAAACTCTAATTTTACTTACATAGGTGTTACAGAGAAATAAAATAGTATCTACAGCATTTTAATTACAAACAATAGTTTTCAGCTAGCCATTGAATCGTTGGCTAGATAATAAAACATTGTAATGTAACTGCTCGATGTAATTGAGTCATGCAATTGAGACATGCACACCACATACTCTATTTACATTGAAGGGCCTATGCTACGTGTACCTACCCCGCTGAGCAGCCGGGGGTTCTCCTGGAACTTCTCCTCCGCCTTGTCTGGGCCGCCCAGTTGCACCAACAGGGCCCGGAACGCTCTGTCGGTAGGCACGAACACCGTGTAGGGCCCTGCACAGTGCACAGTATGCTTATCTATACCTCGTGCAGTGGTGTGTATTAAACACACCAAGTACAGTATACAGATGATATTATAGAAAAACTGTTTTGGAAACGTTTTGTGGGAGGAAATAATTAGGCTACATTAAAATATTTTCTTAGTTAATTTTTTTCGTTTTTTAAACTTTTCTTACTTAGTCAAGTTCAAATTAACAATCAAATTCTTGAATGAATAATCAGAATCCTGAATGCAATGGAGTAATCGTATATTAGAGGGTGGATATTTAAACACCTACTTTTATTTCTTTTATATAATTAATCATTGACATATAATGAAAATTCTTCTGTTTATAGTTATAATTAAATTAAATGAAGGTATAAATAATTAAGGAGGTGGGTGTAATAAGGGTATTTTGTTTTAAAGGGTGTTTTTGTTATTTTTGTTTTGTTTAAGTAGTAGTACCTGGTGACCGAGCTTTGCTCGTTTAGAATAAGACATTTATTTATTAGAAAAATTAAAACACATTTATTACTCAATGAAAACATTTATGTGGATGGAACTCGCGGCCTATAGTTCTTGAGGCCGACATGCTACAACTCGGCTACGAGGTTAGTCAATTGAACGATGTCGTTTAACGTCTTTTCCAAAAGCCAAAGCCGATCATTTACTGTTTAATTACCCATACCGTTATTATTAGCCTGTGATCAACTGATTTTTTTATAAACGGAATGAGGATTGAAAAGCAAAAGAGAGATTTAATTTACATCAATTAATTAGTTTGTTACAGTGGCTTCAAGCAATACAACGAATACGTTTTCTATCAAAACACGGAAGATTTTGGAAATACTTTTTCTGCTTTTATTTCGCACAGCTATGTTATCCTTAAGTTTTTACAAATTGTTTAGTAACCTGATAATTTTACATTTATTACATACATAAAATTATGAAAAACCTCTATTCACATATTGTTCTTTGCCGTCTTCAATCAAGAACTGTCAAACGTTTATAAACAGCTGTTTTGGTTTGCATTGTTTACATTTGATTCTCCATAAGCGTAATGTTAAATTTTTAGATTTTAAACTTAATATTACAAGAAAACACGAATTTTCCTGGACATTAGACCTATCTAGAACTTATTTTCTACTCGGAAATTAGTTATTTCCAAAATTTAAAGAAAATCCTCGGCGCCGTTTTCGAGATCCGTGTGCAAATATATATATATATATATATATATATACAAACCTTGCTCGTATTATAGTATTGGATATATATATATATATATATACAAACCTTGCTCGTATTATAGTATTGGATTTGGGAAAACTGCTATCAGCATGAAAATTTGACATTCGTTGAAATGCAATATTGTTTGCTCTAGTTCAATAATATCAACATTGTGTATTGATTTATTTAGGCCTATACATGGTGATTGAAAAGTAGGACTAAGTTGAACTCCCCTTTTTTATTATTTGGTATATTTAAAATTGGTTTGCGGTAAATTTCACTGATGATTGTTATTTTTTAAAAATTGTACCTTAAGGGGTAATGTGGGTTGGGGTAGCTCAAATTTTTCAATCGAAAAGACCTATCGAGTGACCCCTCATTTGATAGAACTTCCTAAAATAAATAGAATGGTGCAAATCCGACGTTGGTATCTTTCCCCAAAACAAAATGGCAGCCATTTAAACATTTTAAGTGTTTAAGTTGCACTCCCCTTTCATATATTCGAAATCTGTTTCCGGTAAACATCTCCGATATGAAGGGCTACATTGCTGATTGTTATTTTGAAAATGTTCACCCTCAGGGGTAGTGGGGGTGGGGATAGCTCAACATTTTTAAATGTAGAGCCCTAGAGCCCTAGAGGCTCTATAAAACGAGGGGTCACTCAATACGGTTTTGCATTTGAAGATGTTGAGCTACCTCCCATCCCACTACCACTAAAGGTACAAATTTTAAGGTACAAAATAACAATCATCAATGTAGCCCTTCATATCGGAGAAGTTTACCGAAAATGATTTTAAATAAAATAATAATAAAATACCTCCGTCGCAGCAGACCTGCGTACTCAACAAATTTCCAAATCAATATAATAATAATATGTATGACATAGAAATCTGTCCATAAACATGAGAATTATTTGCCTATTCTCCATAAGATTAACATGGGAAAGAGTGTGCAGGTTAGCTGCTGTGAGGAACACTGAAAGTAGTCATATAAACTAATTATAATAATTAAACGATAAATATTTGTATTCATATTTAGAGTATATTCGATGATCCCTTTTTTACACAACAGTTTACCAACTATACAAAATATATTTATAAATATTAATAATGTGTTAATTTTTATTTATAAAAAAAATACATGGTGATAATACGGTAATAGTTTTTTTATTCTGAAATAATGATAACTTAATTTTTATTTTAACTGTTATTAAATATAGTTTTTACTTACTGTGCACAAAAAATATTTGCAAAATTTTAAATTCTATGCCTACAAAATACACGCTTAAATCTCATAATTTTTAAGGTTATGTGTTCGACCCCACCAAAAAAACTAGTTTAAAAATATATATATAATAAATTATATTTTTTTTTTTTGTCAAAAGACAAAAAATAACCATTTTTAAGTGTTACAATAACTACAAATAGTTTAATATAAATTTAAAAATTAAATTATACTTTTTAATTATTCTGTATAATCATTTATTATACATACCGTATTCTTATTCTTTAATTAATGAAAACTGTGTACTCATATGCACATAAAATAATTATCTATATTTAAACAAATAGTTTTAACTTGTATATTAGCGCAGTAGGCAGCGCGTAAGTCTCATAATCTTAAGGTCGTGAGTTCGATCCTCACCGGGGGCACTAATTTTTGTTGCGACAAAGTTTGAAATCTTGACAAAATCGTATAATTCCGTTTATAATTTTTTATTTTCGTCAAAATTACACCATGAAAAACCATTTTTTGAGGTTTTATCAGGTGATTACAATAGGTCAAAAACTTAAAATAATCAAACTTAAAAATTAAAATATAGAAAACGGTTTTGTCAAGCCTATATATACAGTAGTACATTTTAATTTAACTTTACCTAATAGCCAGATTAAACGGGATTATCTGCTTTATAATGGCACTCTATTATTATTAACACTGAAAGTTATAGAATGTGTTACTTTCGCAACTTAATTGCTATAAAAACTACTTATACGATATAAAAATATATTTTTAAATACAGTACAATATTACTCAATTGTTATCGATCAATATCAATTAATCAATCAACAGTAAAAAATGAAAAACCTAGGTCTATTATCTTTTATGCTTGTTTCTTTAAAAATAACATTAAAATTCCGTACTATACCACATTGCATCAGGTTTTCCTTTGTAACCTATGCATTACTAATATAGAAAAATACTAAAGTACCGTAGTCAAATATTAAAATAAATCTTAATCTTTAAGTTTTTTAGTTTATGGGGTCACTTTCTATCAAGTTCTAGATACTGTGACATGAATGCAGCTCAGAATCTAGAGACCAAGTAATAGTGTTTTTAATTTAAACAAATATTTTATCCTTATGAAAAACACACTCCTACATTCTTATACTACCATGAAAAACCTAAGTAGCCTATAACATACTTATTAATAATTACTTTTTGATGGTTTATTCTTTCCACATACAGTAGAGAGTCGATTATTCGAAACAATAGGGGATTAAGAGTGTTCAGATTACTGAATTTTCGGATAATGGGTCACAGACGGGAAAATGATATACAATGCACATAATAAAGAATGAAAATATTTTTTAATTAACTTTTTATAATGTGATACTCACAAAAGATACAAATAACTCTATATAAAGTACAAAAACATTCTGAGCTCTGAAAAATCCAATAGAAAAAGCTTAAAAAGTTCTTTGAACATCAACTCAACAACGCGCGGGAAACGGATTTTTGGCAACCGCCCAGCCCCCACCGAGGGTCGGCACCCTAATTAGCCCTCGACCGCGGCCTTTTGGCAACCTCAGTTTCATCCCAAAAATTCTCCCTTTACTACATGAAAATTCCTGCCTCATTGTTTAATCCCACAAATTATCACTCTTATCCCTTAAAGTTACTCCATCTCCCCGCAATCACCGAAATCAGGAGGTGGAAGAGCAAGACGGCAAGTGGCAGTCGATATACAAATCGTATTGTAACAACATAACGTATTGTACAAAATTGTAACAGATGATTTCATCTCTCCATTGTATTTATTCTCTCCAGTATTTGAATTTAGAATTTTTGAATTTTAAGGTTTTAATAATAATTTATTATGCACTTGTATAGGACTCTTTTCGCACCTAGCTGAGAATTTAAATTCAACTTATGACAGAGAGGTTTGTGACCACATTAATAATTTTTTTATAGAATATACAGTGAAAATTATATACAGCCTACTTTTTAAAATATCTTATTCCAATTCAATTGTATTTGTAAAAATTAAAACAAAGTGTATGACAGTATCTTTTGTTTAATTAATTCTGCACATTGTGGATATCTTTATTTTGGTTATAATATTATTACAGTATTATAAATTGAAAGTTACAAGCCTATCTGATTTCAAAGAAATATTAATCGTTAATTCTATTCTCAAGAAGTTATTTATGGGTTTAAAAATAAAACCGATACAATTCATAATATTGTACCTCTAAACAGTTCAAACTTAACAACTGACAGTTCTTAGACGGTTAGTAATCTCACACTTGAAAGGAATTGGGTATCATGCGTTGTACTTTGTTATTCTTCGTTTGTCTTCGCCCGCCGCCTCCTCTCTCGCCCTTCTCTAGCGCGCTTTCTCCCTCGCCCTCAACCCCGCCCGAAACGAACGAAATCCCTGAAATCCCCACCAGGGAGAACAGCGGTTGCCAAAAGTCCGGACCACGGGTTGTGACACTTTTATAACCCCCTGCGATGACGAATGGGATAGACGAGGTTGCCAAAAGTCCTAGACCCACAACGCGCAAACGCGAGTTTAGTCGCATCGGCAGCGCTGGGCCGCTATTACCGCCGATGGTTACACTAAAAAGTTTGGTACGCGGTTTCATTTTTTCATGTTTGACTGTGTTTCGGTTTTAACCGACATTTCGGATAACCAGGCTTCAAATAAACGACGCTCTCCTGTAGTATAATTCTGTAGTATAATAAGGGGTGACGAATCCACAGTTTATAATGGCCGTTATTCTTAATTTTCCTTAAAAGAAGAACTTGAAGTACCTGTCGAGTTGAGGATAGTGTCTAGCCCAGACTGTCGCAGGAACTTGGACATTGCGTAAAGGCCCTGGTTACGCAGAATGTCCACGAGGGACGTCTTCTCCGAGCCAGAGGCAGATGGCGCTGGCGACGCCTCCGCGTTCACCTTCACACCATCGGACAAGATTAGTCAAGAAATCCAGGAACATTTAAACGTTAAGTGCTGTCTTAATCTTAACTTATATATTATTATTTTACTCATTTCAGTTTACTACTCCCAAGTGTCATATCTTAACTAAATATTCAATTAAATTATACAAAATTTTATTCATTCTAAAATTAAATCATCCAAATTTAAATCAATCTTCTCATACTCATTATTATGGAAATGGTTTCGAACTCTTCAAAATGCGTATACGTTTATGTATGTGTTCATGTTTGATGGTTGCATCATGCACGAGTTGTATAAAAAACTGTTGTTGACGTGTATTTAATGCTACTATATTGTACACTATTTTTAAAAACCACTCAAGGGAACGCGAAAATGCTCAATAACAGACGCGAGCGGGTTGTTGCATAAGTGTTCTGTGATAATTTTATCAATTAGGCCTATTATTATTCTAATTATAATCTATTTATTTCATTGGACCACCATGTCTACCACATCTTTGTCGACATCATGCTTTGTTATATAAATAAATTAAAATTATTAATTATACTCAGTTTTCTCATTAAAGGTGAATTAAGTAAAACAACATTCAAGCTGTTATAGTAGTTTATGCAACGATTGTATTATGAACGCCTTAAAACCACTAGTGAGAAGTAAGTTAAAATACGAGCGTAGCGAGTGTTCTAAATATCTCACGACTGGCTTTAAGACATAATACAATCGTTTCATACACTATTTTATCTACGACCAACGACATCCAGAGTTGTATATTTCATTTATCTACGATTATTGCAATATACAGAGTTTCAAAAAATAATTATTGGTGTGTATTTCATTCTTGGAGTAATCAGCTGATGTGCGAATTAGGCTACGTTGATCTTATTCTGTAAATAGTTCAAAACTCACATTTTTGAGGTTAGCCAATAAAACACACTATATTTATGGATAAATCAGCAGATTTTACATTTCATTATATCCATAATGACATGCTTTCGTCCAATGCTGAGCTTTTATTGGTCTAGAAACTGTATCGTTATGAACTCATAATGCAACGGGTTTCAATTTCCGTTTAATAATGAGCCCCTACCCTTAATATGATGTTACATTCTAGTACTTTTTGCAATGGTCGTAGATAAAATAAATTATGGAAGACTAAACACAACTACCTGTTGAATAGGCACAGGCTCCGTAGTAGTTAAAGTTAGGTCCACTTGTTGGTTGATAATATCAGGTTGGTATACATGATTGGAATCGGCCAACGTCTGCCCAAACTGGTTGTTAGGTTGGTAGCCAATGTTTTGTTGGAATATTTGTTTGTAAAAGGGGTCTTCGTAGGATCCTTGGGGAGAGAGGTTCGCTTGACTGTAGCGGGACGTGGTTGATACTGACGGTGAAGGAGGTGGTATTGTCGTCGATTTGGTAGGCACTATAGAGTTTGTCGAGTAAGATTCGTCAAAGTCCGATGGGACTGTGGGTAAGAAAGAAGGAACTTTTGAATGGGATCTGGGAGTGGTAACATGGTATTGAGGCTGTGCTGGTTGTTGAGCAGACGAGGGGAATGAAAAGAAAGGGCCTGAAAAAGTATTAGGAGAAGAGTTGGAAGTTGGAAGAACCGAGCTAGGCGTCCTTGAGGATTGGGAGATAAACGGCTGACTAGTTGTAGTTTTCTTCGCTGAGTTAGATACGTAACTTGGTTTTGTAGAGGTTTCGAAGTAGTTGGGGGCGGGTGTTGGTTGGAACCCATTGTATTTGTTATTTGATACAGTTTTTCCGGAGTGCTTAACGTACGATGGGGATTCCACTGACTCTTCAGGGGTTGCGTTCGCAAGAGAGTTAGAATAAGTTTGATGATCATTTTCTGCCTTTGTAGACTTTGGTAATTTGATCTCTCCCTTTTCTATTTTCTTAATTATTGAGTCCACCTCTTCTCCTTTTTCAGTTGGACCGTTTTCATTGCCTCGTACACCTTGCACCTTTAGCGATCCATCAGGTTGCTCTTCCAAGATGACAAAGGTGACCTTTTTCTGAGGTAACGTTTGAGGTACACCACCAAGCTCTTCCAAGCCACCATCTTGATTTTGTCTTATTATCTCAAAATCACCAGGCAATCCTCTTGTCAGTTCTTTAAGTAGGAGTTCTGGCGGTCTTACTGTAGTAGTCGTCGTCGTTGATGTTGGTTGGTTTATAACGATAGTTTTTATTTGAGGCGTGGGTTTCTTCGTACCTGGATCTATTTTACTGGGCACTTGTATAATCTTTATATTATGCCCATTAGGTAGAAAAATTGGAGCCGAAGAGTTTGTTCCAGATAAAAAGTCAAGATTAGGCAAAGCATCGATCTGTTCAGACGTTGCCGGAATGGTTCCTTTTATTTCATCTAACAGTCCTTGCTTCTGAAGCTGTTGTTGAATATGTTTTTGCAATGCGTCTTCGCTTTCAAATTCAATCACATTTTGTTTCGGGGTCTGTTTTGGTGCAGGAGTGGTCGAGGTATGTTTTTGTTGAGCCTCTAAAAGCTGTTGGAAGAGTTTCTGTCTGTCAGGCTTGACGAAGAGTTGTGTAGGCCTGATTGAAACTTGAGGTTTAGGAGTCTCTGTAGTTGGTTTATACTTATGTCTCAGCCTGTATGGAATACCGTAGGTAGTGGTTGTTGCTGGAGTCGTTGTAGTCGTCAAAGCTGCTTTTTTCTTTTTGAGGTAATTGTATGTAGTTTGCCGAGTGGTTGGTTGAGTCGGTAAGAAGGTTAGGGATTGAGTTTCAAATTTATATGGTGGTTTTGTTGGCGCTGGCTCAAATTTGTAAGAAGGTTTAGCTGGCACTGATTCTAACTTGTATACAGGTTTAGGTGGAGCCGGCTCAAATTTATAAGTTGGTTTCACAGGAGCAGGCTCAAATCTGTAAGAAGGCTTCTCAGGAGCTGGTTCAAATTTAAAACTCTTTGTCGGGTTCGTTGGGGGAGCAGGTTCAAATTTATAGGTCTGCTGTGGCTGAACATCTTGCTGCTGATTGAAGAACACAGGTATTTCATCATTAAGACCTTGAGCGTTCAACTGAGTTGTGAACTGTTGGGAGGCGAGAAGTCGGTTATACTCTAGCTGGAATTGATTTCTCAGGTTTGAATTTCCATTTGGCAACTGAGGGAAGGTTGGTAATGAAGGTTGATGTGAAGGACTAAACGACTGAGGTGCGTTCTGTTGCGGAAAGGCTACCGGAGAATTTGTGGCGGAATTCTGTGGTACTCTCTGTTGAAGGACTTGCTGAGGTGTGTAGTGTGCCTGACGCTGCTGTTGTGGCTGAAGGTGTTGCTGCTGCTGGCGCAGCTGGGCAAGATATTGAGCGTTGGTCAGGAATGGCTGCTGACCCAGCCCCAGCGACTGCTCTATAGGTGGAGGACGATTCTCCTGTCCTCCTTGGCCATGGCTCTGATCGAACTGCAGATTCTGGAGATGGCGTTGAGCTGCCGTCAGTTGGAAGCGGTGCTGCTGAACATCGTTTAGTATCTGGCTTTGTTGCTGAGGCGAAAGACTTTGCCTTGTCAGTTGTTGGTTGTAAGGCTGAAACTGAAAAAAAAAACAAAGTTAGAAAATTTATAAAAAATAAAACGTAAAAATAACATTGTTTATACTATTAAAAATACCTACGTTAAATATATGGAGATAAAGTTTTTTAAGATACAGGCCTAGTTATATTTTTATATTCCCATTTTACTTACATGAGGAATTCATGTAAAAATATGCGCATAGCATGCTATTGTAAATGCTTTCATTCTGCATAACTGAAGATTTTTATGTAGAATATCCTAATTAGTTTAATCTGTCATAGTTTTTTATTTCTACTAATATATTTAGTATTATGAAGCTGTTTATGTAATTATTAAATTCAAACACAAAACGTATTAACATTTCAAAGTAATTTCATCCTTTCTAAAGCATATTACATTCTCTGTTTACACATGTATAATAATGGAAGTATTGTTTCGTCAAATTTTTAGATTTTGGGCCGAGAGTGGAAACATACCCGTTTTGAGCTTCACTAGATCGGAAAACGTGGGTTTTGGACCGGTGTCTGTGTAACGACCCACAGACGATGCCTAGGGTTGAATTTCCAATAGACAAGGGACACTGCACATTGGCAAAACACCACCCATTTTTTAATATATTTTTTTATTTTAAGAGTAACTTAACCTTAAAACGTCAAAAATTTCGAATTTCTTAAGAACGGCTCTAACAGTTTGAGTTTAAATTACATATTTTATTTTGATCACGGCCAAAATAATATGACCCCCTCCGCGTGTCTATAGAAATTGAGGTTCAAAAGTAAAATGGGCTTCTTAAGGTCCAAAAACCATTTTTCTGGCAGAACAATAAATTCTTAGAATAGTTTGACCACCATCATGACAACCAGCGCATTCACCGTGAAGCTCTGCAAGCAGAATAAGGTCAAACCGCCCAACTCTCAATCACTTACAATCACTCAGGGTACTCAGGGTGATTGTATCAATCAGGGTTACGATCACTCTTTGTAACCCTTAGTAACCTCATCGGTGCGGGGTTACGACTCCCAGAACAACTGATAAGTCTTTCAACTGTTATAAGTAGGAAGGGGTGAGTATCAAGACATTTGATGATTTTTTAAACAATTGATTTTTAATTGGAATTTAAATAGGCAGTAAAAAAATGTGACAAGAATATGTGTTGTTGAATTGAATATATGCAAACTTTCTATATACGTAAGGGATAAAGTATGCGTCAGTACAATGATACCGTTTATTTCTATTCTAAAATGAACACGTTTTGAAAGATATACGAAAAAATTGTACTGAAGATCAAATTTTGGTAAAGTTCAAGTAAAACCATCATATTTTTCCGTCTACACTACAGTATTTTGATATATAATTCATCCTGGCGTGTTAAACAGTTTGATTCTGATAGTAAACTACATTTCCTGGGGAACCGCGAGTTCCTCTCTCCACTTTCCCTGCATTGTTGGTTTCTCCCACACTGGCGGGTTTGGTGACCTTCCCGCGCTTTCCCCACCCGTTTCGCGCTGTTCCCGCCACTGGTCAGTTGATCAGCTAATCAGGTGATTAGGTAGACCCTAGCGGCACAACAGTAGATCCTAGGTCTGCGCGCTGCGGCGCTGTGACTTTCAAATTAAACTTTCAATACTTAAGTTACTGATTGAAACAAAATAAAGTGCTCAGTAAATATGGTTAAATATGTTATTTTTGTTAATATATAGATTTGAGCATTTGATTAACAGCACCATATAGTTTTGTTGTGGAAAATCTATGTGTTGGTTACGATAATATATCGTATATTTGTATACATCGACAACTACCGGCACGATAACTCTAGGGTAACGTTCTAGTCCAGGAAGTCAAAGGCCAGCCACTCCTGTCAGATTATGAGTGGCCATCTCTGGCTAGCCTGTGGGACTAATGCCGCTACGCTTCGACAATTACCGGCACGATAACTGTAGGCTAACGTTATAGTCCAGGAAGTCAAAGGCCAGCCACTCCTGTCAGATTATGAGTGGCCACCTCTGGCCAGCCTGTGGGACTAATGCCGCTCCGCTTCGACAATTACCGGCACGATAACTCATTGGTAACGTTCTAGTCCAGGAAGTCAAAGGCCGGCCACTCCTGTCAGATTATGAGCGGCCACCTCTGGCCAGCCTGTGGGACTAATGCCGCTCCGCTTCGACAATTACCGGCACGATAACTCATTGGTAACGTTCTAGTCCAGGAAGTCAAAGGCCAGCCACTCCTGTCAGATTATGAGTGGCCACCTCTGGCCAGCCTGTGGGATTAATGCCGCTCCGCTTCGACAATTACCGGCACGATAACTCATTGGTAACGCTCTAGTCCAGGAAGTCAAAGACCAGCCACTCCTGTCAGATTATAAGTGGCCACCTCTGGCCAGCCTGTGGGACTAATGCCGCTCCGCTTCGACAATTACCGGCACGATAACTCATTAGTAACGTTCTAGTCCAGGAAGTCAAAGGCCAGCCAGTCCTGTCAGATTATGAGTGGTCACCTCTGGCCAGCCTGTGGGAATAATGCCAATCCGCTTCGACAATTACCGGCACGATAACTCATTGGTAACGTTCTAGTCCAGGAAGTCAAAGGCCAGCCACTCCTGTCAGATTATGAGTGGCCACCTCTGGCCAGCCTGTGGGACTAATGCCGCTCCGCTTCGACAATTACCGGCACGATAACTGTAGGCTAACGTTCTAGTCCAGGAAGTCAAAGGCCAGCCAGTCCTGTCAGATTATGAGTGGCCACCTCTGGCCAGCCTGTGGGATTAATGCCGCTCCGCTTCGACAATTACCGGCACGATAACTCATTGGTAACGTTCTAGTCCAGGAAGTCAAAGGCCAGCCAGTCCTGTCAGATTATGAGTGGCCACCTCTGGCCAGCCTGTGGGATTAATGCCAATCCGCTTCGACAATTACCGGCACGATAACTCATTGGTAACGTTCTAGTCCAGGAAGTCAAAGGCCAGCCAGTCCTGTCAGATTATGAGTGGCCACCTCTGGCCAGCCTGTGGGACTAATGCCGCTCCGCTTTGACAATTACCGGCACGATAACTGTAGGCTAACGTTCTAGTCCAGGAAGTCAAAGGCCGGCCACTCCTGTCAGATTATGAGTGGCCACCTCTGGCCAGCCTGTGGGACTAATGCCGCTCCGCTTCCACAATTACCGGCACGATAACTCATTGGTAACGTTCTAGTCCAGGAAGTCAAAGGCTAGCCGCTCCTGTCAGATTATGAGTGGCCACCTCTGGCCAGCCTGTGGGATTAATGCCGCTCCGCTTCGACAATTACCGGCACGATAACTCATTGGTAACGTTCTAGTCCAGGAAGTCAAAGGCCAGCCAGTCCTGTCAGATTATGAGTGGCCACCTCTGGCCAGCCTGTGGGATTAATGCCGCTCTGCTTCGACAATTACCGGCACGATAACTCATTAGTAACGTTCTAGTCCAGGAAGTCAAAGACCAGCCAGTCCTGTCAGATTATGAGTGGCCACCTCTGGCCAACCTGTGGGACTAATGCCGCTCCGCTTCGACAATTATCTGCACGATAACTTATTGGTAACTTTCTAGTCCAGGAAGTCAAAGGCCAGCCACTCCTGTCAGATTATGAGTGGCCACCTCTGGCCAGCCTGTGGGATTAATGCCGCTCCGCTTCGACAATTACCGGCACGATAACTCATTGGTAACGTTCTAGTCCAGGAAGTCAAAGGCCAGCCACTCCTGTCAGATTATGAGCGGCCACCTCTGGCCAGCCTGTGGGACTAATGCCGCTCCGCTTCGACAATTACCGGCACGATAACTCATTGGTAACGTTCTAGTCCAGGAAGTCAAAGGCCAGCCAGTCCTGTCAGATTATGAGTGGCCACCTCTGGCCAGCCTGTGGGATTAATGCCGCTCCGCTTCGACAATTACCGGAACGATAACTGTAGGCTAACGTTCTAGTCTAGGAAGTCAAAGACCAGCCACTCCTGTCAGATTATGAGTGGCCACCTCTGGCTAGCCTGTGGGACTAATGCCGCTACGCTTCGACAATTACCGGCACGATAACTGTAGGCTAACGTTCTAGTCCAGGAAGTCAAAGACCAGCCACTCCTGTCAGATTATGAGTGGCCACCTCTGGCTAGCCTGTGGGACTAATGCCGCTACGCTTCGACAATTACCGGCACGATAACTCATTGGTAACGTTCTAGTCCAGGAAGTCAAAGGCCAGCCACTCCTGTCAGATTATGAGTGGCCACCTCTGGCTAGCCTGTGGGACTAATGCCGCTCCGCTTCGACAATTACCGGCACGATAACTGTAGGCTAACGTTCTAGTCCAGGAAGGCAAAGGCCAGCCAGTCCTGTCAGATTATGAGTGGCCACCTCTGTCCAGCCTGTGGGATTAATGCCGCTCCGCTTCGACAATTACCGGCACGATAACTCATTGGTAACGTTCTAGTCCAGGAAGTCAAAGGCCAGCCAGTCCTGTCAGATTATGAGTGGCCACCTCTGGCCAGCCTGTGGGACTAATGCCGCTCCGCTTTGATATTAACCGGCACGATAACTCATTGGTAACGTTCTAGTCCAGGAAGTCAAAGGCCAGCCAGTCCTGTCAGATTATGAGTGGCCACCTCTGGCCAGCCTGTGGGATTAATGCCGCTCCGCTTCGACAATTACCGGCACGATAACTGTAGGCTAACGTTCTAGTCCAGGAAGTCAAAGACCAGCCACTCCTGTCAGATTATGAGTGGCCACCTCTGGCTAGCCTGTGGGACTAATGCCGCTACGCTTCGACAATTACCGGCACGATAACTGTAGGCTAACGTTCTAGTCCAGGAAGTCAAAGACCAGCCACTCCTGTCAGATTATGAGTGGCCACCTCTGGCTAGCCTGTGGGACTAATGCCGCTACGCTTCGACAATTACCGGCACGACAACTGTAGGCTAACGTTCTAGTCCAGGAAGTCAAAGACCAGCCACTCCTGTCAGATTATGAGTGGCCACCTCTGGCTAGCCTGTGGGACTAATGCCGCTCCGCTTCGACAATTACCAGCACGATAACTGTAGGCTAACGTTCTAGTCCAGGAAGTCGAAGACCAGCCACTCCTGTCAGATTATGAGCGGCCACCTCTGGCCAGCCTGTGGGACTAATGCCGCTCCGCTTCGACAATTACCGGCACGATAACTCATTGGTAACGTTCTAGTCCAGGAAGTCAAAGGCCGGCCACTCCTGTCAGATTATGAGCGGCCACCTCTGGCCAGCCTGTGGGACTAATGCCGCTCCGCTTCGACAATTACCGGCACGATAACTCATTGGTAACGCTCTAGTCCAGGAAGTCAAAGACCAGCCACTCCTGTCAGATTATAAGTGGCCACCTCTGGCCAGCCTGTGGGATTAATGCCGCTCCGCTTCGACAATTACCGGCACGATAACTCATTGGTAACGTTCTAGTCCAGGAAGTCAAAGGCCGGCCACTCCAGTCAGATTATGAGCGGCCACCTCTGGCCAGCCTGTGGGACTAATGCCGCTCCGCTTCGACAATTACCGGCACGATAACTCATTGGTAACGTTCTAGTCCAGGAAGTCAAAGGCCGGCCACTCCTGTCAGATTATGAGCGGCCACCTCTGGCCAGCCTGTGGGACTAATGCCGCTCCGCTTCGACAATTACCGGCACGATAACTCATTGGTAACGTTCTAGTCCAGGAAGTCAAAGGCCAGCCAGTCCTGTCAGATTATGAGTGGCCACCTCTGGCCAGCCTGTGGGATTAATGCCGCTCCGCTTCGACAATTACCGGCACGATAACTCATTGGTAACGTTCTAGTCCAGGAAGTCAAAGGCCAGCTAGTCCTGTCAGATTATGAGTGGCCACCTCTGGCCAGCCTGTGGGACTAATGCCGCTCCGCTTCGACAATTACCGGCACGATAACTCATTGGTAATGTTCTAGTCCAGGATGTCAAAGGCCAGCCACTCCTGTCAGATTATGAGCGGTCACTCAAATTAATGTAATCGTGCCTTTTTTGATCTGGTCTACCCGCTAGCAGGGCTGAGTACAGGCTTTGAGAATATTGTATGTAACGCATTTTTACAGTTTTTATTAGTTTATTAGGTTAGGTCGGGGTAGTATGGCGTAAAGTGACGTACGTCACTCGTCCAGTAAACATTTATTTCCTAGACTTGTGACTTAATTTAGTATTTTTGCTACATTTGTATTCTACAACCGGCTTCATCAATGCAATTTTTTATAACCCAATGTAATGATTATAAACCTAAGAAGTTTTGTAATAGTTTGACTACAAATGTAAATTCGTTTTACACTTTTTCTAAACATGCCTTTCATACATCTCTTTTGTGAGAACGTGAGTGGTGTAGAGATGGTGTATACCGTGATTGTAATTCTGTTTGCTTACTTGGCGGCTTGACCTCTACTAACTTCTACCACTGTACAACGGCGACAACAAAAATATATTATAATCTACATTCTTCGGAGAATACTGGCATGTTATGTCTGACGAGCTGTGACTAGCAGGATGCTTTGACTGCAAAATGTCAAAAATATCTCCTCAGGTTTAATAAAAAACATCCGCAGAACGTTTCGTATGAGTGTTCCGTCATTACATCCGATGACCGGCCACTTTCCTCGCGTATGCCCCCGCATCATCAGATGAACTCTTACATCACCCTGTGGATCAGGTAAAAGCATCAGGTTTGTTCACTTTCTGCATACCCGGAGAGAGCTCCTGACCTCTGGCCAGGAAGGAAGGTCAGGGGTTCGAAAGCCAAGATCAACAGGACGAAAGTGAAGCTGTGCGTTGCGCAAATGTAATCTGCCAGATTACAGGTTCATCTCAAAAAATGAGCAAAGTTTTCTCCACCGTCACATATATTCATATTCCTTTTTATCCGTGATGGAAATCGGTTAAATTGGAATAATTAATGTAAGGGTCCGTGTGTAAATAATCCCAATGAACGCGCTGAGAGACAATCCTTTAGTTTTGTAGATATTGCTCTTGGTGTACGATAAATACTGTTTTAGAAATTACAACAAATCTATAATATAAAAATGAATCGCAAAATGTGTTGGTAAGCGCATAACTCAACAACGCCTGGACCAATTTGGCCAATTATTTTTATAAGATGTTCGTTCAAGTCCAAGGATGGTTCTTACGGCGAGAAAAAAATCGAATAATTGCCAGGAAACCCCTAAAAATAGCCCTTTTAAAAAGGATCCTTTAAACTATGGAACCAGAAATTTGTTTACATTATAAATATTTATTTTCAACAGCTGATTGGTATACTATGTCTGTTAGTTGAAGATATACACGACAGATTGAAGCACTTGCATTTGTTTATGTTATTTTTATTTTGTTTACATTTGTTTTTTTGGTTATGCGAGTGACTAAACAGTTTACATTTTTAACTGTGACTTCTTATTGCACATTTTGATACGTTGTTATGTTATTTTAGTTTATAATGGTATGGACTTTTGCACACAATTTCCCTACACTACCATTAACTCTATTCTAACTCGGCTATTCTAATTCGGCTAAGGACTGCCGACAACAACCACGGGGGCCTGGGAGAGCCCCAGCTAGCAAAGCTATGATTGAAGAGACAAATTAATGAGTAGTAAAATAATTTGTGTTTGTTTGCATTTTTGTTTTAAGGTTATGCGAGTGACAGTTTAACAGTTTAAATGTACATTTTAACTGTATACACTCTTTTTTGGTCAGGTGATCTGTATTTCTTATTATTGATTTTAACCTTAATACCTTCGTTGGTTAAAAGATTTAGGGAAACGTGAAAATAAATTAATTATAAATAGTTTATTTTGCAGAATACTTTTTATGGCATGCCTCCTAAAAAAGCCAATATTGGTAGAAGAACCAAAAACGCTCGATATATTTCAGCACTTAGAGCTGCTGAAACATCTGGAGAAACAAAAGTACGCTTGGAAGCTGTTCGAATAACGGCATCGTCTTCAAGAGCTGTCGAGCCCCCTTCAAAGCGGGAAGCGCGACTTGAAGATCTGCGAGAACGGTCTTCGATCTCAAGATGTGCGGAAACACCTGCAGAACGAGATGCTCTACCTGAAGACCAGCGAATACTTTCGACATCAAGGGCTACAGAAACACCTGCAGAGCGAGAAGCACGACTCGGAGACCTGCGTGGACGAGCTTCGTCGTCAAGAGCTACAGAAACACATGCAGAGCGAGAAGCACGACTTGGAGACCTGCGTGGACGAGCTTCGTCGTCAAGAGCTACAGAAACACCTGCAGAGCGAGAAGCACGACTTGGAGACCTGCGTGGACGAGCTTCGTCGTCAAGAGCTACAGAAACACATGCAGAGCGAGAAGCACGACGTGACGTTGAACGTATAAATTTTTCTACAAATGTTTTTATTACTTTATTTTGGTATATTAATGAAAAATTAAAAGCGAGGCAACGTCCACCGGGTTAAGGGCATATTCAGTTTCGATAAATTCAATTAGTTTCTATTTTATAGTGATTAGATTTCTAATTTTAACCTTATGGGAAATAAGTTTGTTTACAAATTATCTACAATCAAAACATTTGATTTCTAAAGCTACAGCTGTTGTTTTACTTTCCATTAGATGCTTTACTATCAAATGCCATATGAATCATTCATTAATGATTGATGCTAAAAACTTATGAAGTAAATGTGCACTGTACAAAATGAACAGATTAATTCACCACGTTAATAGTTTACGGATTTTGGGGACTATGTATTTATATTTTTTATTTTCTGTCTGATAGAAGTCACGTGTTTATAATTATTATGTCGGCCAAATAAAAAATAATTATGGTGTTTAATGTTTATACATATTACGTTTGTTATAATAATCAGCTGTTGTATATTCTGTTCTATCTTTCCTATAAAAGCCGTATTACATTTAGGTTTTGTTTGGTTTTAGGTTGGATTAGAAAAATTGTGAATCAAACCACTCAGATTTGTTTTATGGTAATTTTAACAATAAGTCTTATTGGTTCAGTATTGTTATTAACTATGCCGCAACCCAGAATATATAATTTTTGACAACGAAGTCGTAATGCTATTCGACTACAGAACATGGCCAATCTGAAAGTTAACACGTATTTACTGTTAGGCGTTACGAAGTTCGCCGGGTCAGCTAGTAAATAATAAATATGATTAATACAAATTGAACAATAATAATAAACATAGATAGATTTCAACGCGTTAGTCATTAAACTCAAATCCATTTCACTTCAATGTTCTGAGATAACTTTTACAACAAAGAGTTCCAAATTAGTTAATCTAGAATATATTTGAAAATCTAACAGTTGTTAATGCAACGTTTAGTTTTAAGTAAAAAAACTGATATAATTATTTTTCGTCCCATTGTTTGTATTCGTAGTCATTTTAACGTACCGTACTTTTATATGTTTAAAAAGTTATCATTTGAGACAAATAATTTCTTATATATGCTTTCAGTAAAAAAACTATTACCACTTGAAAAACACCAACCCTTGAATCTCCTACGTCTCCATACAAAGGGTCACAGTTACGGCCTTAACAGGTCAAAAAGAGTCGCCTAGCGTCTTCACATCTTAATAAGAAAGAGGAAACACAGCCCAGAACCTAAGAACTACTGGATAGCTGCTGGATAAAGTCCTCTTCAACAAAGCACTGCTCCTTCCTAATCGTCTCTTCTTCCTCTTTTTCCGTCGCGTCTCTTGCACAACAATCGACTCCTCTACCGGAAGCAGTCTTCTGGTCTTGACAGAAAATTGCAGAGAAAGCCGTTATCGGGGCGGCGCGGCGCGGCGGGCAACGTACGTCGTCATTGTGCGCGCGTCGCTCCGGCTGCACAATGAGATCGTCATTGTCGCTCCGCTGCCATTGATATCATTGTTGCCAACCTTGACTTTGGGACCGATTTCCTTGTCAAGGTTGAGATTGGTCTTCAGTATTTGTTCGGAGGTAGGGTACACAATGAATTGGACACTAAAGCCTCCTCTTAAATCAATGAAAATAAACGTTATGCTTTACCAGGACTTTGAAGGAGTAATTACTATAACCTCTCGCATTAGGCTTCGGAACATGCCAGATGTACCAAAAAGAAATAAACAACTTTGTTAATCAATAACACAATCATGTGTCCGACATCGATGCGGTTAGTATCACTGGGTTGGAAAATATCTCAATTTTTCCTACACACCTGACCGTTGTCAACAATGCTAATATTGTGATATTGTTATTATTGATTTGGTTACCACCACTGTTCTGCTATAGATAGGATAGACCCTCCAAACAGGAAGTCAATTTACGACTGATATCGGACGTTTAAGGCCCCGTGGTTACTTAGAAAAGGGGAGAGTTCCGGAGACAAGTGACGCCTGGTGATCAGAGTGAGTTAGTCCGTGCAATGGTGTTAAACACTCTCAGGATATTATCGAGTTAACCCCAGTGGGATTGTGTCAAACACAGTTTTTGTACCTCATTTGCCATTAAACCTCTTGGAGCACAGACATCGTATAACTGCTGCAGTAGCAAAGGTAAATAAGTAAGGTTTGGTCAGAATTTGATTTTATAATATATGTCTACAAAGCAAGCCGTGGTTTGCATTTTGAACACTCGTGGAGTATATAGGGAAAACTTCAGGTTTTTATCTTTCAAATGGTGTTCATTGTTCTTCCAAAGACAGTAAAATTTCGAAGTAATTTTTAAACAAAGTTGTTGACTTCTTTTTGGTACATCCGGTATGTAGGTTTACAATTTCATTGGGAATTGAGGGTCGTTATTTGAACATGCAAGCGGCCATACAATTCCACACCTGTTCCGCTGTCACTGCGGTTAGCAATTGAGATATCATAGCCAGTTCCAGTTGTGGATCTGGTTTTCGTTTCATCAGCAGTGAGTCATTTTAAATCTCGGTCATGATTAGGCTATGTGTATTTTATATATCATTTTATTTATATTACTTACTATGTTATTATTTATTTCCATATGCATATTGTTTAAAAAATTTATTTTTGTGATATAGGATTGTATATTATTTTCGATATTTTTTAAAATAGGGGTTTAATATTACAATTTAAAATATTGCAGTAACTTAGAGCCGATTAAAGTTAATTGAACGCAAAAATGAAACTTAGCATTTGTTTGAATAGCCCAAAAAAGATAATGTATTACTTTATCTTTTATCCTAACCATTAATATTTCAACAACTATCCCTAAAGCTAAAGCTTGCAAAAATAAATTTTAAATTGTTTGTAATGATAACAAACTATATTGCTTATAAATAAAATTTGTGTGGATGTGAGATGACGAGAAAAACAGAAGGCGTCAATGTCGGGCACATTTATTGCCATAAAAAGACAAAGTTTGACACTTTTCTTTTTATAAACGTCAATATAATAACCTTTTCCACACAAAAATGTGATCTTGTTATGGCACGACGCCAATATTCGACCTTTTCTATTTTCTTAAAATCTTTTAAGCAAATAGGAATCAAAATCAGACTAAGTGATGGTAATAGACTTTGTCGTCGTCTAGTTTGAGTCCACGTCAAATCCAAAAATGATGTTCAAGGCTCCGACTCATTTAGAGTTGCTGGATTTTTGCTGGACTACACAACTGAAATTTGCGTAATCTTAGTCAGGTATTTTGAATTAGTTTTTCCACTGAAAAAGTTAATAACGTTCCAAAATTTCCCACGTTGATTTTGTCACAATGTGTTCAATATACAGCCACTTGTGCAACTGAGCTAAGTCACAAAGGCGGGGAAAAGCGTGGAAGATGTTTAGAATTCTAGTGACAATGGGAGAAGAGGTTTTGTGCGATGTTCTCGGTGGACAGAGGTCACGTGGACAGATGACGTAGACAAGTCACGAAGATCACATCTCCCAGCCACGTCCTGGCACGTGTCATATGGTACGGTACCGTAACATAACCTTGCTGTACTTCCGTGCTTCAGTAATCGGTCTAAGGGAAATGACGTGCAAACACCACATACGTCAATATAGTCATAGATGTACCATACATCATGATCAAGTAGACATAAGAACAAGATCAATTTGGATCAGACTTTACTGCAGATTTTCATTTAAAACACGATATCTTGGTGGCCAAACCCAAATAAAGACTACAATTAATTGTTTTAAATCATAAATAAGTCCGCCGCTGTAGACTTGCGAACCCAGCAAATTTCCAAATAAAAAATATATCAATGTAATATAAGACAAGTTTGATCGTTTTATCAATATATGTCGTTAAATAAGAGATTTTGCCTATTCTCCATAAGATAACATTAAAAATGCAGGATTGAGCTGTGGGAAACACTGGAAGTTGGCATTTTTCCATAAACTATTTTTATTTGGTCTATATACCAAGTTTTATCAACATTGTCCATAAAAAAGGAGGTTGCCAATTCTCTATATAATTATAGATTATAGACCTTTATACTTTATACTTTTAACTGAAATGGCGACCTACCCAGGTAGGTATTTTAAGCCAAGTATGAGTGAGGAATGAATGTAGGATGACTGTGGCGTGATCTTGTAGTCTTGTTACTGACTAAGGCTGACATGTTCCTTAGACAGGACTGTTAATTAATAGCCCAACAGCCGATGGCAACTAATGGACCTACAGTTTAACGTGGAATCCAAACCACGGCCTCTGAATTACGAATTGGTTTAATTATGAGGATGGCCTTTGTGGATTAACGTAGTATTCAATAGTGCGGACGTTAATCCACACAAGAGAACACTGCATCCACCGACAATCTCTCACAGCTATCCACAATTCGTGACCTCCAAGTAGCTGGATTACAGGACGTCGCCACCGTCCCAGTCAACCTGCTAGTGTTGCCCAAGCGCACGTTGCTGCACAAAGATTAAGTTTTTTAGATAAGAAGCTACTGTATTTTAATTACCACTGTTAATTGTTAGAACACGAAACCAACCACTGCACCCTTTTATGCCTTCTGGGTCGGAACCCAGAAGGCATGTTTGTTTTGAAAAGGAGTGTTCAATATCGCTCCATAATTTAGGGGGCTTTCTCAAGTTAAATGTGTTTTTCTCTAACAGTTCTTGTGGTTACGTGTTTTATTATAGTTTTTCTTCTAATTTAGTCTACATTGATCCATTATTGTGAAAATTTGTCAAAGAACTATCTTCAAACATTCATTAGTTTAAACCTAACCAAACAAAAACAATAACAAAACCTATTTTTGTGTTTACAAACAAACCTTCTGCTGAACTAGAAACATGTGATGAATGTGACATTCCTACACCAAGTGGTTCAAGTTTGGGTGATTCAAATATTTTTCTTCGACCGTCAAAAAGAAAAAACTGTCAGTTCTACAGTCAACGTCTAACCAAAGAAATATGTTCTGGACTCTGATCAGCATGATCAGACTGGGATGGTGGCGTCTTCCTGTAATCCAGCTACTTGGAGGTCACGAATAGTGGATCGCTCACAAGCGATGGACGGTGGATGTGGTGTTCTCTTGTGTGGATTAACGTCCGCACTATTGAATACTACGTTAATCTGCAAAGACCATCATCATAGTTAGACCAATTCGTAATTCAGAGGCCGTGGTTCGGATTCCATGTTAAACTGTAGGTCCCTTAGTTGTCATCGGCTGTTGGGCTATTATTTAACAGTCCTGTCTAAGAAACATGTCAGCTTAGTCAATAACAAGACTACAAGATCGCACCACAATCATCTTACATTCAATCCTCATTCATACTTGGCTTAAAATACCTACCTTGTAGTAAGGTCGCCATTTTAAATAATCAAAAGCTTATTGAGAATAACAAATTCCAACCATTGACAGATCATATTGACAGATCAGTATTTTCTGAATCAACGCAGCGAGATCAAAAATCGACACCGCAATCTTCACCATCTCCCAGTGCCATGCCAGTGCCAGTCCTATGCCAAAACAACTAAACTGTCTGTAAGACCTCAGCCTTCTTCTTGGACCTCACCCGATCCATCAAAGAATGACCATAGTGTAGCATCAAATAATGAGGTGAGTGATTGTTTCTCTAGAACAGTTAATCTTAGACATAGTTAAAAATGCTATGCCCTGAATCAAAAAGATTATCTCTAATGTTATCACCTCACTTTTACACAATACCTCAAATTAGAATATCTATTATTACAAATTTAACTCTCCTTCATTGGAATGCAGATGGATTAAGAAATAAGAAGAATGTCCTTTGCATCTTTCATGGTTCGTCATAACGTAGACATTGCTTGTGTCACTGAGACACATTTTATTAGAAATGAAAACTTTAAGATCAGTGGATACTCTATTTATCGACAAGACAGAAACGCACAAAATGCTTCCGGTGGTGTTGCAATAATTATTTAAAAAAATCATAAATCATCATAGTACCTGGTGACCGAGCTTTGCTCGTTTATACATGTATTATAAAAATTAATTAGAAAAATTAAAACATATATTACTCAATGAAAACATTTATGTGGTTTAAATAAAACCGGTTTAATACACCATAATTAATATAGCACTGAACAAAAAGTATTGCCCCTGGTGGGGTTAGAACACGCGACCTTCATAATACTTTGCCGTCTTCAATCAAGAACTGTCAAACGGTTATAAATATCTGTTTTGGTTTGTATTGTTTACATTTGATTCTCCATAAGCGTAATGTTAAATTTTTAGATTTTAAACTTAATATTACAAGAAAACAAGAATTTTTCTAGACATTAGACCTATCTAGAATTTATTTTCTACTCGGAAATTAGTTATTTCCAAAATTTAAAGAAATTCCTCGGTGCCGTTTTCGAGATCCGTGTGCAAATATATATATATATATATATACAAACCTTGCTCGTATTATAGTATTGGATAGTATAGTACGAGTATATATTGGCTGCCCTTTCTTCCCTTGAATCTGTTGGTATAAAATTACAATTACAAAATAATCAGTCTCTATGTGTTGTTTCTGCATATAAATCACCGAAACGACGTATCCTTCAAGCAGACCTTGAAAACTTATTTCAGGCTGAAGCTTCTTCTCTCTTTTTGGGCGATTTAAACTGTAAACATCGTTACCATCGTCGACATAAACATCGTCGAGGATGTAGAGGGAACAATCCAAACGGTGTTCGGCTGCTTTCTACAGTTAATGAATCGAATATAAATCTATCTGCTCCTTCGGAGCCGATAGATTATCCTTGGCAAAATGATTTCCAACCAGACATTTTAGATATAGTCCTCCATAAAAATTTCACAATCCCTATAATGCAGCAAGTTTTGTGTGAACTAGATTCTGACCATCTTCCCTTTATTGTAAGTTTCTTAATGCAGCCTAACCTTTTTCATAATTTACTGCTTCTGTGCAAGTCCGAAAATAAAACTTTATAAAAAAAAGTTAAAGAAACTTTCAAATTATTTCTAAGCACATATGTTAATTTTGTAAACACTAAATTTATAAAACCCGATAGTGCATCCTTTCATGCACTCTGGGTCGAAGACCTTTGGACGGATTTGAACTAAACCCGCGGTTTGACGAAATGCGATCTCAAATATCCAATACTATAATACGAGCAAGGTTTGTATATATATATATATATATATATATATATATATATATATATATATATATATATATATTTGCACACGGATCTCGAAAACGGCGCCGAGGATTTTCTTTAAATTTTGGAAATAACTAATTTCCGAGTAGAAAATAAGTTCTAGATAGGTCTAATGTCCAGGAAAATTCGTGTTTTCTTGTAATATTAAGTTTAAAATCTAAAAATTTAACATTACGCTTATGGAGAATCAAATGTAAACAATGCAAACCAAAACAGCTGTTTATAAACGTTTGACAGTTCTTGATTGAAGACGGCAAAGAACAATATGTGAATAGAGGTATTTCATAAATATTTATTTTATGTATGTAATAAATGTAAAATTATCAGGTTACTAAACAATTTGTAAAAACTTAAGGGTAACATAACTGTGCGAAATAAAAGCAGGAAAGAGTATTTCCAAAATCTTCCGTGTTTTGATAGAAAACGTATTCGTTGTATTGCTTGAAGCTACTGTAAAAACCAAATAATTTGTGTAAATTAAATTATCTTTTGCTTTTCAATCCTCATTCCGTTTCTAACAAAATCAGTTGATCACAGGATAATAATAACAAACAGTATGGACATTTAAATTCAGTATAAGATTAGCTAAAACAATTGAGGTTGGCCAAAAACTCTTAAACGACGACGCGAAATCGGCTGACGCCGTAGCTTAAGCGCTTAGATCTCACGTATGCAAGGTCGCGAGATCGATCCCCACCCGAGGGCTATATATTTGTTCAGTATTTATGCCATATTAATTAAGGGGTATTAAAACGGTTTTATTTAAACCACATAAATGTTTTCATTGAGCAGTAAATTTGTTTTAATTTTGCTAACTAACTTGTAAAATACATGTCTTATTCTATCCGAGCAAAGCTCGGTCACCAGGTACTATTATATATATAACTTATTTATTGTTTTTTTTAATCTGAGCTTTTCCCAAGTCCCTTGAATACACGCAAAATATTTCATCAGAATCGGTCCAGCCGTGTAGAAGGAGTTTAATTACAAACACACGTACAGAAGATTTATATATATTAAGAAATTTAAATTTTAACTAAAATTATTTTTGGTCTCTAGGCACCTCAGAAAGAAAAAGTAACGTAGTCCCGGGCTTAGGTCTTGACATGAGACCTACGGTAATATCTTCTTCCCTATTGAAAATTCGCTAAAATTCTGTGAATCGTCATAAAATTATGTATGTTCAAACTCAATTCGGTATTAAATCATTTACTTGAAGGTTAAATAACACTTTTATTAAAACCCCACAACACATCTAGCTCATCCTGTGCTAAAATGTGTCAATATTAGCTTCCTAGATAATGATAGTGTTGCCAAAACTAGTGATCAATAAAAGCTAAATTTACAATGGTAAAAGTTATAGAAACCCCAAATAATACTCATAAAACTACACTTTAGAGATGTGAGCAAGAAGAAGGCACATATCAAACCAAGCCGGCATTGCCTAGCTCTTAAAGTTTGAGACCTTAAACCACCTACTGTTACTTCTAAAACATATCAAACCAAGCCGGCATTGCCTAGCTCTTAAAGTTTGAGACCTTAAACCACCTACTGTGACTTCTAAAACATATCAAACCAAGCCGGCATTGCCTAGTTCTTAAAGTTTGAGACCTTAAACCACCTACTGTGACTTCTAAAACTATAATCTTTTACGAGCATATGTTTGATTTCAAGTAGGTACTGTATTTTCTTCCTTTCAATTAACTTACAGATTTCCACTCAGTTAAATTTCTTGAGCATAAATTTTACGATATATGACGAATAGTAATTGATAACAACAGATTTATACCGAATGGTTAGGCCTTCATATCTTTTGACTACTTACTACAACAACATGCATAAAAAGCAACGCAACGCAAAAGCAAGTTTTGTAGATTAATTGTTTTAAACAATGTCTAAAGTTGTATTGAATTCATTAATCAATGCCAGTTATTGGACAAAACGTATGCTTGCTATTCATGGACAGTGAGAACGGCAATAGTGTTGCAGACTAAAGTTTAATTTCACGCTCTCGAACTGATGGAACAATTGACCAATAATGAATCGAATAGCATGGACAAGAAGAAGAGCTACAAACCGATTTTAAATAGTTCTAAGCCACGTTTAAGGATAATTGAAGCGGGAAACCTCCATAGACCACCAGGACGGATAGTCGCAGCTCTCGCTGGGCGCGGCGTGCGTCGGGCGGCGTGAGTATCTCATTTAGGAGGAGAATCGCTCCTGATTGGGTTTCAACTAGGAGAAATCAGCAGGAGAGTGGACATTGAGGCCAACACCGACTAATCGATGCCCAAAATTTGGTGCGAATATGTTGTGGACATTTTTTTAGTTTTTGAATAACCTAAATTGTATCAACCGCGTAACCTAAAACCGTTGATCACAGGATCAAAGGTGCATGATTGGTTGGAAACATCTCTACGATTATTTTGAAACAATATCACCATTAATACCATGGTTCTAAAGAACATTTACACTAAGAAGTCCTTCTCAGTATAGCCTACCGGTATTATAAATATGCATTTACGATTTATGAAGCCTTGATGTGATGGATAATATTTCAGGTATTTAGGAATTTCTCTTTCAACTTTGTAAAAAAAAGCTACACTAAATGTGCTTTTAAATTTAAAATAAAAATATAAATACTTCTCTGCCATTATATTTTATTTGAATACAGTAATGTAGCCACTCATAATTTTGGGGCATAATATTAGATTTTCAGTGTGCAGAATTGTAGTAATTTTTCCTATGAATTTGAAAGCGTCCTCTTCAACAATTGTTTTGTTTAAAAACATTTTCGATCAGAATATTGTTTCACACGCAGCTGCAGTTTTGATTTCCACCGTCAATTATTCCATCACCCAGTGAGGACGGTTGGCGAGTTGATAACAGTTATTGGGAGTCGGTGAACTGCATTTCGCCGTCAGCTGATTACAGGCCCAAGGTCGCTTCTGAGCTTTCCCGCCACGCTGCGGCTGTTCCATTGAGGAACGCTGTGTTGAATTGATGGGTGCAGAATACAGTCTTTACTGCTCATGAACCTAAACACATTTCGGACCATGCAATTGGAGATTTCCTCTTTTATTTGTTTTGTACTATCACACATAAGAGTACATAGGCCCCTGAAATTTTATTTCAAGTAAGAAGTATTGTAACTCGTTTGACACATAATCTATTAAAGAATATAATTTATGGGACTTGTGACTAGTATTCTTATAATTTTAGCGAATTTCCCATAGGGGAGAAGCTATTACCGTAGGTGTCATGGCAAGAGTTAAGCCCGGGACCATGTTATTTTTTGTATTTATGTTCCCAGAGGCCAAAAACTCTGCGAACCTAGATTTCTAATTTTATCTTTCACCGTTAGAATCAGCTAAAAAAACTATACAATTATTTAGGGTTTTAATGTTTTGCCCTACCTCCAACCGATACCAAGATATTAAAAATCTTAACACAGTACATTGTATTTAAGAAAATATAAATACCCCCGTCGCAGCAGACCTGCGTACTCAGCGAATTTCCAAATCAATAATTTAACATATAACAAGTTTTATAAAAAGATGTCCATAAACATGAGAATAATTTGCCTATTCCCCATAAGATTAACATGGGAAAAAGTGTGCAGGTTAGCTGCTGTGAGGAACACTGAATGAAGTCATTTCTACCATGAATAGTTTTTATTTTAACATTTATACCAACTTTCATCAACATCTGTCCATAAATAAAGGAGTTTGCCTATTCTCTATATGATTATGGGAAAAGAGTATGCAGGTTTGCTGCCATGATAAACACATAAACTATTATTTTTAAGCATAAATGGATAGACCTCAACCACATGAAGCTAAATATCATGTTTTATCCAAAAATATTGATTAATATGGGAAATATTAATTTTTCCCTATCCTCCATAAGATTAACATTGGAGCCCCACATTACAATGTACTGTGTTTAGATTGTTTAATATCTCGGTAACCGTTGGAGATAGAGAAAAACTTTAAGGAACTTAACTGCGTAGTTTTTTAAGCTAATTCTAATGGTGAAATATAAAATTATAAGATTTAAAAATTACATGTGAACCCCAAAATGGGGAACAAACCCCGCCCCCCCCCAAACTACCCGTTCCCATTGACCGATATGTCTGGTTTACGAACTCGTCCGAGCATTTGTAGAAATACACGTTTCTACCAAATTTGGTCTCACACACACACACACACACACACACACACACACACACACACACACACACACACACACACACACACACACACACACACACAGATATACATATATATATATATATATATATATATATATATAAATTTTAACGACTATTGTTTTTGGACTCTGGGCACCTAAAGACGAAAAAATAACATGGTCCCGGGCTTAAGTCTTACCATGAGACCTACGGTAATAGCTTCTTCCCTATGGGAAATTCGCTAAAAAGATTAATATTTCCCTAATTAACCTACAGTTTTGGATGGAACTATGTATTTAGCTTCATGTGGTTAGGATCCATACATACGTTTATGATAAAAGAAATAATTGTTTGTGAGTTCCTAAAAGCAGCAAACCTGCACACTCTTTCCTATGTTAATGTTACGGAGAGTAGGCAAATACTCTTATTTATCAACAGGTATTGATTGGTCAACCTTATCATATACTCGTATTATTATTGCCATATTATTGAGGTGGAAATTCGCTGAGTACGCAGGTCTGCTGCGACAAGGGTGTTTTGTCGTACAACTACTACAATATATCAATAAATTTGATAAGTACGCATCTCTTTTACTTTTAGTCTTTCTCCTACTTTGACTTGATAATTACATTAGTCAATAATCTAAATACTCGTACATAAAACAAAGTCGTGTTAGTTACACGCATTATAACTCGAGAACGGCTGGACCGATTTTAATGATCTTTGATTTTTTGGATTCGTCTCTTCTCCGGTCATGCTTTAGGCATATCCAGTTTCTATAAATTCAATTAGTTTCCATTTTATAGCGTTTTAAATTTCTAATTTTAACCTTATGGGGATAAGTTTGTTTACAAATTATCTACAATCAAAACATTTGATTTCTTAAACCAGCTGTTTGTTATATGTTTGTTGTATGTTAACTCGTTAGCTATATGCTTTACTATCCAATGCCATCTGAATCATTCATTAATGTAAAAATATGAAGTAAATATGTACTGTACAAAATGAACAGTATTATTCGCCACGTTAATAATAGTTTACGGGTTTGGGGAATTATGTACTGTATTTATATTTCTTTTTTTCTCTATGATTAAAAGTCACGTGTTTATATGTTTATCAAATAAAAAATAGTTACAATGTTTATACATATTGAGTTTATTATATGTAATCAGCTGTTGTATATTTAAAGCTTTCACAACGAAGCCCCAATGCTAATTGACTTCAGGACATGGTCAATCTTAAAGTTAGTTAACATGTATTTACTGTTAGGCGTTACGAAGTTCGCCGGGTCAGCTAGTCTTAATTAAATCAACTAGTAGTCAACAACATCCATATTTGTTTATTTCGACTAAAAACAATGACAACGTATTTGATAGCTTTATGATATCAAATAGAATAGATTAGGACGATGATTTTTTGTAGAATGCGCTTTTTGCATTTGTTTTGTTTTAATAGTTTGAATGGTTTGTTTTAAATGAAATAATCTATTCGTTCCAGATTTACTTCTGAGCTATAACTTTAACTAATAAATTTGCAAACATTGCATGTGCTCTAATTTTCGGCAACGCTCCACAGGGCTGCTATTGCAAATCTTGTTCCCTCAGAAACTTGGTTTTTACATAAAGGTACATTTATCTCAAAAACTAAATGGTGGAGTACGATACTGAACTTTAAATTTGTGGAGTTGAGTATATTTATTAGTAGGGGTACCATTTCCATTAGTCTACAGTAACAAACGGTAGAGTTTGAAAAATAATATTTCTAAGATATGTATTTGATTTTTAATATTTATGATGGTTACCTAAAAATACTCTTTAAAATAAAACTAAGATTAGGGTTGTAGCTTTTGTAGTTTCTGAAACATATATGTACCTTAATTAACAGGTTAAGGAATGTCTCACACGCTTTACACTTTCAAGTGTACAGCCTACAACAGATTGAGTTCGAGGAAATAGGCTATGTTTGAAAATTATTATGAACTATCCTTATTGTTCTAAATAACGGCTAAAATCTAATAATAACGTAAAATAGCGCAGGAATAGGGCTTATAGACCCCTAACCACCTCCCTTCAGAAACATAGAACCCAACCTATCCCAGCCAACACCTCCATCGGAGAACCGAGCTATACGTAATTTTAACAAAAGGAGAGGATGTTGTACACTGTCGACGAGGGTTAGAATGGTTGCCTGCCCCTAGCGATGGATAGCTAGCCGAATGGCATCTATAATTTTCAAAAGAGCAGTGGATTAAGGCGAACCGCAGACTGTAAACTGGGTAGGAAATTATTTCCCGCGATGTAAAATGAAAACTGTTGGTGTTCTACTCTTTCTAAAAACTTTGATAAGGCTGAGAGGAGACTAATTGGTCTGTTATCTGAGGATGTTTCTGGTGAATACGATTTTGGAAGTGGGAGAACAATGGCATCCTTCCAAATAGTGGAATAAATATGAAAAATAATTGATTTATTGAAGTTGGTGGATAGTGGTGATAATGGGGAGTATGATTGGTAACGTAGTTTTGTTGAGTTTTATAGGAATATCGTCAGTGTCAATTCAATTATTGTCAGCGTCAAGATCGATTTAGATCAGACCTTACTGTAGATTTTCATTAAAAGGACGCTGTTGTTGTGTCAAGTCCAATTTAAAGAATACAATTGTTTTAATCGTCATACAATTTTTACTATACAGTAAACATATTTATTTGTGGGTTTCTCCAAACTAACATATTTGTAGCTAAAAATTCATATTGACCAATCCTTAAGCGTTTTACTGCGTTTTAATAGATTATAGCATTGAACATAAAAGGTCGTATTCAAATAGTTTGGAAAGGCAGCACATTGATCGCGTTTGTTGCAACAGGCTGGTTGTCACACCGTTGTTGCTGCGCGCAGCTGCGATTTGAAGTGTTGTGGTCGCTGACTGCCGCGACAAAACTGGGATTGATATATCCGCTCTGGAGCATATGTCGTCATGAGTGACAGGGCCGACACTGAGTGAGCTGGGCATATAAGTGAAACGTGAGAAATTTGCATAGATCTACCTACATATACTCTACATATTAACATGCACGATATTTATATCGTGCATGTTGAGCCGTTCGACTACTAAAACCTCTGAGCTCTGGAAGTAATACAGAATTAAGGAAGGGTGGCTAGTTGGCTACTGAGGTCGGGCAAGTCACGACAGCTCACAATGAAACGATAACAAATTTAATTTAATTAATTTCATTAAATATAGCATAACTGACCGCAATTAATCAGACAAAAAATCTTTAATATAATATTTTTTTTAATTAGTTGAAAGGCTTCAGCTTGTCAATAAATAAATTACAGGGTTTGTGACTTTTTCGGTAGACATTGGTTTGAGGAAAGTTTAATTTCATCAACTTAACTTATGAAAATATAGATTAATATAACTACGTAATAGTAAAAACAATTACTTAAATCATCTATATTTGAGATCGGGTTTGAGATTAGAGTAGGTGCTTTGTACAACAACAACGGAAAACGGGTATACCCTAAATAGTAAGTTTACAGTAATAAACTGTAAACAGTAAAATAACTGTTTCCCGTAATGGAGCAAAATGAAAATTTCTCGAGATTAATTTTGTTAATCCATCAAATGGTTAATCTTACTCAATTTAAATATAATTTACTAACATATGTGTAATTTGGTTGTTTTGCAGGTTGGTACTAATAATGTATATGCATAGAACATTTTAGTGTAATGTTGTGGATATCAGACTGTGTCGAGGAAGATAAAGTGACGATCAGTTCTGCTGATGTCAACGAGGACCTCCGGAACTACCGCTGCGGTTTGTATTTTTACTTGGGTGAACGAAATTCGAGCATGATTCCTAATACCAATATCAGTTTGATGGTAGGTTGTGTAGGGGTTTTGGATTGTGCCATAGTTAAAAACTTAAAAGTAGGAAGTGCCTTAGGACCAGGAATTAGTTACTGTTCATTTTTATAATAGATGATTTCAGGGCTTCATATGAGAGACTCCCCGCTGGCCACAAAACGTCGACGCAGGACGTGGTAAGAGGGTGGTGGAGCGTGCAGGGGCCGGTCTTCTCAGGACTTCATACGAGAGACTCCCCGCTGGCTACGAAACGTCGACGCAGGACGTAGTAAAAGGGTGGTTGAGCGTGCAGCGACTGGTCTCCTCAGGGCTTCATACGAGACTCCCCGCTGGCCACAAAACGTCGACGCAGGACGTGGTAAAAGGGTGGTTGAGCGTGCAGGGACTGGTCTCCTCAGAGCTTCAAACGAGAGACTCCCCGCTGGCTACAAAACGTCGACGCAGGACGTGGTAAGAGTGCGGTGGAGCGTGCAGAGAGTGGTCTCCTCAGAGCTTCATACGAGAGACTCCCCGCTGGCCACAAAACGTCGACGCAGGACGAGGTAAAAGGGTGGTTGAGCGTGCAGGGACTGGTCTCCTCAGGGCTTCATACGAGAGACTCCCCGTTGGCCACAAAATGTCGGCGCAGGACGTGGTAAGAGTGCGGTGGAGCGTGCAGAGAGTGGTCTCCTCAGGGCTTCATACGAGAGACTCCCCGCTGGCCACAAAACGTCGACGCAGGACGTGGTAAAAGGGTGGTTGAGCGTGCAGGAACCGGTCTCCTCAGGGTTTCATACGAGAGACTCCCCACTGGCCACAAAACATCGACGCAGGACGTGGTAAGAGGGTGGTTGAGCGTGCAGGGACTGGTCTCCTCAGGGCTTCATTTGAGACTCCCCGCTGGCCACAAAACGTCGACGCAGGACATGGTAAGAGTGCGGTGGAGCGTGCAGCGAGTGGTCTTCTCAGAGCTTCATACGAGAGACTCCCCGCTGGCCACAAAACGTCGACGCAGGACATGGTAAGAGGGTGGTTGAGCGTGCAGGGACTGGTCTCCTCAGAGTTTCATACGAGAGACTCCCCGCTGGCTACAAAACGTCGACGCAGGACGTGGTAAGAGTGCGGTGGAGCGTGCAGAGAGTGGTCTCCTCAGAGCTTCAAACGAGAGACTCCCCGCTGGCTACAAAACGTCGACGCAGGACGTGGTAAGAGTGCGGTGAAGCGTGCAGAGAGTGGTCTCCTCAGAGCTTCATACGAGAGACTCCCCGCTGGCCACAAAACGTCGACGCAGGACGTGGTAAAAGGGTGGAAGAGCGTGCAGGAACCGGTCTCCTCAGGGTTTCATACGAGAGACTCCCCACTGGCCACAACACGTCGACGCAGGACGTGGTAAGAGGGTGGTTGAGCGTGCAGGGACTGGTCTCCTCAGAGCTTCAAACGAGAGACTCCCCGCTGGCTACAAAACGTCGACGCAGGACGTGGTAAGAGTGCGGTGAAGCGTGCAGAGAGTGGTCTCCTCAGAGCTTCATACGAGAGACTCCCCGCTGGCCACAAAACGTCGACGCAGGACGAGGTAAAAGGGTGGTTGAGCGTGCAGGGACTGGTCTCCTCAGGGCTTCATACGAGAGACTCCCCGTTGGCCACAAAACGTCGGCGCAGGACGTGGTAAGAGTGCGGTGGAGCGTGCAGAGAGTGGTCTCATCAGGGCTTCATACGAGAGACTCCCCGCTGGCCACAAAACGTCGACGCAGGACGTGGTAAAAGGGTGGTTGAGCGTGCAGGAACCGGTCTCCTCAGGGTTTCATACGAGAGACTCCCCACTGGCCACAAAACATCGACGCAGGACGTGGTAAGAGGGTGGTTGAGCGTGCAGGGACTGGTCTCCTCGGGGCTTCATTTGAGACTCCCCGCTGGCCACAAAACGTCGACGCAGGACATGGTAAGAGTGCGGTGGAGCGTGCAGCGAGTGGTCTCCTCAGAGCTTCATACGAGAGACTCCCCGCTGGCCACAAAACGTCGACGCAGGACATGGTAAGAGGGTGGTTGAGCGTGCAGGGACTGGTCTCCTCAGAGTTTCATACGAGAGACTCCCCGCTGGCTACAAAACGTCGACGCAGGACGTGGTAAGAGTGCGGTGGAGCGTGCAGAGAGTGGTCTCCTCAGGGCTTCATACGAGAGACTCCCCGCTGGCCACAAAACGTCGACGCAGGACGTGGTAAAAGGGTGGAAGAGCGTGCAGGAACCGGTCTCCTCAGGGTTTCATACGAGAGACTCCCCACTGGCCACAAAACGTCGACGCAGGACGTGGTAAGAGGGTGGTGGAGCGTGCAAGGACCGGTCTCGCTAGGCCATATACGATCTCGCGGCCTCATAAATGACCTGGATGTAACATAATTTCTGGATGCAGCGTCATCCTTTACATAACCGACAATAAATGCTCAGTCGCAACTCCAGCACCATTCTCTTAGACAATTACGTCATTTCCTTTCCTTTGCACACTTGTTATATTTATGCAACACGTCGGTCTTTCCATGTGTCGGACATGTTCTGTTACTTTTATTTATCATCATGGTTACTGAAGGAAAACGGAATGATTTAGCGTTTGAGTAAAATGTTTTAATTTTTTAATAAAATCTGATAAAATATTAGCTAGATGATTGAATAAAGTATCTTTGAAACGTTTAGTTAGGTACTGAATAAGTTAAAAATTGATTCTTAATCCAATGTTTTTATCGGGTTAAGAGTATTTTTCTGAAGAAATTTGATTTTACAACTAGGTTTTACAACAGGTGCTGCTCATTTAAAAGATTTTTCTGTGTTTTTTATATTTATTAAAAGACTTAAGAGTTCACCGGTAAGTTAAATCTGAATAATAATCGTACTATATTGAGCTATATCGTAGAATATAGAGTTAATGGAAGTGGTACGTAATCAAGATCCTTAAACACTTATTTATAAACATTCCTACGCTTGTCTGGTAATTAGGCCTAGCATAAAAAGTATTTTCGTGGCAAATTAATTACACTAAGTACGTAAAGTTTCTTTTTCATTTTCAAATGTCGTTATCTAATTTATAAGTGGATAGAAGAGATATTTTAATTTTTGAATTGTAGTTTATGATTTTCAACTATAACGTATTTAGATAAAAAATAATGTTTTAAGGAAAAAGTAACAATTAATAAATCTTGCTCGTAAATTATAAAGGCATATCAGATGTAGATACGCTAATAAAAACTTAAAATGATAAAAAGGAAGTATATGTCACAACACAGTAGGCCTATATACGAGAATATATATATATACGAGTCTGTTGATGGTACCAGAGAGAAAATAATGCGGGAGTAGATTTGTGGGCGATCCAAACTCATAACCACCGCATGGTTCATTCTGCAGAAAGTAAAGAACAGAAAGTAAATTTCAAACTGAATGTACGGTTTAGGAGTTCACACGGCTTTGTATGCATCGATCTGAACCTTCCTTGGGTGATTTGAGGATGAATATTAATTTACCATTAGTCAGAACAACCGTGATTTGAATACTGGTACGCCGATCCGTGGCAGATTTTTGTTATCCTCCGTTTAATCTAAATGACACCAATGTGGTGCCGGAGACGGCGTTGATTACAGTAGGGCTAGGACCCGTGAGAGAGAGACAGAGATACAGGGCGGAGGCCAGCTATTGATAGCACTTTCATTTGAATTTATGGAGGTTTGTTGGCACCTTTCGTCCATTAGACTGATATCCATTACCATAGAACACTTTCCCTCGCGAAACGAGTCGCTCTGCTGGATTATTTTAAAATAAACTCAATGCATCCAACACTAAAATGAGTAGCTATTTATGCAAAATTTGAGCAATACTTTGCAAAGGTAATACTTGCTTCTTACTTTCTCCCCTTATATACATAGTATATGGAGAAAGTATTTTTTTCGTCAAAATTTTCGAATTTGAGTTGAGTGTGGATATATCCGTTTTGGGGTCCCCTGAATCCAAAAAAGTGGGTTTCGACGTGATGTCTGTCTGTCCGTGTGTCTGACTGTCTGTGTGTGTGTGTGTGTGTGTGTGTGTGTGTGTGTGTGTGTGTGCGTGAGTGTGTGTGTGTGTGTGTGTGTGTGTGTGTGTGTGTGTGTGTGTGTGTGTGTGTGTGCCTGGATGTGTAGGCAAATAACTATCATATTTATCGACAGATGTTGATCAAACTTGTAATATATCTGTATTATTATTATATTATCGATTTGGAAATTCGCTGAGTACGCAGGTCTGCTGTGACGGGGGTATTTTAAATTTACTTAAGGGAAAATGTATGTGTTAGTCCACTGGTACCGTTTATATATGCCAAGTACTGTATTGTTAAAATATCTTTATACATGCATTGAAATGTATGGGTGGAAGATTAGTGGTAGGGAACGTATTACAAACTATATCATAACACTTTTCTTCGCAATCTAACTTCTAACAGCTATATTTTTCCTCAGCTATATTTCATTTTACTCAATTAGTTTAACTTTTAATGAAACATTTGTGATCGCACGCGAAACTCCAGTCATAATAATGATTCTTTTTTCACGCTCAAACATATTATACTAACACTATTTTTATCGGTATCCCACTTAGTTATGTGGGATTCACACTTAGTTAAAGCCTATTTTATAAAGGTATCCAGTTTTTCAACAAATTGCCAGTCAGTATAAAAAACCAAAGTTCTCCTTCAAGTTTTAGGAAAAGCCTAAGAAAATTTATTTTATCACAGGCTTTCTATTCAATCTCAGAATTCCTCGAACAATAGTTAAATTTCAGAAAACTTGTTAAAGAGTTATATTAGATTTTTGTTGATGTTTTCAGTCCTCTTTTAATGTACTATTTTAGCCTTATGATGAAAAATGTGTTTTTAGTAGTTAGCAATATAAATTTGACGATACATGATATATGTTACATTGTTCTGTAAACAAATGTAATATGTAAATAAAGACTATTGACTATTGCTCCGGAAGATGTCATTGTTATACGCCAGGTCTAGGTTGTATAACCAACATCGAATATAATTAAATACGGTAATCCACCACATCGTGATCTCGCGTCGAGAGCGGAAGGAAACTTTCGGAATTTCGTGAATAATTATCTTTGCTTTTACCAGGATTTTAATGAGAGGCTATTCCCCTCCTAAGGTACTCCTTAGGTATGTTATGGGAAGGTTAAAATTTGCAAGAATACTATTATGAATATGTATACAATACGCATGTAGAATTATCTTTAAACTATTTTTCGATAGATTGTAATCAATCCAAACTGAATGGTGAAAAGTAATGACTATTAATTGAAATTTCTCCGTGGTACTATTTTGTTTTTCCAACCTACATGAAGCTTCATGTCATGTTTTTTATATAATAAGCTTACTATTAATTAAGAATTATGTACCGTGCATCTTAAGTGTTTTTTTAATGATCCCAGGCATTAAGTCCCAGTGAAATTAAAACTTACCTATTCTTCTTGTTAGTTGGGTTAAGCATTGGTTATATTGATTTAAATTTTAGCTGTACATTATGTTGGAGCATGCTATGCATTTATTCAAACAACACCCATGGAGAAATAAAAAAAATTATCTCCCATATAACTTCTGTATTAAAAACTAGTATTACCCACATTCATATTTGTAACCTGGTGTTTTTAATTCGTCAATGATTGTATAAATGTTTTTCTGAAGGGCTGAATAAATAAATAATATACGAGTTATAATGCGTATAATGTATAATGCATAGACAGGTGTAATAACAGGTTTGGACCGTTCCCCATCAAAACGTTAAAAATACCACTGGCGTATAAATACACAAAATAAAAAAAAATAAAAATAATATGTTCAATAGCTAAATGCCACACTCAATAGCTACACAGGGCGTTACAGTGTTGGTTAGCGCGATCAGCTGATGGCTGACCGAACATAACCTCACTTTCCTTCCCGGCGGCGTGCGTGTGTGGCCCAGGCGCCTCAACTTCGGAGAAGTCTTTCGCTTTCCGTCCAAAAATGGGATCAAGGACGAAGTGATTTGTAGACAAGCTTAAATTTAGGATAATTACAATATTTCAAGCAAAACTATTTTTGATTTCTTTACAGGCTGCAATTACCCTACATTTTCAAAAATATATAACTAATAGTTTTATATTTTAGATGTTCGCAGTATTCGTTTAAAACGGCCCTATTTTATTTTTATAAAATTTTATTTTCACAGTAATTGAGTATTTAATTTAAACATAGTATTCATTAAACCTTTTTTTGAAATGAAATGAAAAATTCTTTATTTAACAGGCAAAGTTAGGGCCACATGGCCCTTTCTTACACTTAACCTGCATTAAAACCTAAAATATTAACATAAAAATAAACTTATCATAGATTACAAACAAAATATACTTAATAAAACATAGAATATACAAAATAAAAAATAAATAGATTGTTTTTACTTTCTCCCCTTATACGTAGTATATGGAGAAAGTATTGTTTTCGTCAAAATTTTCGAATTTGAGTTGAGGGTGGATATATCCGTTTTGGGGTCCCCTGAATCGAACGTTTTTCAAGGGATCTTATTTGTAGGGGTAGGTTATTCCAAAGGCGACAGGCAGTGACAACAAAAGTCCTATCATAGGCTGTGGTCACATGATGAGGTATTCTTAATGTGATCGATCAAGAACGTGAATTTCGCTTACTACCTTGAGATACGAATTTAAAGTCATCTCTAAAATAATTTGGAACACCTGTTTTTAATATTGAAAAAAGTAATGACAGAATTTTGATTGCTCTTTGATCTTTCAATTTCAAAATTTTTGCCTCAAGTAAACTTTGAGTATTACATTATTATAGTTTTACAGAGAAGTATTCATTATAATTATATAGGTTAAAATGACGTGTTTTTATTTCTCCGAATGGAATTTATGATATAGTAGAAGCATTTTAAAATACGGCGGAATCTTTCCTTTTATTGAACACCGTTATTTTGTTTTATTCCTTAAGATTTTACACATTTGTATATTAATCGGTTTACGTCCATTTAGCATGAAACGGCTTGACTATGATTTCCTAATCCTCGTATGTTTTGCTACTTACAGAAAAAAACATTTGGATATTCGACATTCCATTGATGTTATAATACAGCAAAATAATAATAATAATTCAAATTTGAAATGTGTATACACTGGAAAGGCTTAGGAATGAAAAATATGACGAAAAATTATTAATTTGAAAAAAAACATTATAGGAGTAATTGGACACTTAAAGTATTCATTACTAAAAATCGCTAAAAATTAATTATATTTCCATTCGTAAACATCCTACTATTAAGCAATATAATCGCAGAAATGACTAATAATGCAGTCCTCTCCTAGTATATTTGGCATTAATTATACCAAACAGTTAGAAAGTAGTAAAAGTCAATTCATCTCCAGCCTTCAAGGTGAAGTGTGCGGGGAAAGCTTGAACAATCTCAGATCCAATGACTTGAGAGCGCCGAGCGTCAGACCCGACCTGCAGCGTCTGCGTCTGCCACTGCCTGGGAGGCCGACCACTCATTTGCGCATTGCTCCGAACACGATAACGACTCCGCAGGTCATTGGAGAAAGCTAAAACGGAACTGGATGTAGAGTAATGTTGGAATGCTTCTTTGATATTTCTAGTTCATCGTATATCGTACGGGGTTCATCATATAATATTTAACAGAATTACGCACCGGTAAAATGTTGAAGAAGTTCAACTACTGTATTTATTTTGGTGTCCCGCAGTACACGATCACGAATAATCACGTTCCGTACAATAAACATGTTATCAATCTGCTCGTGCCATCCCCAGCCAGATACATTTACACCTCTGTCACTACTTTCTCCTTCTGAAAGTTCACGAGTTCGAATATAATTTACATGTTTCTCGCAGGACGAAATATCAGATGTCAAGTTGTCAAGATTAATCAAGGTGATACATACTCTGATCTTTAAATAGTTCCGAGGTTCTTAACCTGAAACTATTAACTTAGAAACTGTTGGAGATTGCTTTATAAATTTACTTATACTTGAGTTGCAGGGTTTAAAGGTTTTTTAATAGAAATAAGTTAAGAAATTACTAGCAGTAAGCCCGTCCTTTGTTCGGGTTTTAGGATTCAGTTGAAAGAAGAACGATTAGCATTTTTTTTATTTTTAAGAGGCATGTTTTTTGGTGAGGTATATTCCATATCATCTATTTTATTGAGCACACTCATCTATTTTTTTTATTTTTTTAGTGGCTGGATCTCTTCAGTAACACACAAAATACACAAACACACAAAAATCGATCTAGTCACTATAGTCCGACGTTTCGGGGGACCAAAACATTAACGTCCCGCGTCTTCAGGGTTTTAAAAAACGTTGTTTTCCCGCATGCGGGCTGAACGCCAAACCACGCGTTTTGCCTAGACCTACCATTGTGTGAGATGGGAGGAAACCAAAATTTTATATAAAGAGGCAGATTGGAGTCATTGTTTATAGCTATTGAAAATGAGCCGTTGTCTAAACCGTCGATTGATGTGTGTCTCATTTATTTAAATATTGTCAGACGATAACTGGAAGTACTGAAAGGGAAAGCCGTAGGGGTTGATAAGATATCAGATATGAGTGGGACCCCCACCCCCCCTCTCCTCCCTGTAAGTGCTGTTTGAGACTGTTTGTAGACTGAACGCCTAACCACGACTGAATTTTAAGTCTTTAAAATTTAGTCCAATTAAGATGGGTTGTTAGAAGTTGACTCTCAGTTTAAGCAATTCAATTTTTTTTAAATTTGAGACGCGACTCCTAAATGAATCCAATCATGCTATTTATTAATGTGTAGCATAATATTGTCCTTTTATGTGTTAAGGAGAAGTACGTATAGAGCATTAATGTCCTCTTGAAAGGCAAAATTCAATGCGTGTGACACATCTCGCCCGCAAAAGGATGTTGAGCAAGACCATTAGTGGACAACAGTGACAGCTGAAAGGGTTGGTAGCTGACTAGGTGTTACAAGTGAAGGGAATGGAAGCTTCGATGCGGGATCAGATTAATAACTTGGGTGCAATGAAGTTGCGCAACTGTAGCTGTGATGAAGTGTTGCGAGTCTTCATGCATATCTCTTGAAGTTTACTGGCCTGGTGTGAGGAAAAGTTCATAAATAAAGTTTCTTACATTGGTAAAATATCAAAAAAATATTACAATTGCATTCCGTAATCAAACCAAGTAAAGCACACAATTTTGCCATTTTTGTCTATTTTTGAAAAAGGGAAAATTGTAAAATAAGTTCATAATTGCTGTCACTGAGCTCAAAATAAGGCGATGTAATAATAATCATCGTTTTGGCCCAAATATTAAATGTAAATTAAATTGATAAAAATTGAATATGACGTGAACACACCATTTCCTTTCACCTGTTTGACTCAGAAGGAAGAAGAAGACATGTCACCGGTTTCAATTTGCAATTAGTCACCAAACCTCACGAAAAGACAGGTCACTTTCACAGTTCACCCTTGTTATTTGTTTATTTCTTTGTTTATTTTGAACGGCTTCCGCTTCTTTCTTCTTAATACAAGAGGAGCGAAACCACAACAGTTAAATCATCTTGGGAAGTTTGTCATCATCAGTACAAACGTGCGATGAGGTAACACGACAAGGCTCCAGTAACCGTTTACCAGTCGTTACGAGGGTTTAGTTACCAGTAACCGGCTACTCAGGAATTTCCTGAATGTGTCTCCATTTGAATCTATTGAAAACCCGTAAGGTGTGCTAACCTTATAACTGTATTATGTTTGAAATGTACCGAATAGCTTCATTTCAGACAAGGACAAAAATATGATGTTGTGAAATGGTGATGGTGCCACGTTTTCTTATAACTTGAACATATTTTTTGCTGAAATGGTGACCAACCTAGGTAGGTAGTTCAGAATCAGAAATGAGAGTAACATGATTGTAACGCGATTTATTGTCTTGTCACACTGAGTTGTTCCTTAGAGAGGGCCCTTAATTAAAACCTAACAGACAATGACGACTAAGTTTAAAATTGGATCTGATCCGGAATTTTTCGTATTCATTATGAACTGATGTTGATATAGGATGGGCTTTGCGGATGAACGTAGCATTCAAAAGTGCGGATATTGATACACATCAGGGCCAATTAAATACACAGGTAATTGCTTATACACTACCTACGATTCGTGACCTCCAAGTACCTGGAATATAAGTCACACCACCGTCCCAGTACAAATGAAATACACAGGTAATTGCTTATCACGCAATCACTGGAGAGGTAACCAGATAATTAGATGATACTGCAGTTGTAAATTCCACAATGCATTATGTGGTAGGCTACTGGTGTGTAATGCGAGGGTTGCGCAACAGCTTCTGGAGCTGCAATAACGATAAACCGGCTGCAGTTGTAACAAGCTTATAATTGGGTAAACTACTTAACACATCCATAGGAGCGAGTTCCGTTTTAGAGTTTGCATGTGAAAGTGTTTTGTAGGGACGGCCTTTCCCTACTTTCTTCAGACAAATCACCAATACGAACGAGTGCCCCAGATCGCACCTTGTTTAGGCGCGACCGTGATGAGTTGATCCATCATATACAATCTGGGTATGCATATCTAATTCTAAATTCGTCAAGAATTAATGAATGAATATAAGCTATGGCGAAAAAGGCAAAATCGAAAGAATTATTCTGGCAATATGTATTTATATTTAAGATTGGTCACCTAGGTCTCTACTTTCTCTTTCTATAAGTTTACGAGTTCGAATATTATAATTTACATGTTTCTCGCAGGACGAAATAAGCTTATACAGGCAAACCGCTTGTATAAATACCTAATAGATTTAAAAAAATCTTTATTCTATATTAAAATTGTACCTAATACTTTTTTAGGAGCTTTAATTTATAAGTATAAAATACATTCCAGCGATTTTAAATTCATCTAAATATAGAAGCTGCCCCTCAAAACATTTTGTATCAATGCCACATATGATTGGAGTTTCAAAATCAAACTAAAATTTTTTAATATTCATTATCGTAACGCATTTTAGTAAAAATCTTGTAAATTAGTAAAATTCCGATATTTAGACTATCGATTAAATAAGCAGCCTATTTCAAAAAACATCATAATGTATATAAACTAGGTCTTTTTCAAGATGAGTATCTTGAAGGACGTTTTATGTTATTCACTGTTTTCTAATAGTGTTTTCAAAGTGAAGTAGCCTATTGCCATGTTTTCAAAGTACCTAGGGTCAAAAATATTGATTAGAGTACCTTTATATCATCCAAAAATGGTATAACGTCTTAAGATTGTGGGTCAATATTTCCGCCCACAGAGCTGTAGGCCTACACGGAGCTTCTTCCACGTTCCAACTGCACAATTTCAGGCTTGGCTTGTATGTTATTCATTGTATATTACGTCAGGGCCTTTAATATACAGTTCCTAACTTAACATAAACATCCACTCAGATCAAAGGCCGGTTAAGTGGTGTATACCCCTACAGCAACACGCACACGTTGGTGATAGGTGGGAAACGGTAAGTTAACATAATAGTAACTCCAAAGGGTTATCAGGATTGTCAGTGTAAGTGTAAGATCGCGGTTTCGTCGTCGACCATCGGATGACCATTACGACGCAGCCGGACAAGGAACACGAGGTGGGAATCGTTAAGTTAACATAATAGTAACTCCAAAGGATTGTCAGGATTGTCAGTGTAAGTGTAAGATCCCGGTTTCGTCGTCGACCATCGGATGACCATTACAACGCAGCCGGACAAGGAACACGAGGTGGGAATCGTTAAGTTAACATACTAGTAACTCCAAAGGATTGTCAGGATTGTCAGTGTAAGTGTAAGATCCCGGTTTCGTCGTCGACCATCGGATGACCATTACAACGCAGCCGGACAAGGAACACGAGGTGGGAATCGTTAAGTTAACATACTAGTAACTCCAAAGGATTGTCAGGATTGTCAGTGTAAGTGTAAGATCCCGGTTTCGTCGTCGACCATCGGATGACCATTACAACGCAGCCGGACAAGGAACACGAGGTGGGAATCGTTAAGTTAACATAATAGTAACTCCAAAGGATTGTCAGTGTAAGTGTAAGATCCCGGTTTCGTCGTCGACCATCGGATGACCATTACGACGCAGCCGGACAAGGAACACGAGGTGGGAAACGGTAAGTTAACATAATAGTAACTCCAAAGGATTGTCAATGTAAGTGTAAGATCCCGGTTTCGTCGTCGACCATCGGATGACCATTACGACGCAGCCGGACAAGGAACACGAGGTGGGAAACGGTAAGTTAACATAATAGTAACTCCAAAGGATTGTCAGTGTAAGTGTAAGATCCCGGTTTCGTCGTCGACCATCGGATGACCATTACGACGCAGCCGGACAAGGAACACGAGGTGGGAAACGGTAAGTTAACATAATAGTAACTCCAAAGGATTGTCAATGTAAGTGTAAGATCCCGGTTTCGTCGTCGACCATCGGATGACCATTACGACGCAGCCGGACAAGGAACACGAGGTGGGAAACGGTAAGTTAACATAATAGTAACTCCAAAGGATTGTCAGTGTAAGTGTAAGATCCCGGTTTCGTCGTCGACCATCGGATGACCATTACGACGCAGCCGGACAAGGAACACGAGGTGGGAAACGGTAAGTTAACATAATAGTAACTCCAAAGGATTGTCAATGTAAGTGTAAGATCCCGGTTTCGTCGTCGACCATCGGATGACCATTACGACGCAGCCGGACAAGGAACACGAGGTGGGAAACGGTAAGTTAACATAATAGTAACTCCAAAGGATTGTCAGTGTAAGTGTAAGATCCCGGTTTCATCGTCGACCATCGGATGACCATTACGACGCAGCCGGACAAGGAACACGAGGTGGGAAACGGTGGAAAGCGTGCAGGATTGAGCAAGAGCTGTTATCAAAATTGGTTTACTCGGTTTTGTGTAGTTTACTGTGGGAGAACTGTGACATTTACCTTGCGGTCACAGTCTACGGCCGAGCTACATTGCGTATATTTAGGTAAATGCTGTGAAAACCCCACCTACCACCTATTTTATTGTATCCTTTGCCCTATTATGTTGATTTACCACTATGTTTTATTACTGAAATTCCTAAAGAAATTATAAAACTATTACTGTAGTCTTCATAGTAATATCTAGATCGGCGACCAAGTTTTTTCCCGTTTGTGGTCCCCAAAATATTCGAAATAGACTTTATGTATACATTTATATAGGTGTCATATATATTTATATATATATATATATATATGTGAGTCTGTATGCGCATGCAGGTCTATTGATATGGAAGTACTTTTGAATATAATTTGGATTCCAAACAAACAACAAGTTTTGTATAATTTTATACTCTCTTCTATAAGAATGAAAAAGTTTTATGAGGAATATTCGGTCATAAAATGTGTTTTAGTGTTTTAAAACTGGTTATTCGTTCATTGTAATATTCGTATGCATTTAAAATGTATATGAAAACTTCTTGGAAATAGTTTCACCTTTATATTATTTGACTTTTTCTATCTGAGTTTTTTGTTAACTATCTGACTAAAATTTTCAATAAATAAACATTCAATTTTAAATGAGTTCTTGATTTGAATAAACTCTACTCCGAGGTTCGATTTGAACAAGGTAATGCATTTTAGTAGAATACATATTCAAACGTCAACCAATTGCAGTTGTCTTACCTATCAGCGAGTGAAAATCCAATTAATTTATGAATTCGATCCATTCACCATGAATAATTCAGACCAGATGCGGAGGCCAGGTCATTTAGTTAGGCAACAAGTTTGACATTAACAATAACTGGTCGTTTCGTGGAGTTATAGACCGTTGACGGTCATTACCCTCTTGTAACGATGGCTACAAGCCTTTTACAAGCTACAAGACGAAGCTGGTGCTCGAGGTGATTACCAATGATTAAAGAGATGGTTTACGAACCTAATTGGTGTGGATCAGAAATCAACTAATGATGGGTTCTACATGAGCTTAATATAATTTTGGATTATACATAAGGAAGAGTTTGTGAATGGGAAGGAAAGTAGTTTATGAATGATAATTATAGGTGTGAAATATACAGCTAGGGTCTATGACTGCAATGACTGAATGAAATGGCTATGAACATTAAAAAACAGAATCAAAGGTTCATTTTAGCGTGGGAAAGAATCTTTGACCACTTTTAGACTGTCATCACACTAAATATTTGAGTAATGTTTCTTATATAATATATTTTGAAAGACAATTAAGACAATGAAAGACGATATTAAACATAGGTCAAGAACTTTTTAAATAAAAATGCAGCACCAAAAGTCCATAACTAGTCCTGAAAATCAGTACGACATTAAGTCTAGGCTACGTAAACAATTAGATCAAATTATAGGCATCCGTTAAAAATTCAAGAACTGTAATAATAACAGTACTTGTTGTAGGATTTTTTATAGTAAAGAAAATCCCAAAATGTATTTGCAATGTTACTCTAATTTATTTGAGTAAAACACAGAGATCGAGGAATGCAGAGAAGAAAGTATCAATCAAGGCGATATCAAGCAGGCGGTCATGGCAGATGGATGGTGCTGGGTGAAGGGGTCTGTATACCCAACCAGAACACCTTAACGACTATTATGAATACGATATTTTCTAATAATCCCCTTCTTTTATGTTTTTGTCGTTCCTTCGGAAAAAAATGACTCCACTGGCGTTGAAAATATACAAAGTACCAAACACAACCAAGGATGTTTACCCTGTAAACTCTCCCCAACCACAGCCATGGCGCGGTCGGAGGCAACTCAGCTCTGTGGTTGGGGCTACCCTTCCGGCCTTTCTCCTCAGCAATGCTAATTTTATTACAACGGTTATGAAATTCCACAGCTCATCATGGCGGAAATGTAATCCTTTCACTGGAGATTTCTGTGGTAGTTGGTGTTTGAATTGTTGGTACATCGCCATCGACATTTATTTTCGTTTGGATATAGAAAGGTCTTAGTTTAAACAATGATAAATATTTCTCTTGTAATTGAATGAGGAAAAATTGGTTGAACACTTCATGCATAATTTCTTTGTTCAACGCTCTCTTAGTAAACGATATACAGTTGTTCTATACATCTCAGCTAAACATTAGGTGCTTTAATAGGTCTTGCAAATTAATTAAATAAATGAACATCAATACTTTGTTAGCATTATTGCTAATTAAAATCGATATTTCTCAATTATCATTTTACTGTTAGAAAGCAGCTGGAAGAACCTGCTAGAATTTCGACGCAAAATAAATGCAGTATGTCAATTGAGTGTCTAGAATATGAAGGTGCACCATTTAATATAGACCACGACAAGCTATGGTCTAAAGTATATCAACCATTACGTACATCTGGTAATATTTGAACAGGATTTATTAATTTTCAAGCAACTACCTTTAGTAAAAAATACCGTCAAACGGGTCTACTTTACACAATCTTTCTTACTTATTTAATTACTTTTCTTTATTGATTAGTTACTTCACTTTTCAACTTTCAGAAAGAGATTAATTGTATATAGCCTATACCAAATGCCATGGTCGTGCCAAGTTAAGAGTACATTTTCCTTGTTGTTCCTTGTTAAGACTGGAGATCATCTTACAACAATTCATTTATTACAACTTCCGCCATTTGTTTCTATTATTGTTCGACAAATCAAAATCAAGCATTTTCAAGTGTTTGGACTCATTTCAAGTGTTGGGTGTGATCACGTTATTTCACTCTAAACTCAGAAAATATACAAGTAACGCTAGTTGTTTGGTAGGCCTACTTTTAAGCGATGTAAATACCTCAAAATACATCACACAATCATAATACCCAAAAATGTAACAAACAATAGCAATGTAATACAATGTTTCACAACATAGTAGAACCATAGGTTATATTTGGTACCCCGGTAATCATTTTCAGATTCGATATTAAATTAATATTTCTTTAGTTGTCAAATTTATATTTGAAATGGGACTTGTTTCAGAGTATTTTTAATATCTTACTGGAGGAGGTCCTGCCATCCTGGTATTGGTGGACAAGGAAAAATTTATCCGCGGCCCTCGTAGCCGAGTGTAGCTGTCAGTTGATAGACGATATTCCACCTACGAGGGGGATTTCATTATAAGAGTCTATATTATGTCATCAAACAAGTTTTATATATCTTGTAATGTATATGAGGTTGTTAAAAAAAATATTTTACTATCTTCAGTACCTTCAGTACAATTTAGTAGTTTGTAAATTAAGTAAGAAGTTAAAGCTTAATTTTAAACTGTCAAACCCAAAACAGTCAACAAAATACATTGAATAGCTTTTAACGTTTAGCAATAGATAATTAAAATCTTCGCCTTAGTTTTTAATAAATATTACGAATGTACATTACATTCATGCATTACATTCATTTAGACTACTTTAAAGCAATTTTTTACTGAGCTACACATAGCAAACCGTACTTCGCTTAAATTACAAGATTTATTCGTTTAGGAGCCAAGACTAAATTTAGTCGCTAATAAAAGTAACGAAAGTAAAAGTAATTTGAACCTACGTAACACTACAGGACAAGGACCATTAATTAGTGTGGAAGAAAGTAATGGTAATGTGCAATGTTGATGGTTAATGGTAGATACCATTGTGGGCTGTAATGAACCATTCTTCCGGAGACGATGTTTAAGGGTCCAAGGTTAATGAGTGCTCTAAACTTCCGCCTAGCGCCTAGCAGGAACACAACAGACCACAGGTAAGCGAGGTAGGAGGGAGCGGGTGAATATCAACAATTAATTACTTTTACATTTCTGCTGTTTTCAACTTTTAATTACGTCAATGGGTGGCATGTTAGTAGTGAATTTCAGAAAAAAAGCTAACTTTCGTAAGATGGTCCGATAGAGTCCAAATTTGGTAGAAACGTGTAATCCTAGATTTGCTCTAAGGAGTTATTAAACCAGTCATATGGGTCAATTGGAACGTGTAGTTTGGGAGGGTTTTGTATTTTTTGGGGGTTTTTGTGTTTTTCACATGTAATTTAAAAAAGTTTTTAATTTTATCCTTTACCATTAGAATCAGCGTATAAAATACACAATTTAGTTCTTTAAAGCTTTTCTATATCTCCAACGGTCCGAGATATTAAAAAATCTAAACACAGTACGTTGTATTTTGGGGCTCTAATGTTAATCTTATGGAGGATGAAGAAAAATTAGTATTCCACTTATCAATCAATATTTTTGGATTAAACTTGTTATTTTCCTTCACGTGGTTGAGATATATCCATAAAAACTCATAGTTTATGTGTTTATCATGGCAGCAGTTCTTCACAGCAGCAAACCTTAATACACTTTCCCATGTTAATCTTACCAAGAAGACAAATAACTTATAAATATTTATAAGTATATTGATTTTGTTTTATTTATATTGATAGATATTGATAAAACTTGTCATATACCATTATTATTATATTATTTTTTTGGAAATTCGCTGAGTACGCAGGTCTGCTGCAACAGGGGTATTTTTTCATAACACATACACATTTTATAACAGTATTATCTCTTTTATTTTTTATTTTTTATGTAAATTAACAAAGCATTTAAAATATCTAATAATACATTAATTTAATATTTTTAACTATTAATACTGTATATGAGACTTAGTTATGTTATCAAATTTAGTTACGAATAAGAAGAAGACAGATTTAATCAATGTCGAGGTATTCCATTGACCAACTTCTTCCGTCGAGTTTTTAATTTTATGGTACATAATGAGCTATCGTTATGGTAGATTACCATATTCAAATCAAATTATTTGGATCAAATTATTATACCCTATACAAATGTTTGTATAGTTAATGGATTTGTTTGAAAACTTTTCAAAACTTGACTATTACATATAAATCTACACATTGATGTTAGAAGCATGTAAAAATGTGTAAGTTATACTTTTTAACAAAAAGTCTTTTTGTTGTTGCTGCTTGATTTATGCCAGATTAGTGTTTGAATCAATTAAAGCATTTATTCATTACAGTCCTCAGCCAACTAACGTAGTACAATTTTTGTCGTAATGTATTTTTAATATGATAAAAACACGGGTTCGTAAAAAAAGGTTCAAGGTTAGATATTTAAAATTTAATAATTATTGTGGCTGAAAAATATTCCAGTACGTTTTATTATTTATGAGTTCTACGAAAGTTGTTGTTATATGATATACATTTATATTAAAAAATTATATATATATATAATAGTTTTTGTAACTATTCAGCTATTACTAGCAACAAACAAAGCGTCGGAATTCCAACTCTATAATCAAGACAATAGCTAAAACCATTTAAATTTTTCATTATAAAAATACAAAGTTTGAGTTTTGTGTTGTTTCAGTTGAGTTTTTAAAACCAATATTTACTTATTAAAATAAATACAGACACATTTCAGTCATTAATTTTTCATCAACCTGGTATTTTAACTGTTGGTATAAAATTACAGATAACCTTTTTGAAGGGTTATTTTACCTTTGTTTACTTTTGTAAGTGTTTTGCCAAAAAATATCATAATTCTATTAGATCAATATTTTAATCTATATAATGGTACTGAAGTATCATAATTAATTATAGTAGTTTTCATTCTTTTTTAGAATTTATCTTAAACTATATTATTTTTCAAACCATACGTGGTATATAAGACTGAAATTCGTTTCCAGATGAAACAAACACAATAACATTATAAAACTATAAATAGATAAATTCATGACATTATTGGTAATCGTGAATCGAAAAAATATAAAAGTATATCATTTGATCGATAAATATTTTATTTAATTCCATGGCTAACGTGCTATTTCACTTCAACTTCAAAAAAATGCTAATAATTGCTAATAATAATTGTTAATAAATGCTAATTAATTGTTATTTATAATGCTCGTAGATTTTATTGTAATAATAATAACATGTTATATATATTGCATATTTTTCTTAATAAATAAGCCATCGTAGGAAAGTTCTTTATATTGTTATTTCGGACATTTTCATCATGGTTAGTGAAACTTTATTTTACTGATCGCGAAGGAAATGTCCGCAAAAATAATCCTAAGAAAATAAATCCCTCATCATCAATATGAAATGTCGACATAGTATCGTTGGAATAATGTATAGTTAAAAATTCATTTTTAAAGACTTAAGAAGGAGTAATTTAAACTAAGTAGGTACTCAGTTACGGTTTAAATATTTTTTTGTTTGATACAAATCCATAAATACGGATTATTTAATTAGATATTAGTTCTACATAAGTCAATATGAGAGTGGATAAAAACATTAACTATGGCAAAATGTATCATTAATAAACTTATATTTAACAAAATTATTTAATATCATTGTGGTTCCAGAAACCTAAAATGTCATATTGAGGGACTGACTTATTAAATGTCTAAACGTTCATTCATATTCAATGTGTTTTCTTTCGTTTATACTTTATTGGATCATTTTAATATTATTAACGCAAGTGGTATTTTAATTGTATATGAAATAGTTTTCTTGATTTTATATTGAAATATCACAAACACAAATCAATAAACGTTCTTTTACAATATTCTAACCAATCAAACTGCATTGATGAGGAATTCGACATTTCATGCATCATATATGCCTAATTATACCTGTATGTACAGTCAACCGTGCTCCAAAAATACAAAGACCCTAATGGGTGTTTTGCCAAAACTAGAAAATTATCACGGTAAAAACATTATTTTTATAAATGTTTACATTGTTTGACTTTTTGTTAAAGATGATTGTTGTAGAACATTTTCATCATTATGGAGGATAGATTTGTGCAAAGAGGCATGATGTTTTCAGGTGTAAAGTTTAAAAGTTTCAATAATTAAAAATGGATATTTTTTACGTGTGCAATGGTTATACAATACTAAAGAATAATTAGGAAAAATTGCTCAGTAATTTTTTATAATTAATTATGTAAATATAAATTAATAAATTGTTATGAATTTAATTTCGAATAAATTACAAAATTACAATAAAATGGAGAGAAGCACCATGTGGTAACTTGATAGGTAATAGATAACAGCGAGAGACTTGTGAAAACACAGTATTTTTTGGAATGTTACTTTTTTTTATTCTAATCGTGTAATTTTAGTTTTAAACTAGAAATATAGAAAGGGGGTGAAAATTCAAGGGAACGGTTTTATGGTTTTGTTATTGATTATCCTACAAGAGTAAAACTTTGAAAATTTGATTGTGACCGAACATACAATAATTTAGTTCATTAACGACCATTAATTTTAATAGGGAGATTCCGAATTCATTTTAGCGAATTTCCCATAGGGAATAAGCTATTACCGTAGGTCTCGTGGTGAGACTTAAGCCCGGGATCATGTTATTTTTTCTTCTTTAGGTGCCCAGAGTCTAAAACAATAGTCGTTAAAATTTATATATATATATATATATATATATATATATATATACATATACATATATATATATATATGTCTGTTAGCACGATAACTCTCGTAAAAATGGTCTAATCAAGACCAAATTTGGTAGAGACGTGTATTCCTACAAGTGCTCGGACGAGCTCGTAAACCAGACATATCGGTCAATGGGAACGGGTAGTTTGGGGGGGTTTTGTACCCCAAAAAGGGGTTTTTTGCGTTTTTCACATGTAATTTTTCAAAATTTCTAATTTTATATTTCACCATTAGAATCAGCTTAAAATACTACACAATTATTAAGTTCCTTAAGGTTTTCTCTATCTCCAACGGTTACCGAGATATTAAAAATCTAAACACAGTACATTGTATTGTGGGGCTCTAATGTTAATCTTATGGAGAATAAGGAAAAATTAATATTTCACTTATTAACCAATACTTTTGGATAAAACTTTATATTTAGCTTCGTGTGGTTGAGGTTCATCCATTTATGCTTAAAAATCATAGTTTATGTGTTTATCATGGCAGCAAACCTGCATACTCTTTTCCCATGTTAATCATATGGAGAATGGGCAAACCCCTTTATTTATGAACAGAACAGTTGATGTGAAACAGTTGATGAAAGTTTGTATAAATGTTAAAAATAAAAATTTTTGATGGTATAAATGCCTACTCTCAGTGTTGCTCACAGCAGCAAACCTGCACACTCTTTGCCATGTTAATCTTATGGAGAATAGGCAAATAATTCTCATGTTTATGGACAGATTTTTTTTAAACTTGTCATATATTATTGATTTGGAAATTCGCTGAGTACGCAGGTCTACTGCGACGGGGGTATTTTTTTTAAATAAATGTTTTGCCACCCTTGTATTTGATTATGACTTTATCTAATGCTCTGTGTTAGGACGAAAAGACAATTTGGTTTATATAAATGAAAGCTTAAATTTGACCATGAATTGACTTAATACCTGTGGCAAGTCTGTGTACTCCGCACTATCGGAGTCCCTGGACGGCGGCTGCACGTCTTGGTTGGTGATGGCTCGGGAGCAGGGCAGCGGCAGGACGGTGGCGAGCAGACACACGCACACACACAACACACTCATGGCTCCAGTCTGCAGGACCGGCGATCCTGAGCGGTTCTTGCGGCAGACTGAAGGAAGAGCTCCTGCCATCCTGCGGCGTTCCTCACTCCTTGCTCTCTTCCCGCCCCCACCCGACTGGCGCTGCCTTATCATTGATAACGCCACGTTGGGTGACACGTGCCTTTACACTTACTCGGAATGTTTTGAAATTGATCAGAGTTAAAGACTAGTCAATCGTTCGTATTAAAGCATGTTTTTCTTCTCTCCGCACTAGAGGCATTCTACCAGATTCAAGAGTTCTTACATACAAAAGTATTTTGGGAAAGCGGTCCCAACGACCACTAAACCAGTCTCGGGATGCCCAGTTGCATACCGAGATTTGAACCCCTGACCTCTTGCATCGAAGTTCAAGACACTAACCCCTTGGCTTGCAAGACGATATTCGATTCCATACTTATTTTATTCGAATGCTTAAACTCTAAATGTAATTCCTGGTGGTTGTCATAGGTCTAGTTTATACAAGAATAACCTCATTTTGTCTTAACAAGTAAACGGTATTTTTTTTACATACACATCAGAAGTTACATGATTAGAAAATACATTTAGCCAATTAATTTATATGCTGTATTTAGCAACATTATCTATTTTTACTTCTACATTACTACTTGACAAAGTTTCTATTTTTATACAAGTACTATTTTTTATCTGACGATTCATTGATATTATAAAAGTTTTACACTTCTTTATCCCCGTGAAAGTAAGGAGGTAAAACTACATCCTAAACCTGTTACTATTACATTTTTCTTTTAATTTAATATTAATTTTAAAATACAGTTGTAATGTTAAGTTATGGCATTATATTATTATGATGCTCTACAACTTACTGACACTTTAAGGCGAACCCCGCCTATGCAAAATAAATTACTTACGTACGTTAAATTCCTCAATAGTGATAAAAGCTACGTATAAAAACAATACTATATTTCTTGTGTATAATTTAGATAATTAACACAATATTCATTTATCACTATTTTTTAGATGTATTTAATGAAAACGTAGCTGAACCATTTTAAACTATCAGATTAAATAAAGCTTAAGGTAATACTACGGATGAAAATCATCTTCTAAATCAAATTGAACAAAATTGTAATACTATAAACATAAATTGTACACAAATCAACAAAAACAGTGTGAATGAAGGGTGCATAGACTCGTGCACTGACCTCTGAACTAACCTTTCTATGATAAACAAGAGAATGTTGTTCACCGTATCTAAATTTCAGCAATTGTGCGTCAAAGGTCATCGTTTGTTTGCCAAAACCGGAACTGCAATAGTGATTAAAACTTCGAATGAATCTTGGTTTACATCTAATCTAACCATACTGTACTTTTATTGAGATTGAATATAAAATTAAGGAGCAGTAAAAGTGGTTTTGAGTAATTGTTATATTATAGAAATACCTGAAGTAATTAAATAGATTTATAAATGTCACTTTAGTTGAATAATGGCCTATTATCGTTCACAAACGAAATCAAAATCAAAGTTATGTTCAAATGTCAAAATAACAACTGTAAAAACTATAATGCCAGCAAATAACGTAAAAATGAGGACACCCACAGTTATGGAACTTATTTTCATTATTTTATACCTTTTGGAGATAGTATTGTTTACATTAAACAGACCACTATGGAAATAAAACAATGAACTCTTATATGTCCAATTTTGATTAATATTAGACAATAGCTAACCCAGCAACCTTCGTAACGCTTAACGGTCAAATCGTGTTAACTTTAAGATTGGCCATGTTCTGAAGTCGAATAGTATTACGGCTTCGTTGTGTAGATATTCTGGGTCGCGACATAGTGAATAAACAATAATGAAACGATAAGACATATTAATAGAATTCCTACAAAACAAATATACTTGAGTGGATTGATTCACAATTTTCTATTTCAACCTAAATTCAAACCATACCTAACTGTAATACGGTTTTTGTAGGTTTTTATAGAGAAGGTATACAACAGCTGATTATTGTAATAAATGTAATATCTATAAACATTGTAATAATTATTTTTTATTTGGCCAACATATAAACACGTGAGGTTTAGTCAGACATGAAATAATACATAATCCCAAAAACATTAAACTTTAACGTATTTACTTCAGATTTTTACTTACTACTTCCTAACCAACAGCTGTAGCTTCAGAAATAAAATGTTTCGATTGTAGAATTATGGCAAAACTCAGGAGTCTAGTGAACAAAACCAACTTTATTAGAGATTCACGCAACTTATCGGCAATGCTACTTGAAATTAAAATTATTGGTTTTATGAATATACCTAAACATTGACCCCAAATGAATCAACAAGCTACTCTTTATGGAAAGCTGCAAGAAATGTCAAGCAACCTAAAACTCCAATATCTCCAATTTTGAAACCAGAAGGCCAATAAACGGAGAGCTATCGAGAGAAGAGTGACGTGTTTTCAATTCACTTTAAAGACGTCGTCTTTAAACCTAACAACGCGGCAGTCGACATTAGTGATAAAGTGAACGTACTTCTTGAAGCCCCAACACAAATGGACCTCCCAATCCAACCTGTTACTATTAATGAATTAAGACCTGTCGTCCAGAAGGAACTCCACGAAAGAAAATCTCCTGGCTATGATTTGATAACAGGTTAAGTCCTCAAAGAGCTTCCTGGCGAAGCATTTTTGATGTTGACTTTGATATTCAATGCCGTTTTAAGATTGGATTTCATTCCGAGTCGGTGGAAAATATCTCAACATTGTCGTGGTTCCTAAGCCAGGTAAACCTCCTCATGACATGTCATCTTATATACCTAGAGGTCTTCTTCCTGCTATCTCTAAAGTATTTGAAAAACAATTACTAAAGCGTTTACTGCCAATAATCAATGATAAAAATGTAATTCCGAGTCACCAGTTTGGGGTCAAAAGAGAACCTTCAACGGTTGAGCAAGTTCACAGAGTAGCGAATGTAATTATACAAGGCAGAGAAGAAGCCATTTTCCTCGGCTGTTTTCTTGAATATAAGTCAGGCATTGGATAAGGTATGGTACGATTTTCTAATTTATAAATAAAATCTTTGCTCCCTCGTCCTTTTAGCGAATTTCCCATAGGGAAGAAGCTATTACCATAGGTCTCATGGTGAGACTTAAGCCCGGGACCATGTTATTTTTTCTCCTTTAGGTGCCCAGAGTCCAAAAATAATAGTCGTTAAAATTTATATATATATATATATGTCTGTGAACACGATAACTTTCATAAAAATGGTCCGATCAAGACCAAATGTGGTAGAGACGTGTATTTCTACAAATGCTTGGACGAGTTCGTAAACCAGACATATCGGTCAATGAGAATGGGTAGTTTGGGGGGGGGGTTTGTACCCTAAATGGGAGTTTTTGCGTTTTTCACGTGTAATTTTTAAAAATATATAATTTTATATTTCACCATTAGAATCAGCTTAAAAGCCTACATAATTAAGTTCCTTAAAGTTTTTTTCTTATCTTCAACGGTTACCGAGATATTAAAAAATCTAAACACAGTACGTTGTATTGTGGGGCTCCTATGTTAATCTTATGGAGGATAGGGAAAAAAAATATTTCCCATATTAATCAATATTTTTGGATAAAACTTGATATTTAGCTTCATCGGGTTGAGATCTATGCATTTATGCTTAAAAATCATAGTTTATGTGTTTATCATGGCAGCAAACCTGCATACTCTTTTCCCATAATAATCATATAGGGAATAGGCAAACTATATTAATATTTATACCAACTTTCATCAACATCTGTCCATAAATAAAGGAGTTTGCCATAAAATTATTTATGGTAGAATTGCCTAATTTCAGTGTTCCTGACAGCAGCAAACCTGCTCACTCTTTCCCATGTTAATCTTATGGAGAATATGCAAATAATTCTCATGTTTATGGACAGATTTTTATAAAACTTGTCATATATTATTATTATTATTTATAAATGATTTGGAAATTCGCTGAGTACGCAGGTCTGCCGCGACGGGGGTATTTACAACTTATTTAAATTATATTTAAACGGTATTTTTTAATAAAATTTCAGGATGCACGTTCTAGCTTCTGTAGGATTGAATCTGGAGTTCCTCAAGGAAGTGTTCTCGGACCTGTATTATACCGTACATACCTCGTATATACTGTACATGGCAGATCTTCCAGTAAACCCAAGAGTAAAGGTTGCTACTTTGGAAGATGATACAAAAACATTGGCATTACATGAAAACGCTATTTCTGCCTCCAGAATTCTTCACTAAAACCCTAAAAAGTAAGTTATATCATACTGGCTCAAGAGATGGAGAATCTAAGTTAATGGAGGAAAGTCGGCCATGTAACTTTTACACAAAGGCGTGAAGTCTGTCCTCCAGTCTTTTTCCGAGCAAAGTTGCAATCCCTCAAGTAGAAGTAGTGAAATACCTAGGTATCCACCTGGACAGTCGATTTACCTGAACTCATCATATTTGGAATAAGAGACTGAATTTAAATTTTAAAACTAATAAATTAAATTGGCTCATCGTAAAATAATCAAAGTTATCAGTTGAAAACTAAATTTTAGTGTATAAAACAATATTGTAACCAAAATGGACATAAGGTATCCAGCTCTTAGGAACCGTTTCTAACATTTAATCTATAATATTATAAAGAAGAGGTGGTTTCTGTATGTTTGTATTTATGTTTGTTTGTGGGTTTGTTGTGGCAAGTAAACGCAAAAAAAACTGAACCAAACAGTTTGAAATTTTACACAAAGGTAGATCTTAAACTCATGCAACACATAGGCATACTCATTTCCTTAAAATCCTCTCGGGATACGCCCTGTGAACGTCCTAAGTTTCAATTTTTACATTTTTAGAGAATGAAAACATAAAATACTTGAATGAACAGCTGTGAACACTAAAATTTGACAGTTCGGGAAGAAGTAGAAGAAAGAGCTGCCGTGACCGTTCTAGGTTTCAATGTTTACATTTCCTAATGACAACATCCGTTTGCATTATATTTTGACAGTTTGGGAAGAAGAAGAAACCCCATAATAATAAAGTTGATTTTTCAGATAAACTGCTGGATCGAAATTAGTGAATTATTTGAAATAGTGGAATGGTAGATTTTAAATTTTTCCGACGACTGTTTCTATTACATTAATCCTTATCCTCTCCCAATATTTGACAGATGTTACTTTGAAATGTTGTAGACACTCGTGTTTTTGTCATTTTGTAAACAATGAAGAATTAATTAACAATAACTTAAATGTATCAGTAGAGCCTACACCTTTCAGCCTTTTTAACCCGTGTGAAGAACGAGTACTTTGGCAAGTATTGACATAGTTCGAGGGTACCAGTCAAAAACTATTATAAAAATTGTCCAAATCAAGTTAATTGTCGTGATTTTGAAATTCTTTTTGTTCGTGATGAAATCTCAAAATTCATTGATAATGAAAAAACTCAATGACCATGCAAATTACTTAGCTGTTGAACCTTTTGGACAACAGTGAGGCGGTATACGGAATGAAGAGGCACGCTTTTACAAATCTAAGTGAACGTTTTAGAAAGTTATATCTAAATCATAATAATGTTAGTTCATTCAATGGTTTGTGACTAACAACTAATGCCAAATTCTTCCATCTAATTTTTACTTATTGTTATAATTTTATGTAACAGATTGTAAATAAATATACTTGTTAAAAAAAGAAAGAAAAAAGATTGTAGAAAATTGTTTAACAAACTTCATCATTAGGTTAACAATAGAAATTTAAAATGCCATAAAATCTAAACTTATGGAGTTTTCGAAAAAAAGATTTCCACTAAGAGGAACTCTTTGCCACATAGAACAATCCCCTAAAATTTCATGGCAATCGGATGAGTAGTTTGGCAACGCATAAAGGACATACATAGATTCATTTTTTTAAATGTACAGGTATTTTTTCTTAGTTTTACAAAAAAATTGATCTATATAAATAATTTATCAGAAATAACCATCAACTGTCAAGGTAAAATCAAATTGAATTGTTTACCTCTATCACTGATTTTAAACCTGTTTTGAAATTAATTATACTACTGTATATAAAAATATTTTCTTAAAGTATAAAAAATTTTAATAATCATATACATTGTCTAATGTCTGAGAATTTTTAATTTATTAATGAAGAATTCAGGCTTAAAATATTCTTGGTATGCCTTAAGAAGTTTCTTCTTCTTAACACTGAATAACAGACAACCCGTACAAAGGACGGGCTTACTATCAGTGCACCATAAAATTTACAACTGTTCTATCACTGACATTAAAAGAACAGTCATGTAGAATCGTATAAATTTAATGTGCCATCATTATTATATAGCAGTTAGGCATTATTTTACAGAAATCATGCAGCTAATTTCAGTTATGAAGGTAGAGACTTTTTTTAAGATGGTTAATGGTAACACTTCGTAGCCATCGTTTTTTTCCAAATACCTTTTATAAAAAAATACAAAGGAAACCTTGAACAAAAACAGCTCAAAATTGTTACTACAGCTTGAAACGGTTAAAATTAAACAGGGTTTGAGTATATTTTAGCCCAGATAATCTCCTACTAGAATTGTATTACTCACGACAATACGTATTACTGTCATGTGGCGGATTGATATGCCGAAAGTGGTATATTTCAACTGGTTTGGCAATGACATCTGGTTAAGACATTGAGGATTATTTTTATTGATCTAGATCTAATATTCTAATGCAGATTATGGAGTAAAAGGTTAAAGAAGTAAAAAACATTTAATGAGCTGATCTCATTAATTAATTGATACCATTGTTGTAAATGTATCCATTTGTTTACATTCAGTTTTGAATATATACTTTTTGACGCGATACTCGACACTCCACTGGCACCGAGATGGCCATTTGCCACTTTAGCTATGACGTCATCAGCAGTGAGCCGTGGACCGTTTAGTTCTCACGATATCTCTTTATATCTGTTTTGTAACTTGTGTTGTCATTCTTGTATCTACGTTTGTTTTCACTCACTTAAAAACTAATAGGAAACTATTCCACGCTTTTATCTCGAAGTAACCAACGCTACGAGATGGACGTTGGATAATAGTCTACTGTAGAGTGGAGATCGTCAACAATCCTATTGCAAGTGCAAATGTAAGGACGTTGCTTGAAACGTCTATAAGGTTAGTTGTCATGAGATCCATTAAGATTATACTCATAAATAAACATGAACTCATGACAAAATCACAAGAAAAACTATAATCTTAGACAAAAAATCTTTTTTCTCAAGGAAACATAGGGCTACTAAATTCAAGATAATTAAGATTATGACTATTTCAATCTAGTACCAGGTCAAACATTTTCTGAAGCGTTTTATCTACAGGCTTCATTTGTTGAAAAAACAACCAAACCTCAACAATTGATTATTTTGTGTCTAGTTATTAATGAAGCGCATCACAAAAGTTTACGAGGCGTCAATCGTCATGTCACCATTCGACGTCAATCACACACGTTGATGAAACGCAAACCGTCATACCACCATTCGACGTCAAACACAAACGTTCGTTAACGAGACGTCAAAAGTCATCTCACCACGCAACGTCACTCACAAACGTTGACGAGACATCAACAGTCATCTCACCAGTCAATGTCTCTCACAAACGTTGACGAGACGTCATCAGTCATCTCAATCTTAACCCTCGTTTTCACTCACAAACGTTGACTAGACGTCAACAATCATCTCATCATTTGACGTCTCTCACAAACGTTGACGTGACGTTAACAGTCATCTCAACACTAAACGTCACTCACAAACGTTGACGAGACGTCAACAGTCATCTCACCACGCAACGTCACTCACAAACGTTGACGAGACATCAACAGTCATCTCAACAGTCAATGTCTCTCACGAACGTTGACGAGACGTCATCAGTCATCTCAATCTTAAACCCCTCGTTTTCACTCACAAACGTTGACGAGACGTCAACAATCATCTCATCATTTGACGTCTCTCACAAACGTTGACGTGACGTCAACAGTCATCTCAATACTAAACGTCACTCACAAACGTTGACGAGACGTCAACAGTCATCTCACCACGCAACGTCACTCACAAACGTTGACGAGACATCAACAGTCATCTCAACAGTCAATGTCTCTCACGAACGTTGACGAGACGTCATCAGTCATCTCAATCTTAACCCTCGTTTTCACTCACAAACGTTGACGAGACGTCAACAATCATCTCATCATTTGACGTCTCTCACAAACGTTGACGTGACGTCAACAGTCATCTCAATACTAAACGTCACTCACAAACGTTGACGAGACGTCAACTGTCATCTCACCACGCAACGTCACTCACAAACGTTGACGAGACATCAACAGTCATCTCACCAGTCAATGTCTCTCACAAACGTTGACGAGACGTCAACAATCATCTCATCATTTGACGTCTCTCACAAACGTTGACGTGACGTCAACAGTCATCTCAACACTAAACGTCACTCACAAACGTTGACGAGACGTTAACAGTCATCTCACCACGCAACGTCACTCACAAACGTTGACGAGACATCAACAGTCATCTCACCAGTCAATGTCTCTCACAAACGTTGACGAGACGTCATAAGTCATCTCAATCTTAACCCTCGTTTTCACTCACAAACGTTGACGAGACGTCAACAATCATCTCATCATTTGACGTCTCTCACAAACGTTGACGTGACGTCAACAGTAATCTCAACACTAAACGTCACTCACAAACGTTGACGAGACGTCAACAGTCATCTCACCACTCAACGTCACTCACAAACGTTGAAAAGACGTCATCAGTCATCTCAATCTTAACCCTCGTTTTCACTCACAAACGTTGACGAGACGTCAACAATCATCTCATCATTTGACGTCTCTCACAAACGTTGACGTGACGTTAACAGTCATCTCAACACTAAACGTCACTCACAAACGTTGACGAGACGTCAACAGTCATCTCACCACGCAACGTCACTCACAAACGTTGACGAGACATCAACAGTCATCTCAACAGTCAATGTCTCTCACGAACGTTGACGAGACGTCATCAGTCATCTCAATCTTAACCCTCGTTTTCACTCACAAACGTTGACGAGACGTCAACAATCATCTCATCATTTGACGTCTCTCACAAACGTTGACGTGACGTCAACAGTCATCTCAATACTAAACGTCACTCACAAACGTTGACGAGACGTCAACTGTCATCTCACCACGCAACGTCACTCACAAACGTTGACGAGACATCAACAGTCATCTCACCAGTCAATGTCTCTCACAAACGTTGACGTGACGTCAACAGTCATCTCAACACTAAACGTCACTCACAAACGTTGACGAGACGTCAACAGTCATCTCACCACGCAACGTCACTCACAAACGTTGACGAGACATCAACAGTCATCTCACCAGTCAATGTCTCTCACAAACGTTGACGAGACGTCATCAGTCATCTCAATCTTAACCCTCGTTTTCACTCACAAACGTTGACGAGACGTCAACAATCATCTCATCATTTGACGTCTCTCACAAACGTTGACGTGACGTCAACAGTAATCTCAACACTAAACGTCACTCACAAACGTTGACGAGACGTCAACAGTCATCTCACCACTCAACGTCACTCACAAACGTTGAAAAGACGTCAAAAGTCATCTCACCACTCAATGTCTCTCACAAACGTTGACGAGACGTCAACAGTCATATCACCACTCAATGTCTCTCACAAACGTTGACGAGACGTCAACAGTCATATCACCACTCAATGTCTCTCACAAACGTTGACGAGACGTCAACAGTCATCTCAACACTAAACGTCACTCACAAACGTTAACGTGACGTCAACAGTCATCTCACCACTCAACGTCTCTCGCAAACGTTGACGAGACGTCAACAGTCATCTCACCATTCGTCGTCACTAATTACTCATTGACTAAGTTGCAATGCGGTTTCTGTACATTATGTAAATCATAAAGCTAGTGAACTAAATCTGAAAACATCAATGCTCTGCCGCTTTTACAGTAACATTACGGCTAACTACCATTTAACCTAACAAGTAAACATTATGGGATCCAACAGGAGAGGAAGGAGTAATTAACTTTATTCTCACGGGGCTCGCAATTGGATAAGAATACAAATAGCTCGTTCAACAAATTATATGGTTTGAACGGCAACTAGAGGTAGCTGTTTAGCTAGCTGCTGATCTAGGGAAATTCTGAGTATGTCATATCAATTTCCAACAAAATATACGGTATCGATGGACTGACACATACTTTTTCCCGTAAGTAAATTTAAAAAAGACAACCTTAATAAAGCTATCATATTCCTCAAAGTTGATCTAAATATAATTTATTGTGTTATAAATAATCATCCCATATCTGAAAATAACATCATAAGAAACAAGGCTAAATCTATTGTTAGAGTTTTATGGGGTGAACCCCCCAACCCCAATAGCAAGCTTTTGTAATAGCAATTTGCTATTTTGTAATTTGCTTTAGGTAAGAGCAAGCTTTTTGAGTTGGTTTTGTTGGGTGATTTTACCTTATACTTCATACCAAGTTTTATTGGTATGAAAGAAATTGATTTTTTTATTCACCTTAAGAATAACATTGGACGCTTTCAGACAACGTACTGCGTTTATCATGGACAGTAAATTTAACTATTCTCTGGAACCTTTGGTCGTAGACAAATAATTTGACATACTAATTTGTTTAGTTTTTAGCGAATTTCCCATAGGGAAGAAGCTATTACCGTAGGTCTCATGGCAAGAGTTAAGCCCGAGACCATGTTATTTTTTCTTCTTTAGGTGCCCAGAGACCAAAAACAATAGTCGTTAAAATTTATATATATACAGTATATATATGTATATATATATGTGTCTGTGAACACGATAACTCTCGTAAAAAAGGTCCGATCGAGACCAAATTTGGTAGAGACGTGTATTCCTACAAATGCTCGGACGAGTTCGTAAACCAGACATATCGGTCAATGGGAACGGGTAGTTTGGGGGGGTTTTGTACCCCAAAATGGGTTTTTTGCGTTTTTCACAAGTAGTTTCTAAAAATTTCTAATTTTATATTTCACCATTGCATTCAGCTTAAAAAACTACACAATTAAGTTCCTTAAAGTTTTTCTCTATCTTCAACGGTTACCGAGATATAAAAAAATCTAAACACAGTATGTTGTATTTTTGAGGCTCCAATGTTAATCTTATGGAGGATTAAAAAAATTAATTTTTCACTTATTATCTAATATTTTTGGATGAAACTTGATATTTAGCTTCATGTGGTTGAGATCCATACATTTGTGCTAAAAAATCATAGTTTATGTGTTTATCATGGCAGCAAACCTGCATACTCTTTTCCCATGTTAATCATATGGAGATTAGGCAAACTCCTATATTTATGGACAGATGTTGATGAAAGTTGGTATAAATGTTAAAAATAAAATTTTTGATGGTATAAATGGCTACTTTCATTGTTCCTCACAGCAGCAAACCTACTCACTCTTTCCCATTTTAATCTTATTGAGAATAGGCAAAAATTCTCATGTTTATTGACAGATTTTGACCAAACTTGTCATATATTATTATTATTATATTATTGATTTGGAAATTCGCTGAGTACGCAGGTCTGCTGCGACGGGGGTATTTAATCTGGATACAATGGTAATAGTCGAGTTATACTTACCTTTATTGTTTTCTCTGAAAATTTAAAAATTGATTTTTTTACATTTAAAAGCTCATAGCTTTTGAACCGTAATTTTTACAGACATGCGGGTGGTGTCATATTATTTAGTACTCTGTGAACTATGCACTATCTAACAAAAATCGTTCGAGCCGTCTTTGAGAATTTTGGATATTTCACGTTTTTAAGGGGTTTTAGGGGTGAACTACCATTAAAAATAAAAAATTCTAAAATGAAATACAACTCCTGGAGTTGAATATATACATACATGCCAAATTTCATCTAAATCGGACCAACAGGATAGGCTGTGGCTCTGTACATATCCAGACACACAGGGACGGACAGACATCACGTCGAAACCCATTTTTTTGGATTCAGGGGACCCCAAAACGGATTTATCCACACACAAATCAAATTCGAAATTTTTGACGGAAACAATAGTTTCTCCATATTGTATACAGGGATTAGGTAGAATACAGCAGTTTAAATTTCCACAATTTGATGAGGTTATAACAATATAATAGTACATATCATGATGATTATGTCGTAATACAAACTGGTATTTTGATTATATAACTAACTATTTATCTAGATGAAATAATTAATATTTCTAAAAATATAATCAAATCCATTAAAATTACCATTCTCACTTCAACTTAAACTTCAAATACCCACCACGGTTTTTGGTACCGTAAAGTATATAGTAGATAGAGGTAGATAATAACATCGATGACTTCAAGTCACTTAAAATTGACTTGAAGTCGAAGTTGAAATTTATAAATACTTTGTTTCATGAACACTATATTAAAATGTATTATTTAAATATACAAGCATAGAACTGGTTGGTTAAACATACTCGATGACACTCATCTAAACAACCGATAACTAACCGGTAGCACTGGTTAGTAAGACCTACTCGATGACACTCATCTAACCAACCCATAACTTACCGGTAGCACCGGTTAGTGAGTTAACCATCCGATAACTAACAGGTGGCACTGGTTAGCAAGGCTTACCCGATGTCACTCATCTAACCAACCGATAACTAACCGGTAGCACTGGTTTGTACGACCTTCTCGATGACACTCATCTAACCAACCAATAACTTACCGATGGCAACGGTTAGTTTCATTCAGGAAGTATTCAGGAATCCACAGAATCTTTAACAATTAACTTCCGCTTTGATAAGTTACCGATCTGACCAAAATAATTTTACGGTGAGTTAGGTGGAAGTTAATTGTTAAAGATTAGGTAAATCCGTATTAAGACCATTCGCCATTCCGTTTTATTCTTCGCTCCTTCGCTCCTCGTGTTGTCCAGCTTGAGGTGAAGTTTCTGCTGTCCCTCGAATCTGTTATAGAGTGTTACGTCTGATTATCGCCACCGTTCCGTTTATCCCTCGCCCCTCAAGCTGTCCAGCTGGAGGTGATGTTTCTGTTGTCCTCCGTGATGATCTGATGTGATCGGTACGTGTGATTATTCCTGCCTTTCCGTTCTATCACTTGCTCCTGACCCCTCGCTCGAGCTGTTAATGAGAGACTTTTACGACACTACCGTCTTTCACTAAACATTTGGTGACCCGACAGAGTTTAGCTTTAATAAAGTTTTTTTACTGCTCATAGAAAATTGGGAATACACAGTTAATGTTGAGTTTTGTAAACTGGGTAAAAGTTTACATTATTTAAAGCCTCAAATTTCTATTGCAAATTTATTGTTTTAGGAGCAGATTGAAAATGTGAACATTTATATGAGCATGACTCTTTGTAAGACATTAAATTAGATTTTATTTCGTTACGTTTAAAATGAATTTTACCAAAACTGTCAGTATTTTTCTTTTCATATTTTACAATATGCCTGCTAGTTATTTCATTCGGGCTCATGGTTTAGTTTTTGGTGAAACACAAATTTTATAGAGCTATTCACTTTTTTGCAAAACTGTATTCGTGATTTTATGTAGTCTTATATTATTGTAAGTTAAACCCAGCTAGAGGTTGAAATATCTGCAATATAAGTCACTGTTTGACAGAATTTAACAGCGATTTAACAGCTGACTTTAGACCGTCCCAGACTTTATGCAGTTTCTCTTGCACTTTCTTCCGCCTTCCTTTTACAGACCTTTGGCTCTCTCCGGGTCTCTCCTAGTGTTGATGGGAGTTCTACAACGAGAGGGTCGTCAATATTTACGAGGATACGCCAAAGGTGTATTTATGTGATATGTATTCCTATTTTCAAACGGGGAGTTCTTCTATTTAAGAGTGTATAAATTAACATCTTTCTTATAGACTTAATTTTAAACCGTTTATTCTGTCTCATCTCATGGAGTTTTCCCCTGTCGTCGAGTCTGATATCGACCATTTCAGTGTGTCAGATCTACATCAATATACTTGTATCACTTGTCATAGCGTGATTATAATTAAGATTATTTTTTAAGACGTTTATTATTGCATCCCCCAATATTTGCAAAAACTTTTTCTCATTGCAATAAGATCAGTTCCCATTTATAACCACAATGAGCATTTCACTTTTAGCAATTACCCTAATTTTTACATAACACGCTATTATTCCCACGCGGAGAGAACGCAAATATTGCACCAGCATCGCCGTGTGACGACAAGCTGACCGGTTATTGGACGTCTCGTTCCACAATTATTTCAAATTACTCGCAATAAAAACAACCCGCTTCTCCCCCGGCACGGAGCGGCGCGGCGGAGGGAAAGTAAGGCGATGGAGGATGTTGCAACCGAGGAAGGATCTACGATTCGACCTTACGCTTATTCTTAAAAGCTCGACACAATATCGACTAAGAATTGAGTTTGTGGAAGGTCGTGTCAAAACGCAAACAACCGTCGTCTGCAAAAATGAGAGCTGGAGAAGCGGGTGAGATATATGAGTAACGAAGGCAATTAATTCATGAAAAAGTAAAAAATGTAAGAAGTAATATGTAAATGGCATAGGTAATTAAGTTGTCAGTTTTCTAATGTCGATGTCATGAGAATTGAAGCCAAGGATTGCCGCATGTGGAGGATGCTGGATTTGTTCATAATATATGCCACGTACCTAAAAAGTACTTTTAAAAAGAGTTTTGTTGGTTTAAACTTCTATTAGTTATTATACCTGCTTCAATTTGGAATCAAAATATATTTTTGTAACTGTATTCATTTTACCGATTCAGCTTTAAACAGTCATCAAATACAAAATTCCTCTTAGGTTGGAAGAGTTGGCGTAATTCCGTCCCAAGGTAGACATTCCATCGCCGCACACGTTACTCAATCGATATAAAGACGTCTTTGACGATGACAAATTCATGCATACAAGGGAAAATAATCGCTCTTTCGTTCATTGATGAACGTGCAGAATAAGAACTGCTGTGTTAAGAATTACTATACGACTTAACTATACGACAAGAATTTCTATTTGATATAGAATTGCTTTACGACACGTCTTTGCCGATAACAAATGCAAATGGTTATACATGGGATCATAACCATTCTCTTTTATGGATGCATGAAGTGAGAACTGTTTTGTCAAGTCCGTCGATCAGACTCATTCACCAGAGCTCATGCTTTTTAAAAGAGTATTAAGACTGAACAAGTGAATACAGGTTCATTACAGCACACTGGAGTACGTAGTCGATGAAAGTGAACCCGATTGCCTTGCAGGTAGCATGTTGTATGTTGAGCAACGCAATGACCCTGCCGCGCCGTGTGGCTGTGTAAATAGCCACTGTGTCAATGCGTGATGGTTACTTTCCCACAGTACTGTGTTTATATCAATGCAGTGCGAAGGGCTTTGACACGGACTCGGGTCGTGAATGATCAGTTTGTGTAATAAACGGTACCAGTGGACTGACACATACTTTCTCCCTTAAGTAAATTAAAAAAAGACAATCTGTAATAAAACCATCATGTTCTACAAAGTTAATCTAAATATCATTTAATAATTTATTGTTTCAAAAATAATCATCCAATTTCTAAAAATAAAAACACGAGAGACAAAGTTAAATTAATTGTTCAAATTGTATGGGGGGGACTACCCCACCCCCCGTAACACCAACTTTTTTGAGCTGGTTTTGTTTGGTGATTTGACCTTACGCTTCATACCAAGTTTCATGGAAAACGGTTGGAAGTAAGGAAGAAATTGATTTTTTTATATCCTCCATAAGAATAACATTGGGCACTTTCAGACAACGTACTGCGTTTATCGTGGACAGTAAATTTAACTTTTCTCTGGAACCGTTAGTCGTAGACAAATAATTCAAATTACTAATTTGTTTAGTTTTTTAAGCTGGTTTTAATGGTGCCAGTCAAGTTATACTTTACTTTTATTGTTTTCGCTAAAAATTTAAAAATTTGATTTTTTTGACATTTAAAAGCCCATAACTTTTGAACCGTCATTTTTACAGATATGCGGGTGGTGTCAAATTATTTAGTACTTTGTACACTATAAACTGTCAAATTTTAATAAAAATCGTTAGAGCCGTTTTTGAGAAAATTGGATTTTTCACGTTTTTTAAGGGTTTTTAGGGGTGAACTACCCTTAAAAATCAAAAATTCAAAAAAATGAAAAAAACACCTGGAGATACCGTGAATATATACATACATGCCAAATTTCATCTAAAACGGACCAACGGGGTAGGCTGTGGCACTGTACACATCCAGACACACACACGGACACACGGACACACGGACGGACAGACATCACGTCAAAACCCACATTTGGATTCAGGGGACCCCAAAACGGATATATCCACCCTCAACTCAAAATCGAAAATTTTGACGAAAACAATACTTTCTCTATATACTATGTATAAGGGGAGAAAGTAAAAAGCGAATCCTGCGATAAACAGGTGGGGATATCATTTGAAAGGTCAGCAAGAAATGTGAGGGAAAATCGTCAGAGCATTTATAAATAACATACTTCCATGTGGTTATAATATCTAGTTGTATTGAGTTTTACAAATAAATTTCTATTATGTAGCCTTTATTTTAAACAAATAGAATTATTGGTACTATGCTAATGTTGTAGTGGTGTTGAACAAGAAGAGTTAATTTAACGTGTTTCGGCACGGGTGTGGAACTTCAGGAGGAGTTTAAAGTCACTTATCTACAGTTGGTTGTGGAATCTTCAGTAGGAGTTTAAAGTCACTTATCTACACTTAGGTGTGGAATCTTCAGGAGGAGTTTAAAGTCACTTATCTACACTTGGGTGTGGAATCTTCATGAGGAGTGTAAAGTCACTTATCTACACTTAAAGTCACTTATCTACAGTTGGGTGTGGAATCTTCAGGAGGTGTTTAAAGTCACTTATCTACAGTTGGGTGTGGAATCTTCAGAAGGAGTTTAAAGTCACTTATCTACACTTAGGTGTGGAATCTTCAGGAGGAGTTTAAAGTCACTTATCTACACTTGGGTGTGGAATCTTCATGAGGAGTGTAAAGTCACTTATCTACACTTGGGTGTGGAATCTTCAAAAGGAATTTAAAGTCACTTATCTACAGTTGGGTGTGGAATCTTCAGTAGGAGTTTAAAGTCACTTATCTGCACTTGAGTGTGGAATCTTCAGGAGGAATTTAAAGTCACTTATCTACAGTTGGTTGTGGAATCTTCAGTAGGAGTTTTAAGTCACTTATCTACACTTAGGTGTGGAATCTTCAGGAGGAGTGTAAAGTCACTTATCTACACTTAAAGTCACTTATCTACAGTTGGGTGTGGAATCTTCAGGAGGTGTTTAAAGTCACTTATCTACAGTTGGGTGTGGAATCTTCAGAAGGAGTTTAAAGTCACTTATCTACACTTAGGTGTGGAATCTTCAGGAGGAGTTTAAAGTCACTTATCTACACTTGGGTGTGGAATCTTCATGAGGAGTGTAAAGTCACTTATCTACACTTGGGTGTGGAATCTTCAAAAGGAATTTAACGTCACTTATCTACAGTTGGGTGTGGAATCTTCAGTAGGAGTTTAAAGTCACTTATCTACACTTGAGTGTGGAATCTTCAGGAGGAATTTAAAGTCACTTATCTACAGTTGGGTGTGGAATCTTAAGGAGGAGTTTAAAGTCACTTATCTACAGTTGGGTGTGGAATATTCAGTAGGAGTTTAAAGTCACTTATCTACACTTATGTGTGGAATCTTCAGGAGGAGTTTAAAGTCACTTATCTACACTTGGGTGTGGAATCTTCAGGAGGAATTTAAAGTCATTTATTTACACTTAGGCCTACCATTGTCACTTTATATATATTATTTTGTAAATTAATACCATAGTGCCCTTGCATTATTTCATTTTATTTCACACAACATGTTTCGAGGATTATCCCATTTTCAAGTGTTTTCAAAAGTAACCTCTAAATATAATTACATACTAAATTTAATTTTGGTTTAAGAAACGTGTGTTGATTTTTCTATGCAGTGTGATAGAAAAGATATGTATATTAATATTATAGTTTCTTCAATTCTTCAATTTTTTTCAACTATGGGGTTGATTTTATCTAATTGCATTATGTTCAATATGTTTTCTGGTTTATTTTTGTGGTGTGAATATATTTCAAATTCTTCAAAAATTTTCCAACACTTGAAAATGGGATAATCCTCGAAACATGTGTGAAATAAAATGAAATAATGCAAGGGTACTATGGTATTCATTTACAAAATAATAATAATAGTAGCCCTAATAGTGAACATTCATAAAACGAAATATATATATATATATATACATAAAAATGTTATTTACACTTTTATCGTCGACGCGACGTTGACGGACGCTTGGTGGCTGCAACGGACTCGTGTTGCGCACATGGTTGTGATATGGGAACCGGTTTGGCTGGTAGTGTCGGAGCTGAGATGAATCAGATCCGTTCTGCCAATCTGTAAACATTCGAACGATGCCGTACAATTCTTATATATTCTTTCGTGTAGTTTACTACCCTCCACACCTTACGTGAGTAAAGTTCTGATCACGGTATGTTGTTCTTTTATGGTGCAATTGAGCATTGGACTTTTCATCGTTAACTGAGCACATTTAGCGTTATATTAAAATACCTTTTTGAACACCTGGTCAGATGTCTTTGCAAGGCTACCATCTTGATGCTTTCAAAGTTTCATTGAATATGTTAAGCCATTTTTTATCAACGGTAGTTTGTCTCGTTAATTATTGAATGGCTCTCTTACGAGACACCCTGTACCGTACTTATAGGTAGCAGTGTAAAAATCAATCAATATTTGATTTGGGAGTTTGTTTGTTTAAAACCTTTAATTATAGTCGCTAAACAATAATAGGAATTATTGTAACAGGGGTTAATATGGCAATGCACAATTGCATATGAGATAATCAGCAAAATGCGAACGATGACTTAATATTGAAGCAGCTTGGTGCCATTTTGGTAAGACACTACTTTCAATACCCCGATCCCTATAATCATTACCGTCGTACATCATTGAGAAGATGCATGACTTGTCAACGGGAAGGGAATGTTGCGTAATTGGCTGATGATCCGACGGATTTACTTCGATCCTTTCACTTCTCGATAAAACTCAGAACTGGTTTCAAAACGAAATGTATTACAAAATTACGTAAATTGCATCACCGGTGTTATACAGTATTTAAAACCCAATTTAGAGGCAAATCTTCTTTGGCTATTAGGTAAAGGTAGGTATTGAAGTTGACCATAAAGTTGTCTTGAGGTAACTTTGTTAGCTTTAATGACATTTTGAAGCTTGATGTGTTAGTAAATTATTAAATATAGCATTTTTCAATTTCACCTAATTTATCGCTGCTAGTACGAGTAACATGAATAAGCTATTATTACAGTGAGCTATTATTTAAAGTAGAGTATATTTTCACGCCTTTTGTTCTCGTTCATTTTGTTCTAATGTTCATAATGATGAGCATGTCTTTTGACTTTTTATTATTTCTTGCCAATGGGCAAGAAATATTAAAAAGTCGTATCCCTCGTAATATACTTGCACAGTTTAAAAAGGAATATATATATATATATATATATATATATATATATATATATATATATATATATGTGAATATATATATATATTATGAATATCAAATGTGAATGGTCAATAATTTTAAAATCATTCATGACAATCATCAGTTCGTGGTGTGATAAGTGGATCTTCGTTCACTAGATGGAAGTGGTCATCCTACAGTTTGCCCGCCTACGTTAGAGTGGAGCCCCGTCGCGTCGTATGGGAGGAAATTGTAAACAAGCAATTACTGAGCTTTCCCGCGCCTCGCTACAATTAGACAATTATTCGCGAACAATGCAGCACTTTCGCTCAGGATTGACACACATCGCGCATCACACCGAGCCTTTCCCTACCCCGTCGCAGCTTCCTCATTTTGGAGTGGATAACCTAGCAGGGCGGCTGTCTCCGGTGTGGTGGCCCATTGGAGCACTTAGGTAGTGGGGTGGGTCTGGAGATTGACTGAGCAGCTCATTCGTTGGCACTAGCACAGCTGACCGGTGTGACGTTGTATCTACTGTTAACTGTATTGTGGATGCAGTATATACAAGGGTTGCTGTGGGTTCTTGGACCATAATACAGTAGTAGGTTTTTTTAAGTTTTGGAATAGTAGTCCTACAGAGATCGAGTGAAACTTCAACGTTTTAAGAGTAAATTTTAGCCACTAAACATAACTCTATTTCCATTACTTGGGATTAGGACAGCAATCAGAATACGAGCAAAGGTGAACTCTGGATGACATCTGGAAATATCTTGAACACGAATACATGTCATTTACAAGAATGTCAGGGGAGTGTTATGTAAAGCGAAACTCCTTTGCCTCCTTATGATGGCTTATTCTAGATGGCGATTTGGAGGACTTACTACTTCCGTGATGTCATGTCGTCTCTAGAGCGGTTTAATATGATTTATTTGGAAGCTGCTTTTTGAAACAAATCTAGAGCTTCTATCTTTGTCGATATCTCATCTGCCGATCTGGTTTTCTCTATGATTACGAGGGAAACATCTCAGTGTCTTTGTCCAAATAACATCCAGATCCTGTAATTTCCCTTTTAGATTTTCTATAGAACCACCCTTCGTCGTTAATGGGGTGACCGGTAGGGCCTACTTCCACAGTCCCCTAATCATGATACATTACGCGTTTACTAGGATGGACGTTTACAAGGACCAGCTATGTAGCTATTCTGTGTAACCCATAGTTAATTGTTTCTCCTACTGCAACGATACTGATTAATAGCAGAGCTGGTATTGAGAGCCGTGAATTTATAAACGATTAATTGAGGCCCAAGTAATAACTCAGAACCCGGAAAAGATGTACGGTTTAAACACGGCGTATACAACGATTAGAAAGGGCAAACTATTCTTACATGACCAACAATCAAACCGAATGGAATAATGCACTATAAAGAAACCGCATCCAATACGTAAACGATTGGGAAAACCCTCAAACGTCCAAGAGAATGCTAAGAAGGTAAGTAAGTAGTAGTGTAGTAACGCTGAATGTTGTTGCGTCCGACACCTTTCAAACGCACAAAACATTCCAACAGTTCTTTCATCCGGCGATAACAACTAACTGCTCTGGCGAGCAATAACCAGGCGGATCCTCCAGGCGACCTTCCACTGTGGGCGGCAGAAGAAAGTAAAAGGGAAACAGCAACGCGCGGTAGGAGGGGAAATCATTCTCTGTATGTGAAGTAGTATAATCGGTGAGATAATATATTAGGTAATGGAGGAAATATACATGTTTAAGACTAAAACTTAACATTTTTAATTATGACACATATTCCTTTAGATTAAGAACTGCAAAATACATAGTGTTCTTATAGGCCAACATCGCCCCACTCTGGCTGGACCCCTTGCTCAATCTGGGGTTGCCCTCCTAAGCCATATAAACCACTCAATTCTTAGTTTATGTCCCTTTTCTAAATGCTGTTCTTCTTGATTTCTATTATTGGCTCAAATCCTGATTGAGGAACAATAAACATATTGTATTGTCATTGCATTACTATTACTCCTTCGTAGTGACATTAATCCCCCTACTCATCAGGTCTAGCCTGAAGTAAGGTGTAAAACGGTTCCGGGCAATGGCCTAGAATAAGTCTTGGGATGAGAAGGGAGGACAGTAAAAAAGTGACATTCATCGTGTTGCGTAAAAGATTATGTGTTTATATATTTAGTTATTTTTTTTTAATTCACGAAATCATATTTTATTCAGTGCGAGTAATTTGCACAGGGTGTGAACAAAGACAACGTGAGCTAATTATTGATATTGGTTCGATAAGTATGACTATTCAATACTTTCATGGAACTCCGTACTAGTTTCCATAGTGGTTAGCGGGAAGTAGGCGATTATATTTGTGTCTACCGTATATCTCGGAATACATATCAAAATACTCTTACATTCAAAACGAGCTAAAACTGAAATTTTAATTTTTTTATTGAGATATTCAGCTCACCAAACTCACACAATAGTAATTGGTCTCATAATTCAATCCTGCACTGTTACCTTTATTAGGTCTGTTTGATTTTCAGCCAAAATAATGAACCGGCTCTGACCATTCGACCACCAAAGACAGGCCTCCAAAAATGAGCAATAAAGCTTTCTATTTTGTGACCTAACATCACGCCTTGGCATAGCAATTTAGGAAATAACACTATATTGTGAAATCTCAAGGGAAGGTAAAAGCGTTGTACAAGTGATGGGGGCTCCATCACCCACGTGTCCGGCGATGGCCGTCGATGAGGAAGCGACGGGTGAACGGGCGCCAGTTAAAGTGATGTTGGAGGTGACACGAGAGCGCTGGGTGAATGTTCCGTGCCTACATCCACGGGCCTGAACTGACTGGGTGTATCCGTATAAGATTTTGTAATGGTTCGGAACCAGACCCAGCTGCTTTTGTTCATTGGACTATTATATTAACTATTCAAATCCAACCAAAATTACATTATTCATTATATTATTAAATCAAATTAATTAACTTGTGTTTGTCAGTAACAAAGCTGCAAACCCATATCATTAAATCCGGCCTAACGGTCCAGAACTGAAGCATCTGCGAAGTGGGGAGCTTAATAGCAGTTCATGAACTTACAGTTTATTTTTCACTACATTCAATTTCACTTTCCGTCATTGTAGTTCGTTTTAGAACATTTTTACTTGAATGAATGACCTTCGATATATATACTAATAATATTTTTCTGACACTCTAAACTTTACGAAAACGTTTGTAATATAAATCCCAACAATCAATATTATACTAAAACATATTTCTATTATTTTCGTTTAGGTTACGGCCACACACGGCGTTCATTGACGATGACCGTTCGACGACAAAAAAGCCGCTTCTAAAAGTAGTGAGATTTTCCGATTGATCGAGATTGATTGATTGATTGAAGGGTGGCCACCAGTGTCGAAAGAAGTAGTTGTGGTCAGAGTTGTTTGCAGCGTCCAATGACGCTGATACGAATTTGTCGTTTTTCTTATGAAGTACACGTTAGTGGTAGCCCCGCGTGGCCTTCTCTGGGATGCACATGCTCGTCTCATTGGGGCGACTAAAGACTGTGTGTGGGAGTGTGGTCACTTGCGTTACCTCCAGCCAGCCAACGGAAGCCGTTTTTTTTTGCTGCCGAGTGTCATGAGTCAACAAACACAAGTGTGCGACATATTCCTGAAATTAATTTAATTATATTCTTATCTGTTTAGTATTTACAGTATTTACTTTTCACTTTTCACTGAGATTACGACCTACTTAGATTTGTATTTTAAGCTAAATCTGATGATTGTGATGCCATCTTGGAGGCTTTTTAGTAAGGCTACTGACATTTTCCATGGAAAACCCGTTAATTCCTTCAACGATCGAGACAAGATAGTCCAAACATTTATCCAACTAATTAGTCCAGGAAATGAAGCATTTCACCTCGCAATTTTTTCGTCCTGCATGGATTGACTTGAAATTTTAACAGAAGATAGGTGATAGCCCAAGGATCAAAATCTATATTGAACCAAAGGGCGCTAAAGCCTTGGGGGTGGTTTCCACCCCATCTCGGGGGTGGGAATTTTTTGTCACATTTCAACCACAGGAATCGATTTAAAAAGTGATTCTAAGCAAAAAATGTTCTATACATTTTTTTGTAAAATCAATATTCTCGAAGTTATTCGCGATTGAAAGTAACACTTTTTAGAGAAAAAAATCGACGTTTTTGATCGTTTTTTTGCGGATAACTCAAAAATTATACATTTTATCAAAAAATTTGTAGATAAAAAAATTGTACCTATTAAAAAAACAAACAAAACGCTTATTTTATAATTTTTCTACGACCAATAGGAACCGAGATACGACCTATCCATAATTAGGTTTTATTTTCAAATGCAAAGACTGATAGATTCAAAGTCAAATACCGGAAAAATAATGCTTTTTTCGTAGAAAATTCATAGAATGTTTTTTGAAGAACATACTTAGACCTTTCTTTTTTTAAAAAAAAAAGGTCTGTAGCATCAAAATTGACTGAGTTATGACAAAAATAAGGTCAATACCAAGTTTTTTATTAAAAAAAATCGGTAAAAACAACCCCCTAACTACCCCCCTAATCAAAATTGATCATTACCCTCGTGCAATTCTCTTTGTATATGTATGATTAATATGTCCAAGAAGTTTGACCAACTTAAAATTTATAGTTTTCGAAAAATCAAGGCTTAAAGTAAAAAAAATGGGTGGTGCTCGTGCGTAAATACACATTTTAAATGGCTATATCTTGCCAAATTTTCACTGTACAAAAAATTTACTTACAGGAAAATTTTTGTCATAAAAAAAGCTACAATTTCGTTTTTTTAACTTTGCTTGTACCTCTAATATTTTCAGAGTTATTTTGAATGAAAGGGTAAAAAATACAAAAATGTGAAAAATCACTTTTGACGTTAAGCCTTGATTTTTCGAAAACTATAAATTTTAATTTGGTCAAACTTCTTGGACATATTAATCATACATATACAAAGAGAATTGCACGAGGGTAATGATCAATTTTGATTAGGGGGGTAGTTAGGGGGTTGTTTTTACCGATTTTTTTTATAAAAAACTTGGTATTGACTTTATTTTTGTCATAACTCAGTCAATTTTGATGCTACAGACCTTTTTTTTATAAAAAAGAAAGGTCTAAGTATGTTCTTCAAAAAACATTCTGTGAATTTTCTACGAAAAAAGCATTATTTTTCCGGTATTTGACTTTGAATCTATCAGTCTTTGCATTTGAAAATAAAACCTAATTATGGATAGGTCGTATCTCGGTTCCTATTGGTTGTAGAAAAATTATAAAATAAGCGTTTTGTTTGTTTTTTAATAGGTACAATTTTTTTATCTACAATTTTTTTGATAAAATGTATAATTTTTGAGTTATCCGCAAAAAAACGATCAAAAACGTCGATTTTTTTCTCTAAAAAGTGTTACTTTCAATCGCGAATAACTTCGAGAATATTGATTTTACAAAAAAAATGTATAGAACATTTTTTGCTTAGAATCACTTTTTAAATCGATTCCTGTGGTTGAAATGTGACAAAAAATTCCCACCCCCGAGATGGGGTGGAAACCACCCCCAAGGCTTTAGCGCCCTTCGGTTCAATATAGATTTTGATCCTTGGGCTATCACCTATCTTCTGTTAAAATTTCAAGTCAATCCATGCAGGACGAAAAAATTGCGAGGTTTTACCTTTTTTCGAGCTTCATTTCCTGGACTAAATTTCTAATAGTTGTGAACGAGTCCCAATAAGTCCATCCTGCAACATCAAAGGTAGCGGTTAGCGATGCCTTTGAACTGGTAATAATCACCATTACCTGAAGATTAACATCATCTCTGTTAACACCAGCGAAGATAGAAAGCGCTCCCAAGATTCGTCAAGCATCATTAGAAACACAATCGATGAAATTCCATCCCATCTCGGGATATTTCCGCTTACAGCTGATTCACTTTCTAGCCGCACGTAATACAGGAGCGCTGCGATACTTTGGGTTTAACATTCAAATTGTTCGTAAGAAATATGATTAACGAAACACGACCGAAAAAATGTAGAATGCTCAAAAACTTCAATTTCAAAAAAGGATTATTAATTCTCTTTTAAACATCAAATCTAATGTTTATCTATTACCATACAATATTTGCAGATTTGTCCTGCGTTGTTAAAACAGAAAACAAAACAAGAGTGAAAAAAGATTTTTAAAGAATCTGTTAAGACTGTTAACAAAGTAATTAATACTTCAGTAACATAGCTTTAAGAACGTTCTCAAACTCGACATGTGTTGGTTAATTTCTAAAGGAGTCAAGGTAGGAGAAAAAAAATAATGTCACTAAGAATAGTTAGACATCTATTTTTTACGAGTCTTAATGGCAATAAAGGTAGACATAATTTATCCTTTTCAACTGTGATTACGGGAAGAGTATCTGAAAGATATTGAGGTGTTCAAAAAAACTATAATTGTGAAAAATATAGTATTAAGTCATGAGTAGGTAAGACAGCATTAAATAAACGGTACCAGTGGACTGACACATACTTTCTCCCTTAAATAAATTTAAAAAAGACAATCTGTAATAAAACTATCATGTTCTACAAAAATAATCTAAATATTATTTAACAATTTATTGTTTAAAAAATAATCATTCCATTTCTTAAGATAAACAAGAGAGACAAAGTTAAATGAACTGTTCGAATTGTATGGGGGGAAACCCCCCCCCCCCGGTACTACCGAGCTTTTTGCGTTGGTTTTGTTGGGTGATTTGAGCTTACGCTTCATACCAAGTTTCATGGAAAACGGTTGGAAAATAAGGAAGAAATTGATTTTTTTATATTCTCCATAAGAATAACATAGGGCGCTTTAAGACAACGTACTGCGTTTTTCATGGACAGTAAATTTAACTTTTCTCTGGAACCGTTAGTCATAGACAAATAATTCAAAATACTAATTTGTTTAGTTTTTTAAGCTGGTTTCATTGGTACCAGTCAAGTTATACTTTAATTTTATTGGTTTTGCCGAAAATTTAAAAATTTGATTTTTTTTACATTTTAAAGCCCATAACTTTTGAACCGTCATTTTTACAGACATGCGGGTGGTGTCAAATTATTTAGTACTCTGTGCACTATAAGATATCAAATTTTAATCAAAATCGTTAGAGCCGTTTTTGAGAAATTTGGATTTTTCACATTTTTTAAGGGTTTTTAGGGGTGAACTACCCTTAAAAATCAAAAATTCAAAAAAATGAAAAAAACGCCTGGAGATACCGTGAATATATACATACATGCCAAATTTCATCTAAATCGGACCAACGGGGTAGGCTGTGGCACTGTACACATCCAGACACACACACACACGGACGGACAGACATCACGTCCAAAACCACTTTTTTGGATTCAGGGGACCCCAAAATGGATATATCCACCCTCAACTCAAATTCGAAAATTTTGACGAAAACAATACTTTCTCCATATACTACGTATAAGGGGAGAAAGTAAAAACCAGCAGTTTTCATGATTTTCTTATTACAGATAAAGCTAATGCAGTATAATGCTAATAGCTTTTTTGTCAAATTAAAACCTGTGTAATTTGACCGTGATCTTATGACATTACCTGTGTAAGACATTTATGGGTAAATTGGCTCTATCGCCTGTGCCACAAACTGTATTGTGCTAATTGGCGATTGGCAACTATTTGAGCTTACTGCAATGAAACAACACTAATTCTACACTAGTCATAAATAAATGGTATCAGTAGACTGACACATACTTTCTCCCTTAAGTAAATTTAAAAAAGATAATCTGTAATAAAACTATCATGTTCTTCAAAGTGTATCTAAATATCATTTAATAATTTATTGTTTCAAAAATAATCATCCCATTTCTGAATAATAATAATAGAGATAAAGTTAAATTAATTGTTAGAATTGTATGGGGATAACTCCCCCCCGGTAATACCAAGCTTTTATAAGTTGGTTTTGTTGGGCGATTTGACCTTACGCTTCATACCAAGTTTCTTGGAAAAAAGGAATAAATTGATTTGTTTAATATTATTCATAAGAATAACACTGGGCGCTTTCAGACAACCTACTGCGTTTATCATGGACAGTAAATTTAACTCTTCTATGAAAGCGTTAGTCGGAGACAAATAGCTAAAATTACTAATTTGATTAGTTTTTAGGCTGGTTTCAATGGTGCCAGCTAAGTTATACTTTACTTATATTGTTTTTGCTAAAAATTTAATTTTTTTTACATTTAAAACCCCATAACTTTTGAACCATAATAATTTTTATACACATGTGGGTGGTGTCAAATTTTTTACTACTCTGTTCACTATTAACTGTAAAGTTTTAATCAAAATCGTTAGAGCCTTTTTTGAGAAATATGTATTTTCGCGTGTTTTAATTCTTTCTAAGGATGAAATGCCCTTAAAAATCAAAAATTCAAAAAAATGAAAAAATACCCCCGTCGCAGCAGACCTGTGTACTCAGCGAATTTCCAAATCTCTATATATAAAATTGAATGTATGTCTGTCTGTCTATATGTATGTATGTATGTATGTATGTCCTTTATGCGTTGCCAAACTACTCATCCGATCGCCATGCAATTTTAGGAAGTTGCTCTATATGTGTCCGGGAAGGTTTTAGTGAAAAAATATTTTTGAAAACCCCATAAGTTTCCATTTTATGGCGTTTTAAATTTCTAATGTTAACCTTATGGAGAGTAAGTTTGTTTACAAATTGTCTACAATGAAAACATTTGATTTCTTAGCTACAGCTGATTGGTTTACTTTCCATACTTTGCATAGCAATACCGTATGCTTTACTATCCAATGCCATCTGAATCATTCATTAATGTTAAACTATGGAGTAAATGTGTACTGTAAAAAATGAACAGCTTTATTCACCACGTTAATAGTTTCGGTTTTGGGGGATTATGTATTTTTATTTTTATTTTTTGTCTGATTAAAGTCACGTGTTTATATAATAATTACAATGTTTATATTATTACGTTTATTATAATAATCAGCTGTTGTATATCTTTCATATAAAAGCCGTATTCCAGTTAGGTTTCGTTTGGGTTTGGATTGGATTCGAAAATTGTGAATTAATCCACTCAGATTTATTTGTTTTATGGGGATGTTATTAATATGTTTTATCGTTTTGTTATTGTTATTCACTATGCCGCAACCCAGAATAAATAGCCCATTACAATGGAGCCGTCTTGCTATTCGACTTCAAACATGGCCATCTTAAAGTTAACATGTATTTACTGTCAGGCGTTACGAAGTTCGCCGGGTCAGCTAGTCAATAATATAATAATAATAATATATGACAAGTTTTATAAAAATCTATCCATTAACATGAGAATTGTTTGCCTATTCTCCATAAGATTAAAATAGGAAAGAGTATGCAGGTTTGCTGCTGTGAGAAACACTGAAATTAGGCATTTCTACCATAAATAATTTTTATCTTAACATTTATACCAACTTTCATCAACATCTGTCCATAAAGACATATAATGTCATCAACGTATCTGTACCAATATATAATATTTTTTCTAAATGGGTTAATGTCATTTATTATTTTATTGCTTTCAATTTTGTTCATATATATATACATATATTTGCTAATAAACCTGAGAGAGGTGATCCCATTGCCAAGCCATCCTGTTGTTTATATATACAATCTTTATACTCAAAGTAGTTTTGATTCAAACATGTTTTTGTCAGTGTTATCAGATCTTTTTTCTCATTTGTATTAAGTGTGTCTGAATTATCTAAATTGTCCTGCAATATTTGTATGCTGTGAGGAACACTGAAAGTACTCATTTCTACCATAAATAGTTTTTTCTTAACATGAGACTTATTTGCCTATTCTCCATAGAGAGATTAACATGGGAAAAAGTGTGCAGGTTAGCTGCTGTGAGGAACACTGAAAGTAGTCATTTCTACCATAAATAGTTTTTTCTTAACATTATACCAACTTTCATCAACATCTGTCCATAAATAAAAGAGTTTGCCTATTCCCTATATGATTATTAAGGGAAAAGAGTATGCAGGTTTGCTGCCATGATAAACTATGATTTTTAAGCATAAATTGATAGATCTCAACCAGATGAATCTTAATATCAAGTTTTATCCTAAAATATTCATTAATATGGGAAATATTAATTTTTCCCTATCCTCTATAAGATTAATATTGGAGCCCCACAATACAACGTACTGTGTTTAGATTTTTTAATATCTCGGTAACCGTGGAGATAGAGAAAAACTTTAAGGAACTTAATTGTGTAGTTTTTTAAGCTGATTCCAATAGTGAAACATAAAATTAGAAATTTTTAAAAATTACTTGTGAAAAACGCAAAAAACCCCATTTTGGGTTACGAAACCCCCCCCCCCAAACTACCCGTTCCCATTGACCGATATGTCTGGTTTACGAACTCGTCCGAGCACTTGTAGGAATACACGTCTCTACCAAATTTGGTCTTGATCGGACCATTTTTACGAGAGTTATTCGGTTCACAGACACACACACACACACACACATATATATATACATATATATATATATATATATATATATATATATGTAAATATGTATATATATATAAATTTTAACGACTATTGTTTTTGGACTCTGGGCACCTAAACAAGACAAAATAACATGGTCCCGGGCTTAAGTCTTACCATGAGACCTACGGTAATAGCTTCTTCCCTATGGGAAATTCGCTAAAAACTCCTAGAGATACGGTGAATATATACATACATGCCAAATTTCATATAAATCAGACCAACGGGGTAGACTGTGGCTCTGTACACATCCAGGCGCATACACACAGACAGGTAGACAGACACAAGGACGGACAGACATCACGTCAAAACTCATTTTTTTGGATTCAGGGGATCCCAAAACGGTTATATCCACTCTCAAATTAAATTTGAAAATTTTTACGAAAACAATACTTTCTCCATATTCTATGTATAAGGGTAGAAAGTAAAAATGCAGCTTATGTACCTCTTCGTTCACAATAATTAATTAGTATCCAACCAGTTACCAACTCCATAAAATTAATAAATCCCCGTTATAAAGGCAAAATTAAAAAGAAAATTATTACAACTGGCGTTTCAGTGTTTAAGTTAGTTTCAAATAGCGCTATAGCTTGTTCATAACAACAATCATGCGGTTCTGTGGAGAATTGTGGAACTACTAGAAAATAATAATTATTGTCGTTGCCAGCATCAGAATCGCTCTGCTCTCTTGTGTAGAACGGTGGAACTACCAAGCTTGTAGTCTGCTTTACCGACTCCATCGTAAGACGAATGAGAACGGTGTTCTTCAGCCGCACACATCTGTGGCCCCTGGTTATCGACCAGGGGACACTTCAGGTTAAATAGGAATATCCAATTGTCACTTACCGTACGCTTCGGTAGGTTGATTCCATTGATGCATTTATGATTCCTGCAATTTATACGATAAACCTGGAATACTTTTTGTTCAAACAGTCATATTCTTTAGGTTGAAACATATTTTAACCTTCCATACTCCGTCCAGTTTTTCAATTTGTTATGCTTCATTTTGATTTAATCTCTACAAATCTATGACAGATTAAAATTAATAATCATAATTGATTAAACTATGCACATCAAAAGATAAAATTTAACCACATAGCTGTTTCAATATCACTTTTTTACTTATATAGAAATTTTGTATGACCTTACAGAAAAATATTTAAATTAAAATACATTATTTTTTGCTAACGAATAATCTGTTTCAGTATTCAGTTCGTTAAGCAAACAAGCAATTATGCAAACGCTAACGTACTGGTAGTAGCGAACTTCTACCGGTTTGCGGGTTGTCTTTGAGTGTAGAAAGGAAGTACCATCGGAATAAAAACTAATAAAAGCCTATTTATTCGTAATCATCTACCGTTTCTTTAGTTCGACAGTCGCACTCCAGGTAGTGAATTAACTGTTTTATGAAGGTTAATATCTATTAGACATCGTTCTAAAAGACATATTTTTCTGAAGAGTCAATTATATAACTATTGAATTATTCTGTTAACAAGTAGGCTTGAAAAACAATCAGATAATTTACCCACGAGTTTATCGAGCTGAAAATCAAAACTTTATCCTAGAACTTGTTTAAACTTGTCATCTAACTTACATCCCTGACGAGTAATTGAACCTACTAAACAAATTAGAAATTGTTTAAACTTGTCATCTAACTTACATCCCTGACGAGTAATTGAACCTACTAAACAAATTAGAAATTGTTTAAACTTGTCATCTAACTTACATCCCTGACGAGTAATTGAACCTACTAAACAAATTAGAAATTGTTTAAACTTGTCATCTAACTTACATCCCTGACGAGTAATTGAACCTACTAAACAAATTAGAAATTGTTTAAACTTGTCATCTAACTTACATCCCTGACGAGTAATTGAACCTACTAAACAAATTAGAAATTGTTTAAACTTGTCATCTAACTTACATCCCTGACGAGTAATTGAACCTACTAAACAAATTAGAAATGTTTATTATTTGTCTACGACTAACGGTTCCAGAGAAAAGTTAAATTTACTGTCCATTATAAAAATAGTACGTAGTCTGAAAACGCCCAATGTTATTCTAAGGTAAATACAGTATTAAAAAATCGATTTCTTCCTTATTTTCCAACCATTTTCCATGAAACTTGGTATGAAGCGTAAGGTCAAATCATCCAACAAAACCGACTCAAAAAAGCTTGGTATTACCTGGGGTAGGGGGTTTCCCCCATACAATTCGAACAATTAATTTAGCTTTGTCCCTCTTTTTTTTATTTTCAGAAATGGGTTGGTTATTTTTGAAACAATAAATGGTTAAATAATATTTAGATAATCTTTGAAGAACATGATAGTTTTATTACAGAGTGTATTTGTTAAGTTTATTTAGGGGAGAAAATATGTGTCAGTCCACTGGTACCGTTTATTTTTAATGGGAGTTATCTGATGTTCAAGATGTAGAAGTCAACTTTAAAATTCTTCTTAAAACTCTGAGAATCTTTCCAGATATCCATAGGCAAAGGATATACCGTTAGAAGTCAATATAATAGTTTTCATTAGAAGCCAGTCATAGGACAAGTCAGCACTGTCTTTCACTCCTGAAATCTTGGCTGTAGTCTTGGATGTAAGGGCCATCATAAAAGTTTGCAATTTCTATTGAAAACTTGTGAAAAGCTTGTGTGCAGACGAGTATCTACTTAATGTACAGATAGAATTTATAAATGGATTGCATTCCTGCCAAGAATTGAATGGATAACAAGTCGAGCATTTATTGTAATGTTAAATAATGTGGTTTATAACTGGTTTATTTCTTTATCATTAAATTTTTGCAAGTAAAAATGTTTTATTTAAAATTCGTTTCTGAGTTTCGATTGGACCATTGTTTTCTGGAGGGAAAGACAGCGTTATTTGATATGTCGTATGACAAGCATCTTATGAAAACGTTTGTGTTGACTTTTACATCTGAGACCTATGGTTATCTTAAAAACAGTGGACACGTTTTGAATTTGAGTATGGCAGGAAGATAGAAAAGCCAGTGTTATGTGATAATGGTATGTCAGATGACATGCTGCTCATAAAGAATTTTAAAGTTGACTCCTACATCTTGCACTCTTTATGTTTTTAATTACCAAAAGGATTAGGATATATACATATTTAATGAAACATATAATGGAAAATAAATGTAAATATGAATTGTAAAAAATTCTAGGGGGAGAAGGGGCTGTAAAAATAATGTATTCACATGGATTAAGAGATTGTTTTCAGTTCCTCTAAACAGCTGTCTTATAACCGTATGGTCCCTTCCGTTTCATATTTTGGTCTGACGAATTGCCAATACTCTTCTCCTGCCCCAGAGCTAAGACATATCCATGTAAAAACCTGTATAGGTCTACAGTAGGTAGGCTACGTTGACTGTATACTTTAGTTTCTACGTCATTCGAATTTAATGTAGTCAGAATAAGGCAAATATAATAGCCTACTTAATATAGGATAGGCATTTTTAATATATTTGAACCATAATCCTAAAAATCCTAAAGTAAACTGTCATAACATAACAAATTTACATGAAAATCTGATTTGCATGGCCTAGTGACCACGTTGTTTTATGTTAATCTTGCTGTGTACCTATTTACAGGAAAATTGTTCATACAATAATCACTTAACACTCATTTAATTTACACAAAATAAGTTATCAGTTACCTTCATCTATAGCCTACTACAGTAGAACCCAGGTATATCGAACCCCGAAATAACGATATCTCCGATATAACTAATTTTTCTCAAATCCCCTTGAAACTTCCTTAACACTCCATGTTAAAGTAGCCCCTTTATAACGTATTTGGCTTATAACCCCGATGTAACGAATATTTGCAACTTTGGAATGGATCAACTATAATACGAATTTCCTAGATGAAAAGCCCCTATATAACGAAGATAGCTCCTGTATAACGAATCTCCCACCTCACCGACCCTGCTGTAACGAATTTTGCAAACATTGATAGCCATGTCGTATCCCGGTATGAATTAGGAAAAAGTCCTAATTTTCCACATTTTCCATTACGATATTATGTAAAACAAAGTTTCACGACGTTTCGGGATCTGAAATCTGATCCCATCCTCAGGTGAGCTAATACGTAAAACATAGCACAATACATAGGACATTTATGTATATTTTTTAAAATTTAATTACTGGTATATGTATTTCGATACGAAGGTCTAGTGTATGAAGGTTACATTTATACGATTTTATGTGTTATCTACTTCCTGTATTTTAGTAAATAGTAATTCTGTTTGGATATGTAATACTGTTCATTTGGAGTGTTTCTAACGTATAACTAAATAATTCATATCACTTGGGTAATTTAGTTTTACTTCCCATTTTATTTCTATGATACAGAAATAAAATTTGGGTAGATACATAAAGAAATGTACTGTATTTTATTTTGTAATACTGTAATTCTTAATATAGAGGCTGGACGCAGACCCGTTCGTTACATAGAGGATAATATTGAACCCCTATATAACGAATTTTGATCGTATTTAACCTCGATATAACGAATCTCGGTATAGCGAAAGTCCCGGTATAACGAATTTTTCTTTTGGTCCCTTGAGATTCGTTATACCGGGGTTCTACTGTACTGGTTGTTGAAGCTTTGGTGATTGGTGTAAAACACTGTCTATTTATTTTGTAATGGGGTAAATTGTCAGGGAAATGAATCTTGGTCCTCGGTTGACTCATTAACCTAAAAAAATTACGACTATACAAAAAATTAAATACTTAAATATTTCAGAGAGGTTGTCATGGCAAGATTTAACAATCGAATAGTTAGGTCGCGGGCGAGTGAAGGGGCGACAACCGAATGCGCTAGCCGTGTCAGTGTTCACTGTTCAGTGTCAGTGTCGCCGCGACCATGGTCCTGAGAGCCACCCTGCTCCTGGTCATCGCCACCGCCTCGGCGACCCCTCGCTCGGACGGGGTCCTGGTCACGGTGGCCGGCCTCGGGGACGTCCTCGGGTCTGTCACATACACGGCGTGGACCTCCCGAACTGTCTTCCAGTTCCAGGGTGTTCCCTACGCTCGCTCCCCCTCGCGCCAAAATAGATTCAAGGTAACACCTACGTCTCTGTACCTACAGTAAACTGATAATTTTCATTTTCATTCCATAATTTAAATCTAAAAACGTTTACAACCTAAAAGAAGAGAAAACTGATTTCTTAAATCAAAAATGTATTATTTTCTTTCCTTTGTGAAAGTGCATAGATTATGGATATGCCTATGGGGAATGTTTTCAGTTCCTCTAAAAAGCTGTCCTTATAACCATATGACGGCACTTACGTTTAAAATGTTGGTCAGCTAGATTGCCAATACCCCCTACCCAGAGCTAAAACATATCCATGTCAAAACTTAACAGCTTTTGTTGCAGTAAAATTGTACATGATACTGATAACGTTTTGCAAAATGAAAATTAAGCGGACCATTTTTATTTTATTTGAAAAATTCACTTGTACGCAATCCCTTAGGGGAATAAACGGTACCAGTGAACTGACACATACTTTCTCCCTTAAGTAAATTAAAAAAAGACAATCTGTAATAAAACTATCATGTTCTACAAAGTTAATCTAAATATCATTTAATAATTTATTGTTTCAAAAATAATCATCCAATTTCTAAAAATAAAAACACGAGAGACAAAGTTAAATTAATTGTTCAAATTGTATGGGGGGAACAACCCCCCCCCCCCGTAACACCAAGCTTTTTGAGCTGGTTTTGTTCGGTGATTTGACCTTACGCTTCATACCAAGTTTCATGGAAAACGGTTGGAAAGTAAGGAAGAAATTGATTTTTTTTTATATTCTCCATAAGAATAACATTGGGCGCTTTCAGACAACGTACTGCGTTTATCGTGGACAGTAAATTTAACTTTTCTCTGGAACCGTTAGTCGTAGACAAATAATTCAAATTACTAATTTGTTTAGTTTTTTAAGCTGTTTTTAATGGTGCCAGTCAAGTTATACTTTACTTTTATTGTTTTCGCTGAAAATTTAAAAATTTGATTTTTTAGACATTTAAAAGCCCATAACTTTTGAACCGTCATTTTTACAGATATGCGGGTGGTGTCAAATTATTTAGTACTCTGTACACTATAAACTGTCAAATTTTAATAAAAATCGTTAGAGCCGTTTTTGAGAAAATTGGATTTTTCACGTTTTTTAAGGGTTTTTAGGGGTAAACTACCCTTAAAAATCAAAAATTCAAAAAAATGAAAAAAAACTCCTGGAGATACCGTGAATATATACATACATGCCAAATTTCATCTAAATCGGACCAACGGGGTAGGCTGTGGCACTGTACACATCCAGACACACACACACACACACACACACACACACACACACACACACACACACACACACACACACACACACGGACGGACAGACATCACGTCAAAACCCACTTTTTTGGATTCAGGGGACCCCAAAACGGATATATCCACCCTCAACTCAAATTCGAAAATTTTGACGAAAACAATACTTTCTCCATATACTACGTATAAGGGGAGAAAGTAAAAAAAGAATAATAAGCATACTGTCATTTTTTTGCAATAAAAATTAAATTTTGTTGTAGGGCCTATATGAAATTTATGTGTGATTTTATTTATATTTTAGTAATTTTTCACAAAATTGGAGGAGTTTGAGCCACATTTCCACCATCGGAATAATTAAAGTTTTTAGTATATTTAACCTTCCCTAACAAATTGAACATTCAAATCTTAATCCGTTCGTTTGATTTGTTGGGTAATAATAGACCTATGATGTTTAGTAAATTAGTAACTTGTCGAAGTCTATGAACAGGTAAACCCATTCATCACCTGTTTCATAGACTAGGACAGTAAGTCAAGTCCTAACCTGACGGGATCTCATTGTCTTCATCACCTGTTTCATAGACTAGGACAGTAAGTCAAGTCCTAACCTGACGGGATCTCATTGTTTTCATCACCTGTTTCATAGACTAGGACAGTAAGTCAAGTCCTAACCTGACGGGATCTCATTGTCTTCATCACCTGTTTCATAGACTAGGACAGTAAGTCAAGTCCTAACCTGACGGGATCTCATTGTCTTCATCACCTGTTTCATAGACTAGGACAGTAAGTCAAGTCCTAACCTGACGTGATCTCATTGTCTTCGTCTCTAAGAATAAGGAATCAGAGTACATATAATAATTAAAATAATCTCAATGACTCCACGATTGATTATGAACTATTTTCAATGCTTAACATAATAAAGTATTGAGTTTATTTAAAAACATGTATATATTTCTTTGTACCCATGATTGTCCGAGTTTCATTGATCTTATTTGCAGGTATTACCTTACTGACATGTTCTAGTTAATTGTCTCTCACCATTAATCATCAATTGTGCTGTTAACACAACAATAATTTCCCTTATTGCCTTTTTATACTAGCTGTCTGACTGTGGCTGGACACAACAGAGTTTAAAAATGAACATGAAAGTTTAGAAAATAAATCAGGTGTGAGTAAATAATATAAACTTTCATTCTGATAGTTTAACTAAAATGCCCGAGAGAGAAAAATTCTTGGAAGTTATAATAGTTATTGGGTCACTGCTAGATAACTAATTGTCGATGAATACTGTTATATCAGTGACATTTGTTCAACGCAGCTAGAAGCATTAGTATGCATAGCCGAAGCCCTAGCCTACGTATCCCCTTCCTTACCAGTCAATACGAGTGGATTGACAATGTAATGCCTATAACGTTGATTCCAATTTAATCTCTCTCTCTCTCTCTCTCTCTCTCTCTCTCTCTCTCTCCCCCCTCGATATCTCTCATTATTATGTTTAATTTACTGCTTTTTTGTTTATGGTATTGGTAATACTAAATACGATTAACAAGGGTTAGGAAAAGTACAAGAATTATCATAGTAAATAAATAAGCAATAGTGCCTTTCATTTCACATAGAGTGTTTTTCTGATTAACTAACTTTTGAGAACAACTATTTAATTGATGTCAGTCTCATTTAGCTTGAATTAAAAATAATATGTAAAATATGAAAATAGTATATTTCATCACTAGGACCCAAAACGGATGGGTTTTATACGACTACGAGTGAATATATACATACATCAGCCGACGTTGTTAAATGTAAGAGTATATATAAAAATACCCCCGTCACAGCAGACCTACGTAGTCAGCGAATTTCCAAATCAATAATGTAATAATAATATTATATGTCACGTTTTATCAATATATGTCGAAAAATATTTGAGATAGTTATTTGCCTGTTCTTCATAAGATTAACATGGGAAAGAGGATGTAGGTTTACCGCTGTGAGGAACACTGAAAGTAGGCATTTATAGCATAAACAATTTTTTATTTTGACAAGTTGTACAAATTTTCATCAACATCTGTCCATAAATAAAGGAGTTTTCCCATTTTCCATATGATTAACATGGGAAAAGAGTATGCAGGTTAGCACCTGTGAGATACACTGAAAGTATAAATTTCTAGCATAAACAATTTTTATTTTGACCAATTATACCAAGTTTCATCAACATCTGTCCATAAATAAAGGTGTTTACCTATTCCCTATTTTATTAACATGGGAAAAGAATATGCAGGTTAGTTGCTATGATAAATACATAAACTATGATTTTTAAGTATACGTGGATGGATCTCAACCACATGAAACTAAATCTGAAGTTTTATCAAAAAATATTGATTGATAAGTGAAATATTATTTTTTCCTTATCCTTCAGAAGATTAACATTGGAGCCCCAAAATACAACGTACTGTGTTTAGATTGATTATTATCTCTATAACCGTTGCAGTTAGAGAAAAACTTTAAGGAACTAAATTGTGGAGTTTTTTAAGCTAATTCTAATGGTTGGAGATAAAATATAAAAACTTTTTAACTGACATAAGAAAAACGCAAAAACCCCAATTTTTGAGTACAAAAGCCCCCAAACTACCCGTTCCGATTGACCGATATGTCTGGTTTACACGAATACACGTCTCTACCTAATTTTGTCTCGATCGGACCATTTTACTTTCTCCCCTTATACATAGTATATGAAGAAAGTATTGTTTTCGTCAAAATTTTCGAATTTGAGTTGAGGGTGGATATATCCGTTTTGGGGTCCCCTGAATCCAAAAAAGTGGGTTTTGACGTGATGTCTGTCCGTCCGTGTGTCCGTGTGTCCGTGTGTGTGTCTGGATGTGTACAGTGCCACAGCCTACCCCGTTGGTCCGATTTAGATGAAATTTGGCATGTATATATATAGTCACCATATCTCCAGGCGTTTTTTTCATTTTTTTGAATTTTTGATTTTTAAGGGTAGTTCACCCCTTAAAACCCTTAAAAAACGTGAAAAATCCAATTTTCTCAAAAACGGCTCTAACGATTTTGATTAAAATTTGACAGTTTATAGTGTACAGAGTACTAGATAATTTGACACCACCCGCATATCTGTAAAAATGACGGTTCAAAAGTTATGGGCTTTTAAATGTCAAAAAAATCAAATTTTTAAATTTTCAGCGAAAACAATAAAAGTAAAGTATAACTTGACTGGCACCATTAAAACCAGCTTAAAAAACTAAACAAATTAGTAATCTGAATTATTTGTCTACGACTAACGGTTCCAGAGAAAAGTTAAATTTACTGTCCACGATAAACGCAGTACGTTGTCTGAAAGCGCCCAATGTTATTCTTATGGAGAATATAAAAAAAATCAATTTCTTCCTTACTTTCCAACCGTTTTCCATGAAACTTGGTATGAAGCGTAAGGTCAAATCACCGAACAAAACCAGCTCAAAAAAGCTTGGTGTTACGGGGGGGGGTTGTCCCCCCCATACAATTTGAACAATTAATTTAACTTTGTCTCTCGTGTTTTTATTTTTAGAAATTGGATGATTATTTTGAAACAATAAATTATTAAATGATATTTAGATTAACTTTGTAGAACATGATAGTTTTATTACAGATTGTCTTTTTTTAATTTACTTAAGGGAGAAAGTATGTGTCAGTTCACTGGTACCGTTTATTTACGAGAGTTATCGTGTTCACAGACACATACACACACACACACACACACACACACACACACACACACACACACACACACACACACACACATGTATATATACTGTATATATTTTACTGTCTATTTCATCAAACAGGGCTACTAATATTATTATATTGAAATAATCTAACCAAGTACCCTTAGAAAAAATAAAAATGTTTTCTAAGGGTACTTGGTTAGATTATTTCAATATAATAATACTGTATATATATATACATATATATATATATACATATATATATATATATATATATATATATACATTTTAACGACTATTGTTTTTGGTCTCTGGGCACCTAAAGAAGAAAAATAACATGGTCCCGGGCTTAAGTCTTGCCATGAGATCTACGGTAATAGCTTTTTCCCTATGGAAATTCGCTACTCATTTCTCATTCATACTTGTCTTAAAATACCTACCTGGGTAGGTTGCCATTTCAATAATCGAAATCGAAATCTAAAACCAATTTTGGGCCGTGTGATGAACTGTTATATTTTCGTCATACTGCAAATGAAATTAAACAAATTCGTTAAACATTAATCATTACCTGATTTATTTGTCGACCATTTTGTCGCTTTAGACTAATCAGCTGTTATATTAATTACGTTGTAGCAGTTATTTCTTGATTCTTGATTAGTTGATTTTGTTGCCAGTGTTAATTACTATTATCGATTGTTCGATCTCAGCCATTCGATAGTTCTATTAAACAGTTGATTGACAGTTTCACAAATAAATACACAAAAATCTATAGTGATTGTTGCAATTACTTTATCGATTAATTACAATCTAATACTGACATCGAATCAAAATTATTATCAACAATGATCTTTTGCGACCTAGAACTCAAAATATTATCATAATAATAGATGTAATTGTAGGTAGAAAAAGAACAACTTTTGCTCTTCAATACCGTACATGCATCTAAAACAGTTGTTGTAAATAGTGAATGTATTCTAAAATTAATCACCTTAGTTTGTCTACAAATACTTTGAGACCTAATTTTTTTAGAAACCTTGTTTATTTGCATTTTAAAGCATTGGCCAAAGCAAAAAAATGTTCTTATATTCCTAAGTAACCGAGGGAGTCTAAGACTTATATTTGGTCTTGGCGAGAAACTCGTCGTAAGAACAGACACCTCTGTTTATTATACAAGCCATATACAAGTAGGCCTACATACGAACAGTTGCCAAGTTCAACATACTAGCCGCTTGCAGTACAAGGGATTTTAGAAGACAAAACCAAAAATAGTAGTAGGGTTCCGCAGCTTTTGTACCACCCTTCCTCAACATTCCTCCTCTCTCATTGTGGTCGAGTAAAGTTATAGTAAAATACGGAGAGCAAGAGAAGAAAGAAATGAGCTGTAGTTTGCAGACTGAGCTCGAGGACGGGGGATTGTCAGAGTTCCTATAGGCATATAGGTTCTGCTCGCAGCGCGACATCGTCATGTAAGGTCACATACTCTGAGGCAATCGTCAAAACTAATTGAGACCACTTTAAAATTGTCCACGGACCATCTGCCACATGACTTTCGTAGTTGCATAAGATCATTCTAACACTATTGAGATTTTGAAGTTAGGAAATTTTAAACTGAAAAGTGAAAATATCAATAACATAATCCTCTCACAGAAAGGTTTAATTTACTACTACTAAAATGTGAACAATGAAAAATTTCAGATAATTAAGTTTAGTAATGAATAAATCGAATCTGGGACCCTTACTAGGCATCCTTATCTAATGAAATAAAAACATATTTAAAAAATAATAATATAATCTTTAATAATATTAATAATCTTTTAAAAATGTCTTGAGTTAATTATTTTAGTGGTTTAGGATGTGTAGAAATGATAATTTGAAATGACGTGTTTGCTGCAATAAAAGTACGTATTTTTATAAAACTGTCCAAATTTTTTTTAATTAAACCTTACTACACTTAAAGTAGGAAATGTTTTATTTATAGGTTTTCTTGGTGAATGCATACATAATCATGCACACTGTAGTGTAGGAGTGATTGTGATTGCCTGTCTGAATAAAAAAACTAGTTGAAATCATAATTGAACAGCATGTTCATTATGACCGGAGTTTTATAAAGAATAATACCCCCGTCACAGCAGACCTGCGTAATCAGCGAATTTCCAAATCAATAACATAATAATAATAATAATATATGACTAGTTTGATCATTATCTGTCAATAAATATGAGTATTATTTGCCTACTCTCCATAGATTAATATGGGAAAGAGTATGTAGGTTTGCTGCTGTGAGGAACGCTGAATGTAGGTGTTTCTAGCGTAAACAATTAATTTTTTAAACATTTATATCAACTTTCATCAACATCTGTCCATAAATAAAAGAGGTTGCCTATTCCCTATTTGATTAATATGGGAAAAGAGTATGCAGGTTTGCTGCCATGATAAACACATAAACTATGATTTTTAAGCATAAATAGATAGACCTCAACCACATGAAGCTAAATATCAAGTTTTATCCAAAAATATTTATTAATATGGGAAATAATAATTTTTCCCTATCCTCCATAGGATTAAGATTGGAGCCCCACAATACAACATACTGTGTTTAGATTTTTTAATATCTCGGTAACCGTTGGAGATAGAGAAAAACCAGAGGAACTTAATTGTGTAGTTTTTTAAGCTGATTCCAATGGTGAAAGAAATTTTTAAAAATTACATGTGAAAAACGCTAAAACCCCCATTTTGGAGTACAAAACCCTCCCAAACTACCCGTTATCATTGACCGATATGTCTGTTTTACGAACTCGTGCGAGCATTTGTAGAAATACACATCTCTACCAAATTTGGTCTCGATCGGACCATTTTTACGAGAGTTATCGTGTTCACAGACACACACACACACACACACACATATATATATATATATATATATATATATATATATATATATATATATATAAATTTTAACGACTATTGTTTTTGGACTCTGGGCACCTAAAGAAGAAAAAATAACATGGTCCCGGGCTTAAATCTCGCCATGAGACCTACGGTAATAGCTTCTTCCCTATGGGAAATTCACTAAAATTATAAATAATTGTAAATAACACCTCGTACCATCAATTACTACTACTATAGAATATCCTGCTCATACGAAATGTTTCAGGGGTTTAATTGCTCCTATATAATTTAAGCCTACTGTTTAACTAAGCAAAGGCGTAATCTCTCACTTCCACGAATGACTTATATAGATATTTGACTGGGATGGTGGCGTCATCTTTTAATCCAGTTACTTGGACGTCATGAATTGAGGATAGTTGTGAGCGATGGTCGGTGGTTGTAGTGTTCTCTTGTGTAGATTAACGACGGCACTATTGAGTAATGCCGTAATCTGCAAAGACCAACCTTACAATTAGACCAATTCGTAATTCAGAGGCCGTGGTTCGGATTCCACGTTAAACTGTAGGTTCCTTAGTTGCCATTGGCTGTTGGGCGACCACACTACCTTGTAGTATGGTCGCCACTTCAATAATCCAATCTAATCCAATCTAATTGTTAATGACCCCTTAATTTAAATTTAAACTAGATGTTCAAAGATCATAAATCACATTAGAAATACTGTAAAAATAGGAAATAGGAGTATTAATTAAAGTTTCCCCTTTATACATTGTATTTTTGGTTTTGTCCAACCCCCTACATAATAGTATCATGGATTCTGAACCAGATAATTTTGATGTGTTTGTGAACCATTTTTGAGGTTGGATGATCGGACGATAGACATTTTAAAGCTAGATAGATTTAAAAATTCAAAATAATACATAATTACTTTGTTATCGTTTTACCAGTTTAAATTGTACCATTCGACTTGTATTTTACACCTTACACATTTCATAACACAGTACAGTGTTCTCAGTGCACATCTTCTTTTTATCATATTTATTTTGTTCCTTCCCTTGAAATTCTCCCTCTTTTTGTTGGGAACGTTTACAGTCATTTTCTTTTTCTCTCCCACCCAACTCGGTAAGTTCACAGACTCGGTAAGTCTCACAACGGATTTTATATTGTATTAATATGAATTATATCATTACAGACTCTAACCGTTTCCAAAACTATTTGTATTTTGAGGGAGAGAACTGATGCTCAAAATTAAAACGATAAAAAGAAGCTGTGTCGTTACAGTGTACTGTGTTATGAAACATGTGTAAGGTTTAAAATCCAAGACGAATAGTAAAACTTAAACAAAATGTCTATCGTCCAACCTCAAAAACATGGTGCACAAACACCTCAACATCATCTGGTTCACAGTCTATGATACTATTATGTAGGGAGTTGGACAAAAACAAAAATATAGTGTATAATGGGGAAACTTTAGTTAATATTTTTTATTTATAATATGGTGTATAAATCTTTTTAAAATGAAGGAGCCATTAACGGAACATATATAAGCCATTCGTGGAAGTGAGGGGCAGGCTTAGTAATTAAATAGGAGCAATTAAACCCCAGCAAGTATTTTATCCTTAGCTCTTCAACGCTGCGAGCGAGTTAGTTCTGTAATGGCGTTAACCATTGAACCAGACCCGGGAAGAACATTAAGCTCTTAGTCTAATCAAAGTTGATTCTCTTTTCTGTGGCCTCTTTGCCTTAAGTAACTTCCAGATCTTGTTCACTATTTAGAAAACAACGTAATATTTCAGATTTGTTTATTACAATAGATAATCTCTCTATATATAAAAACGGTATCAGTATCAGTGGACTGTCAAATACTTTCTCCCTTAAGTAAATTTAAAAAAGACAAACTAAATATATAAAACAAAGTCGTGTTAGTTACACGCATTATAACTCGAGAACGGCTGGACCGATTTTAATGATCTTTATTTTTTGTTTCGTCTCTGCTCCGGTCATGCTTTAGGCATATTCAGTTTCCATAAATTCAATTAGTTTTCATTTTATAGCATTATAAATTTCTAATGTTAACCTTATGGGTAATAAGTTTGTTTACAAATTTTCTAAAATCAAAACATTTGACTTCTTAAAACAGCTGTTGGTTTACTCTCCGTTAGCAATATGCTTTACTATTCAATGCCATATGAATCATATAATGTAAAACTATTAAGTAAATACGTGCTGTACAAAATGAACAGCATTTTCGCCACGTTAATAGTTTACGGTTTTTGGGAATTATGTACTGTGTTTATTTATTTTCTGTATGATTAAAAGCAACGTGTTTATATATTTGCCCAATAAAATAATCACAATGTTTATACATATTAGGTTTTTTGTAATAATCAGCTGTTGAATATTTAAAGCTTTCACAACGAACACGCAATGCTATTTGACTTCACAAAATGGCCAATCTTAAAGTAAACATGTATTTTCTGTTAGGCATTACGAAGTTCGCCGGGTCAGCTGGTCTGTAATAAAACTATCATGGTCTTCAAAGCTTATCTAAATATTATTTAACCATTTATTGTTTCAAAAATAATCATCCCATTTCTGAAAATAAAATCAAGAGAGACAAAGCTAAATTAATTTTTCTAATTGTATGGGGGAGAATCTCCCACCGGTAATACCAGGCTTTTTGGGTTGATTTTGTCGGGTGATTTGACCTTACGCTTCATACCAAGTTTCATGGAAAACGGTTGGAAAATAAGGAAGAAATAGATTTTTTAATATACACCTTAAGAATAACATTGGGCGCTTTCAGACAATGTACTGTGTTTACCATGGACAGTAAATTTAACTTTTCTCTGGAACCGTTAGTCGTAGACAAATAATTAAGAATTCTAATTTGTTCAGTATTCAGCTGGTTTCAATTGTGCAAGTCAAGTTGTACTTTACTTTTATGGTTTCGCTGAAAATTTAAAAATTGGATTTTTTGACATTTAAAATCCCATAACTTTTGAACCATTAGTAACATAAGGGTAACTTTCAAGATCCAAAAGTCTACAGAGAAAATACCTTCATCCTTTTTTATAAAATATTTCGACAATGGCCTTTGATGCTGCTCAAAGGTTTTAGTTATGATATTGTGTATTTCGTAATAGTAGTTTTAAAAATGGATATCTTATGACCACTTCAAGGACTTCAATATTTATGAACAAATCAGTAATACCAGTCTCAAATTAGCTGAAATGTTTCTGAAAGTGACCTCCCCAGCGCAGTATCACATTTCATGATACAGCCTCGGAATGTAAAATTAAGATACGTCAGAAGTTAGGACCTACGGTACTAGTTTAATCAAATCAAATCAAATATATTTGATATTTTGATTTGATTTAGTTTAATCATGACGAAAATCATTTTAAAACCCATTTTTAAGAGTCATCTTAATGGTTATGGATAAAGGTAAAAGAAAATGTTTTCCCAAAGACATATTGTGACTAAAATATCAGGAAACATTACGTAAATATATACAACTGAGAATATCGATAAAATACCAATTATTATAAATGTCTACCAAATATATAAGTATAATAAAATGTTATGAATTCAAAACTTACCATAGGCCTACACTTGAAAAATATTTCGCAAATTTTACAACCCCAAAAATGTTTTCTAACCACGATGGTAATATGGTGTGATCCACGGATTCTGTTTCTTTTTTGCTCGATGAGAAATTTCCCATATATAATATATGTAGAAGTTAAAACAACTAACCGGGGCCACGAGTTTGTATGAAGTATGCCAAGAAAGTTGCTGGCTTAATGCCTATTCAATTTGTGAACATTCAAGACATACAAGTTTCTTTATTCATTACTCCAGCTCGTTAAAATCTGTCTGTTTGTAAGGTAACTTTTAAGATTTAAGACATCTACTGACCGTTTTCATGAAAATTACTTTAAGACTACGAGATTACACAATCGTGTAATAACTTCAGTAAACATTATTGTTTTTGCAATCGTTAAGTTAATTTTATAAATAATTTCTAAATATCAAACTTAAGTGCAATTCTTATTTTTAGGCGTTAAAATAGGGTAAACTATACGAGGACAAAAATATCGTCTAGTCGTTACGTATCTTTGTTTCAAATATATAAGTGGGCTGAAACGTACTTTCTCCCTTAAGTCAATTTAAACAACGGTCTTCATTGTTTCAAAAATAATCATCCAATTTCAGAAAATAACAACAAGAGAAATAAAATTAAATTTATCGTTAAAATTTCAAAGGGGGGACTAACCCCCCCGTAATACCAAGCTTTTTCAGTGATTTTGTTGGGTGATGTGATCTTATGCTGCATCCCAAGTTTCATGGAAAGAGGTTGAGAAATAAGGAAGACGCTGATTTTTTAATATTCTCCATAAGAGTTCAGCACAGGCTTTAAACTTAACTGTTCTATGGAACCGTTAGTCGTAAACTAATGATTCCAAATATAAATTTGTTTAGTTTTTAAACTGGTTTTAATGGCGGTTAGGTTTATTAATTTTTGCAGATTTTTTTACTTTACTTTAAAGCCCATAACTTATTTTGTTTAACTCATTAAGTACGTTAAAGTAAGTTATTAAAGTGAGTTCAGTTAGTTTTAAAGTAACCATAAAGTAAATTAGTTTTAATCAAGTAATTTGCATCAAAATTGTTTGAGCAGTTTTTGAGAAATAATCATTTTATATGTTTTGAGGAGTTTTTAGGGGTAAACTATCCTTAAAATCATAATTTCAAAACAAAAAACCTTCCAACATACCGTGGATTGTTACCTACATACCGAATTTCATGAAAATAGGACCAATAGTCTCGTCACTAGACTTCTGTACATCCCCACACACACACACATACACAGACATATCACTCTATACCACTATTTTATAGAGGGGGCATTTTAATAGATATATCCACCAGAAACTTAAATTTGATAATGCTGACGAAAAAAATATTTTTCTCCCTATACAATCGTATAGGGGGAGAAAGTAAATACACCCGTCGCAGCAGACCTGCGTACTCAGCAAATTTCCAAATCAATAATTTAATATATGACAAGTTTTATAAAAATATGTCCATAAACATGAGAATTATTTGCCTATTCTCCATAAGATTAACATAGGAAAGAGTGTGCAGGTTAGCTGCTGTGAGGAACACTGAAAGAATTCATTTCTACCGTGAATAATTTTTATCTTAATTTTTATTTAATTTTTATTCCCTATTTGATTAATATGGGAAAAGAGTATGCAGGTTTGGTGCAATGATAAACACATAAACTATGATTTTTAATCATAAATGGATAGATCTAAACCACATGAAGCTAAATATCAATTTTTATCCAAAAATATTGATTAATATGGGATGTATTAATTTTTCCCTATCATCCATAAGATTAACATTGGAGCCCCACAATACAACGAACTTTGTTTAGATTTTAGCGAATTTCCCATAGGGAAGTAGCTATTACCGTAGGTCTCATGGCAAGATTTAAGCTTACCTTACCTTACCTTTAAGCTCGGGACCATGTTATTTTTTCTTCTTTAGGTGCCCAGAGACCAAAAATAATAGTTCAAAATATAAAAGATATATATAAAGATAGAAAGATATAAAGATATGCTGGAGCATTTACAACAGGTCTAATTGGTATTCCTATTTTATGCACTTTTGGTTGGCCTCTAAATTTTGGGATTTTGGGATAAAAAAAGATTTAACAATACCGGAAAACGCTATATTCTTATCATTTGAAGTAAACAACATGTATACTAATATACCATCAGAAGACACCATACAAATATTGCAGGACAATTTAGATAATTCAGACACACTTAATACAAATGAGAAAAAAGATCTGATAACACTGACAAAAACATGTTTGAATCAAAACTACTTTGAGTATAAAGATTGTATATATAAACAACAGGATGGCTTGGCAATGGGATCACCTCTCTCAGGTTTATTAGCAAATATATATATGAACAAAATTGAAAGCAATAAAATAATAAATGACATTAACCCATTTAGAAAAAATATTATATATTAGTACAGATACGTTGATGACATTATATGTCTTTATGACAACAAGGATGATTCACATTGCAAATTATTAGAATACATAAATTCAATCTCAAAATCTATTAAATTCACGATGGAAATACAAAAACAGAAAATAAACTTTTTAGACTTAACAATAAAAAATATAAACAATAAACATGATTTTAATATTTATAGAAAACCCACACAAACAGATCTTGTCATCCCATGTAATTCACATCACCCCTGGCAAAATAAGATTTCAACATTCAACACGATGATTAACAGACTTATGATTATACCGATAAACAAGAACAATTTCAATAAAGAGATAAACATAATAAAACAAATTGCACAAGAAAATGGATACAAAAAGAATATGATAGATAAAATGATAAAAAGATGGGAGAAAAAGAGAGGAGAATCGAAGATAAAAGAGAAAATCGAAGAAAAAGAGTTTGTTTGCGTGCCATACAATTTAAAACTAAACAAAGCCATACAGAAAACTTTTACAAAACAAAAATTCAATATAAGTTACAGAACAAGACACAATGCATATGAAATAATACAAAAGAAATCACGAAACAAAAACCAAACTAATAAATACACAAGAACAGGAGTGTATAAAATTAAATGTGATGACCGTAACAAATATTATATTGGACAAACCGGTAGAAATTTTCAAACAAGATTCAAAGATTATATACAAGCACTAGTAAAATCAAACAACACAAAAATCAGCGTTCGCCGAACATATTCTTTCCACAAACCACAATTACACTAGTATGACACATAATATGACTATTGAATTTCCAACAAAAAGGAAGAAAATTGGATACAAAAGCTATTTAAAGATATATATGTATATATATATATATATGTGTGTGTGTGTGTGTGTGTGTGTGTGTGTGTGTGTGTGTGTGTGTGTGTGTGTGTGTGTGTGTGTGTGTGTGTGTGTGTGTGTATGTGTGTGTGTGTGTGTGTGTGTGTGTGTGTGTGTGCGTGTGCGTGCGTGTCTGTGTGTGCGTGTTTGTGCGTGAGTGTGTGTGCGCGTGCGTGTGTGAGTGTGTGTGTGTGTGTGTGTGTGTGTGTGTGTGTGTGTGTGTGTGTGTGTGTGTGTGTGTGTGTGTGTGTGTGTGTGTGTGTGTGTGTGTGTGTGCGTGTGTGTGTGTGTGTGTGTGTGTGTGTGTGTGTGTGTGTGTGTGTGTGTGCGTGTGTGTGCGTGTGTGTGTGTGTGTGTGTGTGTGTGTGTGTGTGTGTGTGTGTGTGTGTGTGTGTGTGTGAACACGATACCTCTCGTAAAAATGGTCCGATCGAGATTTTGTGCGTTTTTCACATGTAATTTTTAATAATTTATAATTTTATATTTCTCCATTGGAATCGGCTTAAAAAACTACACAGTTAAGTTCCTTAATGTTTTTCTCTATCTCCAACGGTTACCGAGATATTAAAAAATCTAAACACAGTATCTTATATATTTAATACACTAGGCCTATTTTTGTGATAATTGTTTTAGAGCGGTAGAGCTACCAATCACCATGTCCAAGGTGTCGTTATAAAGGTCTTAGCGTGTAGTTTTGCCATCAATTAAAAACATTTTGAAAATTCACCGTGAACATGGAAAATAATGGGGTCAAAATCGCGATTTTCTACATAAACTTAATATAGAAGTAAACACCGACGATCGAGAAATCAGCTGTTTAATAGGAAGTGGTTAAATAAACAAATTAAATCTGACAGTTAAACGTGGTTCTTTCTTTTTTCGTTTAATGAAGACATCATAATACAGCTGGCAATTTTTTTTTTACTGAAAGGGACGGATTTTTTTTTCGGAAGGCACTTCAGCCGTAGCGGCTTTTTGTGCACCCCTGTGTGGGTTGCGGCATTATCACATAGCGAAAAGCCATTGGTGATTGGCGGGATTTGAACCCGGGACCTTGGGCACCAAAGCCCCGCGCTCTACCCCAAGACCAGCGCGCTCCCCCTACAGCTGGCAATAAAACACCAGTTTTTATTTATACAAAACCAAAACATAACCAAAATGAAAATCTGTTGTGAAAATTTAAACTTGGTTTCTAAGTACAGTATAGTTATTATAATGTAGCTATATATCGTGCAGTTGATGAGTAAATAGTTTTATTGTTATATTTTAATAAGTTGCAATAGAATATCTTATCTGTTTTTGTCGGGGAATTTTTAGTCTTCATAAAAGGTTATTGACATAGGATAGGGTCCTTGGTGACCATATGATATCGGTTCACCCGTAAGCGAAATTGACACATACAAAAGTCTGTTGATAAAAAATTAAACTTAATTTGGCATAGTGGTACGTCCTTTGAGTGCCGTTAATAAATACTGCCAATCGATAATACAATATGAAGTAGGCATAGCCATATGTTTCTGACGCCGCCTTATCAGATACCTAAAGATTGAAATAATAATTGAATATTCGTGTAGACAATTTCAAACGTTTGAATTACTGAAGCAATTGTGACTGTAATCTGACCTCTAGAGAGGGGGCAAAATGGAAGACGACCGTGGGACCAGCTGTTGGTGGGTCTTGTCTGTATAACAGACCCGTGTATGGCTGCAGGCAAGGCTGCATAGCATTTGAGGCTTAGTCAGTTTGGGCTTTAGAAGGACCCTCACTAACACCGCTGACTAATTTATTATTCTGATGACGTTTTTGATGATTTATAACGGGTTATCATGCAAGAAAAGCAGGTTTTCGTATTGTTTTATTTTACGCTTACCGATTTTTATGTTTAAAATTATGAAAGGAAAAAAAGTCGTTTGTGGTTGTTGGTGTTGGGCTAATAAGTAGCATGCCATGTATAGTTAGCATGTATATTTGCCATGCTGTTGTTAGCAGCGTTCGAATTACATGTCCGGGGAGTTTCGTGCGTCACTGCCGCTACGTGATACGTGATAGTAATGCATTCAGTTGGGGATTGGTCACATGGCAGTTGGTAATTGGTTGCAGATTGGATCAGAGTCAAGTGTCAGATCAGTAGACTACCGCTCCACCGTCCTTCACGTACAACACTTTCCGCGTTTCATCTTATTTTAAATTAGGTTTTTAGCTAACAACTTTCCTTATACAGAGTTAAGATTACCAAATATAATGTTGTATTGATAAGAAGTGTTTTTTCCACTAATCAACCGTTTTCTTTTATTAATAACTAGCTGACCCGGCGAACTTCGTAACGCCTCACAGTAAACACATGTTAACTTTAAGATTCGCCATGTTCTGAAGTCGAATAGCAATACGGCTTCATTGTGAAAGGTTATATATTCTGGGTCGCTGCATAGTGAATAACAATACTGAAACGATAAAACATATTAATATCATTCCCATAAAACAACTAAATCTGAGTGGATTAATTCACAATTTTCAAATTCAATCCAAACCCAAACGAAACCTAACTGTAATACGGCTTTTATAGGAAAGATATACAACAGCTGATTATTATAATAAACGTAATAATATAAACATTGTAATTATCATATAAACACGTGACTTTAATCTGACAGAAAATAAAAATATAAATACACAATCCCCAAACTGTTAACTATCAACGTGGTGAATAAAGCTGTTCATTTTTTACAGTACACATTTACTTCATAGTTTAACATTAATGAATGATTCAGATGGCATTGGATAGTAAAGCATACGGTATTACTAATCGAAAGTAAACCAATCAGCTGTAGCTAAGAAATCAAATGTTTTCATTATAGACAATTTGTAAACAAACTTACTCTCCATAAGGTTAACTTTAGAAATTTAAAACGCTATAAAATGGAAACTTATGGGGTTTTCGAAAATATTTTTTCACTAAAACCTTCCCGGACACATATAGAGCAACTTCCTAAAATTTCATGGCGATCGGATGAGTAGTTTGGCAACGCATAAAGGACATACATTATCATCCTAAATTTACGAGTATCGTATTTAGTTTCCTATGTACTTGCCCCTCCGCTCCGCCCCTCTCTCTGGTCTCGACACTACTTCAAGTAATTATTACGACCGACCTGCAAAACAGTCCGCTTTGCCAAAGTCTTCAGGATTTTTTTAAATTTATATTTTTAACACAAAAACATGTACAGTAAAACTTTAACAAAATCGGAGTGTGATTAAATATGTCTAGTGCTTTGAACAGCAATAAAAATAAACTTCCGGCAACCTAGATATTCAATACCTATTTTACCATAGCTTGTAGGAGTACCTATTTAAGGGGTTCCTAACAAAACGTTTACAATCCTTAATGCCCTATCAATTTAAATCAGCCCAAAATAATAATTGGCTTAGTTACAACTATTTATCTGCTAGAAATAACTCTAATGGGAAACTGGCATTTAAAGTCAGTAGGGCAGTGACGAGTCCTGTAATACAGGGATCCATTTACTTGAGGGTCACAAATTATGAGAGTTATAGTCAGTGGATGTGATGTTCTCTGGTGTGGATTAACGTCTGCACTATTGAATACTATATTCATCCGCGAAGACCACCTCGAAACTAGAAGAGTTTGTAATTTAGATGCAAAGATGATTTATATCCTACGTTTATATCCCACTGTAGGTCCCTTATGCTATCAGATTAACTGGTGCTTTATGACGTTTGATTACGCAAACTCACACACACAACTAAAGTTTGGAATTACTGACGATAACATGATTTTTTAATCAGTCGGAAAAAATCTTAATATAGTTTCTAAAGATTCAAAACAGAAACAAATAATAATCTGTGGTGATTTAAATATTGATGAACTATCCGATTATGTACAAAAGATTGAGCTTTTCGATCTTTTGGGTTGTACTCACATGTTCACGAACCAACAAGGGTAACTGAGAAATCAGAAAATTGCATAGATTACATAATTACCAGCCGGGAGGGAAGTAAAAAAATAAATAAATTACCTTTTGTTATCGAGCGTTTCTCAGTTACAACTGCTTTACAGAACTACTCTCGTCATATTTAATTTTAAGGTAGAACTTATAAAAAATGTATAACAATAAAATCACAACGATAAAAACATATTAATAACATGAGGAAAACAAATGAGAACAATAAAAGCTAAGAAAAAACAATTATGCAGGTCTTAATAATTCTGTAAGCTTATTTCTGAAAGTTTTGCCTGCATAACCTTTAAGTTCAGAGGGGAGGTCATTGTACAACTTCGGGCCAAAATAAGAGAAACTTCCCCTTCCCATTTCAAGTCTGACTTTTGGGAAGTGTAGGAGCCCCCCATCGCGGGTACTACGTTGTGAGACCTCCTCCCGGAACCCGGAAGGAGAGCCGCTCACAAAGGTACTGAGGTTCTTGTTGATGCAGAACCTTATGCACCATGCAGCACGTCATGATCGTAATAACGGTATCCACCACAAACATCCCAGCAGCATCTCTAAATGAAGAGACATTTTCAAGCAGAAAATGAAACGAATAGCAGAGCTTTGGAGCTTTTGAATTATGATCATGTCTTCTCCGGAAATGCTGTTTCCATAGGCTGGAAAACAGTAAGTGAAGACCGACAGGACTAGTAACTGCGTAAGTTGCAGCTTAGCAGACTCTGGAAATAACCTTTTAAATCTGCACAGTCCCCTCATCCTACCAAGTGCTTGCTGAGAAGCGTGTGTGATATGGTCCGAAAAGGTAAGGTTGCTACGAAGCACCACACCCAGGGTTTTTACCTTATCACACACATCCAACCTGGAGCTTAACATTAACTCAAATGCCATTAAGGTCAATGCTGGTCAATGCGTGTCATATGACACGTGTAACTGTGAGTCATCAGCATAAAAATGAACTGTAAAATGTAGTACACGGCTTGGCATGTCAGCTATATATAAATTAAATAAAATCGGTCCAAGGCAGCTGCCTTGAGGAATACCTCGACATTTAACAAGCGGGGTTGAGGTCTCATAGGAGTCTAAGTAGGACCTGATCCATTTGAGACTATTATCGTTGAAACCATAGTAATTCATTTTAGCCAATAGCATGTCATGATTCATTGAATCAAAGGCTTTAGAGTAGTCAAGCATCACAAGGGTGTTATATCTACCCTTGTCTTTAGCATCGATCATATCGCTAAATAGGTTTACTAGGGCAGTGCATGTGCTATTGTTTCGTCTAAATTCTGATTGCAGCTTTGGTAATATTTTATTTAAGTTCATGTAATTTACTATTTGGTGAATAACTACCTTCTCTAATATCTTGGACATGGCTGGTAATATAGAAATTGGTCTCAGCTGGTCCACTTTATTTACGACTGGCTCTTTGGGCAGAGGACAGACTACACTTGTCTTCCATGTCTCTGGGAATATGCCGCTTGCCAGAGATACATTCACAAGATGTGTTATCGATTTAATTGCATAGGGGCTAACTGATTTTATCATGTAAATCGAGATTTCATCAGTTCCTACGGCTTTTGATTTTATCTCATTCATTGCATCCATAACCTCTTTTTCACTAACCAGCTAAAAACAAAATTTCTCACCGTTTTCATCTTGGATATTGGTTGCAAAGAATGTTAATATTTCATTATCAATTCTTGATCGATCAGCCATATTAATAAAGTATTCGTTGATCTCGTTTGCTTTAAAGCGTGTTGGAATGTTTGAGTTTACTTTATTTGCAACAATGTCATTGTTTTTAAGACATGCCCAGAAATCTTTCGGATTTTTAGAGTGCGATAGTTTATCTGTGAAGTAACTCTTTTTTGCCTTCCTTATACTATTATTCAACTTGTTCCTTACTATCTTATACCTCTCCCAATCCTCAGCATGTCCATTTTTCCAGTATTTGTTTCGCAGTTTGTTTTTCTCTTCAGTCATCCGTTTTATACTGTCTTTTCACCAAGAAGCTTTTTCTCTTAGTAACTCTCTTACTCACTATTGGCGCGTTTTTATCATATACATTTCCGATATAGGAAGATATCAACGTTTCTATGATATCTACTTCACGCTCATTAAGTATTCTATTCCAGTCACAAGCTGCTATCTCAGATAACACATAGTCTATGTCAAAGCTGCTAAAATCTCTGTATCTTATAATTTTTGTGTCACTCTTATGCTTAATTGCTCTGACGATACAGTATATTAGCTTGTGATCTGTAATCCGTATGCCTCTGTGATCACGTATACTCGTCACATCCACAACGCCGATCCTCTTGACTTCAACCGACCTGTCCACTACAATGTGGTCTAACAATGTGGCTGAAGTTCCTGTCTCTCTCGTTGCTTCATTAATTAGTTGAACAGCATTAAATTCTTTCAAGAGCCGACTATAATATTTTCGGTCGTTACTAGTTTTTGACATGAGATCAACGTTCACATCCCCTATACATATAACACAGGCACAGGAGCCGGCATGACAGATATAGCTTCCACACCGTCGCGAAGGGGAGGATTCGGTGCCGCTGGAGCCAGGTACTGCAAAGCTACAGCAACGATCAGTGATCCAAGACGTGAGGTGCCTCGACGGTTCAAATGAGTACCGTCTCGGGCGAGATCTGTCCTGCTAACACAACAGTTTACATCCACGAATTTAACGCCAAAGTTGTTGCACATAGGCTCCAACTGTGCATTAAAGTCGCGTAGAGCTCTATCACCAATATCTCTGCAAATTAAAATACTGTTCAACACAATTTTTGAATTTTTAAAATGTGTAGTAGATCCGCCATGCTGTGAAGGGCCTCCCGCGTACCATGCCCTCGCCCAGGTGTCGGATTTCGGGCTATCCGTTCACAACGCTCTACTTTTAAAACTAAATTTTACTTAACTTAGATTATTGAAATGGCGACCATACCACAAGGTAGGTATTTTAAGCTAAGAATGAATGAGGGTTGATTGTAAGATGATTGTGGTGCGATCTTGTAGTCTTGGTACTGACTAAGGCTGACAAGACAGGACTGCTAATTAATAGCCCAACAGCCGATGGCAACTAAGGGACCTACAGTTTAACGTGAAATCCGAACCATGGCCTCTGAATTACGAATTGGTCTAATTACGAGGATGGTCTTTGCGGATTATCGTAGTTTTCAATTGTGCATACGTTAATCCACACAAGAGAACACTAGACCCACCGACCATCGCTCACAACTATCCACAATTCGTGACCTCCAAGTAGCTGGATTACAGGATGACGCCATTATCCCAGTCTTAATAATTAGAAAGAAAATAGCAATAGCATTTCAAGCCATTCTAAACGAGTTATTTCTCGTTATTTGAGAAAAAGTTATTTATCGTTTTATTCGAGGAATAAAATTAACTATAGAGAATCTTTGTCAAATATTGATTGGAATAATGTAGATGGCAAATATGATATTGATGTAGCTTTTGATAACTTTATGTGGATACTATTCTTGAACTTTAAAGAATAATTTGAAAAAGATTCTTGTAAACGTTTCTAATTGTGAAAACCAATGGGAGAGATGAGCAGAGTTGTTAAAAGCTCTGATCCGATTTTTATTAGTTATTTTTAAAGTTATGTTAAGATATTACGGAAATTAATTTAAATCTAAAAAAGATGTAATGATGAATAATTATTATTAAAATCCCAAAATAAGCCAAAATAAACTGTATAGAATATTGCAAAAAAGAAGATGGTAAGATTAGGAAAATAGGGATTCAGATTTTTTGCTTATAATGATGAAAGGATTAATGACAAATAAACGGTATCAATGAACTGACTCATACTTTCTCCCTTAATTACATTTGAAATAGACAATATGTAATAAAACTATCATGATCTTCACAGACTACCTAAATATCGTTTAATAATTTATTGTTTCAAAAATAATCATCCTATTTCTGAAAAAAAAAACACGAGAGAAACAAAGGTAAATTAATTGATAGAATTTTATGGGGAAACCCCCTCCCCCGGTAATACTAAGATTTTTTGAGTTGGTTTTGTTGGGTGATTGGACCTTACGCTTCATACCAAGCTCCGTGGAAAACGGTTGGAAAATAAGGAAGAAATTGATTTTTTAATATTCTCCGTAAGAATAACATTCGGTACTTTCAGAAAACGTACTGCGTTTATCATGGACTAAATTTAACTTTTCTCTGGAACCGTTGGTCGTAGACAAAAAATTCAAAATACTAATTTGTTTAGTTTTGAAGCTGGGTACAATGGTGTTAGTCAAGTTATACTTTACTTTTATTGTTTTCTATTCAAATTAAAAACTTTTTTTAAAATTTAAAAACCCATAACTATTGAACGGTTATTTTTACAGACATGCGGGTGGTGAAACCCACTTTTTTGGATTTAGGGGACCCCAAGACAGAATAATCCACTCTCGACTAAAAATTTGAAAATTTTGACGAAAAAAATACTTTTTCCATATACTATTGTATAAGGGTAGGAAGTACGAATGACGAATACTCTTCATTTTAGTTATTTTGTAAACACTAACTTGGGAAAATCGGATGATTACGAATAATATTTTAAATAATGTTGTATTCGTGTCTATACCTGCACTGTAGTAGAATGAACAGGGCCCAAGGCGTGTTATAGCCACAGCCTGTAGCTCGTGGGACTCATTTATCATCCTCGGAGCACAGGTGGGGCAGCCGATTGTATCGTCATATACCTGCACATTCGTCATTACCTTTTTCCCTCATCCCACCTTTCTCCTTCATTTCCCTCATTTATGAAACACATCGTTCTACAAGGATATATATTAAGATCTGCAAGAGGAGGTATTTTTGTTTGAGAGTCAAATTTCTTTTACATAAAAATAACGTTTTTACCATTGCATTTGATAAAACACTAAACAAATATTTTAAATCAATATAATTTTTCTTTGATCATATGTTATATGTCAATTACGTTTTACATAGCACCGAGTACTATGAGGAAATAATTTTAATAAAAATATAATACTAACATCTAGCTAGCATGATGTTTACGTTTAGGAGCAAGTCCCATTAAAAAACACTTAACAATTTTAAACTAGGAATATGCCTAAACGTCCGTGTGATGGCCAAGATAACCAATTCAGAAAACCTCCACCGTGGTCAGTAACTGCTTGTGTTGCATACCACCTTACCGACCACGACAAAATTGATTTTAATACTCTTAATAATATAACAAGAGTGGTACAGTAACGATATGATAATAAAAACACACTTTTTGTGTATAATCATTGTTATTTGCTATCTTTTTGTGATTACGTTTATTATTAATTATTATGTTTATTATTATTATGTTTATTTGTTACATTTTGTGCAAAAATCAATTTTTACTAACGAATGAGGTGATATAGGCTTATTCTTTATGAGATTACTGGGTACGTATTATAATAAAATCTTAAAGTGTCATTTAAGTTATTACCGATGACGAAGCTGAGCTGAGCGAGTTTCATTACATTACACGACAACGGCGGCGGTGTGCATGTGTGCTTGTGTCACTGTGTCAGCGAGTAATCAGCCGCTAACACTCGTCATTTGATTAACTCGGAGGACTGATTGGTTTCCGATCCAGCCGAACATTCAGGACAATTCGCACAGTATAGTTAGGATATTGATAGTCCTATCAAACATTTTTGAATACATAAATTAAGTTCCTAAAATAAGATAAGTTCTATCATCCCCTACATCTTGCACAGTTGTCATTATTACATAAATATATAATATTGTATTCTTATTCATCCAAACGGATTGATTGGAAATTTAGATTTCTTTAATAAATTTTAGAAATATTATTTACTCTTTATTTTGGCCAAGGGTTGTTGATATACCATGGCAAGCCTATACACAAAAACTATTTTTTTACATTCATTTACATGACAAATAATAAACATGACATTTATTTTGTATAGTTGTCTTAAAGAGTGATTGCAAGGTAGATAAAATTGGAGCACCTGAGAAGAGTAAACGATATATAACAACATTTAATCGAAATAAACGGTACCAGTGGACTGACACATACTTTCTCCCTTAAGTAAATAAAAAAAAAGACAATCTGTAATAAAACTATCATGTTCTACAAAGTTAATCTAAATATCATTTAATAATTTATTGTTTCAAAAATAATCATCCAATTTCTAAAAATAAAAACACGAGAGACAAAGTTAAATTAATTGTTCAAATTGTATGGGGGGACTACCCCCCCCCCCGTAACACCAAGCTTTTTTGAGCTGGTTTTGTTCGGTGATTTGACCTTACGCTTCATACCAAGTTTCATGGAAAACGGGTGGAAAGTAAGGAAGAAATTGATTTTTTTATTTTCTCCATAAGAATAACATTGGGCACTTTCAGACAACGTACTGCGTTTATCGTGGACAGTAAATTTAACTTTTCTCTGGAACCGTTAGTCGTAGACAAATAATTCAAATTACTAATTTGTTTAGTTTTTTAAGCTGGTTTTAATGGTGCCAGTCAAGTTGTACTTTACTTTTATTGTTTTCGCTAAAAATTTAAAAATTTGATTTTTTGACATTTAAAAGCCCATAACTTTTGAACCGTCATTTTTACAGATATGCGGGTGGTGTCAAATTATTTAGTACTTTGTACACTATAAACTGTCAAATTTTAATAAAAATCGTTAGAGCCGTTTTTGAGGAATTTGGATTTTTCACGTTTTTTTAAGGGTTTTTAGGGGTGAACTACCCTTAAAAATCAAAAATTCAAAAAAATGAAAAAAACGCCTGGAGATACCGTGAATATATACATACATGCCAAATTTCATCTAAATCGGACCAACGGGGTAGGCTGTGGCACTGTACACATCCAGACACACGGACACACGGACGGACAGACATCACGTCAAAACCCACTTTTTTGGATTCAGGGGACCCCAAAACGGATATATCCACCCTCAACTCAAATTCGAAAATTTTGACAAAAACAATACTTTCTCCATATACTACGTATAAGGGGAGAAAGTAAAAGAATTGGCCACAATTTCATAAAAGACCATCATAAAAATTAATCTATTTCCCAGCCTGCTGTGTGACTGTGAACAAAAAAGTACAGAGTTGAGCACATCCTATTTTCATGTAATTTGCACAGAGACGATATATATATATATATATATATATATATATATATATATATATGTGTGTGTGTGTGTGTGTGTGTGTGTGTGTGTGTGTGTGTGTGTGTATTGTTATTAATGTGTGTGTGTGTGTGTGTGTATGTGTGTGCGTGCATGTGTATGTGTGTGTGTGTGGGCGCGCATGTGCGCGCGAACACGATAACTCTCGTCAAAATGGCCCAATCAAGACCAAATTTGGCAGAGACGTGTATTTCTACATTTGCTCGGACGAGTTCGTAAACCAGACATATCGGTCAATCGGAACGGGTAGTTTGGGGGTTTGTACCCCAAAAATGGGGGATTTGCGTTTTTCCCATGGAATTTTTAAACATTTAAAATTTTATCTTTTACCATTAGAATCAGCTCAAAAAATTACACAGTTTAGTTAATTGAAGTGTTGCTCCATCTCCAATGGTTATTGAGATATTAAAAAATAAAAAACACAGTACATTGTATTTACGGGCTCCAATGCTAATCCTATGGAGGATAAGGAAAAATTAATGTTTCCCTTATTAGTTTAGTTTAGTTATTAGTATTAGTTTAGTTAGTCCAATAGTTTTGGAAGAAACTTTGCATTTAGCAAATCTGCATACTTTTCCCATTTTAATCGTATGGAGAATAGGCAAATTCTCTAATTTATTATCAGGTGATTGATCGATCTTATTACATACTTGTATATTATTGTTTTATTATTGATTTGAAAAACTCGCTGAGTAAACAGGTCTGCTACGACGGCGGTGTTTAATTTTAGAATAGAGGACGAATAAACATCCGATTAGCAGTTGATAAAATCTTATAGGGGCTAAATTTGAGAAGGACTTGATTTTCTTCTACACCAACGTCATAAATAAACCACCATCTACACCATCTTATAAACAAAGTTGTGTTCAAAATCAACATGAACTTGGCGCGGAAAATTTTCCTCTGAGCCAGTTCAGTAGGATTTAGTTTAACGAAGTTAAACTTGGTTTTGGAAGCATTTCTGTAGCAGTGAACCCAAAATTTGCTATTTACGGACAGCTGGGGAGAAAGGTCATATTGGCGTCGAGCGTGGTTCGATCAGAACATCTAACATTAACTAGCTATTTCAAACGAAAATAGAGAATGCTATTCGAACACACAAATAAGTTATCCTATTCAAGTTACTTTTTAAAGTAAGTATCACAGGTACACTGATACCGTTTATTTTAAATTGTCATCAATAGAACTATGTTTAGCCGTTACTACAATATGTACGTTTTAGAATTAACTAACAGGTCTATCTATACTTTAGCAAATATTAAAGGAATGGAATGAAGTTTTTAACTAGTAAATACAACAATATTGAGTTATAATTAATAAAGTTCAATTCAATTTAATCATTTTAGTATTTATAGTTATTGTTTTAAGTGTTTACCGCGTTATGCAGTATAGTACTAGTTCCTTAAAGTATATTCCGTTTAAACACATTATGTTGACAGGGAAACAAACATACTCCATGATATTGTTTAATGCGTGATCTGTCACAGCTTAAAACATTGACATTGTTTACGTAAGGGCCGCAGATATTTCTTAAACTATGTAAAACATTTCCGAATATTGTTTTATATATATATATATATATATATATATATATATATATATATGGGTGTGTGTGTGTGTGTGGTGTGTGTGTGTGTGTGTGTGTGTGTGTGTGTGTGTGTCTGTAAACATGATAACTCTCGTAAAAATGGTCCGATCAAGACCAAATTTGGTAGAAATGTGTATTCCTACAATTTCTCGGACGCGTTCGTAATCCAGACATATCGGTCAATCGGAAGAGGTAGTTTGGGGGGGGGTTTGTATCCCAAAAATGGGTTTTTAGCATTTTTCCCATGTAATTTTTTAAAATCTCAAATTTTATCTTTCACCATTAGAATCAGCTTAATATATTTCCCATAATAATCAAAATTTTTAGATTAAACTTGGTATTTACCTTCATGTTGTTGATACCCACCCTTTAATGCTTAAAAATCATAGTTAGTTTATGTGTTTATTATGACAGCAAACCTGCATACTCTTTTCCCAAGGTAATGATTACCTTGGGAAAAGAGTATGCAGGTGCATAGGGAATCGGCAAACTCCTTTATTTATGGACAGATGTTGATGAAAGTTGATATAAATGTAAAAATAAAAATTGTTTATCGTAGAAATGCCTACTTTTAGTGATCCTCACAGCAGCAAACCTCCACACTCGTTCCTATGTTAATCTTATGGAGAATAGGTAAATAATTATCATGTGGCGCGGCCGTGGCAAAGAAGCCGCGTTGTGTCAGCTGAACTCCGCTTCTTAGCCACGGCCGCTCGGCGGTTAGAGGAACTGACTACAATGAATAAAATAATAAAGTTTTCAGGCAAGAATAAAATCAGATGATTAGTTTTTAAAAGAGTATTTTGACTTTTACTACGGATGATATAAAAAAATTGGGAGTTTTTTTGTGAATTTTAATGACAGTAAGCAGACGGAGGCTATTGCATTGTTGTGGGAGACCTTAGTCGCATGCCTCAACATGCACTGCAACTAAGCTCCAGCGGTCACCTATCACCAAGTCTGCCATATCTCAGTTAATATTTAACTAATTTAAAACAATTTGGTGTCGATCAATTAGTAATAAAATTACCTAAAAAAAATTATTCTTGAAAATTTTCTGTTTGGTTCATGAGTTATTTGAGAAATAAAATTTTAAGTGGCCGCCATTTTGTTTTGTGAATTTGAGATATTGTCATAATTTTTGTGTAGCTTTGTCTAGTTGTTATAAATTTTTGTGCAAAGTTTCAATTCCGTATGTTTAACCATTATTCAGAAAAAATAATAAGTGAAAAAAAATGGAGGCTGTGTGAGTAACTAAGGACTTCCAGACAATTTAAACATGATATTTAGATATTTTTCTTACCCAGGAACAATGCCCTAGAGTATTGGTAGGGAATTCTGAAACACCCTGTAAAAAAAAAACTAATTGATACTTTGAAAATATTTTTCTCTTTGACCAATAAATATGTGTGCAAAGTTTAGTTTTGTTATCTTAAATAGTTCTTGATATATAACGTTTTTTGTAAAAAAATACAAAATGGCAGCTAGCGGCTAAACGATTGATTTTCGACAAATGGTTATAGGTGATTTTTTGTTTATTTTAATGAGTACTATCACCCCTCGAAGTTTGTCCCCGACTTTAATGAACACCCTATATATATATATATACCGTATATATGTATATTTTTTTCTACCATTAAAAGTGCATTTTCTCGGTTATCCGTGGATGGATTTCGTTTACTAAAATACCGTTCGATTTGAAATTAAAATTGCAATATTTTTTGTATCCGGTAAAAACTTTATAACGCTAATGGGTTTTCTGTTATTTTAATTAAAAGATTTTTAACCCCCGCCATTTTGTAAATAAAAAGGCAAATTAAATGATACTTTGAAAATATTTTTCTCCTAGGCCAATAAATATGTGTGCAAAGTTTGGTATCTGTATCTTAAATAGATCTTGATATATAAAGTTTTTTTGTAAAAAATACAAAATGGCGGCTAGTGGCTAAACGAAGGATTTTTCGACAAATGGTTATAGGTAATTTTTTGTTTATCTTGATGAGTACTATCACCCCTCAAAGTTTGTCTCCGACTTTAATGAACACCCTGTATATATATACAGTATAAAGAGTGTTCATTCAAGTTGAGGACAAACTTCGAGGAATGGAAGTACCCTTCAGAATAAACAGAAATTGTCCCATAAACATACAGGATGTTTCCTGGCAACCCTGACAAACTTCGGGAATTTGTTCCTTGGGTTAAAACAAGGAAAAAATGTCATATAAACATAGGTCCTAAACCCATTTGTTTCATAGTTATGGTTAAAAAAGTGAATTTTAAGTTTTTTTGTGTATCTAATGTACATTTTTACCTCTGGAATGCAAAATTGATCAAATATTTTGACAAAACTTTCATAGATAGATAGAATATTAAATTTAAATGAGATTTCATTACTTTTTTCCCACAAAAAATTGAGTATGGCTGAGAAAAATCCGTTTAAAACAAAGTTTTTCCTAAAAAAATAGAGCTAAAAATTATTTGTTATAACTTTTGACGTCCTTCATTAATACAACCAATCAAGCAATCGGGTTGCAACTTTACCAAAAGTTGCAGAATTCAATGGAGAACAATAAAATATCAACTTTTGTATACCTTTTCAGGTGATTATTTAATTTAAAATTTAAAAAAATGTGAGATAACACTAATTTTAAGGAAAATTTAAGGTCGAAAGAGATTAGATTTTTTTTCATATTTTATTGTCTGTGCGACATTCATGACCCTTCTGAACAGCTCCTCTCTTGTTTGTGGTTTTTTCTTATAAACCTCTGTCTTTATGTGACCCCACAGAAAGAAATCCATAGGGTTCAGGTCTGGTGACGTGGCTGGCCACAATGCACTGGTACGTGGTAAGCAATAATGTTTTGCCGAAGTGGTTATGTAAACACTGTACCACCTCACTTGTTCTATGTGGAGGTGTTCCATCACGTTCATAATACATATTTTGCCTAATTTGAAGGGAGATATCTTCAAGAAGCTCTGGAGGAGTATGCTGTAGAAACTGTAAATAGGATGGTCCATTTTGTGCCCCATCTAAATTGAAAGGTCCAATCAGCCTGTCATCGAGTAGACCCCACCAAACATTTACTGAGAATCCTTTTTGAACATGTGTCTCTACTATACAGAGTGGGTTTTCTTTGGCCCAAATATGAATGTTTTTGCAATTATTTACACCATTTCTAGTAAACTGAACTTCGTCTGTGAACATATTAACTTAGTAAGCTGATGATTTCTTGCCACCCAACTACAAAACTGTGATCTCATAACATTATCGCCGGGATAAAGCGCTTGAACTTTCTGTACATGATAAGGGTAGTAATTTTCTTTCTTTAATATTTTCCATACTTTTGTAGAAGACATTAAGCGCTGAAATTCCTGAAAGTGACTATTAGGGACACACTTATTAGGAAATCTTGTGCTGTACTCAATTACAGCCGCTCTTGAACTCTGATTGCAAAATCCATAAAGTGCATATCTGGAGCATATCAGGATTCGCTGTTAGTAATAATATTAGATTCTGATAGTTTTATAAACACTTTTTCATTAAAATAAAAATAATTAGACAACAATGAGTTTCAAAGGCTGGATTCTGGTGGTTTTCTGAATTCTCCAGTGTTGTATCTTATTAAAAGCTAATAAATTATTTTTTAAACTAAATAAAAACGGAAGTAAAAAGGTTTAAAACTAAAAAATCTGAAAATGATTATTTCTGTCATTTCTCTTCAGATAATGTTATCTTAGTTTTCTTAGTTGTTAAACAATTAAGTTTTTTATATAAAATAAAATGTAATATCTTTCGACCTTAAATTTTCAAAAAAAATGTGTTATCTTACATTGTTTTTAATTTTACATAAAATAATCACCTGAAAAGGTATACAAAAGTTGATATTTTATTGTTCTCCATTAAATTTTGCAGCTTTTGGTAAAGTTGCAACCCGGTTGCTTGATTGGTTGTATTAATGAAGGACGTCAAAAGTTATAACAAATATTTTTTAGCTCCATTTTTTTAGGAAAAACTTTGTTTTAAACGGATTTTTCTCAGCCATACTCAATTTTTTTGTGGAAAAAAGCAATGAAATCTCATTTAAATTTAATATTCTATCTATGAAAGTTTTGTCAAAATATTTGATCAATTTTGCATTCCAAAGGTAAAAATGTACATTTGATATACAAAAAACTAAAAAATCACATTTTTAACCATAAATATGAAACAAATGGGTTTAAGACCTATGTTTATGTGACATTTTTTCCTTGTTTTAACTCAAGGAACAAATTCCTGAAGTTTGTCAGGGTTGCCAGGAAACACCCTAATATCCTTCGTTTATCCGCTAGCCGCCATTTTGTATTTTTTACAAAAATAGTTATATCTCAAGAACTATTTAGGCTACAGAAACCAAACTTTGCACTCATCTTTTTTGGCTAAAGAGAAAAATATTCTTAGTCTGCTTTTATATTTCCGAAATGGCGGCAGTTAAATACCGTCAAAGTTTGTTCCCAACTTTAATAAACATCCCATATGTATATATATATATATATATATATATATATATATATATATGTATGTATAATAGGCCTATATGTTATAAAAAATAACTAAACTAAATGTTTTGATCAATGATTTAATACATAGCCAAACTTGAATTTGTAAATTTATCAAATTTATTTTTTAATAGATGAATCCATATGTAAAATTTACAACATTATGTGTTTTAATGTTCAAAAAATTATAACAAATTTTATGCACAGCACAGTTCTTGACTTAAATATAGGCTACAGACAAAATATTATCATCGAATTTCCTTCGAAGCACCTTACTATAGAACGTTTTTTGAAAATTGAGTTTCATTTAATTAGGGTAAATTTTCTGTACACCCAATAATTTTATTACATATTGATTTTTAGTACCCTTACTTTTAATATTTCACTCCTTTAATCACATATCAGAGAGATATAATCGGCAGGTATCAGAATGCATTATTACTGGGTTACATATTAATTTAAGATCAAATCCAAGAATGTTTAAATTAACTAATTATTTTATCTGTTTCTGACAAACACTGAATTGTTAAACAGAATTGCTAAATAGACCAAAATGTCAACAAGGATAATGAACCATGATCAAGGACATGAATGCTACTATGACTGCAAAAATGAAGGTGATGAGAAGCATCTGAGGGCGAGGTTTGGCGAGGAGGTGGTCGAGAGCCCAGCATGAAGTGTCGACATTGCATGAGTGGAATACCTGGGTCCGAGGATTCCCAGGCTCATCAGCCATCACTGCCAACTGGAACCCTGGCTCACAGGCACAGTCTCCTGTACCAACATAAATACAGCAATGAGGAGCAGCTGAGGACAAGGCTTGGTGAGGAGGTAGTCTAGGGCCCAGCAGGAAGTGTCCAACATTGCTTGAGTGGAATACCTGGGTCCGAGGATTCCCAGGCTCATCAGCCATCACTGCCAACTGGAACCCTGGCTCACAGGCACAGTCTCCTGTACCAACATAAATACAGCAATGAGGAGCAGCTGAGGATAAGGCTTGGCGAGGAGGTAGTCTAGGGCCCAGCAGGAAGTGTCCAACATTGCTTGAGTGGAATACCTGGGTCCGAGGATTCCCAGGCTCATCAGCCATCACTGCCAACTGGAACCCTGGCTCACAGGCACAGTCTCCTGTACCAACATAAATACAGCAATGAGGAGCAGCTGAGGACAAGGCTTGGTGAGGAGGTAGTCTAGGGCCCAGCAGGAAGTGTCCAACATTGCTTGAGTGGAATACCTGGGTCCGAGGATTCCCAGGCTCATTAGCCATCACTGCCAACTGGAACCCTGGCTCACAGGCACAGTCTCCTGTACCAACATAAATACAGCAATGAGGAGCAGCTGAGGACAAGGCTTGGTGAGGAGGTAGTCTAGGGCCCAGCAGGAAGTGTCCAACATTGCTTGAGTGGAATACCTGGGTCCGAGGATTCCCAGGCTCATCAGCCATCACTGCCAACTGGAACCCTGGCTCACAGGCACAGTCTCCTGTACCAACATAAATACAGCAATGAGGAGCAGCTGAGGATAAGGCTTGGCGAGGAGGTAGTCTAGGGCCCAGCAGGAAGTGTCCAACATTGCTTGAGTGGAATACCTGGGTCCGAGGATTCCCAGGCTCATCAGCCATCACTGCCAACTGGAACCCTGGCTCACAGGCACAGTCTCCTGTACCAACATAAATACAGCAATGAGGAGCAGCTGAGGACAAGGCTTGGTGAGGAGGTAGTCTAGGGCCCAGCAGGAAGTGTCCAACATTGCTTGAGTGGAATACCTGGGTCCGAGGATTCCCAGGCTCATCAGCCATCACTGCCAACTGGAACCCTGGCTCACAGGCACAGTCTCCTGTACCAACATAAATACAGCAATGAGGAGCAGCTGAGGATAAGGCTTGGCGAGGAGGTAGTCTAGGGCCCAGCAGGAAGTGTCCAACATTGCTTGAGTGGAATACCTGGGTCCGAGGATTCCCAGGCTCATCAGCCATCACTGCCAACTGGAACCCTGGCTCACAGGCACAGTCTCCTGTACCAACATAAATACAGCAATGAGGAGCAGCTGAGGACAAGGCTTGGTGAGGAGGTAGTCTAGGGCCCAGCAGGAAGTGTCCAACATTGCTTGAGTGGAATACCTGGGTCCGAGGATTCCCAGGCTCATCAGCCATCACTGCCAACTGGAACCCTGGCTCACAGGCACAGTCTCCTGTACCAACATAAATACAGCAATGAGGAGCAGCTGAGGACAAGGCTTGGCGAGGAGGTAGTCTAGGGCCCAGCAGGAAGTGTCCAACATTGCTTGAGTGGAATACCTGGGTCCGAGGGTTCCCAGGCTCATCAGCCATCACTGCCAACTGGAACCCTGGCTCACAGGCACAGTCTCCTGTACCAACATAAATACAGCAATGAGAATTAATGAGGCTCTAGGTACTTTAAAACAGAAAAGTAATTTGGTTCCGCACTTACCACGAGACCTGACATAATAGCTTCTTCGCTCTAAAAAATTCGCTAAAAAAGAAAATAATGAGCATAACATAAAATACATTCATCATCATTTTGTAGTTGAACAACAATACTAAACGATCCGAAATCAAGATCCTGAATCCTTTATCTACATTTTATTCGAACACCATATGTTTAATAGGTTTTTTATTACGGTCTACCCTAGCTGTTAATGAACTTCGCAATCACATACTCAACTTCCGTGATACGAGTTTAACCCTTTCGGCCATGCTTTTTACTTTCTCCCCTTATACATAATATATGGAGAAAGTATTGTTTTCGTCGTTTGTGTGTGTGTGTGTGTCTGGATGTGTACAGAGCCATCTGACCCCGTTGGTCCGATTTAGATTAAATTTGGCATGTATGTATATATTCACCGTATCTCCAGGCGTTTTTTCATTTTTTTGAATTTTTGATTTTTTAGGGTAGTTCACCCTTAAATCCCCTTTAAACCGTGAAAGATCCAAATTTCTCAAAAACGGCTCTAACGATTTTAATAAAAATTTGATATTTTATAGTGCTAAAAGTACTAAATTAGACACCATCCGCATGTCTGTAAAAATTACTGTTCAAAAGTTATGGGCTTTTAAATGTCAAAAAAACTAAATTTTTAAATTTTCAGTGTAAACAATAAAAGTTAAGTATACCTTGACTGGCAACATTGAAACCAGCTTAAAAAACTAAATAAATTAGTATTTTGAATTATTCGTCTACAAGTAACGGTTCCAGAGAAAAGTTAAATTTACTGTCCTTGATAAACACAGTACGTTGTCTGAAAGCGTTCAACGTTATTCTTATGGAGAATATTAAAATATCAATTTCTTCCTTATTTTTTAACCGTTTTCCATGAAACTTGTAAGATCAAATCACACAACAAAACCAACTCAAAAAAAGCTTGGTATTACTGGGGAGGGAGGGTGTTCCCCATAGATTTCGAACAACTAATTCAACTTTATCTCTTTTGTTTTTATTTTCAGAAATGGGATGATTATTTTTGAAACAATAAATTATTAGATGATATTTAGATAAACCCTTTAAAACGTTAAATGCTGCTTTCATCATAGTGTTAATTTTACGAAGTCCTGGAAAATACTCTGTGATAAATTTTTGGTCTTTGGAATAGTTATTTTTGTTTACATTTTTTGGATTTCTAAATTGGTTATTTAACATTTTTTGGGGGTAAACTCTTTCAATGAAAGCAGAATTTAATTTAGATATATATTTTTCAAAATCAGATCTGTCACTACATAGGGATTTTGCACGAATCGACAGACTTTTTGGAATAGATTTTTTCATGTACATTGGGTGACAGCTCTGATAGTGCAAGTAACTTACTTGCACAATCTTTTAGCGAATTTCCCATCGGGAAGAAGCTATTACCGTAGGTCTCATGGAAAGAGTTAAGCCCGAGACCATGTTATTTTTTCTTCTTTAGGTGCCCAGAGACCAAAAACAATAGTCGTTAAAATTTATATATATATATATATATATATGTATATATGTATATATATATGTGTCTGTGAACACGATAACTCTCGTAAAAATGGTCCGATCGAGACCAAATTTGGTAGAGACGTGTATTCCTACAAATGCTCGGACGAGTTCGTAAACCAGACACATCGGTCAATGGGAACGGGTAGTTTGGGGGGGTTTTGTACCCCAAAATGGGGTTTTTGGCATTTTTCACATGTAATTTTTAAAAATTTCTAATTTTATATTTCACCATTGGAATCAGCTTAAAAAACTACACAATTAAGTTCCTTAAAGTTTTTCTCTATCTTAAACGGTTACCGAGATATAAAAAAATCTAAACACAGTACGTTGTATTTTGAGGCTCCAATGTTAATCTTATGGAGGATTAGGAAAAATTAATTTTTCACTTATTATCTAATATTTTTTTATGAAACTTGATATTTAGCTTCATGTGGTTGAGATCCATACATTTGTGCTAAAAAATCATAGTTTATGTGTTTATCATGGCAGCAAACCTGCATACTCTTTTCCCATGTTAACCATATGGAGATTAGGCAAACTCCTTTATTTATGGACAGATGTTGATAAAAGTTGGTATAAATGTTAAAAATAAAATTTTTGATGGTATACTTTCAGTGTTCCTCACAGCAGCAAACCTACTCACTCTTTCCCATTTTAATCTTATGGAGAATAGGCAAATAATTCTCATGTTTATCAACAGATTTTGACCAAACTTGTCATATATTATAATTATTATATTATTGATTTGGAAATTCGCTGAGTACGCAGGTCTGCTGCGACGGGGGTATTTTTATTACTATCTTTCCCAGTAACTCAAAATTTATTTACCAGACCACCTCGTGTTGTTTTCAAAAGGCCACAAAATTTAAAAAAAAAACATGTTGGTTAGACCCAAATTTCTAAATTCCTGGCCTAAAGAATTAGGTAACTGTCATGGCTGTGAACCATGCCACAAGCCCCTTCAGGCCTTGCTCTTGAAATACTGAAAAATAGCAAGAAAATGGCACAAAGCAAAATTAAAAAGTCCTTACGTTTTATGACAGTTGAAATTTGTAAGAGGCCTACATTGTATGCAAAAATTGTATCACAAAATTACCAAATTTTATAACCTTTCTTTTTTGATTGAATTTCTTTGGATTTTCTGTGCACTATCCTTTTGATAACTCTGAATTTCTGTTGATAGAAGACATACCATACAGCACAGTCAGGGTTTACTAATCTGATAATCTACATCAGGTCTTGCAATGATCGCTTTACCTGTCATATTGCTGAGTGCACCATGGTGACAGTCTAAGAACGGCATTTTTGCAGCAGAGTATGGAGCACAGTCAGGCTCAAGATCAGCATGGGCCAAATGTTGGAGATCTTCCTCGCTGAGGCAATCTGTCAAGTCTGTACATTGGTTACTGCCCACATCATACACAATGTCTGGCATGCCTTGACGTTTTGTTGGCAGGCATGGAGGCACAGGTTCACATATCCGGGATGCTTTATTGAAGAAGCTTCGCAGTCCAAAGTACTTCATATGGCAGTCAGCCATCCTGCAATGATTCATTGCATCTTCATCATATGAGTTGCAAGGAGGTCGCTCCGCCATGTATCCAGGAAATCCACGAATCAAATTACACCTGTTAGGAAAAGCGGTTTATGATATTTTTGTCATATTTCTTTATTCTTTTGAGAGGTCGGCAAGTACACTTATTTTTTATCCAAGTACACTATGGTAACCAGAATATTTGGAGACAAAGTGGAGAGGAAAACGTGTTTGAATTTGTAGAAGATACTTCTGCAACATTTCATCACAGACATCACAGCAACACTGCTATCGTGGTAAAGGCTGTTGTGCAGACCCACCCCATAAATATGTTTATACCCAATTTAATATCCCAACTTTTTTCCTAACACAATTTTTTTAGGCCCCATTTAACCTCACAAATTGTGCACAGTCTGATTCTCCTATACTGAGTGTCTGTTAAGTGTGTTTCCAAACTGGAAATATTGTTTTTCAAGCCAAAATTAATCTAACAAATTGTATACATATTAGTCCTAAAATACTTCATTTTCCACTTATCTGTCTAAAAGTATTTTTTCTATAATCAACTATAATTTATAAACTACAGTGGAACCTCCCTTGTTCGACCTCCTGATAACCGACTACTCCCGATATCCGACCTAGTGCTCGACCTTCTATCTTAAATTCTGAATCTCCCGTTGTTGCTAAGCCTGTTGAAAAGGCTTATACTACAATTACCTAAAAATTTCATCATTTTTCAGTTAGTAAACAGTATATACCGGTATCTTCATATTTTAATTAATATGTTAGAGATAAAATAAAGTTTTACTGTATAGCTGTTTTTCAAACTAGGAAATGGATTTTCTGTACTTGCTTCTCCTAATATCCAACTTTTAGAACGTTCTGACCGCCATGATGTATTTAAAGTGACATTCCGTCATGGTTGGATATATGAGGTTCTACTGAATAAAAACTACTGTTAAGGCCTATTTAATTATAGAGTACTGCTAATAAAGTTTCTACTGTTTACCGTTTCAAACTGATGACCTTATACAATTTTTAAATAATATTTTTTTTTAATGTTTAATTTTAAAAAACTATAAATTGGTATAAATTCTAAATCAAATGAGTCCTTAGTTATTTCATACTGCTACTGACAACACTGTTGACTTCAGTAGTGTTGCTATGTGGTGATCATATTATTTGGTATTATTTGGTGGTATTCACCATAACTTACACTAGAGTGGGTGTCGGTGCACATTCAATAGTAGTATTTCAGACTCAAGCTACAGTATAACCTACTTAACATTCTGCTCATTGAGGGTGGTATCGAAAGCAATGTGTTGTAGAGCCTCCTTGGACCGGTTGCAAGACATCCTGTAGTATACACCCAGGAGACACTCTCCGCGTCGGTTGTACGGGTACAGCGTGGGATGGATCAGGGTGAAGTTTTGAGTCATATTTGCATTCATCATCCTTGTTTCAGGGATTAAGTGGATGTTGGTGCAATCTGTCAAGCCTCCTGGAAAATCCTCACAGCATTGGACCATGCTCACTTGAACCTATGTATAATGTATAATTTTAGTATTGTAATGATACTATTTTATAATATTATTAAAATTTAGGAAAATGTTGCTATCTACTAATTACTTTCCATTGATGGTATAAAAATATGGTAAATTATAAACTGATAGAGTTTGCAGTAGTATTGGAATTAAAAACACGATACATGAATTTATGATTTAAGCTTGTTAGCGAATTTCCAATACGGAAGAAGCTACTGTGTTTAACAGGGATGTACTGTATTTTCCACGAGGCACTAGCTTAGGGTCCCCTCCTACTACTACCAAAACCTCACCGGCTCATTCCAACTGCCAAACCTACCACCTCTTGCGTTCACATAATTATAAGATATGTAATTTGACATAAAAGTGTTCATTTGATAATATCAAAGCGGTTGTTTAGGAATACAATTTTTGAGGGCTGTTCTCTCCAAAACTCCTTAAAAACGTAGAAAATAATTTTTTTTCTAAAACAGCTCTAACTCTGTGGAGTCAATGGTTAAAAAATTAAAGAACTTCAATTTTCTAAAAAAATGGTTTTTAGGTTCAAGCAAAACAAATGTAATAAATTTAATTGCTCTGACCGAAGTAAAAATCAATTTATGCACAGTAAAAATATGTACATAGTATATCTCTGGCTACGACTATTTTACTTCGTTAGTAACCTTGTGATTAACACCCGGATTATGGTGGCGTCATCCTGTAATCCAGCTACTTGGAGGTCACGAATTGTGGATAGTTTTGAGCGATAGTTGGTGAGTGTAGTATTCTCTTGTGTGGATTAACGTCCGCACTATTGAAAGCTACGTTAATCCGCAAAGACCATCTTCATAACTAGACCAATTCGTAATTCAGAGGTCGTGGTTCGGATTCCACGTTAAACTGTAAGTCTTAGTTGCCATCGGCTGTTGGGCTATCAATTAACAGTCCTAAGGAACATGTCAGCTTTAGTCAGTAACAAGACTACAAGATCGCGCCACAATCATCTTACAATCAACTCTCATTCATATTTGGCTTAAAATACCTACCTTGGGGTATGGTCGCCATTTCAATAATCTAATCTAATCTATCCTTGTCGTCTGATTATTGTTTTGAAATCTTAAAAAAAACTATAGACAGCAAGGTTTTTTTATCTTTAGCAAGTAATAGAATAGTAAAAGGAGGTTGCAAAAATGGTTAGAAGTAGAAGTAATCTATTGTAAGGATACATGGTAAAGACTTACCAAAACTGAAAACATAACTAAATTTTGTTTGCTTTTGTTTAGTTCCTTATTATTCTATAATTTTAAAATTTAATAACACACATACATAGATATGTATATGCAAATATTATATATAGCCTATGTATAGTCACGAGCAAACTGTGTTTTAGCGAATTACCCATAGGGAAGAAGCTATTACCGTAGGTCTCATGGCAACACTAAAGACCGGGACCATGTTCTTTTTTTGTCTTTAGGTCCCAGAGACCAAAATCAATAGTCGTTAAAATTTATATATATATATATATATATGTGTGTGTGTGTGTGTGTGTGTGTGTGTGTGTGTGTGTGTGTGTGTGTGACCAAATTTTGTAGAAACGTGTATTCCTACATTCGCTCGAACAAGTTCGTAATCCAGACATATCGGTTAATCTGAACAGGTAGTTTGGGGGAGTTTTGTACCCCAAAAATGGGTTTTTTGCATTTTTTTCCATGTAGTTTTTCAAATTTTCAAATTTTATCTTTTACCATTAGAATCAGCTCAAGAAACTACACAATTTAGTTCCTCAAAGCTTTTCTCTATCTCTAATGGTTACCGAGATATTAATAAATCTAAACACAGTACATTGTATTTAGTGGCTCCAATGCTAATCTTATGGAGGATAAGGAAAAATTAAATTTTTTCTAAATTAAAATGTTTCCCTTACCAATCAATAGTTTTGAATGAAACTTTGTATTTAGCTTCATGTGGTTGGGTTTATAGGTTTATAGGTTTATGCTAAAAAATCATAGTTTATATGTTCCTTACAGCAGCAGACCTGCATACTCTTGCCCATGTTAATCTTATGGAGAATAGGCAAAATCCTTTATTTATGTCCAGATAATGATAATGATATATGGTCAGTTTAAAAATAGTTTATGGTAAAAATGCCTACTATACTGTTCCTCAAAGCAGCAAACCTGCATACTCTTTCCCATGTTAATGTTAAAGAGAACAGGCAAATACTCTAATTTATCAACAGGTAATGATTGATCAATCTTATCACATACTTGTATATTGTCATATTATTGATTTGGAAATTTGCTGAGTACACAGGTCTGCTGTGACGGGGGTATTTGGCATAAAAGGATATCAAACAGAAAAAACCAAGTCTTGGATCTAGGTCTTATCATTGTAATGGTAATAGCTCTATTTCATGTAGGAAATTCGCTAAAAGGTATGGTAGCGTATACAGCATTATATATAGCATTATACTAGTCAAGGAATTACTGCCACAATGAGTGCTGTCTGTATGCCAAACACAAACACACATATGTAGCCCTAAATATCCCTGGAAATTTAGAAATCAGTTCTTATTATCAAATCCATTAAAATATTTTTTTTCAAAGCTAAATGATACATAAAAGTAGTGAAGCAGTCACCTCCGTTGGTTCAGGACCTCTATTGATGACAGTGACAAAGAAGTGAATACCGATATGGTCCTTGATGAGGGGAAGGATTCCAGCGTCTAGAATCTCCACACAGTGTGTTCCTGCCCAAACAGGAGCCCCATTCAGGATCAATACTACTGTCAATATTGCTAGCATTTATTTATAAACTCACATCAATTTTGATATTTTAAATATTTTTGGCAATACATCATATTATTATTAATGTAAATATTATTTAAATTTGACATTTTTAGATATTCATAGAAAAATTATGTAAACATATTTATAATCAGAATAAAACATCTGTATGAACTAACCAATTCAAAGTTTTCAAAGTGACTAAATTAAAGACTAAGACTATAAGAAGTGGTATAGCGTTTTAAGTACACTTTCATGACTAACCAAAGCATTCGCAAACACCCATCATCATGGTAAGGACTAAGTACGGTTTCTTGTACCTCTATTCGTCCATTAGGGACCTAATATCATAAACTATCTGATCTTACTAAATTTATCTCTGGTAACATTTACATCATCCTAGATGGTGCTTTTATAACAACATGACAACAGTTCAAAACACATTTTACATCCACACTCACTGAATGGAAGGGCAAAATCCCATTCATTCCCCCCTTTAGCAGAGTCATTACTTCTACTGTAATTAGTCTATGGTTATACAGCCAGTCTGTATATTTTGTATATCATATATATTTCCAGCCAGGGAGGGTAGGATAGGAAATTATAATTATTTATCTCTGGTTAAAATTTAACCAGAGATAAAATATTTAATATTAATCACCTAATGTTCTGTTTTTTAATTGTAATTTCCTCAATGGAAATGTTTTCATTATTTATACAGTATTTCAAATGGCTTTTATTATTGTGTTCTCTATCCCCCCTAGAAGCTATGACCAAAGGAAATTAGAACCCGTAGCTCTGGTTATGAATAACAAGTTGTATCATGATCCAAATAAGATGTACCAGATTAAAATCTATAAGACATTATATAAAATAATATAATATTATATACATTAATCAAAATATACTCAATCTGTATGTTAAAAGATAATAGTGTTAACATTTTTATAATGATTGATGGGAGAGAAGAAGCATGTTAAATGACTAGACTTATACATCTTTCATTTGGATACTGTCACAAATGGGAAGATCATCTCATTATGAAAAAAATTAATCTTACATAAATTTTTCACTTCATATTTGGGAGTGCCAACCTACAAAACCCTTCCACCCTGCTCAGTTTTGCAATGAGCCTCAGAACACTTAATTAAAAATTTAATTTACTTTCAAACTATTTTCAGTACAATGAGAATTTGCATTGACTAAGGTAAAAAAGAATACTAAAATACAAAATTTATACAGTAATGATAAAATAAACGTTATCTACAACTAAATGGAAAATAGCATTCTTTTTATCCTTTACAACAGGTTTCATTTCTATGCCATCTTTAGTGATAACGTTTTGAAGAATAACCTAATAGATTTTAAAACAGTATCAAGTGTTGGTTGCAAGACTAAGTGTTTATTCATAACTGATTTTACCGATAATAAGTCATTTGTACAAGTATTTTTTCATTAAAGTATTGTAAAAATCTTTCTTACTTTGTAAAATTGTGCATGAGCTATCTACCTATTTTTTTTAGAATATGTTTTGTTAAGGTCATTCTCATAAACAAAAATTTGTATTTACTTCCCTGTGAGAAATAGGATAGATCATTTTTCTCTTGTTATTAGTACCAAAAATTGAATGTCTTTTTTATATTAAAAATAAAATAGAGTTTAGATTAAACTAGATTATTGAAAAGGCGACCATACTACAAAGTAGGTATTTTAAGCCAAGTATGAATGAGGTTTAAGTGCTTGTATGTACATTGCTCAGAGTTATTCATTTTTTAGTTATTTTTCCTTTTTGTGAGTTAGAGAAGCCGAAACCAGTCTCATCTCAATTGGTGTCTGTTTGTCTGTGACGCTACAGGAGGAATTTTAAAACGTCTTCTCCGGAAAAACGGGAGAACTGATAATGAAACTTATTTCATGTATTCTCTACATTCCAGAGAAGTTTTTTCAATGCTTGAAATTGTCCGCAACCCTTTGAAAAGTAAATAATGAGCATTTAAAAACCCTCATTTTACGTGATAATAGTCACATTTTGCTTTCAATGAATCTGCTACTGGTAATAATCAGCTGTCTTTGTAGTTTAATGATTTAATAGAAAGAAAAACAAAATAGCTGTCAAATTAAAATCAATATTTATTAGTTAGTTTATATTGATCATTGATTTTAAACACATTTCGAAATCATACTATATTAAAAAGGTATTTAGTATCTAATATTAAAATAATAATATTAAAATTTAATACAGGTATTTAACATATGTAGTTAAACTGTTTTTTTTTACCATGTTTTAGCGAATTTCCTATAGGGAAGGAAGCTATTACCATAGGTCTCATGGCAAGACTTAACCCCGGGACCATATGTTATTTTTTCGCTTTGAGGTGCTCAGAGACCAAAAACAATAGTGGTTAAAAATTATATATATAATAATATTATGAATTAATTATATGTGTTTTTATGTATCTGTGTGTGTGTGTGTGTGTGTGTGTCTGTGAACACTCTCATAAAAATGGTCCGATCTAGACCAAATCAGGTAGAGACATGTATTCCTACATTTCCTCGGACAAGTTCGTAATCCAGACGTATAGGTCGATCGGAACGGGTAGTTTGGGAGGATTTTGTAGTCAAAAATTCGGTTTTTTGCGCTTTTCATATCTATGTAATTTTAAAAATTTCAAATTTTATCTAACACCATTTATAATCAGCTTAAAAACTAAACAATTTAGTTCTTAAAAGTTTTGCTCTATCTCCAATGGTTGCCGAGATATTCAAAAATCTAAACACAGTACGTTGTATTTTGGGGCTCCGATGTTAAGACTAAAATTTCATTTATTAACCAATATTTTGGATGAAACTTAATATTTAGCTTCACGTGGTTGAGGTACATCCATTTATGCTTAAAAATCATAGTTTATGTGTTTATCATGGCAGCTAACCTGCATACTCTTTCCCATGTTAATCTTATGGAGAACAGGCAAATATAACTCTCATATTTATCAACAGATATTGATAAAACTTGTCATATATGTTATCATTATTTATTTATTTATTTATTTATTTATTTATTTATTTATTTATTTATTTATTTATTTATTTATTTATTTATTTATTTATTTATTTATTTATTTATTTATTTATTTATTTATTTATTTATTTATTTATTTATTTATTTATTTACATGTCAAACATACAGGACAAGCCCAATTACAATTTGAAAGTTCAGATAAAATATAAAGATACATTTATGTCTATGTGATGCACTGCATTTGCCCACTAAGAAATTAAATTAATAAGAAGAACTAGATAAAATTAATAAAAAGAACTAAATAACTGAGCCTTGTTCTTCTGGCCATAAAGAACCATCGTAGTAGTTCAATATCATACAAATAATCTTAACTTAAGTCTACCAAACAAAAACAAAAACAATATATACTCTAACAAAGGTAAATTGGTCATTTTCACTGAATAATTAACATATCGTATTAATAGTTTTGAATTTGATTTTACTTGTATTAAAAATATCTAAAACTATATTATTTAAATAAGCACAATCTAATAATTCATTATAAAATCGCATCATCCGGTGCAAAGGAAATGTCGCATGGGTCAACATTCGCGCATAGGGTACCGCAAACAAATACCTAGTTCTGCTATTGAAAGCCGGAACACGAAAAGACAAGCTTAGTAACAATTCAGGGTCGTCCAACATTCCATTGATCAATTTAAAAAGAACCATCACACTAATCAATTTCCTTCTTACACACAGCCGATTGAAATTAAATAATAATAATAAATCATTGTATGGTACTTGATACAGATATACATAATAACATTTAAAATACACAAATCTGAGGAATTTAGATTGTATTTTTTCAATTAAATCAGAATCAACTTTGAAAATTGGATTCCACACACAAGCAGCATAAATAAATAAATAAATACAAACTTTATTGTCATTAGGCCAATACACTGCAATAGTCAAAGTCAAAAGTACAAGATACCATCAATAACAATACATATAGCAATAGCGTACAATCTCAATTACCACAGCAAAGCCTATAAGTTTTCTATCTACAATAATAATTAGACTCTTTTTAAAACAATTAAAACTTTAAACAATTAAAACTTAAAAAAAAAAATTAAAACATTTTAGAAAGAAAAAATTTTAAGACATTTTAGAAAACAAAGATTAAAACAAACAGATAAATATATACCCTGTATGGCCTATATTACAAGATCACAGTCAAAGTATTCATCTAAGTTATAAAATGGATTACACGCAAGCCACTCATGCAATTTATTCTTAAAGTTCTTAAAAGGAAGATTTCTGATGGCTATTGGTAATTTATTAAACAACATATTCAAGCCTAGACCTGACAAAGGCATAATACAAACGGTACAGGGTTGAAATTTGAGTAAAGTGAACACTACTACGAAATAAAAACCCAAGCAATCTATTAGCTGATGCAACAATATTAATTATATGCTGCTGGAAAGAAAGAGAACTGTTAAAAGTGACACCCAAATCGTTAATCTCATCTACTCTCTTTATTTCAACTCTGTTTATACGATAATTAAAAATGATAGGGCTAAGATTTCTCGTAAAAGACAATGTTACACATTTTTTAATGTTAAATGTCATCCTGATTCCTCTGCCCACATAACAACCCTCTTCAAATCCAATTGCAGAGCTTCCGCATCTTCAGGGCAACGTATTAGTTTAAAAATTTTTAAGTCATCAGCAATGAGAAGACTCCTCGAATTCTCTACCTCATAAACAATGTCATTAATCATTATATTAAAGAGACAAGGTCCAAGATATGATCCTTGTGGGACACCCGACTGAACCGTATAAGTACTTGACCGAAATCCTCCATATGAAACAAACTGAGTTCTATTGCCTATATACATCTCAAAAAAAAATTAATAATCTTTTGGAAAATCCATAACGGTGCAGTTTACTCAAGAGAATCTGATGATCAACTTTATCAAACGCCTTCGCCAGGTCTAAGTACAGGCAATCTGTCTGGACCTTAGAATCAAGACCAGCATGCACAAATTTAGAAAGATTCAAAAGATTAGTTTCGACTGATTTATATTTATTATATTATTGATTTGGAAATTTGCTGAGTACGCAGGTCTGCTGCGACAGGGGTATCATTTGATCCACCTCCCTCAATTCGATTTAGTCACAAATATTAGAAGGAAAAAAGAAGAAACTATGAAAACAATGGTTTTTGTGACAACCCTCACAAAAACATTTATTTAAGTAGAAGCTCCCCGACTATCTCCAACCATTTAATTTTCTTCAGTTTCATAACAGCATTTTCAACCTATCATAGCAACCTTGATAGGATCTAAAAACAAGGCCCCAACTTACTGCAGGGGCACTGCATACTGCATAGGGCAGGGTAAAAAACCTTCACAGTTGAATTCTGACATCATAGTTTTAGAAAATCATTTGGCGTCATTATTAAAATATTGATGACTTTTTTGTTTTGTTTTAGCTACCTATAACAGCGGGGGCCTGGAGAGGAATATTGAATGCCACTAAATTTAGAAATAAATGTCCACAAGCAAATAATGAAAAGGAACTTCTTGATCTCCAACAAAGGATTGAGAGAAATGAAGATGTTGAAGACTGTTTGCATTTGAACATTTATACACCAAAGGTAAAATAGAAGTCTTCATTAGAATGGCCTGATGATATAGAAAAATTAATTATGTTTGTAGCTATCAAATCAAAAGATACTGTTGATTGTAGGTCTTCGTTTGACACTACTGAGTTTCAATCACTTAACTAAAATAAGTCCACATTGATCCAAGATGAAGAAGATCTTTTGTCTTGATTTTTCAAGTCAAAGCCCTCTCAGCCCTCTCAGGCTACTTTTTTTTCCAAGTTTATACAAGCTAGTATATCTAATGCTCCTCAAATGCTATCATACAACCCGATTGACATGGAAGTTATGGAATGTAAAACATTTATTTATTAACTAAGGTGTATTAAATAATTTGTATTTACATTATATAAACTGTGTTTACATTGAGTGTTTGAATTTAGCTAATTAACTTATGTAATACATGTTTTATTCTATCTGAACAAAGCTTGGTCTCTCGGTACATAGTAATTAATTGGGTTTAATTAGAAAGTCATAATTTATGACACGTGTCTATTTTTACAGATCCTATGACAGAAGTATCATTATATTCCATGTTTCATCGTAGTCACCCATCTTCCGCCACAATTAAATTAAATTGGAAGGGTGAAGGTTTTACTAGTATATCTCCCTTGTATTGATCTAAGGTGTAAATCAAATCTGCTAATTATCATTGTGAAAAAGTTTTTGCTTTCAATAATACTAGATTTTTCTTCATTCTCTGTATGAAACATTTTATTATATATTTTTTAATACGTTCTTAGAATCATGATAAGTTTTACTAATAAATTCTTAATTTTTATCGGTACGTAATAAATACAGTGATTTTTGATGAATTTTAACTGCATCTTTGATTATATCTTCAAACGCTTTAGACACATTATTACCATACAGTATTTGTCTTTGGATGGTTTTCACCAAACATATTTGGAAAAAAATTATCAATAACATTCAACATGTATTTATAACTATTATTTACTTTTTCATAATTTTTCATTATTACTTAATCTGTTGCCCATATATCATCAATTCCTAGTGTGTAGTGTTATTTTTCTTTTTGGAAAAGTCTTTTAATATCTATAATATTTATTTTGAACTAAGTTTTAAGGGTCAAGATATAATTACATTATTTCTTAATAAATATTTAAGTTTTACAAAAGGGGATGTATCACTAAAAAATTGTTACCAATAATTTTTAAAAATTATTATAAATAATTTTTTTATGTAAAACCTGATTATGATAATAAGGTTCTCCACTAGAAGAATTAGTGTGATGATCAATAATTTGTTTCTAATAATCGGATCTGTTTGAATTAAATGAATAATGTTGGATAATTAAAAGTTAAAGAATACAATTAACAACAATTAATTATTGTTCAATTGGAAAATTGTAAAGTAAACTTACCAAATATATTTACAATTATTATTGGTGATGAAACAGGTAAAGAGTTATAAGTATTTATATTTGATTATTACAGAAATTAAGACTTTTGAAGATAAATAAACTGTTTCAGTTAAATTTGAATAAATTTATCAAATGCATGAATAAATTTTAATTATTTTAAATAAATTTGAGTTTTACAGTCAATTTTATGGAAATTGGTGTATATATTTTTTAAGCTTATTGAAGGTTTGATTTTATAAAAAATTGCTGAAAAATTGAATAATTTATTTGATACAGTATTACTATTTTTACTTTTTTGTCCTAGTAGGTGTGACATGAGTTTATCTGCTTATATATATATTTAATATTATATTAAATATTATTATTCATTATTTATAAAAGAAAAATATATATTTATTAGTTTGGCAGACTGAACAAATTATGAGGATTTCAGGTTCCACAAAATAAGACGTGCACAAGCTATCTACCTGTGATGTTTTACATTCATGGAGGCAGTTTTCGAGTTGGGTCCGCTCAAGACTTTCTTCCTGATTTTCTATTGGAAGAAGACGTCATTCTTGTCGTCATTCAATACCGCCTAGGACCATTTGGTAATTCATTATAATATGATTATCAGATTATTTTGGTCCATTAGAATCTCACCACAGAACTTTATAGATTACAGACATACTCTTTTAGGCTGAGCCTCATTAAAAAATCCAAACTAACTAAAACAGAAAAGTAAAAGTAATTTAAGAAGAAGGTTGAAAGTGTTGGTGAAGAGGCCCATGACGAAGAGTTGGTAACTATAATCTGAGTCCACTTCCAATCCAGTCAGGAGTAATGAGTCTCTATTCATTTGATGTGTGAAACGATATTTAATGTATTTTTCCTTTAAAACTGTTCAATTATGTAGATTTAATTTTTTTCTTTATTGGAACTCTAACAATTAATTGCATTGGTTATAAAAATCTTTAATAAACTGTAACAGTGATTTGATACATACTTCTAAAAATAAACTGTATCAGTGGACTGACACATACTTTCTCCCTTTAGTCAATTTAAACTAATCATTAATAAAACCAACATATTCTTTAACCTTTATCTAATTTTTTTTAATAATTTGAATTATAATAATTCTTTTGTTTCAAACATAATCATCCAATTTCTGAAAATAACAAGAGAAACAAATTAAAAATTGTTTGTTAGAATATCATGAGTGGAAATAACCCCCCACCCGTAGTAATACCAAGCTTTTTTAAGTGATTTTGTTGGGTAATGTGACCTTACGCTGCATTCCAAGTTTCATGAAAAACAGTTGGGAAAAAAGGAAAAAATTGATTTTTTTTTAATTCTCCACAAGAATAACATTGGGCGCTCTCAGACAAATACTGAGTTTACTTCGGACATTAAATTTGACTTTTATCTGGAACCGTTAGTTGTAGACTAATGATTCAACATACTAATTTGTTTAGTTTTTAAAGCTAGTTTCAATAGTGGTAGTAAAAATAAACTTTACCTCTATTTTTTTGTGGGAAAATAAAAAAATGAGATTTTTGACATTTAAAAGCCCATTACTTGTGAAAACCGATGTTTTGAGATATGCAAATGGTGTCATACATAGTTCCGAGATAAGATCATAGGGGGCAGCACAAAATATAGTTTATGAATTTCTTGATGAGTTACGTTAGTTGTTGATCAGAGCTGGTTTTTTTTCGAAACATTAGTTTAAAAAAAACTCTGTATTGAATCAAATCAAATTATTTATTTGCACATTAGATTTATATACAATATCATGTAACAAATATAATACATTGTCAATATTTACATAATAAAACTAAACATATGACATAGGAACCTTAAATGAGCATAGTCCCCTGTAACACACCTCAGAGATTTAAAAATTCTGAGACAGAGTAAAAGGCATTCGACACAAGAAACCCTTTAAGTGTCTCTTAAATAGAGCTTTGAGATTTTATGGGCGATTTGTTAAAATATGATACTTCTGTAAAATGGACTCCTCTCAAAGGCTGCAGTTCTATGTCAGGGATAACAAAGACTTTTTCCATTTCTAGTCTGGTGGTCATGGAAATGTCCCAGATGTAGGAATTGGTTCCTATTTACAAAGGTCAGAATGAGGACCTGCTGAATTTACAGTGAGGATGTACTGTAAGGATGCCCTCCTCTTTGAAAATTTCTTTACAAGGATTAGATTAGAATAGATCAGATCATTGAAATGGCAGCCATACTACAATGTAGGTATTTTAAGCCAAGTATGAATGAGAATTGAGTGTAGGATGATTGTGGCATGATTTTGTAGTCTTGTTACTGACTAAGGCTGACATGTTCCTTAGACAGGACTGTTAATTGATAGCCCAACAGCCGATGGCAACTAAAGGACCTACAGTTTAACGTGGAATCCGAACCACGGCCTCTGAATTACGAATTGGTTTAATTATGATGATAGTCTTTGTGGATTAACATAGTATTCAATAGTGCGGACGTTAATCCACACAAGAGAGTACCATATCCACTGACCACCACTCACAACTATCCACAATTCGTGACCTCCAAGTAGCTGGATTACAGGACGTCGCCACCGTCCCAGTCTATGGATGGCAAGGGCAGAGGCCAAAAATGAATCTCAGGATTATTTTGGAGCTTGAGAATTCTTTCCAGCTCAGAAGAACTTCCCCAAAACAGCAATTCCATTACGTAGAATGCTTTCGCAATATCCAAGATAGACGTCCATGAGAACTTCCCTGCTACAAGTTGGTCTAAGAGTGTGAATGGCAAACAGATCAGAACTGGTAGCATGTTCTGCATTGAGCGATGTTCTGCATGTGACCATACCATTTTAAGGAGGGGTCAAAAGTAACACCTAGAAATTTGGTGGTTAATGGTGGTTCGAGTGCTGTATTGCATGACTAGTTTGACTTTATGAGACGAATCAATAAGACCAAAATTGATACATTGTTATCTTTGTTAAGGAGCAGACCATTGCATTCAAACCAACTAGTTAAACTCTTGACAACTGAGTTGAAACTGTTACTCTAAGCTGATTGCATCAGGAGCCTTGATTAAGAGAGCCACATCATCAGCAAATAAACTCATGTGACCCTCCTTTCCTTTATAGTGGAGATCATTGATATACAATAGAAATAAAACAGAATAAAGGATACTTCCTTGGGGAACCCCTCTCTGAAAAAGCATGTAGGGCAATGAGATCGGACCAGAAGAACTATAAAGGGTGACCCTCTGATAACAACCAGACAAGAAAGAGCGGAGCCACTGTAGAGCAATGCCTCTGACGCCGTAATGGGAAAGTTTATCGAAGAGGATCGAATGGTCCACACAATCGAATACCTTGGATAAATCTCAGAAGACCCCCATCATCCTCTGCGACTCATCCAGGGATCGCAATAACTGGTTTGTGAAGTCATAGGGTGCAGAGAGTGTGGACTTATCTTTTTGAAAACCGTATTGATGAGCACTTATGATATTGAATTTTGACAAATAATGACTGGTGAGATGACTAAGAACAACTTTTTCATAAATCTTGGATAATGACGACACCAAAGCAACAGGACGAAAGTCATTTAGCAAATGGCTGTAGATTTGTTTTTGAAAGTGGTATATATTTTGCAAGCTTGAATTTTAATGGAAATTTTCCTTGCTCTAGGGACTGATTTATCAAAGTAGAGACAGGGTAAGCCAACTGATGATAACAAAATATTTGGAGAGATACCGTCCCACCCGCATGAGTTCTTATTTTTTAGTGAGCTGATAGTGGGGTTAGAAACATTGAGGACCTAACCTGTGGGGTAAAAGGACATAGCCTCCGCAGAGAACCAGTTCCACAAGGCATCGGAACTAAAGAAGTTGTATTCTCAGTAAAAAAATTGTTCAAATACTCTGTCATTAATAAGCAAAAACTCTGTATCCCTATTATTCCTAATCTTACCAGTTTCTTTTTTTACAATATTCCATACAGTTTTTGGCTTACTTTGGGACATCAATAATAATTCATCATTACATTTTTTTAGAATAAAATTAATTTCGCTAATAGCTTAACATAACTTTTATAATAACTATAATATAATAATAACATCGGATCTGATGAGCTTTTAAAACTCTACTCATCTCTTGTGTTTTATCCAAAGACTTTTTTAGACCTTTGGTAGTTTCTTACAATTAGAAACTTTTACATGTTATTTTGGAAAATGTTCTTCAAAATTCAACAATAACATCCTCAAAAAGAGATCAAAAGTTTCATCAATATCATCTTTGACATCAATAACCTTATTCCAATCAATATTTAACAAAGCTTCTCTATAACTAATTTTATTCCTATCAGAAATATCAATATATTGTTTTTTAGATAGAAAAAATCTGTTAAAATTCATTTTTAAGTTTTACTTTCTCCCCTTATACATAGTATTTGGAGAAAGTATTGTTTTCGTCAAAATTTTCGAATTTGAGTTGAGGGTGGATATATCCGTTTTGGGGTCCCCTGAATCCAAAAAAGTGGGTTTTGACGTGATGTCTGTCCGTCTATGTGTGCGTCTGGATGTTTACAGTGCCACAGCCTACCCCATTTGTCCGATTTAGATGAAATTTGGCATGTATATATATAGTCACCGTATCTCCAGGCGTTTTTTCATTTTTTTGAATTTTTGATTTTTAAGGGTAGTTCACCTCTAAAAACCCTTAAAAAACGTGAAAAATCCAATTTTCTCAAAAACGGCTCTAACGATTTTGATTAAAATTTGATAGCATATAGTGCACAGAGTAATAAATAATTTAACACCACCCGCATGTCTGTAAAAATGACGGTTCAAAAGTTATGGGCTTTCAAATGTCAAAAAAATCAAATTTTAAAATTTTCAGCGAAAACAATAAAAGTAAAGTATAACTTTACTGGTACCATTGAAACCAGCTTAAAAAACTAAACAAATTAGTATTTTAAATTATTTGTCTACGACTAACGGATAAAAGTTCCAGAGAAAAGTTAAATTTACTGTTCTCGATAAACGCAGTACGTTGTCTGAAAGCGCCCAATGTTATTCTTATGGAGAATATAAAAAAATCAATTTCTTCCTTACTTTCCAACCGTTTTCCATTAAACTTGGTATGAAGTGTAAGGTCAAATCGCTGAACAAAACCAGCTCAAAAAAGCTTGGTATTACCGGGGGGGGGGGGGGGTTCCCCTATGCAATTTGAACAATAGATTATTAAATGATATTTAGAATAACTTTGTAGAACATGATAGTTTTATTACAGATTATCTTTTTAAATTTACTTAAGGGAGAAAGTAGTATGTGTCAGTCCACTGGTACCGTTTATTTTACTTTTTATTGATATTACTATTACAATACACTATGATTGGGATTAAGTAAATCTATCCATTCCCGATTTTCAATAAATCTTATGAAATATAATATTTTTTAATAATTGTAAATTATTACACTTAAATGATACACTTAATCCCAATCATAGTGAATACCGTAAATAAATCATATAGGCTACCGCAGGGTTCGAAAGAAAATTTTGTTTTAGGTTACACCACATTGACCAAGTAGTCCAACTTGAATTGTTAAATCAGTGGGGTATGATGCCATTTCAGACATGACAGGCATGTCATCAGATTGTGATTGAGGAGTCACCTCTGGCTAGCTAATGGCTAGCCTGTGACTAATGCCGCTCCAGTAGCTCTCTGTCTTTAATGGCACCTTACCGACCCTCAGCCCGTGGCATTATGGGCGGATGGGGTTAAACGAAATTTTGGGAAAGTATATGAAACCTATGATTACCTCTTTCCAATTTTGAGTCAAGGAAGAAATCAAGGTGAAAATCAACTATAAACCAGATATGACTAGGTCTGTTTGTTGCTTTGTGTAGGTTTCTTATCGTTTCGCACAGAAGATGCACCAGGTAACATGGGTCTCCATGATCAATTGATGGCTCTCCATTGGACCAAAAATTACATTGATCAGTTCTGCGGGGATGAAAACAGAATCACCATTTTTGGGCAGAGCTCCGGTGCAGCTGGGGTCACACTCCTTATGGCTAGCCCCCTTGTATCTCAAGGTATCAGCTAAGAATAGCAACCTTTTACTATCAGCATCGATCTAATTAGTTCACCAAATTTATTTCATTTGAATGTTATTTACTAAGCATGCTCATATCAAATGTACACAGTCAAGTGTCATAGAGTTTCCCGTCACACAATAAAATATCTCTCATCACTCTTTTCTTATTAAATCTAAATATATAAAACAAAGTCGTGTTAGTTACACGCATTATAACTCAAGAACGGCTCAACCGATTTTAGTGATCTTTGATTTGTTGGATTCGTCTCTGCTCCGGTCATGCTTTAGGCATATTCAGTTTCCAAAAATTCAGTTAGTTTCCATTTTATAGCGTTTTAAATTTCTAATGTTGACCTTATGGGGAATAAGTTTGTTTACAAATTTTCTAAAATCAAAACATTTGATTTCTTAAAACAGCTGTTGGTTTGCTCTCCGTTAGCAATATGCTTTACTATCCAATGCCATATGAATCATTCATTAATGTTAAACTATGAAGTAAATATGTGCTGTATAAAATGAACAGCATTATTCGCCACGATAATAGGTTACGGCTTTTGGGAATTATATGTACTGTATTTATATTTTTTTTTTCTGTATGATTAAAAGTCACGTGTTTATATGTTTGCCAAATAAAATAATTACAATTTTCATACATATTAGGTTTATTATAATAATCAGCTGTTAAATATTTCAAGCTTTCACAATGAAGCCGTAATGCTATTTGACTTCAGAACATGGCCAAACTTAAAGTTAACATGTATTTTTTGTTAGGCGTTACAAAGTTCGCCCGGTCAGCTAGTTAGTACTGTATCTATATAAAGTAGATTTTTCAGATTGACCTGCTGAGATACACAAGGCAAGGATATTAACCCTTTCTGACAGCCAATCAGCCCTCAAAGCGCTGAAATTATACTCTTTGATATCAAAGGTAATACGTAGCTTTAGGGACACACTCAAAGAGCTGTCAGTATCTATGTACAACTAGTATGGGTCCCAGAACACATAGGACACAATGGGAATAAAAGAGCGGACGGTCTTGCTAAGAAGAGCTCATTGTCCCACCTAGTTGGACCTGGACCATTTTTTCCAGTCTCACAGTCTCAATTTGCCAGGGTCTGGTCAAGCTACATGGCTGCGAGGAGGAAGAAGAGGAAGTTGGAGTGGTCAACCCTCCCAGGTCTACGACAGCCAAAGTTGCTGATCGAACTATTCAGAAAGCAGTGGCGGACCACAAAAACTGGGGGGGATCGCGAACTGATGGGAGTCTCCGAGCCTTGGCTGGGTTTATTTGGGAAATTTTTTTGGGCGCCAGGCCCTCAAAGTATACGTTACTGGCCCTGGTACATGGGCCCTGTCTACTTCATCTGTCTACGTTGCATTGGCGTCTCTCGGTATGGCTTGCCGACCTGAAGCAAGATATACATCCGGTCCTCTAGGGAAATAAATAATTTTAGATATTGGTGATCCTTTTCTTAGTTGTAGACGAATTGGGGGATGGTAAAGTTGATTTATTTATTAAATTGGATATTCTAAACAGACCAGTTGTTTAGAAGCAGAATGGATTTTTGGTAAGTTAACAATGCATCTATTTATTTTCATCAAGTATAAAAATTCTTAACTTACTGAATTTACTTCAATTAATATTTAACATGTGTTATAACCATTCTATATACCAATTTATCAGGTGTTTTGATTTTTCTTTGGAGCGTGAGTTTACACTCACGCTCTAAGTAGTAGTAATTTATCAAAAAAAATATACAGTATTTTATTTTTTACACTGGGGATCATTCAGGCCGAAAACTATACTACATGATGGATTTTGTTCAGTAAGGGAAATTACATCTCATATGCCTTAGTAATGAATAAATTATCCCGTTCACTCGTTGATTTATGAAAGATGCTTCACTAATCCCGATTGCTTTGCTAGCCACCTGGAAAACATTTGATCCGCGGGTCGCTAGAACATATTTCATGTGAAACATTATTAAGCTATGTCCACATCAGTCAAAACTTAGTGTGATATGAGTCAGTAGCAAAATGTTCAGAGAAAGGGCTTTACTTGGTATCCACCCTCACCCCTAAACTGTCACACTAAGCCCAGGAGGAAATGTTTTTGAATGTATTATTGGGAGGGGGGCCTGATGAAAAAACTTGCGGGGGCGCCGTCGGTTCTAATCATCGCCACTGATCTCACACATCCCATCTTGATATACTCATCTCAAGTAAGAATAAATTAGGTGCAGGAAAAAGTAATGAAAGTATATTTTTTGTTAAAATAGTCTGTGAACATTATGGTCTGTTTTCATCTCCTGCAAAGACTCTAACTTTCTAACTTAAAACTTACCTCTGACCTCTTACCTAAAGTACCTCTTGGTATTTTTATTCACTTTAATAAGTCCATCTCCAATTTTTAGAGCATTTTTAAATATTAAAAGAAACTGCAAGAGGTAGGATAGAAACACTCTGGCGAGGTTAGCTTAGTTGACATCAATATAGGCGACCTGTGATGCACTCAGCTGAGCCTTCTATATTGGTAAACTCTGGTTATGTAGAAGAGATTTACACTTGCATAAACTTTTTAGCTGCTGTTCCCAGGTATTAAAAGAAGCTAGGATCAATAATAACGGTCTCACAAGGAAACATCTAACAATATTTTTACTTGTCAATTTTGTAGGCTTCAACGGCTTGATACTAAATACAGTATGACCATATTTTTACTTTCTCCCCTTATACGTAGTATATGGAGAAAGTATTGTTTTCGTCAAAATTTTTGAATTTGAGTTGAGGGTGGAAATATCCGTTTTGGGGTCCCCTGAATCCAAAAAAGTGGGTTTGGAGGTGATGTCTGTCCGTCCGTGTGTCTGTGTGTGTGTGTGTGTGTGTGTGTGTGTGTGTGTGTGTGTGTGTGTGTGTGTGTGTGTGTGTGTGTGTGTGTGTGTGTGTGTGTGTGTGTGTGTGTGTGTGTGTGTGTGTGTGTGTGTGTGTGTGTGTGTGTGTGTGTGTGTGTGTGTGTGTGTGTGTGTGTGTGTGTGTGTGTGTGTGTGTGTGTGTGTGTCTGGATGTGTACAGTGCCACAGCCTACCCCGTTGGTCCGATTTAGATGAAATTTGGCATGTATGTATATATTCACGGTATCTCCAGGCGTTTTTTTCATTTTTTTGAATTTTTGATTTTTAAGGGTAGTTCACCCCTAAAAACTCTTAAAAAACGTGAAAAATCAAAATTTCTCAAAAACGGCTCTAACGATTTTGATTATAATTTTATAGTTTATAGTGCACAGAGTACTAAGTCATTTGACACCACTTGCATGTCTGTAAAAATGACGGTTCAAAAGTTATGAGCTTTTAAATGTCAGAAAAATCAAATTTTTAATTTTCAGCGAAAACAATAAAAGTAAAGTATAATTTGACTGTCACCATTAAAATCTGCTTAAAAAACTAAACAAATTAGTATCTTGAATTACGACTAACGGTTCCAGAGAAAAGTTAAATTTACTGTCCTTGATAAACACAGTACGTTGTCTGAAAGTGTTCAACGTTATTCTTATGGAGAATATTAAAATATCAATTTCTTCCTTATTTTTTAACTGTTTTCCATGAAACTTGGTATGAAGTGTAAGGTCAAATCACCCAACAGAACCAACTTAAAAAAGCTTGGTATTACCGTGGGGGGGGGGTGTTTCCCCTCCATACAATTCGAACAATTAATTTAACTTTGTCTCTCTTGTTTTTATTTTCAGAAACGGGATGATTATTTTTGAAACAATAAATTATTAAATGGTATTTATTTAGATGAACTTTGAAGAACCTGATAGTTTTATTACAGATTCTCTTTCTTGAACTTACTTAAGGGAGAAAGTATGTGTCAGTCCACTGATACCGTTTATTAATGCCATATACATCAAGTATTACTTTCTGTCTTACTACATTATCTGTTTCCTCTTTTCCCAGTTGTCTTAGTTTATAAGTAATGTTCACGTGACAGTGATGTCTTTTTTTGTAAGTAATGGCCGGTGGTTTATCAAGACCTGTTCCAGCGAGTGATCGTTCAGAGTGGATCAGCTCTGTGTGATTGGGCTGTGGACTTCAATCCTGTAGCTCATGCAGAGACAATTGCCAAGATGTCAGGCTGCGACGGGTCGACTCATGGAGAAATAATCGGATGTCTAAGGAACCAGTCTGTCTATCAGCTTCTGATGGCTCATTCAGACTTTTTGGTCAGTCCTTGCTGTTGTAACATAAACAAAATCACACCCTCACCATACAATTATTGACATGACAACAATCAAGCCTTTTGATTTGTCAAGATTAGTCATACTTTAAACAGCCTTTACTGAACCAAACTATATTTTTACATATATTGAAATTGTGTTACGTATGTTGAAATTGTGAAGTATTATGATTGATTATACGAGCAGAGTCCATTATATTTTTCTATAAATTAAAAAAGTATTTTAATTGTGATGATCGAGTATACTTATCAAACAGAAGTAGTTTTTAACGTACTCAATCAATTTTATAAATTAAATCTATAAACTTATTTAGTATATACATTATATACTTATTAAAAAAATTTTAAATATTTGTTAAATCTCTATATATAAAATTGAATGTATGTCTGTCTGTCTGTATGTCCTTTATGTGTTGCCAAACTACTCATCCGATCGCCATGAAATTTTAGGATATTGCTCTGTATGTGTCCGGGAAGGTTTTAGTGAAAAAACATTTTCGAAAACCCCATAAGTTTCCATTTTATGGCGTTTTAAATTTATAATGTTAACCTTATGGAGAGTAAGTTTGTTTACAAATTGTCTACAATGAAAACAATTGATTTCTTAGCTACAGCTGATTGGTTTACTTTCCATTAGCAATATGCTTTACTATCCAATGCCATCTGAATCATTCATTAATGTAAAACTATGAAGTAAATGTGTACTGTAAAAAATGAACAGATTTATTCACCACGTTAATAGTTTGCGGTTTTGGGGGATTATGTATTTATATTTTCATTTTCTGTCTGATTAAAATCACGTGTTTATGTGATAATTAAAATGTTTATATTATTACGTTTATTATAATAATCAGCTGTTGTCTTTCCTATAAAATCTGTATTACAGTTAGGTTTGGTTTGGGTTTGGATTGGATTTGAAAATTGTGAATTAATCCACTCAGATTTATTTGTTTTATGGGAATTTTATTAATATGTCTTATCGTTTCAGTATTATTATTTACTATGCCACGACCCAGAATATATAACCTTTCACAATGAAGCCGTAATGCAACTCGACTTCAGAACATGGCAAATCTTAAAGTAAACATGTATATTTACTGACAGGCGTTACGAAGTTCGCCGGGTCAGCTAGTATATATATATAATTATATTTAAAATGAATACCATAGTACCCTTGCATTATTTCATTTTATTTTAACACAACATGTTTCGGGAATTATCCCATTTTCAAGTGTATACAATAATGTAACCTTTAAATAATACAATTTTTGGTTTAAGAAACATGAGTTTAATTTGTCATGCAGTGTGATAGAAAATATATGTATATTAATATTATAGTTTCTTCAATTTTTTTAGATATGGGGTTGATTTAAAAGATGATTTAAAGAGATTAAAAGAAGGGAGAAAATATGAACGTGTTGGAAGAATTTGAAATATATTCACACTACAAACATGAACCCAAAAACATGTTGAACTTAATGCAATTAGATAAAATAAACCCCATATTTGAAAAAATTGAAGAAACTATAATATTAATATGCATATCTTTTCTATCACACTGCATGACAAATTCAACACACGTTTCTTAAACCAAAAACTGTATTATTTAGAGGTTACATTTTTGTACACACTTGAAAATGGGATAATTCCTGCAACATGTTTTGTTAAAAAAAAATTAAATAATGCAAGGGTACTATGGTATTTATTTTCAATATAACAATAATAATATTAGCCCATTATATATAGCATTATATATATATATATATATAATGAAATAAGAAATACAAAACTATGTAAAATATATAAGTAAACAAAATGAGATTGGTAGTGAATACTACGAAATGAAGACTTAATTGGACTTAATAGACAAGGGCCAAGACTTAATAGAGCCAAAGTCCAAGTAAATCTTTATCAAAGAAGTTTCCAATGTTACTGACTAAGGCTGAAATATTTATCAGACAGGCAATTAATTAATAGCCCAACAGCCAACAGCCATTGGCATGCAAAAGGGACCTCAAGTTTAATGTGGGATCTGAACCACAATTTTGCCTCTGAATTATAAACTGGTCTAATTATGGGGATGGTCTTTGCAGATGAACATAGAATTCAATAGTGCACACGTTAATCAACACCAGAGAATATCACATCCACTGATCACGCTCAGATCAATTCATTACCTCCAAGTAACTGGATTACAGGACACACCACTGTCCCAGTCTTTTTCTGCCCAACCTTAGAAGAGTATTGAAGGAGTGGAAGCAAAGTATTAAGGAAGACTTAACTGAAATGGCAACATCACTCAATTTTTTTGGAAAATCAGGAAGGGAGAAGTGGAGCAAAATGTTAAGGAGGACAAAACTGTAATGGCAACCCATATCAAGCGCCTTGCTATGGGTATAAGGTTAAGGTATAGTTATCCATCACCACCCATTCCTAAAAAAAACCTTTTGTGGTGCCATCCTTTTACTGAAATGGAGTTAAAGAGAATTGTTCATAAACCATAACATTCTGTTAGACAGAGGTTCTGATCAATGAAGGACGAGCAGTTCGAGGAAATAATGGTGGAAATCACGCAGTGGTAGAAAAGCCAGGGAAGACAAGCTTCCTTGTGGAGGACCCAAGACGAAGTTTCCAAGATGGACACTTCACTAAGGTTCCAATGATGATTGGTGTTACCAAACATGAGGGCAGCTTCTTTCTTGGAAGTAAGTCAACTTACAACGTTAATTTAAAAAATTTAATAGTCATAATGTTGACTCCGTGTATCACCCAATGATTTAAGTTATTTAGATCTGGTACCATATTTACCAATGAGATATGTCAATTATGTACGGCTAGAGGCTATAATTCTCTAATATTATTTTTAAATTATTAACTTTAAAAAATGTATACACTTTAAAATTAGCTAAGTTTATATAAAGAAATTATTTCAAAATTATTTTAATTTCACTTATTTTAAAATTATTACCATTTACTATAAAATGTTTTCCTTTACTTTAGTTAGTGACATCGATTTGAAAAGTAATTAGTAAGGTTTACTAATTTAAACTTAGTATTTTGGATAGTTTTGAGAGATAATTCAATCTTCTTTTGTTTTGAAAGACTAACATATAGAGGAACTATACAAAAAGTAATAAGAAACCCAGAAATGTATTCAAGGGAAAAATATGTTACCGAGTGAGTACAACAATTAGTCAATCAAGAAGTAGTCAATCAAAAATTAGAAATAAAGCCACAATCAAAGCCACCAGCTTGTGTACAGATGGTAACAAAAAAATATTTCACATATAAAAAGGTTGATTTACAGGAACAGATCACCTAGCTTCTGTTCATCAGACTACAACAGGGGTGTCTGATGATTCACATGTTTTGAGCTTACTACAGCAGAACCTCTGATAACTAACTCCTCCTGATATCCGACCGGTCTCTGTGATTTATTTTGCCCGTTGTGGTTGATTCTGTCAAAACGTGAAAGACTTATTCTAGTTGAAGAGACAATTATGTCCAGATATCGTCTCATTTTTCAGTTATCATATACATCTTGATGTTTCAATTAATGTGGTATAGATTGGTTATTGCAATACTGAATAGTATACAGTTGTTTTTCTCTGCATTTTATTTACTCTTCCCGATATCCGACTTATTGGTCAGTCCCATCATGGAGTTGGATAAGGGAGGTTCTACTGTTCTCTATTTTTGATGCCAATCACATAGTCCTTTGAATCCTTTTGGTCATCAGGTTACAGCAGACATCTTGTACTTCCTAACTACTCTTTGAGTTTATGTCAAGCATTTTCTTTTTAATGCTAAGCATTTTCTTTTTTAATCAGTCAAAAGTGTCTTGTTTCAGATATTCATGACTTCATTTTGGAAAGAAATAATGCCACAAACAACACAGATTACCTTGTTAATGACTTTCTGAAGGCAACTCTTCAGTTTAGTGGTAATTAAATGAACTTTTGTTATAAAATAGTCAAATATTTGTATTTTGTTCTATTCTAAAGAACACTAATGTTTTCTCAGACTATTTTACTTAAGTTAGGGTGGTAAGTACCCAGTTTTTTAAGAACACATACTTAGTTTTAATAAACCTATTGAGAGCTTTCATCCATTTCAAAAAGTAGCAAAATAAACTTAAGTATGGTTCAAACTGATAGTGACGAAGAAAATAAAACTAAGTGAATTAAATGATAAATACGTAGTAATTAATATTTGTTAGTTCTTTAAAAACCTATATCCATTATTACAAAAAGATCAATTTGAAAAAGCTCCTATAAAAGCTATTATTATAAAAGCAACATTTTCTTGTCAAATTAGCCAAAGTATCATTTTTATCAGCAATCAAAACAGGAAGAGCATTATAATTAAGTATTTATGCCTTTAAAAGTATTACTTGTATAGTTTTTTGAGGTTTATGATTTGGATTATATATGGGTATTCTTTTTATGACAAAGTTTTATTTGTATATTCAGTCTTTATAAAGTAGCCATTAACCCTTTGCGCTCAGATGAGTTTTTATAACTTGTCCTGTGCTCTCGGATGTCCAGCTGTACTGGCCGTCACCATTTTCTCGCCGAAGTCGAATTAATTTTCACATGAGCTGTCCTCCGGATGGCCAGTGGTACTGGACAAGATTAAATCCGAGTTGCGCTCGGAAGACCAGCAGTACTGGCCACTAAATATAATCATCTGTTTCTTTTGTGAGTATTATGTGCTAGGTTTGGGATGTGCTGCAATCTTTCGGAAAACTAATGACTAGCAAATCAGATGAATTCCCGCTTCTAAAATCAGATATGTGTTATGCTTAGTATGTTGTTCTGCTATTCTACTGTTGCGTTTATTGAAAATTGGTAATATTTAATGCTAATAAAAGCTGTTTTTAAATAACTGTACATTTTATTAATAATTCATTATTTATCTTAGTATTAACCACAGTAGATATTAAACATAAACCTAAAAATAAATGATAATTTAAATTTGGATGACTTGAGGCAATTATTGGAGGAGTATAATGAAAATGTTTTGTCATATTATTTTATTGTGAAATAGATAATGTTGTATTGACATTATTCTTTATTTTCGCTCGTTGTTTGCTTTAAAAACATTGCTGTAAACAAACCATGTTTGATTCAAAAATAATTACGAGCTGGTGGGAAAGGTTGTCGATCATGGCTTCCGAGCTGACAAAGGATTGTAGCGCGGCCAGTACTGCTGGCCACTCGAGCGGGTAGGACAACATCACGGAAAATAATTCAGAGCTGTCAAGGTATTGGCACGGCCAGTGCTATTGGCCAACCGAGCGCAAAGGGTTAACATTTAAATATTTTATTACTAGCTGACCCGGCAAACTTCGTAACACCTAACAGTACATGTTAACTTTAAGATTCTTTCTTCTTACGATTCTTTAAGATTGGCCATGTTCTGAAGTCGAATCATTACAGCTTCGTTGTGTAAATATTCTGGGTCGCAAGAACTAAGGACATCTATCAAGAACTTTGTAAACTACATTCCGTGCTGCCACCTATGATCAAATCTTGGAAATATCTCATGAAGTCCAAATTTTTGCTGCTAGAGTATGTTTTATAGCCAACTAAACACTCTGTTACACTAGGGACGTGTAGCCGAGATCGTTAAGGCGTATCACTGACGAGTGAAACGTCGAGGCCTTTCAGAAGTGCTAGGGTTCAAATCCCAACCATGAACAATCCAAATTTGGCTTGCAAATGTGTAGTATAGTGGGGGGAGAGCCCACCTCAAATAAACGGTGACCAGCTTGGGTGGGAGTTGACGGCATTCATAGTCTAAATAGGGATTTCAGTGGTCACCTGTTTTGCTTTTATGGTAATAAGGGTAAGTGGTAAGGGTAAGTGGTAAGGGTAAGTAAGTGGTAATAAAGGGGCACTGTATTCTTTATTAATCAATTAATTTAATTAATGTCAATGACAGACACCATCCGTCTTTGGACCCCAATGGGTTAATAACATTCCCGCAAAACAAATAAATCTGGGTGGATTGATTCACAATTTTCTAATCCAACTGAAACCCAAACCAAACCTAACTGTAATATGGCTTTTATATGAAACATATACAGCAGCTGACTATTATAATAAAAGTAATAAGTATAAACATTGTAATTAATTTTTATTTAACTAACATACAAGCATGTGACTATTAATAATATTAGAAAATAAGAAAATATAAAAACACAATCTCCAAAAACTGTTAACTATTTACGTGATGGTATTAACTTTCTAAAATTTCATGGCAATTGGATGAGTAGTTTGGCAGCTCATAAAGGACATACATACATTCATTCATTCTTTTTAGTGAATTTCTCATAGGGAAGAAGCTATTACCTTAGGTCTCATTGCAAGACTTAAGCCCGGGATTATTTTTTTGTTTTTAGGTGCCCAGAAGCCAAAATCAATAGTTGTTAAAATTTATGTATGTATATATATATATATATATATATATATATTGTTTGGTAGGAACATGTATTCCTACATTTTCTTGGACAAGTTCGTAGTCCAGACATATCGGTCAATTGGAATGGGTAGTTTTGAGGGTTTTGTACTAAATAAACGGTACCAGTGGACTGACACATACTTTCTCCCTTAAGTAAATTTAAAAAAGACAATAATAAAACAATAAAAATATCATGTTCTACAAGGTTATTCTAAATATCATTTAATAATTTATTGTTCAAATTGCATGGGTGAAACATCCCCCGGTAATACCAAGCTTTTTTGAGCTGGTTTTGTTCAGTGATTTGACCTTACACTTCATACCAAGTTTCATGGAAAACGGTTGGAAAGTAAGGAAGAAATTGATTTTTTTATATTCTCCATAAGAATAACATTGGGCGCTTTCAGACAACGTACTGCGTTTATCGTGAACAGTAAATTTAACTTTTCTCTGGAACCGTTAGTTGTAGACAAATAATTCAAAATACTAATTTGTTTAGTTTTTTAAGCTGGTTTCAATGGTACCAGTCAAGTTATACTTTACTTTTATTGTTTTCACTGAAAATTTAAAAATTTGTTTTTTTTTGACATTTAAAAGCCCATAACTTTTGAACCGTCATTTTTACAGATATGCGGTTGGTGTCAAATTATTTACTACTTTGTGCACTATAAACTATCAAATTTTAATCAAAATCGTTAGAGCCGTTTTTGAGAAAATTGGATTTTTCACGTTTTTTAAGGGTTTTTAGGAGTGAACTACCCTTAAAAATCAAAAATGAAAAAAAATGAAAAAAAACGCCTGGAGATATGGTGACTATATATATATATATATATATATACATGCCAAATTTCATCTAAATCGGACCAACGGGGTAGGCTGTGGCACTGTACACATCCAGACACACACACACACACACACACACACACACACGCACACACACACAGACACACGGACGGACAGACATCACCTCCAAACCCACTTTTTTGGATTCAGGGGACCCCAAAACGGATATATCCACCCTCAACTCAAATTCGAAAATTTTGACGAAAACAATACTTTCTCCATATACTATGTATAAGGGGAGAAAGTAAAAATTGGGGTTGTTGCGTTTTTCATATGCAGTTTAAAAAATTGTTTATTTTATCTTTCACCATTAGAATCAGCTTAAAAACTACACAATTTAGTTCCTTAAAGTTTTGCTCTATCTCCAATGGTTACCGAGATAATAAAAAATCTAAACACAGTATGTTGTATTGTGGGGCTCCAATGTTAATCTTATGGAGGATAGGGAAAAATTAATATTTCCCATATTAATCATTATTTTTGGATAAAACTTCACATTTAGCTTCATGTGGTTGAGATCTATCCATTTATAAATCATAATAATCATCACAGTTTATGTGTTTATCAAGGCAGCAAACCTGCATACTCTTTTCCCATATTAATCATATAGGGAATAGGCAAACTCCTTTATTTTTGGACATATATATATACAAACCTTGCTCGTATTATAGTATTGAATATAGTATAAATACCCCCGGCGCAGCAGACCTGCGTACTCAGCGAATTTCCCAAACAATAATATAATAATAATATATGACAAGTTTTATAAAAATCTGTTCATAAACATGAGAATTATTTGCATATTCTCCATAACATGAACATGGGAAAGAGTGTGCAGGTTAGCTGCTGTGAGGAACACTGAAAGTAGTCATTTCTACCATAAACAATTTTTATCTTAACATTTATACCAACTTTCATCAACATCTGTCCATAAATAAAGGAGTTTGCCTATTCCCTATATGATTAATATGGAAAAAGAGTATGCAGGTTTGCTGCCATGATAAACACATAAACTATAAACTATGATTTTTAAGTATAAATAGATAGATCTCAACCACATGAAGCTAAATATCAAGTTTTATCCAAACATATTGATTAATATGAGAAATATTAATTTTTCCTTATCCTCCATAAGATTAACATTGGATCCCCACAATACAACGTACTGTGTTTAGATTATTTAATATCTCGGTAACCGCTGGAGATAGAGAAAAACTTTAAGGAGCTTAACTGTGTAGTTTTTTAAGCTGATTCCAATGGTGAAATATAAAATTAGAAATATTTAAAAATTACATGTGAAAAACGCAAAAAACCCCATTTTGGGGTACAAAACCCCCCCAAACTACCCGTTCCCATTGACCGATATGTCTGGTTTACGAACTCGTCCGAGCATTTGTAGGAATATACGTCTCTCTAACAAATTTGGTCTCGATCGGGCCATTTTCACGAGAGTTATTGTGTTCACAGACATATATATATATATCTATATATATATATATATATATATACATACATATATATAAAAAATTTTAACCACTATTGTTTTTGGTCTCTGGTCACCTAAAGAAGAAAAAATAACATGGTCCCGGGCTTAACTCTTGCCATGAGACCTACGGTAATAGCTACTTCCCTATGGGAAATTCACTAATATATCAATAATAGTATAAATAATGCGGAAGTTGTAATTAACAAATATTGTGATGGACTGTTATTATTCATAGGAATTGATGACACTACTGGAGCCATAACTGATGTATTTCAAGATAAGTACTTCAGAGTTGAGGAAATTGGAAATTTCATGGCAATGGTTCCAGGACTAGTTGATGTAGGTATTGCTCTCTATCTGTTAGTATAGCTACCATGAGTAATTTACATATTTTCAACCTCTATTAAACCCAACACCCTTCACAATTGTTATTATCATCAGAATAATCCTAATTTATAACCTTACTAGCTGACCCGGCGAACTTCGTCACGCCTGACAGTAAATACATATGTTAAGATTGGCCATGTTTGAAGTCGAATAGCAATACGGCTTTGGGATGGCCGAATATATTAGTATTAGGTTTTCCATATTAGTTTTTCAAAAGTAACTGATGCATAGAGAAACTAATATGCCATACCGACTAATACTAATATCTGTATATCATAAAGCTACATCACTCTGGCACATAATAATATATCTTTCAACTCTGTTACTCTTGATATTATATTAGGTTTACAAGCATAATTTGTATCTGAGACATATTAGTTTTCTAAAAACTAATATCTCATGCGACACTCAATCGCGTCTGCTTTGAAATGTCAGATGCGTATTGCGTAATTCTGTCTTTCATGTCCAGACAGGATTTATCCATTACCTGGGTAATGGATAATCTTTTAAAATTATCAGTCCAGTGTCTCCTGTCAACTGGCTTGAGTTCAAGTTCAAGACGGCTCTAGCAAATTATTGAGTTTTTAGTAATTATTAATAGTATTATTATTAATTATTATTATTAATAATAGTACAATAATGAAATAATTGTTTTTTAGTGAATTTGTTTGTGCAAAGGAGTTTGTGAAGCAGGTTTTTACAGCAATAATTAATGTAGTTTAAATTTGTGTTTAGTTTTCTTCAGTTTAAAAATTTATTGTAGTAAATACTGATTTATTGTGTTAATGTTTTTATACTTTTTAACATTTTTAAATTTATAGGGCTACTTAAAGATTGCTAAAATGAGTTGCCGAAAAAATAATAGCCCCTTGTGGTCCTACTTTACAATTTTGAATGCCAACATAAAATCAGCCCAATGTGACCTTTGTGGCCTAAAACTATCTTTTAAGGGAACAATTTCAAATTTGAAAGCCCATCTAAATAGAAAACATCCCACCATCGACGTGAAACTAGAGAAAAAAGTACGGTACATTCTCAAAATAAACCATCTGTTTCTACCAGTTTTTGTTAATGTAGTTTTATTTTAGTCTAACATGGCAAGGTTTAACTTTTTTGTATCCATATTGTATTGTATTAAGAAAATCAAATCAAATTTACTATTATTTATAGTAATTAGTAATCAATTTACAGTTTATAATATATCTTATTTTATAATGTTTGACATTGCGATTTATTTTGCCTTCTAATTTTCAGAATTAATTGCTTTCTTTATTTGACGTACTATTTCAACTGCATTAGGTTATACGAAACAGACAACGCTTAATGTAAAAACTAATACCGGTATTATACAGACATATCGTGTTTGTATCACCACGCATCCCTGAATCAGTTTTCAGAAACCTAATATCAGATATTAGGTTTTCGAAACTAATATTTCTTCACAACTAATATGGAAGTAACTAATATCGTCGGATATCTAATATGGCACATCCCTAATACGGCTTCATTGTAAAAGGTTATATATTCTGAGTCGCGGCATAGTGAATAACAATACTGAAACGATAAAACATAACATTCCGAGGTTTTAAGGAACTTGAGCAGTTCAGGTTTGTCATTGGTTGTGAGCAGGGCCGTATTTCCCTAACGGCGGACAGGGCGGTCGCCGGGGGCCTCGGGCTTGGGGAGGCCTCACTTGGGGCATAATTTTTTTATAAATATTTTCGGAAAAGGAATTTTATCGGTAAAATCTGTTAGTACAGAATTAAACCCCAGATTTGTCTGCTTTCTGTTTCCTTTCATAAATGAATATCAATATAAATTATTATATAAAATAAAATAATTTATTAGCTAGTCTTTTACAGTTTTGTTTGGGTAATTTTATAAAGTTCGATTGGCAACACTGGTCAAGACAGGTGCATAACCATTGATTATCTATGGCATAACCTCTAGCTTTGATGTGTTTAGTGAAATGACATCAAAAATTTAGAATTGCTTCAAGTTTTACATGTTTTACTTTCTCCCCTTATACATAGTATTTGGCGAAAGTATTGTTTTCGTCAATTTTTTTGAATTTGAGTTGAGGGTGGATATATCCGTTTTGGGGTCCCCTGAATCCAAAAAAGTGGGTTTTGGCGTGATGTCTGTCCGTCCGTGTGTGTGTGTGTGTGTGTGTGTGTGTGTGTGTGTGTGCCTGGATGTGTACAGTGCCACAGCTTACCCCGTTTGTCCGATTTAGATGAAATTTGGCATGTATATATATAGTCACCGTATCTCCAGGTGTTTTTTTCATTTTTTGAATTTTAAGGGTAGTTCACCCCTAAAAACCCTTAAAAAACGTGAAAAATCCAATTTTCTCAAAAACGGCTCTAACAATTTTGATTAATTTAATAGTTTATAGTGCACAGAGTACTAAATAATTTGACACCACCCGCATGTCTGTAAAAATGACGGTTCAAAAGTTATGGGCTTTTATAATGTCTTATTTTATCTTATTATATTCTTATTTTATTACCTTATTTTAATGCGCCTTAGGCCTCAATTCCCAAATACCGCAAATCAATTTTAAAACAAAAGAATAATTGTTACAAAAATAAACCATAGAAATTTATAAACCCCCTAAACTCCAGCTACCGAAGAATCATAATATAGGGGGCCTCTCTGGAGTGAGCCGGCCGCGGCCACATACATCCAAAATACGGCTCTGGTTGTGAGATGCATACATTATTTCATTTAAATTCTACGGTAATGAATTTAAGTGAAATAACGTATAACTAATTTTTTTATTTGAAATTTTTTACCCTGATAATTTAAGTTTCATTGATGGACAATCAAAGTGAGAATGTCTATGTTTCCATTTCTTTATTTTTAGCGGATTCTCTCTTTTAGCGGACTGTCGGTGTGTGTGGGTTTGTTTGTTTGTTTGTTTTCATGTGTGTGGCACAAAAATTGAAGAACGGCTGCAAGAATCATTTTGAAATTGGACACGTAGAATACATTCTTTCATACAATATATGTCATGAGTTAAAAAAATGGTGAAAGTTTAGTTTTGTAATGTTTTAGGAATGAATGTGTGTTTAAAATAATCTGAAATTCCTTATTGTGATTAAAATAAAAGGTAAATACTCAAACAATGCTCAGTGTTCTTCAAACACTCAGCTGCAATTCTTCATGAAATTCCTTTAATTTCAGTTTATATTTATTTATTTGTCTACCAAGAGGTATCTAAACGTGAAGATAATGTAGTTTTATGCTTGTGGATAATACGTGAGGGTTGTCTCAGGTCCTTGGCCCCTAGCCCACTTGGAGGGCCCCTCAGCTGTGGGTGGTGTGTCCTTGCTGTCTCTAGGACGCTTAGGTCAACTCCTCTGAGTCCTGCAGCCACCGTGGGGCCTGGTGTTTTCTTCCCTTTGTTCCATCACCACTTGGCTGGATTGAAGGACTCACCTTTGGTCTGGAGCTTGGCCTTTAACGCCTCTCTTCTTCCATTATTGGACAGCTTCGCAGTTTTATCTTGAGTTTTCAAGCTGTTCAGTTGCATCTTCTAGTGCAACCGCTTTGAAAGAGGGAGAGCCTAGAGGCAGATGTCCTCCATCAACTCTAATACAGCAGAAGGATCCACCTCCAGTCTGGAGTGAGATGGAACTTCCTAGAGTTCCAGCTCCCGAGGAAGGAGAGACAGCCTCTGAGAGGGCTGATCCTGGGTTTTGGACGCCACTTCTAGAGTGAGATCGAGGGGTGGTTTTGGTTTATTTTCTTTTTTATGATCCATATAAATTCCACGAGCAGCCAGGAAGTAGAGGTCCACCTAAGCATGCCTGGGTAAGGCTAGGGTAATCAAGGACGTTGTAACGGATAAAAACTACTAGAGGGGTCCAGTTACACGTTTTATTTGCCACGGATAGCCTCGGGGACACTGAATTGCCCAGGGTTTGGTTAACTTAATTTTGAGAAAACTAATTGATTTATTTTATATGGTTTGTGAGGGCTCAGAAATCCGTCACCATTTAATTCACAGTAATCAGAGGGTGTGTATCATCCTCGCCCCACGAACCCCTAAACAATTTGGAAAAAGTTTTTTTTATTCTTTTTTCATTAATTTGATTACTTTAATTCTCTCTTTCTTCTCCTTATTCCAGCCTGGATCCTAGCTGTCTCACACAACACCAGGCTTATTCCAGCCTTATAGTATCGGTATTTGTTATTTTATAAACACCAGACTTATTCCAGCCCTAGACTACTAGCTGTATTATATTAATCCAACACCAGTCTTACTTCAGTCCTGTACTCTACCTGAATTAATACACATCATCATCATCATTCGAAGGGGCGGATTTCCCAAGGCGCTTCAGCCGTTGCAGCTTTTTGCGCACCCCTAAAATTCTCTTTCCTGGAGAATCAGGAATCTTCTAGATGAAGAGACCTGTAAAACTGCAGCATCCTGTCAACGAGCTCGTCAGGAGGCAGAAAACTACCCCTTACCAAGTTGCCCAGAGTGGAGGACCTTACCTCTGCCAGCTCTGCGCAATCAAAGAGTAGATGATTTGCAGTTTCCTCCTGCAGATAACATTTCCTACACAGGGGGTCGCCGTTGAAGACCCCCATACGTAGTTGGTGCTTCCTCAGATTACCGTGACCAGTGACGATACCTGTGACAAGTTTGGCATCCTTCCTGCCAAGTTTCAGGAACCTCTTTGCAACTTGACGAGAAGGAGAACGAAGATTAAGCTTACTAACTCTATGCAGGGAAAGTTCAGCCCATCTTTTCTTATGACAATCCCTAGCCCAGGAATCGACAGTCTGAAAAACCGCAGCGCGGGAAACACCACAGAAGGGTTGAGGACCACAAAGGGGGGATGATGCAGCCCTATTGGCCAGCCCGTCTGCCACTTCGTTACCATCCACCCCTGAGTGCCCTGGAACCCAACAAAGGGTGACTTCATTGTGTCTGCCTACACAGGACACAAGCCTAAAGCAGTCCCACACAACCCTAGGGTTGAACTCTACCGAGTCCAAAGCTTTAAGGGCCGCCTGACTGTCAGAGAAAATATTGATAGAAAGGCCCTCATGACCCAGCATCAAGATGTCTCTGGCACATTCCATAATGGCAGTGATCTCGGCCTGGAAAACAGTGGGGAAGGTCCCCATGGAAATACCTGACCGTACGTTGTCCTGCACCCCGTAGATGCCTGCTCCTGCGCCCCGACTGCTCTTGGACCCATCAGTGTACCACTCCTGATCACGGGGTGGTAGTGGGCAGGCTCCATCCTTCCATTCGTCCCGTTGCGGAAAAAGAACTCGGAAAGACCTGCCAAAAGAAAATGTTCTCGGAAGATAATCAGAGGGCATACCTAAAATGTCGCTCTGAACTATCCCCAAAATTCTGGTATGACCACGTAATTCACCTGGCCTATTCCAGAGGCCTTCTCCACAGAGGCGGTATGCACCCATTCTGGCAGTCATCCTGATGTGAATGTCTATGGGCAAAAGATCAAGCAAACAGTCAAGAGTGGCCCCAGGAGCGCTGCTGATCGCCCCTGTGATCATGAGACATGCCAGCCGCTGAACGGCTGCCAGCCTTTTCACAGCAACACCTAAGTCCATCTTGGTCCACCAAACCAGAGACGCATACGTCATAGTTGGTCTAACTACTGAAACATAGAGCCAATACATTAGCCCCGGTTTCAGTCCCCATGCTGCGCCGACCATACGCCTGCATGCAAACAGAAACCACTTACCCCGGTCAATAACCCGTTGTAAGTGAGATTCCCAGCAAAGCGTCCGATCCAGAATGATCCCAAGATACTTCACCTGTTTTTGCAGGTTGATCAAACTCCCCTGCAGTTTGAGCGGGCCAACCCCGGTCAGCTTTTTCCTCTTGGTAAATGGTACAGCAACCACTTTAGAGGGATTCACAGATAGACCGACCTCATTGCACCAACCATCCACAAGCCTTAGTGCAGAGTTCATGAGGTCAGTAACTGTATTGTTAAACTTACCTATCACAAGGATGGCAATATCGTCAGCGTATCCTTGAGCAAAGACACCACTGTCATTAAGCCTTCTAATAAGGCTGTCTACCACCAGGTTCCATAAAAGGGGTGAGAGAACGCCTCCCTGTGGACAGCCCCTTGTTGACCTGGCTACTACCTCTACTCCCTGTAGAGAAAGCTTCACATACCTATTGCGTAGCAGTGCCTCAATCCATCGGCAGATGACATCGCTGAATCCTCTAGATCTAGCGGCGTTCAACATGGCATCCAAGGCCGTGTTGTCAAAGGCTCCCTGAATGTCCAGGAACGCTCCAAGTGCCACCTCTTTATGGTCAATAGCTCCTTCAATTCTGCACACCAACTGGTGCAGGGCGGACTCGCAAGACCTACCCTGAATGTAGGCATGCTGGTTTGGGTGTAAAGGGGCAGACTTCAGCGAAGAGTCCCAGATATACCTTACCACCAACTTCTCCAGAGTCTTCAACAAGAAAGAAGACAATGAAATCGGCCGAAAGGATTTCGGGTCCGTGTAACTATTCTTACCCGGTTTTGGGATAAACGCTATCCTGGAAGTCCTCCATGCAGCAGGAACATGTCCCAGGGCCAAGCTCGCTCTAAAAATACTACAAAGGGCCGGGAGAATGATCTCTACGCCCTGTTGTAGAAAAACCGGCCGGACTCCATCCGGACCCGGTGACTTGAAAGGACTTAGAGAGCCTATAGCCCACCTTATCCTGCTGTAGGTGATGATCCTGCTGGCGGCACCCCACCTGGTTGCACAGGCCCTCCGCGACGCAGACTCACCTAATTCACCAGTTTCTCCACCAATGATGCATCCAGGAAAGTGTACCTCAGCCATACGTTCCAACACCTCCTGTGGTCTGTGAAATAACTCACCATTAGGTCCTTCCACGGAGCCCAGAGTCAGGGTTCTATCCTTGGCCAAGACCCTGCGTAGCCTGGAAGTTTCCTCAGTGCCCTCCAGCCCCGAGCAGAAAGTATGCCATGACTTCCTCTTTGCCCTTCTGACAGCGAGGTTATACCTGGTGAGCATGCTGTGGTAACAGTCCCAGCTGTTGTTGGACTTCGCCCTTCTGAATAGAGCTCTTACCCGTTTCCTCATGCTGGCCAGTTCAGAATTCCACCAGCTGCATTTGGCGGACCTAGCCTTTGCTAATGGACAGCTCTCCTCGAAGGAGGAGACAATCAAGTTCCCTAGAAGGCTTGCAGCCCTATCCAGTTCATCCGTATCCTTGGCTCGTAGAGCTTGCCCATCGAGTTTTTCACCAAGTTTTCTTTTGAAGACAACCCAGTCCGTCTTCCTAGGGTTCCTAAATTCAGACAAAACAGGCACAAAGTCCCCTATAGCATAGAGGATATGACAGTGGTCAGAAAGAGAGGGTTCGGGAGAGACATGCCAACCTATGACCCTGTCCTGAAGCCCCTCAGAATAAAGTGTTAAATCTATCACAGAGTTACCAACTCGACTAGAAAAGGTTGGCACAGAGCCAACATTGGCTATAAACAAACTGCTAGATGCTATAAAGTCCAGAAGCTGCCTACCTCTGTGGTTTGTCTCCCTACTACCCCAGATGGAGTTGTGGGAGTTGGAGTCGCACCCCACAAGCAGGTCCACCCCCTCCAACGCAGCACGGTCCACCAGCGCCACCATTTCAGCCGGAGGGACTGCGTCTGCATCTCCGGGCATGTAAACGGACGCAAGGAGGAGCGGTTTGCCAGAAGACCCACATATCGTCCAAACTGCAACGACGTCCCTGGAACAGAACTCGAGAACTGGCGAATGGGCCAGGCCACTTCTGACCCACACACAAGCCCTCGAGTTGGAAGCAGAACAAGAGATTAGTTGCCCCCCAAGGGCACCTAGTCCTGAAATTCTCCCATTCCGAACCCACGGTTCCTGAATGAGAGCAACATCCACAACTCCTCTAGCTGTGGCCTTGTGTAGGACTGCAGTCGCAGCCTTACTGTGTTGCAAATTTACCTGGAGGAGGTTTAGTGTCATCCCCAGATGGTGCAAACCCCACACCCGAGAGCACCCTTAAGGTAGTTCTCGAGATCCCCAGGTAGGTATGCCAGCCCCTCTCCTTCAACAAAAGAGCGCTGCGTTCATCAATGATTATAACTAATGATTGATGAGTTTTGTCCTTCCTGCAGCTGACCACCCGCCAGCCCCCAGTCAGGATTCCAGGATTCTGAACCTGCACAATCTCCAAAATCTTTTTGGGTTCGAGGTCGCAGGCGCGCCCTTCCGCCCGCAGAAGAACCTTGGCGGACCGCAGGAGATCCTTGTAATCCCCTACAACCACCTTGGCGCCCTCCTTGAACTCAAGCCCGTCAAACGACCTCTTGACCCAGGACACCGTCGCATCACTGCCACAGGCGATGACAAGAGCTCCCAGCTCCTGATAAGTATTGTGGATCTGAACCGGTTCTGTCTGTTCGATAACCTTATCGAACATAATTCCCTGCAACAGACCACAATCTTCGGCAGACAGTTTCACCTCCGGAAACGATGTCGGGACAATGGCGATCTTCGTCATCATTAGGCGATCCTTGTAGGAACCACCTGCAGACGTTGACACCATCGGAGCCGGCGTGTTCTGACCCTCCGCCGGGGGTTTGTGATCCCATCGGGGTTTCTTTCTCACAGGAGCAACTGCCGCCTTGGTTGCCCTGCGCATAGGTGACACACCTTTATTGTCTTTCAGCTCCCCTTTGGGGCTGGGGGTTTCAAGCCGCTTCCTCTTCATCAGCTTGCGGTACTCCTCTCTCGGAAGCCAAGTCCCATCCTTGGTCTTTCTCTCCCTCACCAGCTCCAGCCTTCCGTGCAGCCCCTTCCGCTGTTCCTTGGTGAGCGAGGCCCAGATCACATCGTCTGAGATGTCCAGGGCAGACTCCTGCTCTGGCTTTCCTTCTGATGTCGTCGTACCAGACACATCAGCCTTCGATGTATCTGAATCAACATCATTAGCGATGGAAGGTGCCTGGACAGCCCTGTGCGCCATCTCCAACACCTCCAAGGGTTCCAAAATATGCTGTTGTTTGCCCTCCCCAGAATCCACGGGCAAGCCCTCCGAAGAGGGGTGGGATTGAGTGCCAGTGCACCGACCCACCTGGGGTATATCCGTTTGTTTTCCATCAGCCATTTTTTTCGAGGATTGAGAATTTTTTTGTGTTAGCAGTTTGACGACCATTCCGCAAATATTGCTCCGCTCGCCAATATCTGAAGACTGGGCCCTTTCGGAGTTGCACCCCTCATCGTCCCCAGCTCAGTCCTGAAACAGCTGCACACATACCTGTCCCAGTCGGCAGTGCGGTGGCCGTTGAGTAATTACCAATCACTCCGCCCTTCCGCTAACTGAGTGTTAGGCCGTTCCAGTGAACCTCACCTCCGCCCCAACACTCTACATGAGACGCTGCTCCCCGTCTCACGGGCAATTTGTCGACCGCCAGGTCTAGATCCGCTGCCTTCTGCTAAAAACAGGGGCACCCCAAGTAGGCTGTGTGCAAGCACACAGCATGACCGGCAACCAGGCCAATCGGGCAGCAAAAAAATGCTGCTTCACAGCGGTCTTGCAGAGGCAGTATGCCCCACGAAACTCGAGTGGCACTGACTTCTGCCTGGGGGCCTTACGGTACCCCCTCACCTCCAATTAATACACAACTTAGGTGCTTACTCAAATTGTCTACTACAGAAATCAACTCAACTATAATAATTAAATAAAAAGTTCCTTTCCCGGAAAAACTAAAATATTTTTAGTAAACTGATTAATAATTCTTTTATTATTTGAAACAAGTTAGCAAAGACGAACAAGGGGCTATCCCAGACTTACTGTACCGCGGACCTTGTTCCCTACCCCTTGGTCTCCTATACTGTATCGGAAGCAGGTTACCTACAACCTGCAGGTCTGAGAGCCGGCGAACGAGTGTCGCTTGGACAACTTGGACTGCCCTCGTTCGCCGTAAGTCTCCAGGGCTCCGCACTCCTTCCCCCACCACCGACGGTGGCGCGGTTCGTGGCAGCTTCGTAAACTACGGCGCTGTTTAGCCTCAGCTGGTGCGATCATTTAAATTCAACTTAAATTAAAACTAAATTATAGGGTACCTACCTTATTTTTGCTTCTCAAAAGGTCAAGGTCTCCAGGTATCCTGAAGGCTCTGCTTCACCACCGAATTCTAGAGGTCCAGTGGCATTTACCCTTTCCGTACAGGTCCCTTGACACCACTGGATTAGGCTGAAACAGAAGAAGCAGAAGGAAATGAAAAGGGTGGGAAGAAATGTTCTTTGATAGGAAAGAGGAGAGAAAGGTAGACCAGCAACAAATGGAAGCATACTGATCAAAGCATCACAGAACAGAAAAAAAGGGATCTGGCTGTGACTCGGAGTCAACAGCCTACAGGGTTTCCTGTGTAGTTGAAAGCCAACTAACACCTCTGGGGATGTAATTATTAAGTAACTTATATAATAAATTACTAGCCACAGGGGTTTCCTGGGTTTGTCCATCTCATTTGCAAATAGTTGAGCATGCAGTAGAGCGTCGATTATCCGAAGCCCGGTTACGGTATCCGAAATATTGGTTAATAAAATATATGGTTTGCGTGTTGTTGAGTTGATGTTCATAGAACTTTTTTAAGCTTTTTCTATTGGATTTTTTAAAGCTCAAAATGTTTTTGTACTTTATATAGAGTTCTCTTGTGAGTATCACATTATAAAAAGTAAATTAAAAAATATTTTTTTATATGTATGTGCATTGAATATCATTTTCTCATCTGTGACCGATTATCCGAAAATTCAGTTATCTGAAAACCCTTAATCCTCTATTGTTTCGGATAATCTCTACTATACCACAAAATACTGTTCTTCGAGCCAATAAGTATTCATTGAAACAACCATAACATTTAAGGAACAAAGATGCCCATTACAGTATAAAAGAATGAAGTATTACTTAGGAAATTCTTAGTAAGGCTCACACACACAAGGAGGGATAGTAGGGTGGTACTTCTCATACATACTAGAGTAGAACATTTAAAATTACATATTACGTCACCAGGCCTGCAAGTATTAGGGGATGTAGTGTTTTTAGGTGTTGAATTTCATAGCTTTACTTTGAACAATGAACTATCAAACTTTAAAACTTGTATATTTTAGTATTTAATATATTTTTATTTAATTTCCCTGTTAACAAAAGGAAAATGTAATTTGTTTACAGATATGTGGTGTGACTTTACTGAAAGCTTGCACCCTGCAACAGGCCCGACGCAATGCACATCTCAAACCTACCTACCTATATACCTTCAACTTTAAAGGACAATACACCAAGTTTGGACAGGGCGAAGAGGCCCACCATTACTCTTTCCCGGGAGGTAAATATTTATAAGAAAGTTAATTAAAAATGCTGTGTTACCTTGATCCACTTATTCATGATAAAGAATTATTTAGAAATTTCCAGTTACCAAGTTTTTTTATGAAGTAATATTGTATGCTCATTGCTCATATATAGCTTCTTTCGCTATTCTCTATATTGCTAAGTATGTATGCTATATTCTAGAAGAAGCCTTGGAAGAAAGCCTCTAAATATATTGTTATGAATTCACTTTTTAAATGTGAAAATACAGAGTAATAGCCTTTTAACTTTATTTTTTATATGGTGACCAGCCCAGGTAGGTATTTTAAGCCAAGTACGAATGAGGAATGAGTGTAAGATGATTGTGGTGTGCTCATGTCTCATTTCTGACTAAGGCTGACTTGGCTAAGCTTGACTAGAAAAGACTGTTAATTAATATTTTTTCAATGTTCAAAAAACATGTTCACTGCATTGCAAGATCCTGAAGTTTCGTACAATAGCCTAAATCTGATGCGGTAGCGCGAGTATGACATTCTGTCTGAACTTCTGGTATCAATAATTCAATGTAGAATAAACATAGAGAATTGAAATTTTATACGTGGTGAGACATGAAAATGTTGTCTGAACCTTTTGACCAGCAAAAATACTTTTGAAGTAGCTGTAGATAACACTGAGGGATCTGTCTTGCAACTTTCAATGTATAGGCAGTCACCACAGTTTTGTTTCACAAATAAAAAATGTAAATGTAATTGAGTTCAATATTTTTAAGTTAATATTTCATTAAAATTTTAGGTGTGGCACACTCAAACGACCTATTGTATCTTTTTCCAAACACTGACGGTAATCTGACTGGAGTGGACAGAAGAGTGGCTCAAACAGTGGTTGATCTGTGGACTAGCTTTGCAGCCAACGGGTAAGGCAACAAGTCCATCGTTCAGAGTATAAATAGCTAATAATTTCATTTTGTGAAATCGTTTTCTCTACCATATGTGTATCTGAAATAAGTAAATTTGAGGAAAAAAATTTTGTTAAGTGTTAAGTCAGCTACTTAAATACCTTGTATGTATTTTACTTTGTAAGATCCTCAAAGTGTTCTCAGACAAAGTGATATCTTTCTAAAACAGTTTGATTGCAGTAGCGTTATTAATATGAAAAACAGCTTCAGTTACAGACCCATTTAACTCTCCTAACAGTCCTTTTTACCAGACAATCTGTTTCGCCATTTCAATTACTGCTACGTACTCTGCTTTAGTTGGAAAAAGATATACAGTACATTCTTGTTTCTTTGAAAACCAACTTATTGCTCCTCCTGAAAACATGCAAATAAACCCAGATAAAGACTTTCTCTGCTCAGCAGCTCTTGCATAATTGCATCACTGTACCAATTAAGAATCCTCTATACTTTATTATATTTTAAGGAATAATTCTTTGTGCATTGAAGATATCTCAAAATTTGCTTAATTTGAGATAAATTTTTAATTGTGGGTTTGTTCACATGCTATGCAGTAATACAACCTGCATAACATGTATCTGGACGGGTATTATACTAGGATAAAATCAATAGAAGCTTCAAGGTCAAATTTAAATTAAGTCTTATGGTTCTTATAAACACATGTCATTGAATTCTGACTATTGTTTATTATTAGTACCTGGTGACCAAGCTTTGCTCAGATAGAATAAGATATGTACTATACAAGTTAATTAGCAAAATTAAAACACATTTATTACTGAATGAAAACTTTTATGTGGTTTAAATAAAACCGATTTCCTACACCTTAATTAATATAGCACAAACACTGAACAAAAATATAATTCCCGGGTGGGGATCGATCTCATAACCTTCAGCATTAGAAACCAATGTGCTACCATTGAGCTACGGCGTCCGCCAGGTTGACAATGTTGTTTAACATGTTTTATCAAACTTCAATTAATTGTTTTACCTAATCATAAATGATTATTGAATTATCCATACAGATATTATTAGCCTGTGAGCAACTTATTTTGTTAGAAACATAATGAGGATTAAAGAAGCAAAAGAGAAATTTAATTTACACCAGTTAATTGGTTTGTTACAGTGGCTTCAAGCAATATAATGAATACGTTTTCTATCAAAATACAAAAAATTTTGGAAATACTTTCATCTGCTTTTATTTTGGACAGTTATTTTACCCTTTAGTTTTTACAAATTGTTTAGTTATTTGATAATTTTTCATTTATACATAAAATAAATATTTATGAAAAACCTCTATTCACATCTTAAAAAGAGCATATTGTTAGTCATTTTCACTCGACAACTGTCAAACGGTTATAAACAGATGTTTTGTTTTGTATTGTTTACATTTGATTCTCCATAAGCGTAATGTTAATTTTTTAGATTTTAAACTTAATATTACAAGAAAACAAGAATTTTCCTGGACATTAGACCTATCTAGAACTTATTTTCTACTCGGAAATTAGTTATTTCCAAAATTTAAAGAAAATCGTTAGAGCCGTTTCGAGATCCGTGTGCAAATATATATATATAAATACAATCCTTGCTCATATTATAGTATTGGATTGGATTTTCCAATTTTTTGTAAACATTCTTAAAAAAGCTCTTAACTTATGTTACAGTGATTGAACCAAGAATATTGCATTCACTACAGTGAGGTTATTTGTTATATACTACTTATACCAATAAATTTCCCTTTTTTATCACACGTTTTATATTTTTATTTTAATAATGATGGTTCAAGATGTTCAAAAACAATCTAAAGAAATAGTATATACAACGTGTACACCTATTGAGAGAACTTGTGACGTGTAAACCAAACACGAAGATTGGCGATGTCTTGCTAAAACTCAAGAATGTATTGCTGAGGTGTGTAAGATATCTCGGTCGTCAGCACCAAGAACATGACAAGAAGCAGGGAAAAGTCTAATGAATGAATCAGAGGAAGAAAATGATTGCCAAACTATTTAATAATCGTTTATTTATGAATCAGACTTAAGTGTTTGCATCATTAAGAGAAATAACTTGATACTATATTGTAAAAGAGAACGCGAAAAAACTCCGCGTTAAAAATTCTTTTAAAAATAATTGTAAAATATTACTCAACTATGCAAATAAAACTGGTCATGCACTGTATTTATTTAATCTATAGTTTTACATGAACCATGGATGTAGACAGCATCACACTGCGAATGGAAAGTAACCAACAGCTGAGGTTATTAAAGCTTTAGAAATAAAATGTTTTGATGGCAGAAAATTTTTAAACAAACCTATTCCCTACATGGTTAATTTTAGAAATTTTTAACAGCTTAAAATGGAAACCTTTAGTTTTTTTCAAAAGATTTTCACAATACTATCTCTGGACATTATTGTAGAGCAATAGAGAGATAATATAGAGAGATAACAATTAGAGGATTAATTAATTTCTTTACAATATTTCATAAGATTGAATTTGTCAATGGATAGTTATGAAATCAGCTATTCCTTCAATACCCTAAACACTACTTAATTTTTTTACTTCCAATTTTTTATTCTTGGACAGAATCACTCCAATCTCACTTCAAAGAAAAAAATAAAGGTTCAAAGATTAGAAAAATTATATATTAGAGATATTATAGTTCCCTGTTTTTGATTTATAATGTGATAACTATCATTGTTAGGGTACTACTGATACTTTGAACTTATTACTTTGTACTTATACTTTAAGAACTTGATTTAATATAGTTTTATAAAACATAAAATGTTTAAACTGTTCCTGAGTTACAGATACCCTAAATCGAAGCTCATGTCGAGCTCCTGGCCCCCGATGTCCACCACTGTTGGCCCTTATCTGAGGATTGACGAGGCTTCATCTGTCAGAGATAACTTCTACGTTGAATACAACATCACAGCGACTGAGGGGTTACAAGTCTACATGCAAGAACTATCAAGTGCTTCCAGATCAATCGATACTTTTATAAATATTTTAACATTAATTTCAATACTAATTGTTAGTAGATAGGCTATTCTGACAAAAGAACTTTTGAACAGGGTTATAAATACCGTACTTAAGGGAAAGAATAATTTACAGTACTATTTAGGCTTGAGAGTACTGTAAACCCTCTTATATAAAATATTCAACTACTATTTTTTTCTGCGGTTGGATGTTCATTCTCAAAATCCAAAGCTTGACTTACTTTAACTAAACTTGGGTGGCATTATAGAAACAGGTTCCATGGCACAAACTGCAATGCAATTGCAGATCATTCACACAGAACTCATGAGGATGATCAAGTATTATGATCTGTAGTGCAACAGCAGGGATCAATGTTGCAACGGTGTAGATAATAGTGTTTATATTTGATAAAACCAATTTAGAATTTAAATTAAATTCTTTCTTTCAGTGAAAAGTCATTTCCATTCAGCTGTTCCATGTTCAACGCAATCATTACTGTTTAAAAGACTTATTGTAACAGTTTTCATAAAAAAAAACTTGAACTTCTAACTTCTTTAAATGGAAAATTGCTGAGAGATCCCATATAATACCAGGAAACATTGATTAAATATTTACATACCAAATTGAGGTTTAAATCAATATGATTAAAATGATAATGTGTATGTGTCTGGCTAATCCCAGAAACGCCTGCATTTTGTAGATGAGGGTAAAAACTTATTAAGTAAGTAGTATTATTTTATTTTCCTCCCAGAGACAAATGCTCCACCCCTCATGCTTTCAAACTACAGTGGAACTTGGTTATAACGTCATTGAAGGGACCACACAATTAATGACGCTATATCAGAGTGACGCTATAAAAGAGGTTACATAATTTTAATTTAAAACCGAGGAAAAATAGGGAAACACATTTTTTACATGAAATTAAGACATTTAATGAAGGCAATTTGAAATACACCGTAAGTTTATGTTTATGACTGACTGGACTACTCTACTATATAAAAAATCGAATTTGAAAATATTGCAATGAAGTTCGGCTTGGTGAATTCATCTGTTGGTTCGATTTTAAAAAACAAGCCTGAACACACGTCTGCTATCTTACGTCCCTCCTCACACGCTCTTATAACTCACACCTTTTCTTCAGCAAAACCTTTCTCTTAACACTTGCCATTATTTTTCAATACTGTATTCGTAAATTAAAATAACGAAAAACAAACTGTAAAAGACATACACTGAACTAACGATATCTGCACGAACTGTAGGTACGATCGGCATCACAGTGCTTTGATGCGACGTGAGTCGCTGACACTGACCTTGATGACCGGCAACAGCGGATATAGGGTAGGGGAGGGGGTTGGGGTGGTTAGCGGTAAGACAGCAATAAAATGCCGTTTATAAAAATAGAATGTAGCTAAACAATAGCCGCAGCCCTCACGTTGCACCACCGACCGAACTTTCTCTATTTAGCTATATGTTGCCTTTATTCGGCCCGATTTTCTTGACGTTATATACATATATATATATATATATATGTATACGTTATATACGTATACATTATATATATATTTGAGAATTTACTGACGATATATCCGAGGTTTTTTCCTATGTAAATACATATAGTTTGGCGGGACCTAAAAATAAATGACGTTATATCCGAGTTGACGTTATGGCCGAGGCCGCAATAACCGAGTTGCACTGTACAATCTTGATCTTATGAAGAATAGAATAGAAAACACGTTCTATTTTAAAAATGAAAACTCACTTCAAATTGAAACTGAAGTTGAAATTGATCTTAGAGATTCTAGTTTGTAAGCGTTAATTACATTTTTTATCCCTTTGAAATTTAAAATTTAAAAATTTCAACTTAAGGAGGTTGAAATTAAAATTTACCCCTAGCATCAGCCATGGGATTACAGCACACATGTTTTACCTTTAGGCAGTCCACACCAAAAGTATCACTACCACACTGTGTGGGAGGGTTCAAGCTCATCTCGGCGGCCACAGTTAAACTTCGCATCTCGGTCACTACTAAAAGTGAACAAAATGTCGTCTGATGAACCTTAGCGGAACCGTGACTTCCTAAGAAATAGTGTTCCGTGGGTAGATGACCACTCTAGTAGTGACAAAGAAATCATACTTTTGTTCTCTGTGGCATGTAAAAGGTCCAAGAGGGTTCAGCCCATAAATGACTATCTTGAGATAAAACGTTCACGTACGGTACCCCCACAGCGGATTTTGATGTGGCATGGACTTAAACCGCACCAGAATGTAGAATGAATGTACATGCAGTAATATATTAAAAAATTGTAAACTATGAAAATAATTGTTACATTTTCAATTATTTTGTATTTGCAGTTTTTTTTAATTCATAGAAAAAATATAATCATGATAAGTTGATGAAAATAATGATGAAAATATCACTGAAATCGAAAAAAAACTATTTCTCCTCTGAATTTGTACCTTTATTTGACAAATTTACTACTTTCACAGCAAATCCCTAATACCATTGCTGCTTTCACAAAATCAATAATAAAGTACCTGGTATTTTTTGTCAAAGACCCTTAATGTAACATTCATCAAAGAAAAATGAGATATTCTTTTATTATATCGAAATAAATAATGCTTATAAAGTTCATAAAATCTACCTTTAAAATAAATGTTATGAGGAATAACAGGTTTTACTTCAAAACTCATTTCCATGCAATAACTTTTAAAAAACCATCACAGAAAGATATACTTATATTTTATATTTTGCTAATTAATTGTTTACCATCAACTTTGAAACGATATGCATTTTTGTGGTGTATGTTATACCATGCAATAAATTATAAAAGGCAAGATATACTATAGTCCCGCAACATCAAAAGGAATGGACCAACGAGAACAGTACCTACATACATCCTTGTAATTGCAATGAAACACATCAACAGCCAGCCATATGAAAACAAGCAGCTTGGAAAAAACATCATTCAGGAATACAGTTCTATCCAATACTATAATACGAGCAAGGTTTGTACAGTGCAACTCGGTTATTGCGGCCTTGGCCATAACGTCAACTCGGATATAACGTCATTTATTTTTAGGTCCCACCAAACTATATGTATTTACATAGGAAAAAATCTCGTATATAACGTCAAGAAAATCGGGCCGAGATGAAGGCAACATATAGCTAAATAGAGAAAGTTCGATCGGTGGTGCAACGTGAGGGCTGCAGCTATTGTTTTTCGCCGGTCATCAAGATCAGTGTCAGTGACTCACGTCCCATCAAAGCACTGTGATGCCGTTCGTACGTACCTACAGTTCGTGTAGATATCGTTAGTTCAGTGTGTGTCTTTTACAGTTTGTTTTTCGTTATTTTAATTTACGAATACAGTATTGAAAAATAATGGCAAGTGATAAGAAAAAGGTTTTGCTGAAGAAAAGGTGTGAGTTATAAGAGCATGTGAGGAGGGACGTAAAATAACAGACATGTGTTCGGGCTTGGTTTTTAAAATCGAACCAACGTTGAATTCACCAACCCGAACTTCATTGCAATATTTTCAAATTCGATTTTTTATATAGTAGAGTAGTCCAGTCAGTCATAAACATAAACTTACGGTGTATTTCAAATTACCTTCATTAAATGTCGTAATTTCATGTAAAAAATGTGTTTCCCTATTTTTCCTCGGTTTTAAATTAAAACTATCTAACCTCTTTTATAGCGTCATTAATTGTGTGGTCCCTTCAATAACGTTATAACCAAGTTCCACTGTATATATATATATATTTGCACACGGATCTCGAAAACGGCACTAAGGATTTTCTTTAAATTTTGGAAATAACTAATTTCTGAGTAGAAAATAAGTTCTAGATAGGTCTAATGTCCAGGAAAATTCTTGTTTTCTTGTAATATTAAGTTTAAAATCTAAAAATTTAACATTACGCTTAAGGAGAATCAAATATAAACAATATAAATCAAAACAGCTGTTTGTAACCGTTTGACAGTTGTTGATTGAAGATGGTGGCGAATAATATGTGATAGAGGTTTTGCATTAATATTTATTTTATGTATGTAATAAATTAAAAATTATCAAATTACTAAACAATTTGTAAAAACTAAAGGGTAAAATAACTGTGCGAAATAAAAGCAGAGAAAATTATTTCCAAAAGCTTTCGTGTTTTGAAAGATAATGTATTCATTCTATTGCTTGAAGCCACTGTAACAAACCAATTAACTGGTGTAAATTAAATTTCTCTTTTCTTTTCAATCCTTATTCCGTTTCTAACAAAATTAGTTGATCACAGGCTAATAATAACTGTATGGGTAATTAAATAGTAAATGAACGTCTAACACGATTGAGGTTGGCTAAAAGACGTTAAACGGCGTCGCTCAGTTGGTAGACGCCGTGGTCCAGCGGCAGCGTGTCGGTCTCGAGAACCGAAGGTCGCGAGTTCCATCCCCGTCGGGGGCACGACTTTTTGTCAGTGCTATATTAATTATGCTGTATTGAATCGGTTTTATTTAAACCACATAAATGTTTTCATTGAGTAATAAACATGTTTTATTTTTAAAATACATGTCTTATTCTATACGAGCAAAGCTCGGTCACCAGGTACTAGGTACTATGCACGCAATGTCGGTGAATATGCCTATATTACCGGTACTCCTGTTATGAGTTGAAAGGTGGTGCCAGGGTGGTAGTTGGGAGTTATGACTGCCACAGGGGCTTAATAATTCTTACATTTAATTAGAAACTACAAATTAAGAAATTTAATTAAGAAATTAAATTGTTACGGTAATAAGAAAGGAAAAGAGATCACACAGTCTCTCTGAATAACCAGACAATAGGCGAGAAATCAAGTATAAAGTACTAATTAATTAAGATAATTATGCTTGATGGAGACCATAAGAGTATTCTAGAGAGGCAAAAGGCCCTCAGGCTTGATACTCAGCGACTATCCCACTAATCTATTTAAGTGTTTAACTCACCCATAGAGGAAATTACTAGGTACTTATTAGAAGCTGTAGAAGCTACAAACCTCAACTTTACATTACGTACGTACTATGATTAAAGAAAATAAACCTTTAAGTTTCAAGTTCTGAGATAGCCTATATTGAAAAATTAAACAAAAAATATCCATGAACCCGTATACATAAGCAAAACATAAACAGATAATCTATATAAAATATTTGTTATGGTGGAGGAATTTGTGTCCTGACCTTTTAAAAACACAAAGTCCTGTTTTAGAAACACTAAGAATAAAATAAAGTAGTTATTCATCACAATCTTAGAGATACTACTAACTTGTTGCTTCATATAAGGTATAAAGACTACAATGTGAATTTTCAGTTAAGTATTTATGATATTATGAGTTGGGTACTAAGTCCATAATGTTATCAACTATCAAGTTTTATTTTATACTATTGGTAAAAAGAGATTGTTTCATATCCATCATAAACAGCACTTCCTATATGTGACTTAAAACCATGAAACTAATTAATGTAAATAAAATATTGTTTGAAAGATTGGAATGATTATACTGTAATGTACATATATAAACCTTGCATTATAGCGAATTTTCTACATGAAAATAAAGCTACTACCTTGGTTTGTCATGAAAGGCCATTTAAACCCAGGACAACTTTATTCCTTTGATAAGCATGTGTGTGTAATCAAGACAACTCTTGTAACAAATCTAATCTCAAAAAAATTGGTTTGTTTCTAAATTAGACAATTGGTTTTAAGAATAAAAATAGGATAAAAGAAATGTAAATTTTAAGAATTTTTTAGACAATCTTAAGACAAATACAGAGAGTTTCTCAACACCCTGATAAACTCCAGGAATTGGTTCCTTGGTAAAAACAATAAAAATATCATAGAAACATAGGTTGTAATCTCATTTGTTTCATAGTTGTGGTTAAAAATATGTTTTTTGTTTATCTATTGAACATTTTGATCTCTAGAATGCAAAATTGATAAAAATATTTTTACAAACTTTCATAGATAGATGGACTATTAACTTTAATTGCATTTTTGTACAAAAATAATGAGTCTGGCTGAGTAAAGCTTGTTTAATTAAATAAGTTTTTCTTAAAAAACAGGGATCAAAAATTATTTTTTTCGTCATTTAATAGTAAAACCGCTCAAGCAATTGTGTTGCAACTTTACTAGAAGTTTCCGGAATTTTATGGGGAATAAGAAAATATAAACTTTTCTCCCTTAATGAGCTATAATCTTATCCCTTAAGCTTAGTTTAACTTTATCCCTTATTATTTGATAGAAAAGAATAAAAAATATGGCAAGACAACATGAAACCATAACATCTCGAAATATAGGATGACAGAAAAGTTTATCAAACAAATTATGTGTAGGTAACTTTTGTAGGAGGAATGCAAGGTCATAAGAAATTAAATTTATTTGATTTAAAAATTTAATTTTTTCACCAATTCAAATACATATTTATTTGTCAATATACATTAGATACATTATATAGTGTCCAAAAATTAATACAAATAAAAACAACACAGTTAAAACTACGGTACAAAAGAAATTATCCAGTCCACTAAAAGATAAAAAAAACAAACCAGAGAACTAAAACTAAAATAGCCTGGTATTAAAGGAGGGGAGTATATATTTTTAACCATTTATTTTAATGTTATCTTTTATATCATTATAATCAGTTCAAAAAAACTACACAACTATTTAGTGCTTTAAAGTTTTGCTCTATCTCCAATGGTTACCAAGATATTAAAAAATCTAAACACAGTACATTGTATTTTGGGCTCTAATTTTAATATTATGGTGGATAAGGAAAAATTTAGATTTCACTTGTTAATAAATATTTTTGGATAACACATGGTATTTAACTTCATGCAGTTGAGATTCATCCATTTATGCTTAAAAATCAGTTTATGTATTTATCACGGCAGATAACCTGCATACTCTTCTCCCATGTTAATCATATGGAGATTAGGTAAACTCCTTTAATTATGGACAGATGTTGATGAAACTTGGTATAAGTGGTCAGAATGAAATTTTTTGCTAGAAATGCCTACTTTCAGAATGTTCCTCACAGCAGCAAACTTATATACTCTTACCCATGTAATTTGCATGGTAAGGATAAAGTGTTACAAACTAACTTCTGCAAGCCTACACATTACAAATCCTCGCCAAGGGGATAAACTAACTATGTAAGCTTAACTAAATGAAGTTATATCAAGTTTTACCATAATATATCAAATAATAAGGAATTTGCTCGTCCTCAATAAAAAAAACATGGGCAAGTAGGTTTGCTGCTAAGAGAGCAATAAGTGAGACATAAGTTTTTAACTTTTCTCCATAGTAAATTGAATGGGGGGGTTACAGTAAGGAAACTCCAAAATAAACCTACTGTATTTACCAGTTTATCTTATCTCAATAAATGATCAATGGATCAATCAATCATTTTATTCATACATGTAAAAAATTTACATTGAATGGTGTCACTTCTATGTGTACATATAAGGGAGGAGTTCATAACTACAAGGTCTCAAAAAATTAATAAATATTAACAACATCACAACTACGAGGTATCACCTCTACAAGGTCTTTGTAAAATTGTAATCAAATCATAACTCAGAGGATCATAACTCCAAGGTGTCAGAACTAAGAGGTCTCTAAAATTAAATAATAACGCTTGCATCATAACTCACAGGTTTCATATCTACTAGGTATCGTCAGTTCCAAAAGCAGTTGAGCGAAAAGCCTCTTGGCAATCTCAGGCGTTTCAGTTCCGTCGACGCGCAAAGCCAAGCAAATGGAATTAATTCACAGTACTTGCTTTGTGCTAGTCCACTTTTAATCAGTGTAAAATAGAATGTATTAAATTATACCATGCATTTTACAAATATGTATTTAGATTTTAATGAACGTATATATAGAAATCATTTTTTCCGAAGCCCTAAAAATGAGTTAATCTTTTAATCAGTATTGTTCTGTTTTTTTTTATTTTTTTACTTATAGATCTGTACTTTTATTTTTACAGTTTAATAAATCTATTATTGTGCGACGTGTCCCAACCTAACCCCGAGAATAAAGTGCCCGTTCCCGACTATTAAGAGTTTGCCAGCTTTTATGGCTTTCCTACTAAATAATTTTTATTTAAATAACTGATTAATCCCTGTAACCCCCAATATTTTATGACTATTTTCCCACCGATCACTCTTCTCCCTTTTTTATGTAATGTTCCGAAACACTCTAAAATAACCCATTAAGCCTAATCTCCTCGTACTCACCCCAATTTCGATAAAATAAACCCATGATTTAACTCGCAGTTATCCCCTTAGCCCATTCCCTCAGCTCCCGAAGTCCCCCCTTAAATTTACAACTTACTCCACCATGATGGCACGGGTCCACGGCAACAACTCCGTCCCTACGGTGACCACCAGTCCACGCCATTCCTTTTAACTATTTTATGTATTCACCCATTCTGGCGGCCTGTTCCACGGGGCCGCAGACTCCCCCCTCCGCGGCAAATAAAGGGTCGGCTGCCTCCCGAGGTTCGAATCCCCTTGCTGCTTGAGTGATCAGGAATGGGGTTTTGGAATTATGTATACTAGTTGAGTGCTAATGAGAGACCCTAGCAAAATAAATAGTAACGAATAATGGGGATTATATAAACAATACTTTTTTTGATAATAAATACACTACTCACAAATATAACAATTGATAAATGATAATAATTTAACACCATAACAATCCAATATACAAGGTGTTTAGTATTTAAGCATAATTTTAGTTTAATAATCATTTTTCAACAATAAGAGACAGTCCACATTTATTATGTATTTTTAAAAGAAATAATTCAATATGAAATACCCTTTGTATGTGCAGAGTCAAAATAGAATAATCTGAGATTCAAATCAATTCAGATATTCTTAACCAAACGTTTACACAAATACCCATACATGGCAAGTGGAGGGGTTGACGCTTCGATCTGATTGGCCATAAAATATGGCGTGACTATTTCTATCTTCAATTTAATGTACAATGTACCCCTGGAGGCACCAATGGTCAGTTACCGATGCTATCCCCTCTACCAGCCCACGTTAGTAGCCTTCGAACGCGCTCCGTGTGACGTGCGACTAAGCCGTCGCTCGTAATGTATTACTTTTACACTCTTAACCTCTCTCACTTATCTCGTGTAACAGTGCAATCCCTCTCTCAAGTTATTTGTCTCAAAGTAACTCAATAATTAAGTAACAGTGCTTTTAATTGCCCCTACTCTCATAACTGTCTCGTCGCGAACAGTGCGTTACCTGGGCACGTCTACTCTCACGTGCCGCCCCCGATTCCTCTTCAGTGCTGCATCATATCCAACAATCCCCCTGGTGACCCTTCACCCCCTTGTGGTCAGTGACACCCCCTGGTGTGCGCACACCTCCCCCAGCGTCCCTCATCACTGCCGACATCCGGTCCAGCCGCCAACCCATAGACGTCCTGAGACCTCCGTTGCTGGCAGCCCACATCTATCCAGGTCCATGGTCTACGCTGGAATTCTCTATGTCAACCCCTAAACCCTCTGGAACAATGGTGAGTCACAACATCTTTAATTTGAGTCTTCACATCAGTGCGTGTCCGCGTGACTCCCTCTCTCTCTCAGTGACGCCCATTGCGCGCCATTTCTCAAGTTAAATTGTCCAATACTTTGCTAATTTCTCCACTAAGCTATACCTCCTCAATTACAAACACTACTATTCACAAGGGAATAAATATTAGTAAATAAACATATAAATAAATAATACAAATTTTGAGTATAGAAACATATTGAGTATGTTAAATAAATATTTGAAACAACACACGATAATCGCTAGGAGTTGATAATTCCTTATCAGCGAGGCCTATGATAACAATTACTCCCTAGTTTCCGGTTTGTTCGGTTGTGGATGTTGTTACCTTACCATCTCACCGTCATGAGGGAGGTACTCAGCGCTTTCCTCACATCGTTGTGTCCGGCGCAATTATCCCTATACAAAAAAAGGAAAAAAAGGTGGAATGAATTGAACTGGGTATTTGGTACCAAACATGTTTTGGATTATAACAAAATTTAGCACAACGCAGTGAAGGAGGCTGGTTGGCTGTGAAATGTCCCCCCCCCCAACTACTGACGCTGAAGGCAGGACCTAAGCGAAGTCTCACCTTAGTTACAGGGCAGTAGCATTGATTTTATAACTGCGTAGTAGATTCCATTACGAAGTATGTAAATTCAATGGCAGTAGTCAGGAATATTGCCCAGTCGCCGACTTTGTAAGGTTACGGTTTCCTACCGATATTGTATTGTTGTTGGCGTTTATTACGGGCTTTCTGGAGATTTTCTAAAGCTTGCGCCCAATTATCCCTATGAGATTATGGCGGTTAACTAGGGGACAGAAGTTCGTCCAAGTTCCAATGTAGCTCGAGTGGGTGAGAAATTGTGAAACTTAGAAAAATCTCAGCTGGGGAGAATCCTGTACTCTGGTGTTTTACCGAATTAAATGCTAGTCGAAAGAAGTGAATATTTGAGTCCCAATCAGTATGATTTTGGTTATAAAAAATTCTAATTGCGGACTTAATGTATTTATTCACCCTCTTGGCATGGCTGGGGTTTGGTTAACACGGTGTTGTGGTGATATGGTTTATTCCGTATTGTGAACACATCTCGCAGATTTCTTTTGATTGAAAAGGCTTGGCATTGTCGGAAACTATATATTTCCTCCAGTGTTGTATCTTGTTAAAAGCTAATAAATTATTTTTAAAACTAAATAAAAACGGAAGTAAAAAGGTTTGAAACTAAAAAATCTGAAAATGATTATTTCTGTAATTTCTCTTCAGATGTTTTCTTAGTTGTTAAAAAATTAATTTTTTTACATCAAACTAGATGACCCGGCGAACTTCGTAACGCCTAACAGAAAATACATGTTAACTTTAAGATCGACCATGTTCTGAAGTCAATAGCATCGCAGCTTCGTTGTGAAAGCTTTAAATATTCAACAGCTGATTATTATAATAAACCTAATATGTATAAACATTGTAATTATTTTATTTGGCAAACATATAAACACGTGACTTTAAATCAGTCAGATAATAAAAAATATATAAATACAGTACATAATTCCCAAAAACCGTAAACTATTAACGTGGTGAATAAATGTGTTCATTTTGTACAGTACACATTTTATCCATAGTTTTACATTAATGAATTATTCAGATTGCATTAGATAGTAAAGCATATTGCTAATGGAAAGTAAAGCAACAGCTGTAGCTTAAGAAATCAAATGTTTATATTATAGAACATTTGTAAACAAACTTAGTCCCCATAAAAATTTAAAACGCAATAAAATGGAAACTAATTGAATTTATGGAAACTGAATATGCCTAAAGCGAAGTTTTGTCAAAATATTTGATCAAATTATCATTCCAGAGGTAAAAAAATGTACATTAGATACGCAAAAAACTATAAAATCACATTTTTAACCATAACTACTAAACAAATAGGAACTATGTTTACATAACATTTTTTCCTTTTTTTAAGCCAAGGAACATATTCCCGGAGTGATATATATATATGTGTGTGTGTGTGTGTCTGTGAACACAATAACTCTCGTAAAAATGGTCCGATCGAGACCAAATTTGATAGAGACATGTATTCCTGCATTTGCTCAGACAAGTTCGTAAACCAGACATATCGGTCAATCGGAACAGGTAGTTTGGGGGGGTTTGTACCCCAAAAATGAGGTTTTTGCGTTTTTCTCATGTAATTTTTGAAAAATTTCAAATTTTAGCTTTGACTATTAGAATTACCTTAAAAAACTACACAGTTGAGTTCCTTAAAGTTGTTCTCTATCTCCAACAGTTACTGAGATATTGATAAATCTAAACACAGTACATTGTATTTTGGGGTTCCAATGTTAATCTTATGGAGGATAAGGGAAAACTAATGTTTCACTTATTATCCAATATTTTTGGATGAAACTTGATATTTAGCTTCATGTGGTTAGGATCCATACATTTATGCTTAAAAATCATAGTTTATGTGTTTATCATGGCAGCTAACCTGCATACTCTTTCCCATATTAGTCTTATGGAGAATAGGCAAATAACTCTCATACTGATCGACAGTTAATGATAAAACTTGTCATATATTATTATGTTAATTATTTGGAAATTCGCTGAGTACGCAGGTCTGCTGCGACAGGGGTATTAATAAGATACTAAGATTGCTATACTGGAGAGTTAAAAAAATTGCAGGAAGCAAGCTCTTATACTCATTGTTGTCTTATTATTTTTCTGTCAATGAAAAAGTGTTGGTAAAACTATGGCGGACTAAATCAAATCCCAATGGAGATCGAAGAAAACATCATAGAATCAGTTCAGCAAAGCCCAGGTACTAGTGTTAGAAAACTTTCAGGCCAGCACTTGATGTCTTCTACAATAATATGGAAAATATTAAAGAAAGAAAATTACTACCCTTATCATGTACAGAAAGTTCAGGCGCTTCACCCCGGCAATAATGTTGTGAGATCACGGTTTTGTAGTTGGGTGGCAAGAAATCGTCAGCTTACTAAGTTAATAATGTTTACAGACAAAGTTCAGTTTACTATAAATGGTTTAAATAATTGCAAAAACATTCATTTGGGCCAAACAAACCCCATTAGGTGCAGTAGAGACACATGTTCAATAATGATTCAATGTTGGGTGCGATCTACTCGATGACAGGCTGATTGGACCCTTCAATTTAGATGGGGCACAAAATGGATCATCCTTTTTACAGTTTCTACAGCATACTCTTCCAGAGCTTCTTGAAGATATCCTCCTTCAAATTAGGCGAAATATGTATTATCAACATGATGGAGCAACCGCACATAGAACACATGATGTGGTACAGTGTTTACATAACCAATTTGGCCAAAACATTATTGCTCACCATGGTCCAGTACATTGGCAATCGAGGTCACCAGAACTGACCCCTATGGATTTCTTAATATGGAGTCATATGAAGACAGAGGTGTATAAGACAAAACCATGAACAAGAGAGGAGCTGTTAGGAAGGATCATGAATGTCGCACAGACAATAAAATGCAATCCCAACATGGTACGAGGCACTGACATCTTCCCTGTTGAATCAATCCAAACTTTGCCTTGATCACTATGGAGGACACTTCGAAAAGTAACAAAAACAGTGTATAATATTTGAAAATAATGTTTTGGGTCATTTCTCTTCGGATAATGTTTTCTTAGTTGTTAAAAAAGTTTTTACATAAAATAAAATGTAATCTAATTCAACCATAAAAATCCATAAAAATTGAGTTATATTACTTTTTTAATTTTACATAAAACAACCACCTGAAAGAATATGAAATCTCAATGAAATATCATTTAAATTCAATATTCTATCTATCTATGAAGGTTTTGACAAAATATTTGATCAATTTTGCAATCCAAAGGTAAAAATGAACGTTAGATACAAAAAAAAATAAAAAATGACATTTTTAACCATACCTATATATATATATATAACATATATATATTATTATATATATATTATATATATTATTATTATATAATATATATATATTATATATATGTTATATATATATATATATATATAATAAAAAATACATCAAGGTTATGTTATTGCTATACACCACTTGGTAATGGACTAAGTTCTGAAACGTATGTTGTGAATTTTTTAAATAAAATAATTTCTCACACAAAAATGGGTATTCAGTTATGAATAATAATTGTTTGGTAATAATATTACCAACTCAACTATATATATATATATATATATATATATATATATTTGAGTTAAAAAAAAAGAAAAATAAACGGTACCAGTGGACTGACACATACTTTCTCCCTTAAGTAAATTTAAAAAAGACAATCTGTAATAAAACTATAATGTTCTACAAAGTTATTCTAAATATCATTTAATATAATTTACTGTTCAAATTGTATGGGGGGAAACCCCCCCCCCCCCGGGTACCAGTGGACTGACACATACTTTCTCCCTTAAGTAAATTTAAAAAAGACAATCTGTAATAAAACTATAATGTTCTACAAAGTTATTCTAAATATCATTTAATATAATTTACTGTTCAAATTGTATGGGGGGAAACCCCCCCCCCCCCGGTAATACCAAGCTTTTTTGAGCTGGTTTTGTTCGGTGATTTGACCTTACTCTTCATACCAAGTTTCATGGAAAACGGTTGGAAAGTAAGGAAGAAATTGATTTTTTTATATTCTCCATAAGAATAACATTGGGCGCTTTCAGACAACGTACTGCGTTTATCGTGGATAGTAAATTTAACTTTTCTCTAGAACCGTTAGTCGTAGACAAATAATTCAACATACTAATTTGTTTAGTTTTTTAAGCTGGTTTCAATGGTACCAGTCAAGTTATACTTTACGTTTATTGTTTTCGCTGAAAATTTAAAAATTTGATTTTTTTGACATTTAAAAGCCCATAACTTTTGAACCGTCATTTTTACAGACATGCGGGTGGTGTCAAATTATTTAGTACTCTGTGCACTATATACTATCAAATTTTAATCAAAATCGTTAGAGCCGTTTTTGAGAAAAGTGGATTTTTCACGTTTTTTAAGGGTTTTTAGGGGTGAACTACCCTTAAAAATCAAAAATTCAAAAAAATGAAAAAAACGCCTGGAGATACGGTGACTATATATATACATGCCAAATTTCATCTAAATCGGACCAATGGGGTAGGCTGTGGCACTGTACACATCCAGACAAACGGACGGACAGACATCACGTCAAAACCCACTTTTTTGGATTCAGGGGACCCCAAAACGGATATATCCACCCTCAACTCAAATTCGAAAATTTTGACGAAAACAATACTTTCTCCATATACTATGTATAAGTGAGAAAGTAAAATGGTACTAAGTTATGAATAATTATTTAACGTATATATATATATATATATAATAAAAAAATATATATATATATAATATATAATATATATATATATATATATATATATATATATATATATATATATATATTTGGAAGGGTAATTATTTTTAATTCATAAAACAGAGAAACACAAGAATCTCTGTCTGATTTATTATTAATTGCCCTTAAAGCATTTTTTGCCATTTAAATGCAGTTTTAGCAGTAGAGGAATCACTCCTCAGAGTTATTCCATATTTCAAGTGTGAATGAAAGAATGCATAATAAGCGCTTGACAACAATGATAACAACATGTCTTCAGTTACACACTTTCTTGGTTTTCTTAGGAGAAAAATAACTCTAGCTAATTTTTGACATGGATATGTCTTAGCTCTGGGGGGGGGGGGTTTGGCGATTTTTAAGATGGAAAAAATGTAAAAGGTTTCCATAGAAACTACTAGAGCTGTTGTATTGTATTTTTAATATAAATGAATAAGATCAGCTGCTTAGGTGAACCAAAACCATTCCCTTTAGACATATCCATGATCTAACCTATTTCCCACAGGGAAGTAAATACAAACACTTTTTTGCATAAATTATGAACATGGCAGTCCCAATTTAATCTACTGTCGAGGTATATACCCAATAATTTATTAGGCTTAACATCTTAATAAATATTTGAATTCAGAGAAAATATAATTTGTTCAGCCTTTTGGTCATTAACAATAAGAAAATTAGATTGAAAACATTTTAATGGAATCTGCAATGCTTGTTTCTCTAATCATAACAGTTCATCTAATTCATTGCTATGATTAATAAGGTTGTGTCATCTGCATAGATTACTCTGCATAGCAAAGATTGATGAGCATGGAACATTAAAAGAGAAGTCATTCACTGTTATAATAAATAAAAGGGGATTAATGTCTGTCTTTTGTCAGACATATCAGTTTATTGAATTACCATGATTACCTTGAATTACCATTTGTATTCTGTCACTTAAATAAGATTCTATTAGCCTAAGTTCCTTATCTCTAATTCCTTATCTTAACAACCTGTATATTAGTAGGTCATGATTTATACAATCAAATCCCTTTGACAAGTCAATTAATAGTACAGATGATAGCAGTTTGTTCTCAAAGTTATTTAACATTTTACTAACTAAATTTTCTACAGCTTTACAAGTACTTTTACCTGGCATGAAACCAAATTGTTCATCATAAAACAAATTATTAGTGATAAATAAACGGTATCAGTGGACTGACACATATTATCTCCCTTAAGTAAATTTAAAAAAGACAATCTGTAATAAAATAATCATCCCGTTTCTGAAAATAAAAGCAAAAGAGAAAAAGTTAAATTAATTGCTCGAATTGTATGGGGGGAACATATGGGCCCCCCCTTAATACCAAGCTTTTTTGAGTTGGTTTTGTTGGGTAATTTGACCTTACCCTTTGACCTTGGGTAAGTCTAATCAAAATCGTTAAAGCCGTTTTTGAGAAATTTGGAATTTTCATGTTTTTTAAGGGTTTTTAGGGGTGAACTACCCTTAAAAATCAAAAATTCAAAAAAATGAAAAAAACACCTGGAGATACGGTGGATATACATATACATGCCAAATTTTATCTAAATCGGACCAACGGGGTAGGCTGTGGCACTGTACACATCCAGAGACACACACACATACACACACACACACATACACACACACACACACACACACAGACACACGGACGGACAGACATCACCTCGAAACCCACTTTTTTGGATTCAGGGGACCCCAAAACGGATATATCCACTCTCAACTCAAATTCGAAAATTTTGACACAAAACAATACTTTCTCCATATACTATGTATAAGGGGAGTAAGTAAAAAGAATTTAGTTGTGACTTAATAAATCTTTCAAAAATTTTACTTATTATAGGAACCAGCGAGACGGGTCTAATATCTGAGATCTTAGAGGTTGAGATAGATTACAAAATATGAGCTGAAGCTTGCGGGGTATTGCTTAAGGGAAAGGACAGGAGTTTAAAGTGTCTGTTTAAGTGGAGTAATCATTACTTAAGGTAGTTATATTGAAATTGTTGCCATGATTCACGTTAGAATCATTATTGCAATTGATATGATTCTTCATTACACTGTTATCACTACTCTGCTTCATCATTTCACTGAAACTTAGAACACCTAGCTAGGGCCACAACAACATTCTAACTTGCAATAGTTGAAGTAAGTGATGTAGGTTGATCATCTATAGTCAACAGGTCAGTACGGTAGCAGAAGAGATTGAGGTCGAATCAGTTCTGTCAAAAACCTTGGAGTCCGCATTTGTGATAATCTTTGATTGGTTTTCTCAGATTGGCGATTCCATTAATTTTTAGCTTCAGTTGTATGGGATTCTAAAAAGCAGGAATGTTTTTGTAACTCTGGCTGGTAAAAGGCCTGATGGAGGATGTTAACAAATGTGAAATTAGAGTCCATTTCTCAGTCTCGTTATTGACATTTCATTACGCACTATTACATTGACTTGAGCACCAGTAGATTTTTGGAAATTTATAATATTATTGATAAAAAGACCAAGAGGAACTTGGTCTCGAACACATCTTAATGGTGAGCAATATAATTTTAATCCTTTTGTTTTAAAATCTTGAATCATTTGCTCAAAAGCTCGTTGATACTCCCAAAATGTTGGCTTTTGGTAATAATTATCTTTAGTCACATAAAAAAATATATGGTTTTTAAATAACAGCTCTCAGTAAATTAATTACAGATACTGAGATAACAATATTTTTTTAAGTCATTACATTCTACTATGTCATGACAACCACTATACTTACTTTACTTTATACTTTTAACTGAAATGGAGACATACCAAGCTAGGTATTTTAAGCCTAGTATGAATGAGAAATGAATGTAGGATGATTGTGGAGCAATATTGTAGACTTGTTTCTATAATAGCCCAACATTCCATGGTATATCTAAGAGACCTACAGTTTAATGTGGAGTCCTAACCCTCTCCCTCTGAATTTCAAACTGGTGTAATACTTTGCAGTCGGATGGGTCTCTTAAATGGCCCTCATGATCTCTGTACAAGTTCTATTTTAGCTGAAGAAGATTTGTCTTCTCGGGTCGGGTGAGCCACAATTGTAGCTGCTGCTACTTTCACAGGCAGCTCGGAGCAACTTTTGTTTGGTGTCTGAGGTCGGATAGGCCACTTCAGTGACTAGCAGTGCTTTCTCTACGCAATAGGTTAGGCCAATTTGGTGGCCCTTCAAACTATTTGTAAAATATACATTTCTTAGTAACCATTCGGTTAATATGGTAACAAATAATTTGTGTCCAAGGCCACATAAGTGGCTGTTTCGACCTCACAAGACAATAAAATTATAGTAGTAATCGAGCTGCCATGGAAACAGCTGTGGGCAGTAAAGTGGCCCAACCGACCTGAGAGCAGAATCTTTAAAATACCCATCCGATGGCAACGGGCTGATTATGAGGATGGTCTTAGCGGATTATCGTAATATTCAAATTCCTGTAGTAGCTCTACAGGAAATTTGCTAAAATCTAAATCTAAAACGTATATGTGTTGATATTGTACCCACTTGCCTTTTTTCATGTGACTAGTAATGGGGGCAGTGGTGTAGTGGAGCCGGAGCGGTCCGGAGCGCCGCTCCGGCACAGCTCGTGCAGCCTAAACTCATTTTTATATTTGTACTTTGCCTTTTTATATAAAGTGGTAGGTAAGCGAGTCGCTCGCATCATTTCATGATGAACACGCAATATCGAGACAATTTTAGGCGTTTCACATTAAACCTAACCTAACAACATCGTAACACCAAAATCAGACACAAGGGTTTACTTGAAGACCATATATCTTTTTATGGTATCTAGTTTTTTAATTCAAAAATATTTATTTTTACAACAAACTTGAGGCTGATTAAGAATTTTTGAGATTATTTGTATTTTCAGACTTCAACCATTTAAATCATATTCGCTTTAATCTCCTTCTAAGATATTTATTTCAACACACCCTCTTTCTACAGAACAACCTTTAATGTCGATGAAGTTGCGGTGTTTTTTACAAACTAAAATTTGAGGATTTTCCTCCGTGTGGTGAGTAAACTCATCTACAAATATGTTCTTCTTCCTTGACCTGCACTCGCCAGTTTGGGTTGAGAAAGAAAGTGAACCCTTACTAAAAAAGGGCCGTTTGCCTTCGACTGCAATATTTTGCATGAACACAACAGATACCCCAGGAGCATCACTAATCGCTTTAGCAAAATGAAACTTCGGTTTATGTAATTCCTTTTTAAATAGATCAAATCATTGTGCACAATTCTTCGCGTTTGCCCACTTAATAAGCTTTCTGAGGAACTTAAAGACTTTGACTACCCATTACCCCCCCCCCCCCAAAGAATAATGGCCTTCCTGAGAAGGACCGCTATGGCGTAGCGGTCCTTCTCAGGACACCGCTCCGGCACAGCTCGTGCAGCCTAAACTCATTTTTATATTTGTACTTTGCCTTTTTATATAAAGTGGTAGGTAAGCGAGTCGCTCGCATCATTTCATGATGAACACGCAATATCGAGACAATTTTAGGCGTTTCACATTAAACCTAACCTAACAACATCGTAACACCAAAATCAGACACAAGGGTTTACTTGAAGACCATATATCTTTTTATGGTATCTAGTTTTTTAATTCAAAAATATTTATTTTTACAACAAACTTGAGGCTGATTAAGAATTTTTGAGATTATTTGTATTTTCAGACTTCAACCATTTAAATCATATTCGCTTTAATCTCCTTCTAAGATATTTATTTCAACACACCCTCTTTCTACAGAACAACCTTTAATGTCGATGAAGTTGCGGTGTTTTTTACAAACTAAAATTTGAGGATTTTCCTCCGTGTGGTGAGTAAAATCATCTACAAATATGTTCTTCTTCCTTGACCTGCACTCGCCAGTTTGGGTTGAGAAAGAAAGTGAACCCTTACTAAAAAAGGGCCGTTTGCCTTCGACTGCAATATTTTGCATGAACACAACAGATACCCCAGGAGCATCACTAATCGCTTTAGCAAAATGAAACTTCGGTTTATGTAATTCCTTTTTAAATAGATCAAATCATTGTGCACAATTCTTCGCGTTTGCCCACTTAATAAGCTTTCTGAGGAACTTAAAGACTTTGACTACCCATTACCCCCCCCCCCAAAGAATTAATGGCCTTCCTGAGAAGGACCGCTATGGCGTAGCGGTCCTTCTCAGGACACCGCTCCGGCACAGCTTTTTTTAGCACTACATCACTGAATGGGGGCATTCCCGACCAAACTCAAGCTAATAAAATGCCCAAACAGAAGAAGGGGGATATTCAGCTTTTCTCAAACTATTGATTGGTGTCCATTATTCCAGCCTTTAGAAATACTATTCAGTTATGAAGGAATAATTGGTGGTTTTTTAGAGGGAAACTTACTGATGCCTGAGAACCAACATAGATTCAGAAGATACTCCACAACAACAGCGGTCAAGTCACTCATTCTTGAGGCTATGGACACATTTGAGGCTGGGGAATCATTGGGTGACCCTATGTGATCTGACCATCTTTTGATTGGGCCTCATATAAACTGCTGCTGGATAAGGTGGAGCGCTATGGAGGCACTGAAACAGTGCTTAAGACCATGCAATCCTACCTGCAAAATCGGAAACAGGTAGTTGAAATCTTGAGTACATGCTCAAGGAGGTGCTGCAATAAGAAGTGCCATAAGGACCAGTGATGAGCCTCCTACTTTTTCTGATCCTAGCCAATGGTCTCAATCTTGATGGCCGTTCCCTGCTTTATGAACAGCACAACTTTTTCATTGGGGAAGGGAATCAGCTAAGAGTGAAAGTGGCTGAACTACTACCAAAGGCCAAAGACTGGTTTGTGGCCAATAGATAACTAAATGAGAGAAAAAGCAGAGCCTTGCTTGTAGAGGGTGGATACTGGAGAGCCTGAGAAAATGTTAGGCTTCTGGATAAACCAGAAATTGACCTGGAAATAACATGTTGAAACGGCTAAGCCCCCCTCACGTGGATCCATCGGTTCCGCTTCTCTCTCGACCGAACCAAGACGAAACCAAAATCCGACAGTGAACCAGACCATTAATCACAGCCAGCGTTAATTTTGACAAACTCCCCAAATGAATTGCATCTGAACCCTTTAACACCCTAAACCGCTATCCGGAATAAGTCCGAAGTCAATTCGAAGATTTTACATTAAGCCAATAATCCCAGTTTCAATTAATTATTAAATTATCACATATAGTAGTATGTTATAGGCTAGTTCCTATCCTCCCCCTATTCCCCCCCTTAAGTTAAATTTAATTAGCCATTATCTTAAAACTAGCACTTATCGAGAAATCCACAGAGCTCCTCCTCCTCCCGACACTGGAACCAGACAACAAGTCCCGTAACCCCTACACGTCCTCCCCTACCGTGGTGGGGGTCGTGGTCAAGGTTCCTTTTTGCGTGACGTCACGCTATGACGCGGGCGTCACAATGTGATGGGAAGGACTCGTGTACGCTATACTACAATCGTACAACCACATTTTTCTCGTCATTCCTCCATGGTTTAGCCAACAGTAAAAATAATCCTAAATATATTTTATTTATTTTCTCCACCTTCTTGATTTCTGTAGGTGAGTAACAATGTATTTTCAGAGAGAAAACATGGAGGAATAACGAGAAAAATGAAATTGCACGATTGTTATGTGGCAGGATTGCATGGATACCCACGTGATGCAGGTGTGTCATAATCCCTTGAAGCTGTAGGTTTCTTTATGGACCAGAAATTGACCCGGAAATAACATATGATGCAGGTGGTACTCTTAAGGAAATCAAAAATTTCAGTGCATCAGAATTCCTGCTGTCTGTGTACTTTTCCCTTTTCCACAGCCATATATATTATGGAGTGCGGTGGTGTTGCTACGGAAGAAAGTACTTTAGCTATTTTCCTCAGCTGATGGGCACTGCAGACTGTTTTTCGCAACTCTTCAAACAGTGTAGGAATACCTATACTGAACTCTCTTATGTATGTCAAGAAAAATATTAAGTTCACACTGTATGAAAATTGCGATTGACAAGCAGTTGATCCATAGATATCCCCAAGAAGCAGGCTTTCAAAGTCTTTAAGTGGTTTTCTGATTTTGGCAATACCCTATCGATAGGCTGCCAGATGGTGCAGGCTGGGGATATTAGTTTAAAAAAAAATGGTATACCAAAGAATTTAAACTTCACCCTTGTATAGTGCCTGTGAGTTCTTGTTAAACCCATCGTGGGGAAGCTACCCTAGTCTCAAATGATGTAGTTTTACCTGATTTTAAAATTAAGAGATTCCATAATGTGCAAAGAACATAGATCTACTGAAGGTTAAAAACCAGGTTAATTATGAATGCATGTTAGCATTCTTCCAACTGCTAGCTAGCTGGTCACATGTGATGGTACATCCTGACATTGGTGTAAAATAGCTTGATTAAAACTAAAATATGTTCCAAATTTATTTGGTATTTTTATAGAAAATTATCTTATTAGTATGACTTTAAAATATGCACATTATAATGAATAGTACATGTTATAGGAGTTTGTGTTTAGTTCAAAATAGGCCTACAAGTATCTTCCTACATTGTCCTCATCTGATGGTTCACAAATTATGAACTCTATAAAACTAAAATCACCTAGAGCAAAAAGGCATTGCTTTAAAATACAATAATGTTTTATATACTGTGTCATTACAAATGATTTTGATTTCAAGTGTAAATAAACCTGGTCTTATTTACAATTCAAATATTAAAAACGGATATTTTTAAGAAAAAGTAAAAAAGTTTAATCACGGGTACTACAAATTATTATACATTTTTGATATCAGATACCCTGGTGACACGACAGATATCAATCCTGTACTCAAACTCTTGCCATAGGCCTACCTACTTTGATAAAACTGTCTTGATCGATTGTTTTAATGGCATTAGTAATCCGTTGCTGGATTTCAGGTTTTCTTTCTGGTAACCTAATGGTAGTGTGTACACTCTGTCTTTCATATATCCTCTCAAGAATAAATCACAGGGGGTGATATCCAGACATCTTGGGAGTCAGGTTAATAATGTGTCATTATTTGGACCAGCGTGCCCGATCCATCTCTCAGTCACCTGACTGTTAAGTTTGGCCCTAACATCCAAGTGGTAATACTTTATACTTTTAACTGAAATGGCGACCTACCCAGGTAGGTATTTTAAGCCAAGTATGAATGAGGAATGAATGTAGAATGATTGTGGCACATGATTTGATTTGATTGATTGTGATTTGATCTTGTAGTCTTGTTACTGACTAAGGCTGACATGTTCCTTAGACAGAACTGTTAATTAATAGCCCAACAGCCGATGGCAACTAATAGACCTAGAGTTTAATGTGGAATCCGAACCACGGCCTCTGAATTACGAATTGGTCTAATTAGAGGATGGTCTCTGTGGATTAACGTAGTATTCATTAGTGCGGACTTTAATCCACACAAGAGAACACTACATCCACCGACCATCTCTCACAACTATCCACAATTCGTGACCTCCAAGTAGCTGTATTACAGGACGTCGCCACCGTCGTGGAGGTGCTGTGTCTGAGGGGGATCTTCATTAATAAATCATGTTATTATGTGACTAATAACTGATTTGTTAACGTGGTAATCCAACACACAAAATGATTTCCTGTCTTCAAAACTCAACTATTACACAACACTGACAACAATGGGTACCTGACAGATGACTTTGTAAACTGCTAATACACACCGAAATCAATATAAATAAATCTTTAATAATAATAATATGTAATAAAAATCTAATAATCTTTTCAATTCTACCAATTGACATAGTCTTAAACAAATTAATCCAGTAATATTTATATTCTTCATCAAGAACGTCATATATGCTAATAAAAATAAAATTAGAGTTTTGTCTGTACATTGTTCTGAGTTATTAATTTTTTTATGTTTAATAGTTTTTTTACGTTTCGTGTGTTAAAGAAACCGAAACAAGTATTATCTAAATTTGTATCTGTCTGTCTGTTTGTTTGTGACGCTCTAAGAGTCTTTTACACCGTCTTCTCCGGAATAATAGGTGAACTGATAACAATGAAACTTATTTCATGCATTTTCAACATTTCAGAAAAGGTTTTTCAATGCTTGAAACTGTCCAATGCTCCTTAAAAAGGAAATAACCAGCATAAAATAAAAATACCACTTTTAACGTGATATTAACCCCTTTTTTCTTTCAGTTTTCAATTAATCACCTACTGGTAATAATCAGCTGTCTTTGTAGTTTTTAACACTAAATTGTTTAAGCATTGATCATTGATTTTGAAAATATGTGATGAAAAATTGATTTAATAAAAAGAAAAACAGCTATCAAATAAAAAACATTATTAGTTTGTTTACATTAATCATTGATTTTAAAACCATGTTGAAATCATAGTATATTAACATTTTATCTTGACGTATAACGAATTTTAATAATTATTCAAATTTCTGAACTAATCTTATTAATTTTATCATGTTAATAAATATCTTTTTTCCCTAACACAGAATCCTACAACCTGTACTTACAAAGTACGGGCGTACTGCTAGTTTATAATTATCCTGCATATATATATATACAAACATATTCAATTCTCATAAGAAATGCAAATCTTAAGTTACTTTAAAATTATTCATGGATTACAACAGAGTTGACTGAAAAATCTAAAAAGCCCAAATCTGTCTAATAGTCAGGGGTTTTATATGGACAATAATCGTATTTCCATACATTTTTATAATCAAACAATATTGTAAGTAGATATAGATATCAGACATGCCACTGTTACAAGACCTATGCTCAACTTTGTAATATTTATGTTAAATAAAGAGTTTGTGTTTAAACTGATTTAATTATACCACCTAACATACATCTGTACCACCATGTTGCTCAATTATGACACACTCCATTTCCCATACGATTTTACTTATCTCATAGTGTTTACGTACCTATATCTGACACACATAATTCTGACTGTGAATCTATACATTCACCAAACTGAATCGTGACTACGTCCACATGTAGTTGTGGGTTATTTATTTCTATCATAACGTAGTACTGACAGATTTTTATAAATAACTCAGATAAATAATTTTACCACTAAAATTTGATTTTAACAGGTTAATAATTGAAACCAAAATCCATCCAACATTTATTTATAATGAAACACAACATATTTACTAACATTGACTTCTTGTGAAGTTAATGTATTAATGAAACAGATACAACAATGGTAACGAATTACATCATGTCAACTTTAACATCGTTAAATCAAAACCTATGTTACACAATGATCATGGGAATCAATAGTCACTTTAAAAAAAGCACAGTTTAAATATTTTCTAAGCTACTGTGGGCTTAAACATTTGTATAAAAATATATTGTCCATAATATTCTGATACATTTGACCAAGAATAGGGTAATGTTAATATTATAATAGTCTGGTGATATCAACCCCTAATTCACTGTGCAATGTTCTAAGGCCATTTAAGTTATACCCATAGACAAAAGTTTATATGAAATGTTTGAATCAGTATTGGTACTAAAAATAATGTATTTTATGCTATTCTATAAAGGGGGAATTCAAGCCCTATACTTAAAATGAAATCGAATGTTGTTTAGTGTAACATTATCATCCCAAGCAGGAGTCAACATATGAACAAAGCAGTAATTTACAGCCTCCAACTTATGTCACAGCTAATATATATAGAAAATACAACATTAAAGACTGATTAAAATCCTAAATAACAAATAGGTTATATGTGTATAAAACAAAAACCATATAACCTATCTTTTACTTAAGATTCTTAAACACTTCTCAACATAGGGCCTAATAGATGCCCATTTACCTGAGAGAAGTATCCTTATGATCACTCTGCCTAAGACGGTTAAATTTCTTCATTTCACCAGCTCACTTAAAATTTAAAAGTGGTATTAAACTTACATAGAGTTGCCAATCTAGGCTTAAAGTTCATACCACATCTATGGAAATCAGCAATTTTTGAGGTAAAATGTCCTAAAGTTGATACCCGTAACAGTATAAGTCTTTCTACATTATTATATACAATGCAGTAGGGTTTACTTCAAATCTTTTGAATCTTCTGTCCTGTTACAACCGGGTTTTTGCGGCGAATCTCTTGCACACCCAGTTCACGATAATCAAATGAACAATCATGTTTATCTGAATAACGATGTGCAGCGCAGTACAAGCCACCACAACGACAATCAAACCCAGTGAGTCCAACTTTCTTACGACATAGGCCACAGCGGTTTTTCTTCTTCAAGGCATCTTTATCACTTTTGGCCTCCTGGCTTGAACTGGACCCTACTCCACTTACAGAAGAAGGGGTGCAAAATGAAGCTCCTTGAATCAGCTCATCTGAATCATTAATTGTAGAAGAATCAGTTTTGTTTGACTTACTTGTAGATATATCAATGTTAGAGTCTTGGAATCCAGAGTTGGAAGAAGCAGAGGCTATTGATGTAACATTCATTTCTTGGGACTGTTTCTTTTTCAATGACTCCTTGAAGCATTTTGAACACATCCCATCTGTGGCTGGGCTGCCAAAGAAACCACATCCAGAAGAACACAATCGCATAGAATGGCTTTCACCCTCCATTATGAAATAAAACTTTAGGCTATGTAATATGCAATATGGCTTACTTCTTGGTTGACGGTTCTGTTTTTAGTTTACTCAAACTTCAATGTCATAAAACTTTAATCATTGTTTTGGCTGAAAATTGAATAAAATTTTGAATTAAATTATAACCAAATTGATAATCTTAAATATCTTTTCGTTTTATGGACTCAAATCCAAGACAGAGGATACGATAACACGTCAAGCCTCACACTGACAATTCAAGTGGAGTCTAAATCTAAAACAATAGTGTGAGTCGTGAGTGTGGTGTGGTGAGTTGAGTGTAGTGACGTCCATAACAGTGTTTCCATTGAGGGATTTTATTCCCTGAAAAGGTAATTTTGGCCTCCCTGTACGATCTTTGAAAATAAGAAGTAAGTAATTATTCTAGTATAGTATGTGTGGTGTGGTGGTAAAATCGCCGTGAAAATTGAGTCGCATAGACTGATCGTTATCTCCCCGTATCGCTCTCCGGACAGTGATTAGTGGATTTTTCTCGAGCAACTCGAAAATACCCCCTTCGCAGCAGACCTGCGCACTCTGCCAATTTCCAAATCAATAATATAATAGTAATAATAATATATGACAAGTTTTATCATTAACTGTCGATCAATATGAGAGTTATTTGCCTATTCTCCATTAGATTAATATGAGAAAGAGTATGCAGGTTTGCTGCTGTGAGGAACACTAAAAGTAGGCATTTCTACCATAAACAATTTTTATTTTTAACATTTATACTTATATTTTTTTATAAATGTAGGAATACACGTTTCTACCAAATTTAGCCTCAATCGGACCATTTCCACTAGAGTTATCGTGTTCACAGACACAAACACACACACACATATATATATATATATATGTATATATATATATATTTTTTTTTAACGCCTAATGAGTTTGGTCTCTGATGGGCACTACAGAAGAAAAATAACATGGTCCCGGGCTTAAGTCTCGCCACGAGACCTACGGTAATAGCTTCTTCCCTATGGGAAATTCGCTAAAATTCTACTAGTTGCCAGTAAATGGACAAATTTCATGATAATTGTTGGGGGTTATTTTAATGCCCAGTTTGATATTACCACCGAGAGAAGATCTGTCTCCGGACTTCTCAACCTGATGCTCCAGTTTGATTTGTACTTACACAATGATAGCCTACGCGTGATGCAACCTGTCTCTACAACATCTTTTCCAGCATAAATAAAGACAATACTTTCTGCAAAACGGAACCTTTCCATTTTTCCGACCATGTTTACATTTTAGATTTTTGACATGGATATGTCTTAGTTCTGGGGGGGGGGTGTTAGTGATTTTTAAGATGGAAAACATGTAACAGGTTTCCATAGAAACTACCAGAGCAATTGTATTGAATATAAAAGAATAAGAACAGCTGTTTATATGAACTGAGACCATTCCCTTTAGACATATCCATGATCTAACCTAATTCTCACAGGGAAGTAAATACAAATATTTTTAGATTTAGATGATTGAAATGGCAACCAACCCAGTTATAGGTATTTTAAGCTAAGTATGAATGAAAAATGAGTGTAGGATGATTGTGGCGCGATCTTGTAGTCTTGTTACTGACTAAGGCTGACATGTTCCTAGGATAGGATTGTTAGCCCAACACCGATGGCAACTAAGGGACCTACAGTTTAACGTGGAATCCGAACCACGGCCTCTGAATTACAAACTGGTCTAATTATGAGGATGGCCTTTGCAGATTAACGTAGTATTCAATAGTGCGGACGTTAATCCACACAATTAAGAGAATACCACACCCACCGACCATAACTCATAACTATCCACAATTCGTGACCTCCAAGTAGCTGGATTACAGGATGACGCCACCATTCCAGTCTTTTGTTGTTCTGTTGGTCTTTTGTTTAGAGTAATTATTGATAGTAAGTGTGAGCCTGGTGACATCAACCCCTCTGCCCCTAAAAGAGTTTTTCCCCTCCTTTTTTGAACTCGGCGAGATCAATAATTGGCACAAAGTATTTGATACACAGGATGGCCAGCCTTCAGATAAAACCGGGTATTGTTTTTTTTAACTTTAATTTAATACTGCATGTGTTTGACGAGTGTTTCCCTTTGAGTAAGTCCCGCTCAAACCCCAGGAGGACTACTAATGGGCACCATGCTTGGTTTTCTGAGGATCTCTGCAGGTTCAAAGAGCAGGTAAAAATTGCATATGTTTGTTGCAAGTTTTTTTTAATGATGATAACTGTAAGCTGGCCTATAGGAATATAAAGGAGCATTTACAGGAGGGAAAGAGAGAGAGCTAAACTCTCTTATAATGCTATATGCTTATTAAAAAATTCCACAAATAAGTGTAAGGTTGCATGGTCTTTCATAAAGAAATATACTCAGACTGACAATGTTAGTAATAACACACCTGTCCTACCGGATACTTTAAATAGTTTTTTATTAACTCTGTCATATCAATCAGAGACAGCATTAGTGTACCCTAGAGTTACTGTGAACAGTACCTGAACTATGCGCCTGCTAATGTACAGACCTGTCAGTTGTAGTGATGTTCTTTCTGTGATCAATAGAATGAAAAATTCCAAAACAAGAGATGCGTTTATGATTTTTCAAATTGGTAACTCAAGGAAATCTCTGATCTAATTTGTAATGTATTTGACCAACTGCATCAGTGTTTGTCTTCTTGAAGGCACATTCCATGACTTTTTTTTAATTTCAAAAATATGCTCTATGCTAAAAAAGGGGGATAAGTCCTGCCCAGACAACTATATCGGCCAATCTGCTTAGTGCCCGTCCTGTCTAAGGTGCTTGAGCATATAGCTTAGTAGTTTTTTTTTAAATACACTCTCTGTTAACAATCAACAATTTGGCTTCAGAAATGGACAGTCCACTGTGGATGCAATTGGTGCCATGGCATACATGACCAAACATCTAATGCTACATCTTATTAAATCTGTATAAACATCTAATTAAATCTTGTTATTAGACGCTTTTGAAAAAAGGATTATTTTGCTTGGGCGACCTTCATTGATCTGAGTAAGACGTTTGACTGTGTATACACAGTCAAACCATGTATGTTGAACTTTACATTTACATTTAAATGCCTTAGTGTTGAACAGGTTCATGCTTCAATTATGAAGCTTAGCAATAGTAAGAGCTTGGATATATATGGTCTTAACTCATTAAATACTTAAGATATCCTCTAGCTTTATCTCTGAAATTTTAACATATTTATATAATGACTGTATTTTAAAAGATCTTAATTTTCCTCTTGAGCTGAAAAATGTTAAAGTAATCCCAATACATAAAAAAGGCAAAAGGAATGATCCGTCAAATTTCGACCAATCTCAATAGTACCTATATTCTCCAAAGTAATTGAAAACCTTACGCAAAGTCAGCAGTCCAAACATTTTGAAGGCAATGCCCTATTTTCAGAAAAACAGTTTGGTTTTAGACCAAACCGTTCTACTAGTAAAGCTGTTTTAGATTTAACCAACCAGTTAGTTACTGATGTTGAAAACAAATATACCGTAGGTTTTAGATCTTTTGACATGAGTAAAGCTTTTGATACTGTTCATCACAATGTATTAATTAATAAACTTAAGTTCTATGGTTTTAGCCCTGAGGCTGTAAAAGTTATATATTCATATCTGAATGGCAGGAAACAGTTTGTCTATAAGGATGGTGTTTTTTCTAATAGTAGACCGGTTCTTTTTGGGGTCCCACAAGGTTTCATATTGGGACCTATACTTTTCAACATTTATATCAATGATTTACCTCTAGTATTGCCAACTCATGTAGAGAAGGTTATTTGTTTGCCGATGACCTTGGTCTGAAAATTAGAACCAAGCACAATCTTCAGTTAGAAAATCAGCTTAGAGATAGTACTGTACTGGTTGATGATTGGTGCTCAGCTAATAAGTTGTCGTTGAACCCTAGTAAAGTCTGTGATATTAGTTTTAGTAATAGGCATATAGAAAAAAATAGAAGCTCTTTAAAGTTCCTAGGAATCACTCTTGATTCTGATTTGAGTTGGTGTGATCATGTTGACTCGGTCAAGAAGAAACTATCAAAAGGATTTTTCCTGCTTTGTAGATTAAGAGGCACTGTAAGCAATCTGGTATTGTTAAATGTATATTATGCTCAAATTTATTCATATATATCTTATGGTGTAGCTGTTTGGGACAATAGCTCCAAATCGATTGAAGTGTTTAGATTACAAAAAAAGCTGTTAGAATAATTTGTAATGTACCTCAAAGAACCCACTGTAAACCACTTTTTATAAAACTTGGCATTCTCACGTTCCCATCAGTATATTATGTTTTGTCATTGCTGCTGCATGTCCATACTAATTTAGAAATATTTACCGTCAATTCTGATATACATAGTCATAACACAAGATATAAAAATTCTCTCCGAACTCTATTTTATCATTACAGTAAATCACAAAAAACTGGTTCTATACTTCAATCAAACTTTACAATGCTCTACCTACACATATAAAATTATTGCCTCTCTCTCAATTTAAAAACATACTTAAATCCATTTTGATAGCTAAATGTTTATATACTGTTGATGATTTTTTTTAAAATCTCAGTTTTCCAAGTTGGCCTACCTAACTAATCAATATATCTTTTACCATGTTGCTGTTTTTTTAATATTGTTTTTATTGTTATATTTATGATTATTTATGTGTATTATATTGTAACAGATGATCTCATTGATGTAGCCTTTTCTGATATTAGCTCTTAAAATGTTAAGAATTTTGCGTTGGCAAGCTGGATATTTTATTGTTAGACATTTTTGTTGATATTGTATATGTGTAAATTTTTATGACACTTGTCCATGCATTTTTATACAATGTTAAATGACAATAAAGTTCTGATTTCTGATTTATGACATACCATGGTCTATAGACCAAGGTAAGTCGCTCCGTTAGTTGGAATTTTACGGGATCCAAAACTCTGCACTTTCGTACATACCTCTACCAACAGAAGACAGATTGTTTGTTGTGGTGGTTCATGGTCAAGGATAGAAAAATGAGTAACTGTGGTGTTCCGCAGGGCATCTGTTCTTGGTGCCTTGCTTTTCTTAATCGCAGTAAATGACTTGCCATATTGTTTAAACAACTGTAGTGTGTATCTGTACGCAGATGATTCAACACTGTTTACATGTAATAATGACATAAATGTACTTGTTAACAATGCATAGACCTCTCTGAACACAACTACTGACTGGTTATCAGCAAATGGCTTTCTATTAATCCAGAACTGCCACCTTTGGGTTTAGGCAAATCCCTGACGATGTTCTGGACACGACACCAGTATGTGCAGTTAAATTTTTGGGAGTCCATATAGATTAACAACTCACATGGACCTCTCACATACAACGTCTTTGCATTAAACTTAGCAGGTTAACCTTTTTATTTCGTAAATTGCGTAGTGCTGTTCCTTTTGAATACTTGAAAACCGCTTATTATGTATTATTTCAATCTGTCCTTAGCTATGGAATTATTTTTTTGGGGCAACTCCTCTCACATTAAGGATGTGTTGTTAATACAAAAAAGCTATGAGAATTATGGGACTAATCCACAAGAGCACTGCCGCTCCATTTTTATTAATTTAAGAATTTTAAACGTTAATAATTTATATATTTTTAATATTTTGTTAACTAGTTTTAAGAAATATAATATTCTCACATTCTTAGAAGAAATATGCACAATTTTTACACGAGGAACAATTTTATAATTGATATACTTTATGTCCGCTTAGAGAAAATTAAGTTAAGCTATATGAGATTCTGGTGGTTTGTTTGGTATTAAATGTTTGTATTTACATCCCTGTGGGAAAGAGTTTAGATCATGGATATGTCTAAAGACAATGTTCTCAGTTCATCTAAACAGCTTATGTTTCAAATTTTCATCTTAAACATTGCTAACATCCCACCTCCTCCAGAGCATATCCATGTCACAAGCATACCATCATGCTAAAAATCCACCATGGCAAAAATGAACTATTGTAAACCGTACAAATACTGAAATTGTAAAATCCGTTCTTGCATGAAATAAACAATACCTTTTTATAAAATATCTTTTCACCTTTTTATTGTACTCATCTATGAAAAACAACAGGTGATGGCTAAGTTGATTACTCTATGTAGTTTATACTAGAATCGTTGCCATAACAACTGGCTGGAAAACTTGTACTGTACGTGAATTAAAATAATAATATTTATTTTCCTTATATATACAACAGTATTTTACAAAATGTTTCTCCTGTCACAGTTATTTGTATCAGACGAAAGGCATTTTAAATTGGACGATGATTAATGTTTTATGAGATTTAGATGAACTAAAAAATAAAAATAAGAAACTTATTTAGCCGTGTACTCTCAAGTTTTGAGGTAAGCAAGGCAAAGTTTGAGATTTTATTAATTGTATATGTTTATGAAGCAGCAAATAAAACACTGCTAGAATATCCATTTAACCTTTGTTTACTTCTCAATTTTGATATGTAGGCCTAGTGTAACTAAGTTGAAAAAATGTTTGTATTTACCTCCCTGTGGGAAATAGTGGGACATCCCTGTTGTGTTCCCTGTGGGACATCATGGAGATGCCTAAAAGTAATGTTTTCACTTCATCTAAAGAGCTGCTCCTATTCTTTTGTATTAAAAAACGACCCCCCCCCCGGTAAATATTCCGACTACAGTATTCTACCAATCTATATCAAATTGACCTTAGACTTACTTTTCACACTTTCTAATAACCTTTTAACAATGTTTCTGTCCGCGGAATAACCCAATTTCGACATTTCTTACGATTTTAGGCTGTATTATGACCCTCTCAAACCATACCGTCTAGCTAGGGGATCGGCGTGAATCGGGGTTCTGGGCGGGAAAACAAATCACTCAAATACACTTATTTCACTCTCTAATAACATAATTAACCATAAAAACACCAAGGAACACAGTTTTCCTGCGTTTCTTGGACCGAAATACGACATTCTATAACGTCCAGTCAATAGTGAGGTCGGCAGGCATCTGGCTACTGGGCCGGGGAAATGGGAAATATTGAAGAATCAGGGATTTTTTTGTCTACGATTATGGGTTTTAGGTAGAGAGAAACGGGATATTTTAATAGAATCCGGGTTTTAATAGGCTTATTTTAGCAGAGGTTTTAACAACGTTGGTAACAGCTGACTAGGTGAGGACTGAGGAGTAATAATGAAACATTATTCCACAGAGCATCAATCCTCATGTCACTTCACTATGTCAATGCAATTATGGTATTCATATTATTATATTATGAATATACCGTATATATATAATGATTACTATTATTCTATTCTTATTATTAAATTATCATTATTATTATGATTATTATAGTATTTTGACATGATTTTATTGTATTTATACGTATATATCACATGATGATATAGGTGAAATTGCCGACATAGTGCTCTGTGCAGTTAAGTTAGGTTTTTTATTGATATTTTCATGTCGTTAAATATATTTTATACTATCAATAAAAAACCTAACTTAACTCCGCAGAGCGCTGTATGTCGGCGACTAATACACGTAGCGTTTTATTGTAATATCCAAGATATTGCCGACATACAGCGCTCTGCGGAGTTAAGTTATGTATGTTGGCCTTATCTCGGATATTACGATAAAACGCTACGTGTATTAGTCGCCGTAATACAGCGCTCTGCGGAGTTAAGTTAGGTTTTTTATTGATACTATCAATAAAAAACCTAACTTAACTCCGCAGAGCGCTGTATGTCGGCAATATCTCGGATATTACGATGAAACGCAACGTGTAATAGTTTCCGACATACAGCGCTCTGCGGAGTTAAGTTAGGTTTTTTTGATAGTATAAAATATATTTAACGACATGAAAATATCAATAAAAAACCTAACTTAACTCCGCAGAGCGCTGTATGTCGAGAATATATCGTATATTACGATAAAACGCTACGTGTATTAGTCACCTTTATAGAACTTTCACAATTAGTTATATTTTTCAACGATACGGCAGAAACCCAATGTATTTTAATTGACAGTCTAAAACATAACAACTAGTCATTTTACGGCATCTAAACACGTCAATTACAAGAAAGAAGAATTGTTATATTTTATAAATCAAACCAATTATAAAATAAACATCCTTCAATTATTTGTGTAAATAAACAAATATGTCACTGGTTAGAAGTAGTTTCTTTACTTACCGTACCTCTTTGTATATTTCAATTACATTGTGCTGAAGGAATAACGGATTTGTAATCAGCTGATTGACAATGAAATGAACTAATACTAAATATAGTTGAGCTCAGTTAATGATTTGTTGCGCCATTTTATTTGTTTGAGTACATTCCCAACTAATTAATTTTTAATTCAGTTTGATGAAATTAAGTTAAATTAATTTAAAGTAAATAACAAATCTTTAACATAAACTTAACCTTACGCCTTAAATCTACAATCAAACAAGGTTTCCAGTTTAAAATTGTATATCACGAGAATCTCCCTTTTACCCTAAAATTATCCCAAATTCCCTAAAATATCCCTGATTCCCAAATATTTCTCGTTTCTCCCAGCTCAGAACGTTGATTGTTGTAGACAACAAGGTTGACTGGTGTTTGAAGGGTGCCTTATTTTGGCCAGAAAACATTAGAAAACATCGGGAAAACTGTGTTTCTTGGTGTTTTTATTGTTTATTTTTATGTTATTAGAAAGTGAAATAAGTGTATTTGAGTGATTTGTTTTCCCGCCCAGAACCCCGGCTCACGCCGATCCCCTAGCTAGGCGGTATGGTTTGAGAGGGTCATGATACAGCCTAAAATCGTACGAAACGTCGAAATCGGGTTCCTCCACGGACAGAAACATTGTTAAAAGGTTATTAGAAAGTGTAAAAAGTAAGTCTAAGGTCGATTTGATATAAATTGGTAGGATACTGTAGTCGGAATATTTACCCCCCCCTCCAGAACTAAGACATAATCCATGTCAAAAATGTGTTTTATGGGATGCTCTGTTAGTGAATATTGTTGACTCTTCCCAGTGGCATAGATACAGTTTTTTCATGGGAGGGGACATACACACCCCCTTACCCCCAGTGAAAACCTATTCTAGAGTATGTACTGTAGGGTACATAAGGGACATTTCGATGAGTTAAATACTATATTATAAAGATCATGCCCATTGTATGCTACGCTGCCATCTCGGACTCTGGTCCCATAAGAACAATGTTTTTTGACAGGAGTACAGATTAACCCTAGAAGTGGCAAGCATTTTACTCTTAACTGTAACATAAAAATAATTACTAATATCTTCTTGAAATATCAAAGTTTAAACAAAAAAAGCTTAAAACATGCCCCCCCTTATAACCACTAACCACAAAAGCAAAACAGGTGGCCACTGCAATCCCAATTAAGCCTACAAATGCCGTCAACTTCCACCCAAGCTGGTCACCGCTTATTTAATGTGGGCCCCCCACTCCGCTTTACCACACATTTGCAAGCCAAATTGGGATTGCTCATGGTCGGGATTCGAACCCTAGCACTTCCTTGGCTAGAACGTTATGCTTGTCAGCATAGCGTGTTAGCCGGCTTGACAAATCAGTGCCTAGGAGTAGAAAGCGCTTACTTGGTTATAGACCTGCCCAATGGCAGGCTCGTGTACTACGAGAGCAGTTTTGGTTGTGTGCCCCCAGAGGGCAAGACGGTCACGTAGGCGATTGTGTCTAACAAGTACACTAAACTCACGACAGATGCCTCCACCTGCCAATTCTTATTGAATATGTAAATGCGTCGTAAATTACGACTTTGCCATTTCTAGGGTTAATTGATTGTCGTAAAAAATGGCTGAGGTGTCAAATTAAAGGTAAAGTGATTATTTAAGGAATTATATTTTTTATCGTAAAAAGATTTACAGCATGTTATTTTACACTCATTATTTTGTTAACAATTGACAAGTCGCATATAGACTTGTCAATTATCGAGTGAAATTGCGAGGTAATTATATTTAAAAAAATGTTTTTAAATAATAATGTAATTCCCTAGCAACCACTTTACCTTAAATTTGACACCTGTTTACTGTTTAAAGACTGTTTAAGACTATCGTGTAGCTAGTAATGCTGTCCCAAAATTAACATTCTTAGGGGCCTAAAACGAAACATTTTGCCTATAAGGTCACTCAAAATGCAGTGCTAATCAGGTCGTCCTGCAGGCTAATCAATAGGGCGCGATATCATGAATGGCCACGCGCAACGCCAGAAGGAAAATGAATTCTATTAGGTATATTATTTCATGTTCATCCAAAAATATGAATGATGATTGAGTGATTATATTTATATTTTGATTCACAACATATACTGTAATGTATTTATGTTTTGCTGTTTTCTGTGTATTCTAGGCTTGTTTTAGTGTGGAGTAGTCTAGTGGAGTTTCCTTCACTGCGACGGATGGTGTTTTTTTTCAAAATCAAAATTTCTCAGGCTAAGTGGAAAATGACATCACTTACAAAGCTTGTTTAGTAGCACATTCTCATCTTCTTGGAACTACAATTTTGATATTATAGCTGTCTCTGGATGGGACATACAAACACTTTTTTCCCATCATTACCAATACCACAATAATCTAGTGCTGTCTTGACACAAACAAATTCATTGAGACTTTAATTAATCACTTTCGGCGTCTCTATTAGATGTAATTTACATTAATTTTTTGAGTTAACGCTATAAAAAAAACGCTATGAACAATGTTGAGTTAACGCTATGGAACAAGTGAAAAGTAGACAAAAAAACATGAATGTCGAAAACAAAACGTAGAGGGTACGGAAAATATATGAGATGATACGTCATACATCACAAACGTCAAGATCTCAACTTTTTAGGTTAGACCTACATTATAAGTCATAATATTTTGCGGCTGAGAGATCTTGATGGTAGGGATGACCAGGAGACTAGTCGGGGAAGATCTCTTAATTTGAATACTCTCTTATACTGTATTTCGACTTCTAGAGAGTTCCTTGATAACTTGGATCCAGCTTTTGCCAGGGTAAAGTTGGCATGGGATAAAACCAAGCGTGAGATTGAGTATCTGGACCATTTGAGAAAGAAACTCGAAGAGCGCACTAGGGCGGGAGAAGCTGATCTTACTATCAAATATGTCAATGGAACACCCAAAATTTTTATTTCAAAAGACGCTTAATTTCCCACGGTCAACCAAAAACCACTTTGTTATACCAAAATGTCAATGGCCTTCGAACCAAGATGGATTTGCTATTTGAAACCGCCTCTATTACCACGTATGATGTAGTTGTTTTTACAGAGTCCAATTTGATTCCTTCTGTTAGCACTTCTGAGCTAGGCTTTCACAACTACACTGTTTACAGAAAGGATAGGTCCTCGGAAACTAGTAATAAGACTTCTGGTGGTGGTGTTTTGGTGGTGGTTCGAAATAGCTTGTTAGCTACAGAAGTCTGCGACTATGCTTATGATAACCTTGAGGCTTTATTTGTTACCATTGGTGTTGGTGCTCGAAGATTTTTGCTATGTGCCACTTACATACCTCCACATCAGTCTACTCCCTATTATTCTCTTTTTGCTGATGCTGTAGTGGATATTACTTCAACATGTGGAGAGTTTGCTTCTATTATCATAGTTGGTGATTTCAACCTTCCTGACTACAACTGGACCCAGGATGATCCTGTGAGTTTGTATGCGAGTGAAAAAGTCCTTCGTGAAATGTCATTACTGTTGGAGTTACAGCAAATTAGTCATGTAATGAACAGCAGGGGCGTTCAGTTGGATCTAGTTTTCAGCTCATCACCACAACACCACAGTGTCTCTATTGCCACTGATCCATTGTTGCCCTTTGAGGACATACATCCGCCTATATCTATTAATTTGGAGTGTTCCTTTGCCATATTAAGGAGTGCTGTTGTCTACATACCGGATCTGAAAAAATGCAATCTTGATGGTGTCAAGAATGAATTTACTCAGGGGGCTCTGAAGCTGGATTTGGGAGACAATTTGAGTGGTTTGGAGGGTTTCATACATACCTTGAGTAAAGCCATTGTTAGGAATTCCCCTCTCAAAAGGATTGGTCCTTCCTGTTTCCCTCGCTGGTTTAGCAACCATCTCAAACAATTAGTAATCCTTAAGAAGACACTCCACCGGAGATATAAGGAAACTTTGAGTGACAGTGACTATTGCAGCTTCAGTTGTGTTCGTGAACAGTGCAGGAGAGAGGCAAGAGCATGTCGACTTAGCTATGTGGAGCATTTGGAGTCCGTAATACCATCTAATATTAAAGCGTTTTGGTCCTTTGTTAATGGTTTAAAACAAAACGACCCTAGACCTGGAGTTGTGGAGCTTGACGGTCTGAAGGAGTCTGAGCCCGATAGGATCTGTGAACTATTTTCCACCTATTTTAAGTCAGTATATACACCACCTATGGACTGTTGCCACACATATGATTTTAAGACTAATGTAAGCATATCTAAATGCACCGTCACCATGATGAAGTCAGGAGGAAGGTGGAGTCTCTTGATTTGACTAAAGGAGCTGGACCAGATGGTATAACACCTGCAGTTCTTAAGCATTGTAGCAATCAGCTTGCCCCTTTTCTTGCCAAATTATTCAATGCTTCATTATCTGGGGGTTGTTTTCCACCATTACTTAAACACAGCTATGTTGTACCCATCTTAAAGTCGGGCGATCCTTCTGACGTCAGGAATTACCGCCCCATTGTCATCCAATCGGCAGTGGGTAAAGTATTTGAAAGTCTGGTTCTGGATCTTATCAAGCCCTGTCTTAGGCAAGTAGTTATAGATGAACAGCACGGGTTTACATTGAGCAGATCTACAATCTCCAACTTACTTGTTCTTCAGGACTACATTTTAGAGGCATTTAGTGGTGGGTGTCAGGTGGATGCCATCCATATACATAGATTTTGCTAAAGCCTTTGATAAAGTAAGTCACAACCATCTTCTTGCCAAGTTAAAGGGTTATGGGATTGTTGGCAATTTGTGGCTATGGTTCAGTAATTATTTACAGAATCGGACATTAGCTGTAAAATATGGCTCCAATATATCGGCTTCCTTCACTGCCTCGTCGGGTGTACCACAAGGTTCACTTTTGGGGCACTCTTATTTGTGCTGTTCATGAACGACATTGGCAAAAATTTGAGTGTTGGTTTTTCATTGTTTGCTGATGATATTAAGCTTTACCAAAAAATAAGGACAGAAGATGACTTTCGCTTGCCGCAGGACTCGCTCTACCAACTATCTCAATGGTGTGACTCAAACCTAATGGAGATTAATTCTTCTAAGTCTAAGCATATTACATTTAGTCGAATGAAGTTTCCTATTATTGTGGACCTGTACTTTGGGGGAGATCCGATTGGGAGGTGTGATACTGTAAGGGATCTCGGAGTGGTCATTGATTCCTCACTGAACTTCAGTACCCATATTGATGGTGTTTGCTTGAGAGCATCAAGGATTATGGGCTTGGTCTTTAGACTGGGGAAATTTGGCCTCAACACTTGAACAATGGCACTATTATTCAAGTCATTGGTTCGACCGATTCTGGAATATGCTTCCCCTGTGTGGTCTCCACATCAGCTGGGACAAATTGATAAACTTCAGTCTGTACAGAGAAGATTCATAAGAATACTGGGAGTGAAGTATGGCTATGCCTACAGAGATGTTCCTATTGCCGAAATCGAAACCTACTTCAATCTGCTGCCTCTGACCTCTAGACGTCTTGTTGCTGATCTGGTGTTTCTCTACAAGCTGATCAATGGAGATATTGATTGTGCTAAATTACTTCAACTGGTCGACTTCAGGATCCCCACACCCACCAGGGCGCAATACCTTTTTGAGTTGAGGCTTAGTGGCACAAACTACCTCCACCACAGCCCTATTCCCAGAATGCTGAGAGCTGGAAATGAGGTCTGCAATCTGGTTGATTTTTTCTCGGACTCCTTGGGAACTTTTAAGCGCCTGCTCCAGTCATTGGATAAAAGTGATGCAGAGTTTAGTCATCCTCGAGCATGAAGTGGTCCAGGCTCGGTTGGCGTGGGAGTTTCGGTGATGTGGTGCTTGGTGGTTGCGTTAAAGAGCTACAATTGTTGTTGTTGTTTTTAGGGGGCATGGTTTCCTCCCGTACAGATTCCATTTCATTATATAGTGAGTGTTTCTTTGGTAGCTGTGTTAAAGGGCTACAACAGTGTCTGTGAGGGCATGGCCTCCTCACCTTCCCCCTACACACACATATACTCCTACCAAGAACACTTATTCACAGATCTTTATTATTATTATGTTTACATATTTATTGTTTTTATTGTTATTTATTGTTATATGTTTATTGTTTTTATTGTTATTTAATTGTTATATATTTATTTTGTTGTTTGTTATTTATTGTTTATATTACATATTTATGTTTACATATTAATTCATGTTATCGCCTTATGCTGTTTATGAACTTGTTATTGTCTACATATTTTACTTGTTTTTGTTGAAATTTTGTTTTATTTATTGTTCTTATCATATCTTATTTTTTATATTATATTTTTATAGTCTTTAGGATCCTTACACATTATTGCTGTATTTATTAAATTGATGATAGTATAAGAACTAATTTAAGGTATAAAATCTTAGGCTACCATCTTGTAAGCAACTCATTTTGTAAAATTGGTTTAACCGTGGGAAACACATAAAATAAAATAAATAAAATATAATATTCAGTAACATAAACACACTGCTTTTTTCTATTATTTGTTATTGTGTTATTTCAGAATATTTTTGTTTTGAAATTATTAGTAAAGTTGATCGTTATGGGAGCGGATATATCCCCCTTATCCCCCCCGTATCTACGCCACTGACTCTGTATAACTAGGCTCTAAAAATGAGGCTGTAAGAAATTCATTCCACCAAATATTCAGAAAAATCCCTTAAAAATATCACTTTCAGACATTAAAAAAATTTTAGTTTACAAAAATCATTTAAAGAACATAATTTGAATCATTTAAAGATTTGATATGCTCTAACCATTCTTCTACACTTTTTACTAAAACTGCCGTAGGAAGCATAGTGCATACAACAAAGCCAAATCTTAGCCATGAATCCAAATTCTAAATCTTCCTAGTATTCTTTTTAACCTAAATTTAGTTTATGTTAATCTTCCTTGCAACTCAATTCATGGGTATATCACCAGGCGTTCGGAGGGCTTACGGATTCCACAAGTTAGGTTAACAAAATGTATCAAAAGCTACAAATTTTACAGATCAAACTTTTTAATAGACTTCCAGTATCCTTTAGAAAACAGGAAAACATTAACAAGTACAAATCAAAATGGTTATAAGTCGTTAATTTGATTCAAATGAGGAATTTTTTGATTGTTCTAATTTCAATTTTTCATTACTTGAAGATGATGCCAGGCAGTCTACATAATATGCTGGTTATATAAGGTCGATATTTTTTTCTTTTAATTATGTTTCAATAATTGACTCTGACCTGCATTCATTAATCTGATTTTAGTTTTCTGAATTTCTGTTTTTAAACTGCATTGTGAATATTTAATGTCTATTAATATATTGTGTTATTAAAGACAATAAAGATTTATTATTATTCTTATTATTAATTATTTTGATACTCATACCTTTTTGCTCTAGGCACCCCATAAGATTATCTACTTATATATATATATATATTTATAATTTCTCAAAATTAGTTGGTTACTTTTTGCATTTTGATGTGGTTTAATTTTGTGAAGAGCTTTAAGCTCATAGTTTAAATTGGTTTAAATTTGAGATAAATTGATAAAAAACGATTCAACTCAATTGAAAATAACATTTAAAAATTACATGTATAAACCTCTATATTATTTATTTTAAAATGTACCAAATCATTTGTTCCATATTTAAAATTTACTGTCATGACAATGACATGTTAAAATATTAGACTGGGATGGTGGCGTCATCCTGTAATCCAGCTACTTGGAGGTCACAAATTGTGGATAGTTGTGAGCGATGGTCGGTGGGTGTAGTGTTCTCTTGTGTGTATTAACGTCCGCACTATTGAATACTTCGTTAATCCACAAAAGACTATGCTCATAATTAGACCAATTTGTAATTCAGAGGGCGTGGTTCGGATTCCACGTTAAACTGTAGGTCCCTTAGTTGCCATCGGCTGTTGCGCTATTAATTAACAGTCCTGTCTAAGGAACATGTCAGCCTTAGTCAGTAACAAGACTACAAGATCGCGCCACAATCATCTTACATTCAATCCTCATTCATACACTACCTACCTTGTGGTATGTCCGCCATTTCAAATAATCTAATCTAATCTAATCTAATCTAATCTATTTAGTCACTGTTTATTATTGTTTATTGTTCTACCGTTATTAAATTATGATAGTTAAAATTTTTATTGTATAAATGGCTTGGAAGGCTAGACAGACCTAAAATCTGATTGACATAGGCAGAATGGCAGAGTACTAAAAGTAGGTAATTGAACTTTTCTGTGTTACCGCTTAGTTTAAAACAATAATATATTTGGATGAACCTACTAAAAAAATGTATCTCCTGTTTTTTGGTCTAACTTAATATAATTTTGAAAGATTTATTCTGCTATAGATTCAAATGTTTTGTATCACAAGTTTATGGAATTAGTTTTTTTTATTTTGATTCCAACAAAAGATCTAAAACAAAAATAATAATTAAATCCTGCCATCCTACAGATTGAATTTTAATTATTTTCTTAAGTTGTTTACACATAGGCCACTACTAGGTTAAATTTTCCTGTGTTTTCAAATAATAATTATTACTTGACAAATTATATTTCTTCACTTTCAATAAAATAAATTCATTTATCTATCATAGAAATTAAAAAATCATAAGTAGTCAGGACCAGTGCAACGATGCGACCAGGGTATTTATGCCGACTATGCTTTTATTTTATTAAGATTTAATCATCCATACTGTCCCTACAGTTTCGTAATTGCAAAAAAATCTCAATCTTCTTTAAATTAAATAAAAATTATAAATACCCAGGACGTGGGTATAATTGCAAAATAAACATCTCAATCTTCTCTAACTTTAATAAAAATTATAAATACCCAGTTTTTGGGTATTTACCCGGGCCTGGGGTGAATTCCCGGGTAAATACTCAATTTATATTTACCTACCCACTGGGTATTTACCCGACCCACATCACTAATTGAAACAGTTGAATAATTATATATATATATATATATATATATATATATACAATTTTTAATGACTCCTTTTTTCCTTTTTTAGGCACCTAAAAAAAGGGATATTTCTTTACTCTTGGTCTGCTTGCCAATAATACTATTATCGTTTAAGTTAACTCGTAGTATGTGCTGTTTCCTGTTATTAGTTACCTTGTACTCAATATAAGGTTTTTATCAGATACAGTATACATTTTTGTATGTGATACTTATCACTTAACCCTAGAACTGGCAAAGTCGTAATTCACGACGCATTTACATATTCAATAAGAAGTGGCAGGTGGAGGGATCTGTCGTCAGTTTAGTGAACTTGTTAGACACTAGCGCCTACTTGACCATGTCGCCCTCTAGGGGCAAGCAACCGAACCTGCTGTCGTAGTGCACGAGACTGCCACCGGTCAGGTCTATAACCAAGTAAGTGCTTTCTACTCCTGTGCACTGAGTGGCTGAACCGGCCAACGCGCTACACTGACGAGCGTAACGTTCTAGCCATTCGGAAGTGCTAGGGATCAAATCCTGACCATGAGCAATCCCAATTTGGCTTGCAAATGTTTGGCAAAGCAGAGAGGGGGACCCACCTTAAATAATGGTGGCCGGCTTGGGTGGAAGTTGACGGCATTTTTAGGCTTAATTGGGATTGCAGTGGACACCTGTTTTGCTTTTGTGGTTAGTGGTTATAAGGGGGGGGGCATTTTTTATGCTTTTTTTGTTTAAACTTTGATATTTCAAGAAGATTAGTAATTATTTTTATGTTACAGTTAAGAGTAAAAAGCTTGCCACTTCTAGGGTTAATATGTCATATGATGAACCTTGATGGAACTTAAATAGATCGTAGGCTACTGTTAAATTGTTTCCAGAAAATATGACCCTCTACTTTGATTATCGAGTCAGACTAGAAGATTTAAGTTCAACTACAATAGCTATTGAATGGCATCCTCAGCATCCATTGTTGGCTCTTGCATCTTACAGTATTGATAAAGGAGGAAGTGTCAATATATGCAATGATCATGTAAGTAATGTTTTTAAAAATACATCAATGCATAACAAACACACATTTAAATCAAAAATGGGTAAGTGGTGAGAGTTTTGTCAAGATTCTATGAAAAAGATTTATTTTTATAAAGACACAAACAATACTGAACATATTTCCTGTAAGAAAGAAATTGCTATTCAACAAGAAAAACATATATTTTGGAAATGATATTTGTTGGATTGGAAAAAAATCAAATGCAGTAATTTATTTATGAAAATTAGGATAAAAATTTGCTTATGATGTGTCTCAATGGAAAAGAATGTCATTGTTATGAAAGCATGGTTTAAGGAAAATGTTTTTTTATACTGTCGATGATTTTATGGCCTGTGATAAAATAAGCGAATTAAGTTTTATATACACATATAGATATATGATTTATTATTTGTTATTGATGTTTTGACATAGATACGTCTTAGCTTTGGGGGGGGGGTGTTGGTGGTTTGTAACATGGAAAATATGTAACAGGTTTCCATAGAAAGCACCAGAGCTAATTGTATTGAAATTTTAATACAAAAGAATAAATCAGCTGTTTAGATTATCTGAAAAAATTCCCTTTAGACATAGCCATGATCTAACCTATTTCCCAGAGGTAGGTAAATACAAACATTTAATTTTTGTTGTTTGTTATTTCTTATATATATCTTTTAGCGAATTTCCCATAGGGAAGAAGCTATTACCGTAGGTCTCATGGCAAGAGTTAAGCCCGAGACCATGTTATTTTTTCTTCTTTAGGTGCCCAGAGACCAAAAACAATAGTCGTTAAAATTTTTATATATATATATATAAAAATATATATATATAAAAAAACATTTTGAACAGCCACATAACAAAAAACAATCCAATTTTTGAAAAAATCAGAAAACTCAAACAAAACATATAATCACATTTTACATTTATATAGATACAACAATTTTTACTAACTTCTTCAAGAACACTTGTACATTTATTAAATTGAAATTATTTAATTTAAACATATGTGATTTTAGTATTGTTTTGAAATGTTTTAAATTGTTTTTAAACTTGAAAATGGCCTTTAAAGGTTGAAACATGTTGTTTAAATAAAATAATGTTTATCAAGGATACTCAGTTAATTATTTTAACTTTACTTAATATATATAAATATATATATATATATATATATGTGTCTGTGAACACGATAACTCTCGTAAAAATGGTCCGATCGAGACCAAATTTGGTAGAGACGTGTATTCCTACAAATGCTCGGACGAGTTCGTAAACCAGACATATCGGTCAATGGGAACGGGTAGTTTGGGGGGGTTTTGTACCCCAAAATGGGGTTTTTTGCGTTTTTCACATGTAATTTTTAAAAATTTCTAATTTTATATTTCACCATTGGAATCAGCTTAAAAAACTACACAATTAAGTTCCTTAAAGTTTTTCTCTATCTTAAACGGTTACCGAGATATAAAAAAATCTAAACACAGTACGTTGTATTTTGAGGCTCCAATGTTAATCTTATGGAGGATTAGAAAAAATTTATTTTTCACTTATTATCTAATATTTTTTTATGAAACTTGATATTTAGCTTCATGTGGTTGAGATCCATACATTTGTGCTAAAAAACCATAGTTTATGTGTTTATCATGGCAGCAAACCTGCATACTCTTTTTCCATGTTAATCATATGGAGATAGGCAAACTCCTTTATTTATGGACAGATGTTGATAAAAGTTGGTATAAACGTTAAAAATAAAATTTTTGATGGTATACTTTCAGTGTTCCTCACAGCAGCAAACCTACTCACTCTTTCCCATTTTAATCTTATGGAGAATAGGCAAATAATTCCCATGTTTATCGACAGATTTTGACCAAACTTGTCACATATTATAATTATTATATTATTGATTTGGAAATTCGCTGAGTACGCAGGTCTGCTGCGACGGGGGTATTTTTATATATAAAATTCAAAGCCCTCACTCACTCACTCATCACTAATTCTCCCACTTCCCGATTACCTAGGAGGCTGAAATTTGGTATACGGGTTATTTAGGCCTAAAATAGAAGAGTCTAATAGTTTTTGTGACGATTTTCCCATAAATCTCTACCCTATACGCCTTCAAAGTTCCCATGTTAATCTTATGGGGAAATAATTTTGTTTTGGATTCCAACATATGTATCTATCTTTTAAGATATAAACCAGCTGTTTTATTTGAACCATTGAGCAAGCCAAAGAAGCAAGCATAAAATAGTAAGTACTCAATGGTATCTAATTACTGTATAAATATAATATTTCTCAGAACAAATTTTTGTGATTATGTTTAATGATTTAAAATCAAATGTTTTTTATTATTATCGGTATGAAGTTCGCCAGGTCAGCTAGTATACATATAATTAATTTAAGGACTTTACCCGTTGGGATTACCCATGTATTGTGCTTAAAATCAATAAAGATTCTTGATTCTTCATGTATTTATATTTTTCGTTTTCCGTCTGATTAAAAGTCATGTATTTATATGATGGCTAAATAAAAATTAATTACAATATTTATACATATTACGTTTATTATAATAATCAGATGTTATATATCTTATCTGTTAAAACGTATTACAGTTAGGTTTGGTTTGGGTTAAGGTTAGAAAATTTTGAATCAATCCACTCAGATTTATTTGCTTTTGGGAATGTTATTAATATTTTGTCTTACCGTTTTAGTATTGTAATTAAATAGCCCGCCGCCTAGGATATCTAATCTTTCACAACAAAGCCATAATGGCCAATCTTAAAGTTAACACATATTTACTTTAGGACACTACAAAATTCGCCGGGTCAACTAGTAATAAATAATAACTGGGTCCTGCATGTTTTGAAAACGACAGTTAGAAATTATAGAATTTTAAATGTGAAATATATTTTCCCACTAAAAAAATAATTTATATAAAATTATTTTACCATCACCGTCAAAACTAGCTCAAAAGACCAAAACATAGTTTTATTTTGCATATGTCTATGACAAACAGTTGTAGAAAAAAGTTAAATTTATTCCCTATGTAAACTTGGTAAACTTAGTTTGTTTTCTTAAGTAATTCATACTGCTTTTCACAAAACTTAATATGATGAACTTAATATGGGGGGATTAAAATACCCAATAAAACTCAAACAAAATTATTTGTTATCACAAATTGGGAAGGGATATTTCAACATTTAGTTGAACAAATCATATGACTATTTTTGAAGCAATCAATTTATTAAATGTTTTTAAAGCAAATTTGGGAATAAAATAGTCTTGTTAAAGGTGTGTAATTTGTTAATTATCTTTAAACGTAGAAAGTATATAGTAAAATAGAAATTAGTGTTATACCATAAAAGTTTCCTAAAAACCCTCAGTTGCTGGACTGCTTGTGCTGTTACAATTGTTGAAATGTGTTTGTAGACTGTTAATTAAATAGCATGACTTATTTTTGCCCTAAAACCACCTTGGAAACATTACCTTAAACTACAAACTCATATTAATAAGGAGACTATTTAGAGTCCCCCTTCAAGTTTTGTCATTAAGGTTATTCAGTATTGCACTTTCCTACCATTAGGGGGAGCTTTCACCTGATGTGCAAGCAGTGTGTGTGCCGTCATGCCAGGTGCTTGGCCTTGCATGGCATCCTGTCCGCAAGACACTTGTGGCAGGCTGGGAGGATGGCAGTCTGCGGGTGTGGAACGGAGAGAGGGACTTTGTAACAATATCATCAGCACACTCGACACCAGTGCTGGTACTTAGGTGGAGCAAGATGGGCGGCAGACTGGTCTCAGTGGATGCGGTATGTACCTATAATACCCCTGTAGTAGCAGACGTGTGTACTTAGCTTATTTCTATTGATTTATTAAAATTGATTGTATTATTGTATTAAAATCATACAATCTAAGCCTCTTCACATGTTCAGCCAAATACCAAGGATTACCACAATGTGTTTTGTAGATAAGAAAGTAATACCAATTTTTGCACACATAATAAATAAAAATAGCACAGTAGATGAGTGAATGGGTTTGCTGTTATGAAATGTTAAAATGAGTATTTTTATACTTTATTTGTTTACTTAGTGGTGTTTGGATAAATAAACAGTACCAGTGGACTGACACATACTTTATCCCTTACGTAAATTTTAAAAAGACAATCTGTAATAAAACCATCATGTTCTTCAAAGATTATCTAGATATCATTTAATAATTTATTGTTTCAAAAATAATCATCCCATTTCTGAAAATAAAAACAAGAGAGACAAAGTTAAATTAACTGTTTGAATTGTATGGGGGAAACCCTCCCCCCCCTGGTATTACCAAGCTTTTTTGAGTTGGTTTTGTTGGGTGATTTGACCTGACGCTTTATACCAAGTTTCATGGAAAACAGTTGGAAAATAAGGAAGAAATTGAATTTTAATAATCTCCATAAGAATAACATTGGGTGCTTTCAGACAACGTACTGCGTTTATCATGGACAGTAAATTTAACTTTTCTCTGGAACTGTTAGTCGTGGACAAATAATTCAAAATACTAATCTGTTTAGTTTATTAAGCTGGTTTCAATGGTGCCAGTCAAGTTATACTTTACCTTTATTTTTTTTTGCTGAAAATTTAAAAATTTGATTTTTTTGACATTTAAAAGCCCATAAATTTCAAACCGTCATTTTTACAGACATGCGGGTGGTGTCAAATTATTTATTACTCTGTGCCCTATAAATTATCAAATTTTAATCAAAATCGTTCGAGCCGTTTTTGAGAAATTTGGATCTTTCACGTTTTTAAGGGTTGTTAGGGGTAAACTAACCTTAAAAACAAAAAATTCAAAAAAAAGAATAAAATGCCTAAAGATACGGTGAATATACACATACATGCCAAATTTAATCTAAATCGGACCAATAGGGTAGGCTGTGGCTCCGTACCCATCTAGACACACACACACAGACAGACACACGGACGGACAGACATCACGTCAAAACAAAATCCTTTTTTTTGGATTCAGGGGACCCCAAAACGGAAATATCCACTCTCAACACAAATTCAAAAATTTTGACGAAAACAATACTTTCTCCATATTACTATGTTTGAAGGGAAAGAGTAAAAACACATTATTATTTAAATTGAGACAGTTGCTTTAAAGCTAATTTCAGCTTATAACATAGATCTACATTCATTGCAAACTTTTGTTGTACACTTGAGGCAAACATGTTTTTTACTACATCAATAGCAAATGTAGGTAGTTTTTCTTATATTCTTCGGATCACATGTGTAGTATATCTTTCTTTTATACAGTCTATAATCAATAGTTTTGGGTTTAGGCTCTTCTATTCTCTTATAATCCATTGCGTACCGTCTCACAGACTGCTGACGACAAACAAATCTATAAATATTACGATCGGAAGACAAGTGACAAGAGGGATCGGTTTCGGTGGTGGGGAGGAACAACTACCTGGCATGGCCAGGGTCATAGTGTTTTGAAACCCTTAAATTCAAATCAATAAATTACTAAAACGGTCTGTGAGACCGGACCCAGGACCATAAGGTTTAAGTGCTGGCATCTGAGGTGTGTGAAATTATCTAGCTCTAAAATAGACAATACTCCAAAATCTATGAGGTTCATGAATTATTATGTGCTTTTTATTGTATTTTGGTTTGGATGTGAACAAGAAATCAATATGAAAAGTTTTCTTTTTTTAACATGTTCACTGTGGGCGGCAACCATTGTTGCAACCATTCCATTGTTGCTTGGATACGTCAGTGAGCTGCTATCACCTCTCTGGTGCCTGTAGTTGTTATTTTGCTTGTTACAAGGTACATATCTTTCATTTTAGGCGCTGTCAGTTTTTGATTCATGAAAACATATGTTTATGTAAACATTGTGTATTTGTAAATAGTAATTACTGTTTTATTGAATCACCGAAAAGGCAAATTGTGGTAGAATGGTAAAAAATATAAGGTGTCATGAATGCAGCAAGAGAAATATCCATTACATGGCCGTAAATGCGGTTTTATTTGTCTGGATGGCATTTCTTCACTGTTTTCCATCAAAAGACATCAAAATGGTGAATAAAAAAATAAAAAAATGGTAGTATATACTAGGGGTGTGGGATGCAGCAAAAAAATTTCAATTCGATACAAAGAATTCCGATAGAATCGATGGGATTCGATTCGATACAACACGACAAACGCACAAGACAATTTCCTGTAAAACAGAAATCATATAACATAAGATAATACCCCCGTCGCAGCAGACGTGCGTACTCAGCGAATTTCCAAATCAATAATATAATAATAATAGTAATACCCCCACCGCAGCAGACCTGCGTACTCAGCGAATTTCCAAATCAATAATATAATAATAATAATATTTGACAAGTTTTATAAAAATCTGTCAATAAACAACATGAGAATTATTTGCCTATGCTACATAAGATTAACATGGAAAAGAGTGTGCAGGTTTGCTGCTGTGAGGAACACTGAAAGTAGGCATTTCTACTATAAACAATTTTTATTTTTAACATTTATACCAACTTTCATCAACATCTGCCCATAAATAAAGGAGTTTGCCTATTCCCTATATATGATTAACATGGGAAAAGAGTATGCAGGTTTGCTGCCGTGATAAACACATAAACTATGATTTTCAAGCATAAATGAATAGATCTCAACCACATGAAGCTAAATATCAAGTTTTATCCAAAAATATTGATTCATATGGGAAATATTAATTTTTCCCTATCCTCCATAAGATTAACATTGGAGCCCCACAATACAACGTACTGTGTTTAGATTTTTTAATATCTCGGTAACCGTTGTAGATAGAAAAAAACTTTAAGGAGCTTAATTGTGTAGGTTTTTAAGCTGATTCCAATGGTGAAATATAAAATTAGAAACTTTTAAAAATTACATGTGAAAAACCCAAAAACCCCATTTTGGGGTACAAAATCCCCCCAAACTACCCGTTCCCATTGACCGATATGTTTGGTTTACGAACTCGTCCGAGCATTTGTAGGAATACACGTCTCTACCAAATTTGGTCTCGATCGGACCATTTTTACGAGAGTTATCGTGTTCACAGACACATATATATATATATATATATATATAAATTTTAACAACTATTGTTTTTAGTCTCTAGGCACCTAAAGAAGAAAAAATAACATGGTCCCGGGCTTAAGTCTTACCATGAGACCTACGGTAATAGCTTCTTCCCTATGGGAAATTCGCTAACAAGTAAGTGTGGCGTTTTGTAAATCAAAACAAAAGTTTAAATCAACTCTCATTCATACTTGGCTTAAAATACCTACCTTGTGGTATGGTCCTCATTTCAATAATCTAATCTAATCTAATATTTAATATAGGTTTACAGTTTAAGTAATCTTTGAGTCTTAGTTTATAGTTTAAGCAAGATTAAAACCTTTATTACGACCATTAGTAATATAATTGGATGTTATAACCAAATACAGTAACAACAATGATTTACATTTACAATAATTAATTGAAATATCTGAGTAACGAGCAGCACGATGGGGTATGCTATGCAGGGATTATCTAAAACACACGAACAATTTTGGGATATTGTTCCTGAGGTGATAACAAACAAAAAACGTCTTGTGAACGTATGGCCTTTCTCGCTCTGTTTTTCGTCTGTCGGTGTGCGTGTTATATCTTGCAATAACTTTGGAACCATTAAGTACTAGCTTGAAAACTTAGTATGAAAACTAATCTGTACTATCTGTATGAAAACTAAAATGTTAAAGTTTAGTAGGATCATAACACAAATACCCCCGTCGCAGCAGACCTGCGTACTCAGCGAATTTCCAAATCAATAATATAATAATAATAATATATGACAAGTTTGGTCAAAATCTGTCGATAAACATAAAAATTATTTGCCTATTCTTCATAAGATTAAAATGGGAAAGAGTGAGTAGGTTTGCTGCTGTGAGGAACACTGAAAGTAGCCATTTATACCATCAAAAATTTTATTTTTAACATTTATACCAACTTTCATCAACATCTGTCCATAAATAAAGGAGTTTGCCTAATCTCCATATGATTAACATGGGAAAAGAGTATGCAGGTTTGCTGCCATGATAAACACATAAACTATGATTTTTTAGCACAAATGTTTGAATCTCAACCATATGAAGTTAAATATAAAGTTTCATCCAAAAATATTAGATAATAAGTGAAAAATTAATTTTTCCTAATCCTCCATAAGATTAACATTGGAGCCTCAAAATACAACGTACTGTGTTTAGATTTTTTTATATCTCGGTAACCGTTGAAGATAGAGAAAAACTTTAAGGAACTTAATTGTGTAGTATTTTAAGCTGATTCCAATGGTTAAATAAAAAATTAGAAATTTTTTAAAATTACATGTGAAAAACACAAAAAACCCCATTTTGGGGTACAAAACCCCCCCAAACTACCCGTTCCCATTGACCGATATGTCTGGTTTACGAACTCGTCCGAGCATTTGTAGGAACACACGTCTCTACCAAATTTGGTCTCGATCGGACCATTTTTACGAGAGTTATCGTGTTCACAGACACATATATATATATATATACATATATATATATATATATATATATATATAAATTTTAACGACTATTGTTTTTGGTCTCTGGGCACCTAAAGAAGAAAAAATAACATGGTCTCGGGCTTAACTCTTGCCATGAGACCTACGGTAATAGCTACTTCCCTATGGGAAATTCGCTAATAAAGAAGAAAATGTGTTTTTCCAAAGCTACATCTGTCGATTCGGGCTTTAATGGGCCATTTGTTTTAGTAGTAACTTCACTAAAACAGATTTTCTTTGTTATTAGCGAATTTCCCATAGGGAAGTAGCTATTTGTTTTATAATCATATTAAAATTTTACATTTTCTTAAATTAAATTAAATTTCTCAGCTGTTTTATTTCTTGTTTTAGCGAATTCCCCATAGGGAAGAAGCTATTACCGTAGGTCTCATGGCAAGAGTTAAGCCCGAGACCATGTTATTTTTTCCATGTTTATAAGATTAACATTGGAGCCTCAAAATAAAACGTACTGTGTTTAGATTTTTTTATATCTCGGTAACCGTTGAAGATAAAAAAAAACTTTAAGGAACTTAATTGTGTAGTTTTTTAAGCTGATTCCAATGGTGAAATATAAAATTAGAATTTTTAAAAAATTACATGTGAAAAACGCAAAAAACCCCATTTCGGGGTACAAAACCCCCCCAAACTACCCGTTCCCATTGACCGATATGTCTGGTTTACGAACTCGTCCGAGAATTTATAGGAATACACGTCTCTACCGAATTTGGTCTCGATCGGACCATTTTTACGAGAGTTATCGTGTTCACAGACACACATATATATATATATATATATATATATATATATATATATGTACATATATATATATATATAAATTTTAACGACTATTGTTTTTGGTCTCTGGGCACCTAAAGAAGAAAAAATAACATGGTCTCGGGCTTAACTCTTGCCATGAGACCTACGGTAATAGCTTCTTCCCTATGGGAAATTCGCTAATAAAAAAAACCATGGAATTAAAGCCAAAAAATATATTATTAGACTATTCACTAAATTTTAAAGTTCATAATTAGTTTGATAATTTTTAGTTTGATAATTTTCAAGTTCCAACGATTTGTGTTAAGGTATTTTATCTATGTATATTATATCAATAAAGCAAAGTTCGCTAAAAGATTTCCAAGATTCACTAAAATTTTTAATAACTTGGAATATGTATAGCTAGCCTTGATGAGACTAAAAGGAAATTATTTAAAAAAAATTAATGTAGGTCTACAATTAGTAAAAATATATTATATATCTATTATAAACTACTAAATTAAATAAAAAACTATTGTATGACAAAAACAAATATATCTCTAGTTTTAAAATTTTGATACAATTTCAAAATTCTTTTGTATAGGTTTTAAAAAATAACACATCTAACAAATTTGGAAATGAGAAAAATAAAAGATATTACTAGAGGAAATGAGTAGTATTGTAGTGAAAACTATAGCCTAAATAAAAATTCAAAAAGTAATAATGTAGAAAATATAAATATACCCCCGTCGCAGCAGACCTGCGTACTCAGCGAATTTCCAAAGCAATAATATAATAATAATAATATATGACACGTTTTACCAATATCTGTTGATAAACAACAGAATTATTTGCCTATTCTCCATAAGATTAACATGGTAAAGAGTGTGCAGGTTAGCTGCCGTGAGGAACACTGACAGTAGTCATTTCTACCATGAATAATTTTTATCTTAACATTTATACCAACTTTCATCAACATCTGTCCATAAAGAAATGAGTTTGCCTATTCCCTATATGATTAATATGGGAAAAGAGTATGCAGGTTTGCTGCCATGATTAACACATAAACTATGATTTTTAAGCATAAATGGATAGATCTCAACCACATGAAGCTAAATATCAAGTTGTATCCAAAATATTGATTAATGTGGGAAATATTAATTTTTCCCTATCCTCCATAAGATTAACATTGGAGCCCCACCATACAACGTACTGTGTTTAGATTTTTTAATATCTCGGTAACCGTTGGAGATATAGTAAAACTTTAAGGAACTTAATTGTGTAGTTTTTTAAGCTGATTCCAATGGTGAAATATAAAATTAGAAATTTTTAAAAATTTCATGTGAAAAACGCAAAAAATCCCAATTTGGGGTACAAAACCCCCCACAAACTACCCGTTCCCAATGACCGATATGTCTGGTTTACAAACTCATCTGAGCATTTGTAGGAATACACGTCTCTACCAAATTTGGTCTTCATCGGACCATTTTTACAAGAGTTATCGTGTTCACAGACACACACACATATATATATATATATATAAATATCTATAATATTATAAAGAAGAGGTGGTTTCTGTATGTTTGAGGGTTTGTGTGTTTGTGGGTTCGTTGTGGCAAGTGAACGCAAAAAATACTGAACCAAACAGTTTGAAATTTTACACAAAGACAGATCTTAAACTCATGCAACACATAGGCATACTCATTTCCTTAAAATCCTCTCGGGCTACGCCCTGTGAACGTCCTAAGTTTCAATGTTTACATTTTTAGAAAATGAAAACATAAAATTACTTGAATGTCAACAGCTGTGAACACTAAAATTTGACAGTTCGAGAAGCAGAAGACATGGTTGCTGTAAATACCCTGGGATTCAATGTTTACAGTTTTTAATGTCAACATCCGTTTACTTTACATTTTGACAGTTCGGTAAGAAGAAGAAATAAAGTTAATTTTTACACATAAACTGCTGGATCGAAATTAGTGAATTACTAGTTCGAAATAGTGGAATGGTAGATTTTTAATTTTCTCCCGATGCCTGCCTCTATTACGTTAATGCTTATCCTCTCCCAATATTTGACATATGTTACTTTGTCATGTTTAGATATATACTTAGATACGTGTTTTGTTATTTTGTAAACAATAAAGAATTAATTATCAATAACCTAAATGTATCTGTAGAGCCTACACCTCTCAGCCTTTTTTACCCGTGCGAAGAACGGGTACTTTGGCTAGTATATATATATATATAAATTTTAACGACTATTGTTTTTGGATTCTGGGTACCTAAAGACGAAAAAATAACATGGTCCCGGGCTTAAGTCTTACCATGAGACCTACGGTAATAGCTTCTTTCCTATGGGAAATTCGCTAATAATGAAGTCGCTCAGTCAATTTCAAATATCAACAAACCCCCTTGTCCCGGAGCAAGGCTCAAGGTCATTTTTTATTACCTACTGCCGCTATTGTCTGACCACCTGTCCACCTCGCTTATCTCTTAACAATAATAGCTTACACCCGATTTAACTGAGAATCACAAATTTAATGTTTATTCATGATTCGTCATACTGATAAAACATTTAATATATACATTATAATAGACAATTTAGAATAATGTCAAATACTTAAGGTTTAGTTTTTGGAATAAATAGTATTAAAAAACTATGGATCTACTTTCTTGCTTCGTAAGAAATGCAATGGAAGCTGTCAGTTGATACTGCCATGAAAAAGGAGCCATTATTAAAACTAAACTAAACAAACTATTATTTAAATAAATACAATTCAATTTTGGTTGTTAATATGTTTTGATGTATTTTTTGTTACTATTGATGTCTGTTGTGTCCAGCGGAAGAATACCTAACCATAAACAACTTCCATTAAAATTGTAATCGTCACGTCACGTAACCTGTTTTCGTGTTAAGAACTTCTCTGACTTGTTCGTCAATTTTGAGAAAGGATTTAAAATCAGTTTGATTAACAAAATAAAAAGGAAAATTGGATTGCACAAACATAGACATTAAATAAATTTGTTTCAAAACCTGAAAATCGGTATAAGCTATGCCATTAGGATATACACGCGCTGCGGCGTATGCATCGGGACGCTCGATGATCGGGATTTCGATTACCTCTGTATCGAATCGAAATTTCGATACATTTTCGATGCATCGCACACCCCTAGTATATACCTATCTCTATTGCACACATTTTAGCAGCGAATAAGTTAATTACTTATTTTTACTGATAGATTCTTGGAAACAATGCACATTATTTATAGGAAATTTACTTAAAATATTTCATAATATCTTGATATATCAAATGGACTCAACTTTACAGTAATAATTTTTAGCAATTCAAAGTTTGTTTCTATGATGAAACAATATAATTTTTTTCTTTATGTCAGAGTGGATTAATGGTAGGGTGGAGGCTGGACTCTCGGTGCCAGCTGTTATCAGTTTATCAGCTGATGTTACCCAGCATTCCTTGTGATGCAGTGTTCCGTGTGACCCGCCCAGGACCAGACTTGACAGGATTGGCAAGAAGAGCTGTTGCAGGTGATCAGGTAATTATTATTAGTGGCAGTTGGTTTTTTTCAGAAATATGATATTTTTAATTAAGAGATATTTTTCCATAAGTGCAAAAATACTATGCATTCCCGAGTATCCAGGGGATTCTTTACCAAGTCACAGTTAATCTGTCATGAAATGTAATTTTATAAATTTTTATTAACTAACCTTTTAAAATTAGCAGAAATGAATCTGCTAGTTTGTGTCATGTTGAAAATATTAAAATCTTATGAATCTAAGTAAAGGAAAATCCATAAAGAAAATAAATATATATGAGGGGAAGAGGCAGACAATAACCACTACTGAGGGTATTTTTTGTATCGTATTTTATCCCTTAGGGGGCTGAAAACAGGATGAAGGATTAAAATAGATAAATTTGAAGGAGAAAATTTAATTTCCTCAGAACCTTCTTAAAGTCATCGTAAAAAAATAAGTGCATTGTATTGCCTAAAGAATACTAAATTTCATTCAAATTAATAGATAAGGATTAAGAGAACTCTATTTTTGTGTTGTACAAATTATCTTTCAGAAAGTGTTAAATATGCAAAACGTCTCTCAAACAAAATATAGAGAACATGGATAGATGTGGGCTGCCAGCAACGGAGGTCTCAGGACGTCTATGGGTTGGCGGCTGGACCGGATGTCGGCAGTGATGAGGGACGCTGGGGGAGGTGTGCGCACACCAGGGGGTGTCACTGACCACGAGGGGGTGAAGGGTCACTAGGGGGATTGCTGGATATGATGCAGCACTGAAGAGGAATCGGTGGCGGCACTTGAGAGTCGACACGCGCGAGTAACGCACTGTTCGCGACGACACAGTTATGAGAGTAGGGGCAATTAAAAGCACTGTTAATTGATTACTTTGTTACTTTGAGACAAATAACTTGAGAGAGGGATCACACTGTTACGCGAGATAAGTGAGAGAGGTTAAGAGTGTTAAAGTAATATATTACGAGCGACGGCCTAGTCGCACGTCACCCGGAGCGCGTTCGAGGCTACTGACTTGGGCTGGTAGAGGGGATAGCGTCGGTAACTGAACATTAGTGCACTATAGGGGTACATTAAATTGAAGATAGAAATAGTCATGCCATATTTTATGGCCAATCAGATCGAAGCGTCAACCCCTCCACTTGCCATGTATGGGTGTTTTGTGTAAACGTTTTGTTAAGAATATCTGAATTGATTTGAATCTCAGATTATTCTATTTTGACTCTGTACATACAAAGGGTATTTGATATTGAATTATTTCTTTGAAAAATACATGATAAATGTGGAATGTCTCTTATTGTTAAAAAATGATTATTTTAACTAAAATTATGCTTAAATACTTAACATTCCGGCTGCCTTGAAGAACTGTGAGCTTCAAAGAACCTTGAAGTGTTTACACTATAGTTTGTTAACATGGCGGCACGACAAGAGAGAGTTAATCAAGGGGCAAGAGGAACACCTTAGACACAGGTCTCCTATAGTCACCATTGTTGGTACGCACATCTACCACACGCACTGTTCCGTCATTACCCGGATGCACGGCGGTGATTCGGCCAAGAGGCCACACATGGGGGGGAGTTTCTTGGTGCATTAGGATCAAATCTCCTACTTGGAGGTTTCTTGTAGGTTTATACCATTTGAGGCGTTCCTGGAGTGTATGGAGATACTCCCTACTCCAGCGCTTCCAGATACGTTGTTTCAGGGCCTGAACAAGCTGCCAGTGAGAGAGACGGTTGTCCGGAAATTCGCTGAGACAGTTAGTTAATTGCTTAGGCAAATCGCCCATTAGAGGGAAAGTGTTCCTGGGTTTTTGCTTAAAGGAAATCAAACATTTAAATATGCGGGAGCGCACTATACTATGCGCTGAGAGTATCCAAGCATGTTGAGACAGTAGAGATTGAGTTAGTTGTGGCCAGGCGTGTAGATGTTTAACATGGATGAAGTCGATGAACAAGTTGACAACGTGATGTTTCTTTGGTAGGAGACAGGGATGTTTTACATTAGGAGGGAGCTCTGAGTGTCGGAGTCTACCACCAACTCGTAGCATTCCATCTTCATTGATGAATGGAGCTAGACGCTGTAGTCTAGTAGAGCAGATCCTTTGTTCCTGCAAACTGTGGATGTCTGAGGCGAAGGCTTCCTGTTGTACCATTTTGAAGATTCGAAGTTGAGATGTCTTCAATTCTGCGACGGAAAGAGAACCCGTTCGACGATCTTGCCGGCGGCTCTTGTCAATAAAGCGGAGGATGTACGCCATTACATGTAACAGTTTTCTCCAAGAAGAGAATTTTGAGAGTATATCCAATTTGGGCTCGGGAGTGGCAACAAATACGGTTAGTGGAGTAGACTTTACTTCGTCTAAACTATTAATATTAATTGAAGGGCACTTTTCCATATGACCTAGAGCTTGGTATTCATGGATAAAGTTTGTGTAGAGGTCCCGAAATTCAAAGTTATTTTTATTCTGAAGTTTCCTTTCAAGAGAATGAAATCTCTGTTCGGCGGTAGGCCTAGAGACCCCGAGATCGGTTACATCACTCCGAAAAGGGAGGCGGACAACATATCGTCCTTGAGAGTCTCGAGTATGTGTGGAGTTAAAAAATTCATCACATTTTATTTCTTCAGTAGTTTTTTTGCTACAGGAGGACTCCGAGGACTTCGACGGGAGCGTTTCACAAACCCGAGTTTTCACTTCGCCAAGTAAGGCTAAAAATCTAATAAATATCGAAATTTCACTACGCCGAGGTTTCACAAAACCGAGTACGTTATAAAATTCAACTGTTTTACTGAACCGAGTTTCACGAAACCGAGTAAGGGGCTGAGTACCGTCCGCTCTCCAAAAGTGACTGTAGAAGCCTGTGTAGCGTGCAGTATTACGTGCTTTGCAGGCACTCGCTGTCCAGTCGTGTAGTGAACATTATATAATTTATATTGAAGATTTAATAATAAATAGTTTATAGTTTATATTTTAGCTAATAAAAATAAGTTAATAGGCCAGCTGAAACCCTGCATTATGCAGAGTGTGTGCCGTTCAAATGGTGTCAACGGACATTTCATTAAATATCACTAGAGCGGACGGATCCTTAGAGGACACGGGAATCCGCCTCCCGCTGTGTTGTCCGATGTGCCGGGCAATAATAGGCCAGTTAATTAGGCGACTGTAGGTCGCCTAATCAAGAGCACTACTGCCGACGTGCTCTTGATGCGAACTCACTTCCAGGGCGGATGGTACCCAGCCCCTTACTCGGTTTTGAGAAACTCGGTTTAGTGAAACAGTTGAATTTTATAATGTACTCGGTTTTGTGAAACCTCGGCGTAGTGAAATTTCGATATTTATTAGATTTTTAGCCTTACTCGGCGTAGTGAAAACTCGATTTTTGAAACCCACCCACTTTAGAATACCCAATTTAGTTTATTACACAGCATAAAATCAAGGCTGTGAGATTACAAAAAATTTGTGTTAGTAATCTTCAGGAAATTTTCTTTAATCAATAACTTATAGCTTGTTATTGCGATAAGTTATAATTTTTACAGTCAAGAAAAAAACGGAATTGTTCTAAATAAACAAATCGTTCAAATAAACAATCAAACTCTCTCTGCTTTGAGCATACAATCATCACTAGAGAATAGTAATCTCCAGAAAATTTTCTTTCATCAATAACTTATAGCTTGTTTTTTAACTACTTTTTGATTAGTATTATACGTGTTGGTTTTACTATAGGATGAAGTCAAAACTCACGTCTTCCAACACAACTTAATATTTTTTTGTATATATTTACCGTTGTATATAATTACAATATAAGTGTAAATATTACGTAGTGTTGGGAGACGTGAGTTTTACTTCATTCTATAGCTTTTTTGTGATAAGCTATATTTTATACAGGAAAGGAAAAATTAGTGTACAATTATTTTCGTTTACGATTTTCTATAATCTTCTTTTTAACATTTATCCATGGAAAATTTTATTTCTGTATAATATATTACAACAGTATAAAGTAGCTTAAGTTATTAGATCTATAATGTCATTTACACAGATATCAGGCAGTGAATGCCTTCAAAGCGCATGATACTGCACGTTGTTGGCCTGCCGGCCGACGTGCTCTTGATGCGAACTCACTTCCAGGGCGGATGGTACCCAGCCCCTTACTCGGTTTTGAGAAACTCGGTTTAGTGAAACAGTTGAATTTTATAATGTACTCGGTTTTGTGAAACCTCGGCGTAGTGAAATTTCGATATTTATTAGATTTTTAGCCTTACTCGGCGTAGTGAAAACTCGATTTTTGAAACCCACCCACTTCGACTCCTGATAGGGATTCGAGGACACCGCTTAGACATCATTTTACATAAGAACGCACTTAAGTATATTGTCAACTAGAATTAAGAAACAGAGTTCATCCTTTACACACTTGATTTTTTAATTATTAAAAGATGTGTGTTTTGGATCCGAGGACCTTGAATTTATAACATATATACGAGGACATGACGTCTGCCTACGAGGACACCATTTCTCACACATTATCCGAGGACAGTGTGCGTCTACTTCTATTTTTATCTCCTGCGTTGCCAGTTTTCTCCATTGATGAAAATTCTCCTCAACCAGAGAATCTCGGTGCTCAGCTATAGGAACGTACACGGCCACCGGTACACTTGTTGTATTGGTTTTGTATGAAAATAATCTACTCCTACTCACTTATATAGAAGGATCCATCACTAATTTTCCTACTCCCCATTTATTTACCTAGTAGGCTTAATGATATGAACTATGATTCATTACACCCAAAACAGGGAAATTAAAAGATTTTGGTCGCAATCATATAGCTCAATTACAGTTAAATTACCCATCCTATTCTTACGGACTTGGTTATTCTTACGGAGTAAGGGCATACTTGACCAACTTATTTTTATTGTGAGTATATGCTCAACAGTAAATACAGCACGTGCATTTATCGATAGCTAAAATGCGAATAAGCTAAGATAATCACCTTGTCTAAAGGCTAATAATTTTGATTTTTTAACATTAATTTAAATTATCGCTGGAAAAACGCGATAACGCGATACGACGCCGTGCATTAAAGCGTGACATTTTCTCAGCGTCTCACGACGTACACCCGACGACCGTCGCACGACGCCGTGCATTAGAGCGAGACATTTTCTCAACGTCTCACGATGACCACCCGACGACCGTTGCACGACGCCGTGCATTAAAGTGTGACATTTTCTCAACGTCTCACGATGACCACCCGACGACCGTCGCACGACGCCGTGCATTAAAGTGTGACATTTTCTCAACGTCTCACGACGACCGTCGCACGACGCCGTGCATTAGAGCGTGACATTTTCTCAACGTCTCACGACTTCCGCCCGAAGCCGTTCATCAAATGAGCATCAACGGATTTCATTTTAAGCCAAAACATATCAATTTATTTGTTAAACCTAATGTTTTTGTACCGGAGTAGTCCAATTTTTAACTTTAGACCCACAAAAAACTCATGGTATAGGCTGTACACAGAAAAACACGGAACATTTTTAATATATTTTTAATATTATTATATATATTATTATTTTTAATAAGTCTTAAAATACTTATTATGAACCAAACTACATATCCAAGGACAAAACACGATTCATAATTAAGAACGTAACAGTTCAGGTCCAGTGACCTTTTACCATAAGTATAAAATTTACTCGTGTTATAATTGAATTACGTAATCGCTGACGTTTCGCCGTATAACGGATTTCATTTTAAGCCAGAACATATCAATTCATGTGTCAAATCATATGTTTTTAAAACCGAGGAGTCTAAAATGTTAACATTAATATTTTCCTTGGATATGAATATAATGCGTAAATATTAGAAACCGATCGTTGGACAGAAAACTGTTTCCAGATAGGTGTAATTTGTCCTATGTGCTTGGTTTCGTTTGCACTGAGCACTTTTCTTATCGCTCCGTACTTCCATTGCAGATAATTCCCACGAATCGAGGTATCCCAAGGCCGCACAGGTGTTTTTATTTTGATAATTTTTACTTCATAATGTTAAACTAATCATCAACATTTTTATTTGTTATCGGACTTTCTTTTAGCATAATTACAGCATATATTTAGTTATAACCTCTAAAAAGCCTGTAAAAATGAAATTTCTTATATAGTTAAGTCTTTAAGTAACAGGAAAGCACTTGGTCATGATAATATAACTGCATTGACAATTAAAACAATTATATTCTATTATTCTATTTGTTTATATCAAAAGAAGAAGCCTAGGGTCTACGGAAGCTCGCGCTCGGTGGTGGAATTTTGTACTTCCGGTGTGATTCATGGAAGGTAGAGAGCAAGGTTTAGATTGCAGCGGATCAGAACCGCCGAATATCAGTTAAAAACTGCTGTTACTTAAATAAATTAAGTGTAAACTTACTGCAATAAATTAAGCCCTACTTTCAAATAAACAGGTTTATAAATAAACACGTCACATAAACACATTTATGGAAAATAAGCAATGTGTAAATTGTATTTCTTCAGAATGGTCTTAGAATTTCATCGTTCTTGTTATTACTAAAATTAAAGAGTATTGCAGTCTTGGGCTGAATCCGGGACATTTAGTCGTCCAGGGCAACGTCCAAATCAATCCGGGATGCGACCTGAAATTCCGGGACTGTCCAGGGAAAACGGTGAAGGATGGTCACCTTAGTTTACATGTTACGATAAATCGTAACAACATGTCTGAACGATAAGTCGTTGCATGCAAGTTGATGTGTGTAAACCGCAAGTCGTTACGACTTGCCTGAGTTGGAGCCAGGTTTGAAGGTTAATGTAAATTTCCACAAACCTGTCGGGTTTGCAACGCCAAGTCGGAGGGCTTCATCAACTTGGGGATACGTGTAAACGGTGACTCCGTCAAATCGGTATCCTCAGTTGTATAGTTGAAGTGTTGTACCTCAGTTCTGCCGTTGTGAAACCATCTAGACAGTTTTAAGTGAATTCCGTATTTTCTTGGTTTGAGTGGAAGTTTTTGTTGTTTATCAGTGTTTTAAGTTTGCTTTCATGAAATGTTAGGCCTACATCAAGCCTCCTGTTAGAGTTTATTGAATTGAACAGAAACTCTACTTGTTTGTAGCAAATCAAAAGCAAATATTATTCTGATAAAAACAATAAATACTTCAATTCAATAACTCAATTCACAGCTCACCTCCCACAGAGGAGAAAAGACCGATTGACTTGAACGCAAAGGTCAACACCAAGATGTCATACAATATTCGACAAATAGTTACGGCTTGTCAACGACGTCTTGACGTTCAATATATCATAGCCTGTAAACCCGCCTTTAATAGTAATGCATGTCTTGTTAACTTTAAGATTAACTCAATTGGATTTTATTTCATTAATAAATTTAATTTTATCACTTCCTTATCCAATAGATAATAATCACAACACATCAAAATAAACTATACTTAACTGTTATGTACAAACATTGGTTAATTGAGGATATATAATTTATGCTGCTACATCCTAGGTTGCACTCGGGTTAATTATCTTCAGTTAAGAACCTTGTGATGTACATCATTTTTAGTCTTTTTTATCGGGCGCAAGAACAAATAAATATGAAGGGCTTCTGACTCATGGACATGCCAAATGTAACTTACCATGAGAAAACAGGTATTTTCTAGGTTCACATCGCAAACACTCAAGGATTAATTACGTTCATTCTAAAACTCGCACAAAAATCAACGCATATGTACACCGGAACAAACTAACAAACTAGTAATCTATAAATGCATATTTTTAAAACAATTACACGTATTCGCTGGGAATACAGGCCAAAGGGGCTTATCCCTAAGGTTAAACACAAAACTGAATACTATATGCCTGTAGCATTACTCGGAGCTGAGACGAATCCAAAAATCAAAGATCATTAAAATCAGGCCGGCCGTTATCGAGTTATAAATATTGTAACTAACGCGACTTTGTTTTATATATTTAGGTAATTCTTATTAGGTGGATATGAATATTTTATTGGTTTCATCGTAATGCATCTTCATTTCCCATTATACCATATATATAACGGGGTGGCCGTATGAATTAATTGGCACCCTGTATTATAGGAGGGCCTTGAGATATTACAGGTTTCGAGGGGTTGGGGTAGGATAGCCATAAATATATGTAACTACGATATTATATAGCAACATTGTTATTATAGATATCCATGGGGATTGCACGGGTGTAAAAAGCGCGTCGTGGTGTAGTGTGTAGGGGGGGTGAGGCCGCAAGGTCAACGCCATCTACTAGTATAAACGTTTGAATACTAAGTACTTAACGTCTCGGACGTAATTTTGACTTTTAATTTTTTTTATAAATAAGTGATACTAAAACATATTTTTTAGTTCAGGTCAGACTCCTAATTCGAGTGCTAAAAGCTCAAGCGTTGAGCTCAGCGACCTCGTCCCTAGTTTCAGGCTTGAACGACATAGAGGTCGTGCGGAACGAGGTGAAGCCTGAGAATTTCCCCGGAAACCGGTTTGAGGCGGTTAGATCGTGGTGGGGGTAGGAGACGAGTCAGTATCGATCCGAGCGTCGTCAGAACAACGTCTCGTAGACTGCGCGCTACTAGCTGTTCTAAAAACATGTACCGGTAGTGTAGTAAGGTAGTGACGATTTTGGTATTGTAGTGTTGTAGTAACAGTGACAGTGAAGATGCTGACGATCCATCTACCGACGATAGCAGCGATGGAGAGTTAAGTGGTGTCGAGCAGATGTGATGTGATGGGATGGTAAGTGAAACTATGTTTTTGCCTAGGTTAGTACGCCAGCGCCTCGCATAGCGACACTTCCCCTGCCGCGCCAATGTCCCCGCCACTCTCCCCGCTATTTCCCTCCAAGCTTCACCTCGTTCCGCACGACCTCTACCCTCTTGACGACCTTTATATTGAACGCAGATTTTTCGAGTGTAATCCACTACATGTAGCGTTAGCCTGTGGGTTCGTCGGATAGTTGGAAGTTAGATAGTGATTTGGCAATATTTACTATGTAATATAGTGTTTCATTTGTCAGCAAGTCTATATGAATAGAATTATAGTTTTTTCCGTATATGGTTTATAGTAAAAAATGTTTGAGATACCCAGGAAACCCCTTATTTGTTGTTGTTTGCACAGGATGTTTTTAGTTACATACAACAAATTCAATAGATTATTCTAGGGGGGAAAATATGCTTATAAATCTGATTTTTCTTGCGTTATTATGATGAGAACATTTTGCAAAGTTATAATTTATATCATACAATGCGGAGGTATGATCATTTAAAATTTATAGATTTTTTTAAATCAACATTATAAATCTACGTATTTTATCTGAGATTGGCCCATTTGTGATCTATGTTGCTTGTGAAAAATACTTAGCATAACAGCTAAACGAATAGCTGTTATATGAGTTGATATTTTTAAGAATGAATGTCATAAAGCAGACGTATGCACAATATTTCGTGGAAATGGTTGATGATCAATAACATTTTAAAGATGTACCCAAATCGGTCTAATCTCGGACAGGGGGTCTAATCTCGGGCCGTAGCCAAATCCCCACACATATTTTGGGTTCTGGCGAAGGGTCGAACTTACACGCTCATTAGTAGGGATTAAAAAGGGTCAACCAGGAGCCCCCGAGAATGATCAACTCCCACAACCGCCCGGCCAGGTAGGAGCAATCAGGTTGGGTCCTTTAGGGAGAGAATGGGAATTATTTTGTCCCCGCGCCTTGTCATCACACGAGGGTGAATGTCCGTCGTTCATTCGATTCCGGAAAAGTCCGTCCCCATTCATTCTCCAGACGTTGATCTATTTCGAAGAATACAACAATTCCGTAACTTGACCTGGACGCTTGTATGGGTTGATTGCTCGCACTTCATTGTTTCCATATCTTAATGGTTTTCGCATCCGGCTTTGGTTATTCCTCACCCTTTTGTCCGCCCAAAGATTAGGTTTCAACAATGATTTCAAACAAATTGTGAACAACCTCTTTCCACATACATTTATAAATTTACGCTCAAGAATCATATCACTCCTTTTGCCAAAGTAATGTGGATTATCCATGTATTGTATCGTATTTTTCTATTATACTGTTACTTATTTTTGTAATTATCCAAGGTTGCTCTTATATTGATGGTGGTCTTTTATACCGTGTTGGAAAGAAAATCACCTTGTTGATTAACCAAAAATTATCTCAGTATCTCAGCTTGTTCCTTTTAGCAAGTCCTTTAGCTTAGTCTAAATAAACCTGTGTTATAATATACTCATTTTGTTACCAATAATGATATGTATCGTTATTTATTATTGTTTTGTGATATCTGTTATATTTCAGCTCATTTCGATCTCATATCTAATTAATCAGAGTTTTGTGACTATTGGATAATGCATGTATAAATATATATGGTACTCTTCCCATATAGTTAAACAAATGTAAAAAAGGGTGTCACCGTAAAAAATAAAATAAACAATCTCGAGGTCCTTCAATAAAACTGAACATTCATGTGAATATAAACTCAGATGCACTTACAAATTTCTGCCATTTCGTTTATGTTCAATGTGTCAATTTCATGGTGTACTTAAAATCTATATATATATATATATATATATATATATATATACTGTATACATATATATGAAGAATGTATGTTCTTTATGCGTTGTCAAACTAGTATTCATTCTATTCATTATTCATTTTATACCCCACAAGTTTTCATTTTATTGCGTTTTAACTTTCTAAAAATAATCTTATGGAGGTTTGTTTACAAATTTTTTACAATCAAAACATTTGATTTCTTAAGTTACAGCTGATGGTCTACTTTCTATTAGCAATATGCTTAACTATTTAATGTCATCTGAATCTAATATCATCTGAATCTAATGTCATCTGAATACTTCATTCATCTATATATAAATATAAATTAGAGTTTTGTCTGTACATTACTCAGAATTATTCATTTTTTATTTATTTATACTTTTTGTGGGTTAGTGAAGCCGAAACCGGTCTTATCTCAATTTTTATCTGTTTGTCTGTGACGCTCCAGGAGGCATTTTACGCCGTCTTCTTCGAAAAAACGGGATAACTGATAACAATGAAACTTATTTTATACATTCTCTACATTCCAGAGAAGGTTATTAAACTCTTAAAATTGTCCGCCGACCCTTAAAAAGTAAATAACGAGCATTTAAAACCCCAATTTTACGTGATATTCGTCGCATTTTGCTTCAAACCTACTGGTAATAATCAGCTGTCTTAGTAGTTTGAAGATTTAATAGAAAGAAAAATAAACAGCTGTTGAATCAATATTAGTTAGTTAATTTTGGTCATTTATTTAAACCCATTTCGAAATCGTATTTTTAAAAGTTATTTTAACGTATAACTAATAATAATAAAGCTTACAAAGGACGGGCTTACTGCTAGTGTAAAACTAAGAAGTAAATATGCAATGTACAAAATCAACAGCTTTATTCGCCACGTTAATAGTTTACGGTTTTAGGGGATTATGATATTATGTTTTTTATTTTCTATTTGATTAAATGCTACGTGTTTATATGTTGGTTGAATAAAAAATTATTACAATGTTTATCCTTATTATGTTTATTATAATATTCAGCTGTCTTATATCTAGATATAGAAAAAAAGTCGTGTTAGCTGCAACTTTTTTAACGAATAGCTGGACAGATTTTAAGGATCATTGATTTTTTTATTCCATTTCGGATGTTAGATTACGCGAGTATTATTATAAAAAATGCTGCGATTCAGAAAATTTAATTTTTCCTATAAAAGCCGTATTACAGTTAGGTTTGATTTGGGTTTAAGTTGGATTTGAAAACTGTGAATAAATCCACTCAGATTTATTTGTGTTGTGGCAATGTTATTAATATGTCTTATCGTATCGGTATGGATACTTATTATTAACTATGCCGCGATCCAGAATATCTAATCTTTCACAAAGAAGCTGTAATGCTATTCGACTTCAGAACATGGCCAACCTAAAATATGTGTGTGTAATAAATGAAAAATGCTAATACAGTACTGAACAAATCAGTAAGCCTAGTACAATTTGTCGGAACTAAATGGTGTTGGAATAACTGTATGAAATAAAAGCAAAGTAATATACTATCCAATATATTTTGATTTTGACAGAAAACAAAATATGAATAGACCAAGGCCAGTTAAAATTACCTAAACTCACTGGCCCAAGCGGCCGCTGTGTCTGGATTGGTAGCGCGGAGAACTACCAATTCGGTGATTTCTTGATGGATTATTTAAATGTTTATATATTAAATATTATTTAAAGATTGTGTTATTTTTAAATACACGTTTAGGTCTAGTCCTATATATTTCACCGAACAATGCTCGGTCACCAGGTACTAATAATATAAACATTCATTTTGTTGGCCAATATTGTTATAAAAATAATTATATATGGCTCTTACATCGTTCTCAACTTACTAATCCGTAACATATTATTTTCTTATACATGTCTTATCAAATCACAAATCTTATATATGTGGGTTGCCTGGGAATTCAAAATTCCCTTTTTCCCTCGTTTTGTGGCCGCTACCTGGCCGGGCGGCTGTGGGAATTGATCATTCTCGGGGGCTCCTAGTTGACCCTTCTTAATCCCCTCTAATGAGCGTGTAAGTTCGACCCTTCGCCAGAACCCATAATATTCGTGGAGATTCGGTCACCCCCCTAATCTCGGACACGCGTGCAGACTTTTATTAAATTAGATCCTACAAAGTCGCCTGACAAGATAAATGCCTGTTCATTGCATAAATAAAATCACCAAAGCATGACGTAAACAGCTGTGTAGGAATTGAAATGATTCTTGCATTTGTTTCGTCGTCAGTTACATGTTTACCAAGTGCTCAATTTTGGCGAAAAATAAATCCTTGTCCGACTAAGGTCAAAGACATTTAAAATATGAGCACCAATATATGATAAGTCATACCATACAAAAGAGTAATTTATCACGATCCGAAAAAGATATTCACTATAAAGTTAAACTAGTTCAATTCCAGACACTGAGAGCGGGGAATTTTATCCCGTAGCTTGATATCATTACGCGCCTGATATACATCATTGAGTTCCTAATTCCTAACTTTTAATTCCTAATTATCGTAACAATCCAAAGATTTTGATACTAAATATAGTTTATACTTTTTCTGTTCAGTGATTCTGTATTACTATTTGTCGCACTCCCCTCCCCACCTTACCACTCCCAGCAGATGAAAATGACCTTGGAAAATTATAGGTAGTAGAGTAACAAACAGATGATGCATTATTTGGTAGTAGAGTAACAAACAGATGATGCATTATTTGTGTCCGGAGTTGGATAGTAAAGGTGGGTTAGCGATAAATATTGTTATTTAATTTGGTGTCCGGAATTACAACGTTTTACATGGTAAAACCGGACACTTTATTTTATTTTGTTTTTTATTATGACAAATGAAATGACGAAACAACATAGGAATATAACAAATGAAACACGATAAATTTAATGGTAATATTTTTATTTGCGTATATTAATCTACAAATTAACTACGGCTCTAAAACTATAAAATACTGTCCGAGATTAGATCATGTCAGTGTATTGATGGTAAAGGTTATACAAGCTAGTAATATATAGTAATAGTAGCTAGTAAAGTAATTTTACTATAAAGACGTTAAATTGAAATGGAATAATGTATGAAATATTAACCCTAGAAATGGCAAAGTCGTAATTTACGACGCATTTACATATTCAATAAGAATTAGCAGGTGGAGGCATCTGTGGTCAGTTTAGTGAATTTGTTAGACACTATCGCCTACGTGACCGTGTTGCCATCTGGGGGAAAACAACCGAAACTGCTCTCGTAGTACACTAGCCTGCCACCGGGCAGGTCTTATAACCAAGTAAGCGCTTTCAACTCCTATGCACTGGTGGCCTAATCGGCTAAAGCGCTGCGCTGACGAGCGTAACGTTCTAGCCATTCGGAAGTGCTAGGGTTTGAATCCCGACCATGAGCAATCCCAATTTGGCTTGCAAATGTGTGGTGTATCGGAGTGGAGGGCCTACCTTAACCCTAGAAATGGCAAAGTAGTAATTTACGACGCATTTACATATTCAATAAGAATTGGCAGATGGAGGCATCTGTCGTCAGTTTAGTGAATTTGTTAGACACTATCTCCTACGTGACCGTGTTGCCATCTGGGGGCAAACAACCGAAACTGCTTTCGTAGTACACTAGCCTGCCACCGGGCAGGTCTTATAACCAAGTAAGCGCTTTCAACTCCTATGCACATGTGGCCTAATCGGCTAGAGCGCTGCGCTGACGAGCGTAACGTTCTAGCCATTCGGAAGTGCTAGGGTTCGAATCCCGACCATGAGCAATCCCAATTTGGCTTGCAAATGTGTGGTACAGTGGCGGGAGGGCCCACCTTAAATAAACGGTGACCGGCTTGGGTGGAAGTTGACGGCATTTGTAGGCTTAATTGGGATTGCAGTGGACACCTGTTTTGCTTTTGTGGTTAGTGGTTATAAGGGGGGGGGCATGTTTTAAGTTTTTTTTTGTTTAAACTTTGATATTTCATGAAGATATTAGTAATTATATTTATGTTACAGTTAAGAGTAAAAAGCTTGCCACTTCTAGGGTTAATTAATTAGTGGAATATTAGGGATGTGCTAATAGTGATTTTTGGTTTCGAATCGAACCGAATCAAATATGTAATTATTATTCCGAATATCGAATATTTTTTAATCGAATATTAGCGTAAGGGTTTATTTTCATCCATTAGGATTATCTTCAAAACTTGGGCGTGTAAACAGCCTTATTAAAAATGTAGTAATTGCATGGCTTAAATCATGTAGGGCCTGTATATATGATTTGCTATTCAATATTCTCAATTAAAAATACAAAAACCGTTTAACCATTGTTACAATTAAACACATCAATCTCTTTAAAAAAATGATTGTATTTACTTCCCTGAGGGAAGGATATAGATTAGATCATGGATATGTCTAAAGGGAATGTTTTCAGTTATTCTAAACAGCTGTTCTTCTTCTTATATACTAAAAATTCAATACAGTAGCTTTAGTAGTTTCTATGGAAACCTGTTACAAACTTGCCAACACCCCCTCCCCAGTGATTATATAAAGGAACCTTTATATACTCACTACATATAGAAAAATAAGTAAGATTGTACATATAACTTAGGAATTATTTTTATTTGCTAAAAATATAAATATAATAAATAGACGAAGAAATAAAATTTGGAATATAAATACTAAAGTAAAAATAATTATAAAAATTAAAACTTTGTATCATATCATAAATCAAATAATTTATTGAATTTACAACAGTTGCATAGTATACTTTTTTAAAGAAAAACTATGAATAGTTTAAGAATGCTTGTGAGTAATTTCTTATTAGGTTCACATTTCCATAAAACTAATTTAAGATACTGTACAACATTAGAAAATGATTAATGCAATTAATAATTATTCACGGTAGTTTTGAACCCTTTAACCCTAGAAATGGCAAAGTCGTAATTTACGACGCATTTACATATTCAATGAGAATTGGCAGGTGGAGGCATCTGTCGTCAGCTTATTGTACTTGTTAGACACTATCGCCTACGCGACTGTGTTTCCCTCTGGGGGCCAACAACCGAAACTGCTCTTTTAGTACACGAACCTGCCACCGGGCAGGTCTATAACCAAGTAAGCGCTTTCTTTTCCTAGGCACTGGATGGCCGTGGTGGCTAGAGCGCTGCGCTGACGAGCGTAACGTTCTAGCCATTCGGAAGTGCTAGGGTTCGAATCCCGACCATGAGCAATCCCAATTTGGCTTGCAAATGTGTGGTTTAGCAGAGTGGAGGGCCCACCTTAAATAAACGGTGACCGGCTTGGGTGGAAGTTGACGGCATTTGTAGGCTAAATTGGGATTGCAGTGGACACCTGTTTTGCTTTTGCGGTTAGTGGTTATAAGGGGGGGGGCATGTTTTAAGCTTTTTTTGTTTAAACTTTGATATTTCATGAAGATATTAGTAATTATTTTTATGTTACAGTTAAGAGTAAAAAGCTTGCCACTTCTAGGGTTAATGAGTGTGCTAAAAGTACTTATTTTATTAAGGACGTCATGTGACTTAATAGATAACTTGTTTTACCCAGATATCAATAGACAGGGAAGTGAAAATATTTGACTGAGGAATGAATTATTGGAACATTCTGGTTCAAATATAAACCCCCGCCCCCTTCCGCCTATCCAAATCTCAAGGTCATAGTTTTTCTAACATCGGCTGCCTCGATAGTCTGTCGCTGTTGCCAAAATACATCCGGTTGGTCTGAGAATCAAAAATTTACTTTTTGTAATAAACGGTTTACTCCAGAATTTAATACCTTATTGATACCATGTTTTATGCAACAATAATAGCTTCATTGTACCTGTGCAAGCTAGATTTTTTATCACTATAACCGTGGTAATAGCAAGCTAAGGAAAATGAAACATTTGATATAATAGCCACCCATTGTAATATTTACCCTATGGAATGTTGCATTATCCTCTTAAGGTTTTTTGGAATAAGAATAAGAATAAGAATCATCTTTATTTACATAACATCAAGTAATGCAATAGTGTCAGTCTAGATATTGAATAGATGGAATAGATATTGTCAGTGAAAATATGGAACTACTTTTATGCTGCGCAAGGAAGAAAATAAAAGCTGTCAGTTGATAACAAAACTAAAACTATTAACTATAAATGATTTGCTTAAACTAATTTTTCAAATTTGATTGCATTTTTCCTCGATTATACTTACAAATAATATTATTATGGGTCTAATTTTTCTAGTGAAATACGAGTGTAGAGATAACCTGATTAGTATGGGCATCGACTTTGGTCAATCGATCCAGCTATTAATCTGCATCGATCGTGAATAGATTACGTTCATATAATTTTCCGTCTGCAGTCAGATGATAAAGCATTGTTACATTTAGTTTTAAACTGAATTAGCTGCATAATGATATGCTAATTCTGAGCTATGAAATGGAAACTCTATAGTTTTGCTTTGACAGACGTTAATTTTATATTATTTATTGTCTTCGAATATTCGATCGACATCAAACTTTTCAGACTCCTCGAGTCGGACCAAATATTCGATATTCGAGATTCGGATATTCGAAGTTCGAATAGTCGCACAACCCTTTGAAATAGAGATTGGTGTTTTCAAGAATATAAATGAAATAATACAATATTCAAGACCTTTGCATTACCAGTTTATCATTCCAAATACGTCATCCATGCAAAAGTTCACAGATCGCGGAAAAAAGTGCTGAATGAATTTGATCTCCGCATTCGAATCATACGAATCCAGTTCGGAAAGTATCTAGCGTCAGATTAGATTAGATTATTTAAATGGCGACCATCACAAGGTAGGTATTTTAAGCCAAGTATGAATGAGGATTGAGTGCAAGAGGATTGTGGCGCGATCTTGTAGTCTTGTTACTGACTAGGACTGACATGTTCCTTAGACAGGACTGTTAATCAATAGCCCAACATCAGATGGCAACAAGGGATCTACAGTTTAACGTGGAATCACGGCCTCTGAATCACGAATTGGTCTAATTATGAGGATGGTCTTTGCGGATTAACGTAGTATTCAAAAGTGCGTTTGACGTTAATCCACACAATTGAATACTACACTACACCCACCGACCACCGCTCACAAGTATCCACAATTCGTGACCTCCAAGTAGCTAGATTACAGGATGACGCCAACGTCCCAGTCAAGCGGGGAACCACTCATTATTCCTAACGTAAATATTATGCGTATAAATTAACTGGTATTTACTAGTTTCTAATTATACAAAAAAACATTCGAAAAGTTCCACTAGATTGAAAACTGATAGAAATTCATGTATATTGTTATAAACAAAGTACCCTAATAGTTAATCATAAACTATTTATGTAAATTACATGTTTCGGCTATTTATGTCATAATTGTGTTATTGAGCACGATAGCTATTGTAAAGAGGCTCCAGAGAGTTTCCATCGGCTCCTCTCGGAGACGTGTAAATAAGTAATTATTATGAGATAGAATACACCCTCATTCGGTCTATTAGAAGGGAAGGACTTTGTATTGGTTTTTATTGTATTGTATATTCATCTATAAAGGTAAATAATATTAGAGTAAGTTTACTCAATCATTGTGTTATTATGTTCCCGAGATTTTGAACGTTGCAACAATAGTATTCAATTCCACCCTAACAGTAATACCAAAATAAAATATCTCACATATCTTCTAAATATCTTCTTATAGTTCGAGCCTGCTGAAGAATGGCTTAAAATATCCCACCACACATTTCCGCGGTAGGAGATATGCATATTCAGTTACTATGGTTTACTAGCTGTTGTATCCGACTTCGTCCAGGGGAAAAAGATTCACCGTTGGAGATTAGAGGATCATTTGAGTTTAGGTGGGCGAATTGGCTTTGCTCATTCGCCAAGGTGAACCCCCCACGCTCGTTCGCAATTTAATTCTTGAAAAATGCGTACTGCATTCTCGATTGAGCATCTGATCAGACCAAGACTATAATTTTTACTTACTTATAAGAAATACGTTGGGCCATTTTATATCCACTTGGACAGAGCCTGAGGAAATTCTAAGGACGTAAATAAAGTCTGTGTGCTATTTGAGGATATTATTAGTAATATAATTACAAAATATGAATCAATGCGGTTGAGTATTTTGGGCGATAACGAGCACCTAACACCCAAACAAACTTACTAACCTCCGCATTTATAACATTTGTAGGATATTTTTTCAGTTTTCATATTGAATTTATACGTGATAATTTTTGTTATTTGTCATATTGCTTTTTTATATGAAGCACATTTTATGAGGTTGAAAACCACCGAGAAGTCTGTTGCAATGGGATACTTGTATTTACACGTTTTCTTAGCACTAAGAAAATTATTTTTTCCATCCGAAGCCGGGGTCATCAGTAATCTGTTTCACGTTAGCGTAAAATGCTATATAAATTTAAAAAAAAATCCATTTAACAATTTATGTTACTCTGAAAGAAAAATCTAAATGTTAATGAAATTACAAATACTACGTAAGGACATTTCTTTGCCGTATAACACTTGAAAATATGAAAAAATAATAGAGACGAAAGTGTCCTCAGATACAACCCCTTCAACGTACACCAAACACACCAAGGAGGAGACGTCGCTCGTCTCACAGGCAGACGAGATGAACATCCGGTCAGGAACACTTGACAACATGGGATAGAATTGGTAACGCAGGATATAAAAATAGATGCGCCAAGTCCTCGGATAATGCGTGGAAAGTCAAATGGAAAACACACGTTGTGTGTGTAAGAATGCTGGACGGGCGTCCTCGGATAATGCGGGAGGAGTGGTTGGAAACACACCGTGTGTTAACTCTGCGATCGCAGCGCGCCAAGCGGCAAAACGCTGAACTAGCGATCCGCCCCAGGGTACGGATCTGAGGACATTTTTCGAAATTGATTTTTTTGCATGAAACAACAATAAATGGGAAGATATAGAAGAATATAACGATATTTGTATCCGAGGACACTAAAAATGTCCTCAGTGTCCTCGGATCCAAAAATGTCCTCAGACACACGGTGAAATTCCAACCCAATGTCCTCGTATACACCGCCTGCCACACACACACACACACACACACACACACACACACACACACACACGACAAATATCCCCGTCGCAGCAGACCTGCGTACTCAGCGAATTTCCAAATCAATAATATAATAATAATATATGACAAGTTTTATAAAAATCTGTTCATAAACATGAGAATTATTTGCCTATTCTACATAAGATTAACATGGGAAAGAGTGTGCAGGTTAGCTGCTGTGAGGAACACTGAAAGTAGTCATTTCTACCATAAATCATTTTTATCTTAATATTAATACCAACTTTCATCAACATCTGTCCATAAATAAAGGAGTTTGCCTATTCCCTATATGATTAATGTGGGAATAGAGGATGCAGGTCTGCTGCCATGATTAACACATAAACTATGATTTTTAAGCATAAATGGATAGATCTCAACCACATGAAGCTAAATATCAAGTTTTATCAAAAAATATTGATTAATATGGGAAATATGAATTTTTCCCTATCCTCTATAAGATTAACATTGGAGCCCCACAATACAACGTACTGTGTTTAGATTTTTTAATATCTCGGTAACCGTTGGAGATAGAGAAAAACTTTAGGAAACTTAATTGTGTAGTTTTTTAAGCTGATTCCAGTGGTGAAATATAAAACTAGAAATGTTTAAAAATTACATGTGAAAAACGCAAAAAACCCCATTTTGGGGTACAAAACCCCCCCAAACTACCCGTTCCTATTGACCGATATGTCTGGTTTACGAACTCGTCCGAGCATTTGTAGGAATACACGTCTCTACCAAATTGGGTCTTGATCGGACCATTTCTACGAGAGTTATCGTGCTAACAGACACATATATATATATATATAAATTTTAACGACTATTGTTTTTGGACTCTGGGCACCTTAAGACGAAAAAATAACATGGTCCCGTGCTTAAGTCTTACCATGAGACCTACGGTAATAGCTTCTTCCCTATGGGAAATTCGCTAAAAAAATAACATGGTCCCGGGCTTAAGTCTTGCCATGAGACCTATGGTAATAGCTTATTCCGTATGAGAAATTCGCTGCTAAAATTAGAAAAATGAGACCGAAAAATAAATCATTTTGTTAGATAAAACATTACAAAAAATAAATAAATAATAATAATTGAATAAAACTTACAAAATTCCATTACAATGTTTCTTATATGTGCATTTGATCATTCAGTTACTATGGGCACAGTTTACAATTCCTGAATGTTCTTTGCAAATAAAATAGTTACATTTTCCACATAGTGTTTTGAGATGAACAGTTATTTTTTCTGATGCAAATTTGAGATAAAAGTTAAATTAAAGATTTTTGTCAAGGCAAAAGTAACATTTATGTTTAATTTCATACAAGTTCAGTATGTAAAATGTTGAAAAGATATGTAGAAATTTTGACATTGTACCTCATGTAATTTGTAATTACAACTTAAAATATTATCTTCAAAACTATTTACCTTACAAAATTTGTAGGTTTTATTATTGTACTGGAGTATTTAACCAGTAGAACGTTTCTGTAACTGTATTTTTGTGCAGGTGGCACTGGACATGTTCAGTGCTTGGAGGCCTCGCACAGCAGGCAGACACGTGTCAATACACCAAGACAACATGGCTCTCTATGTGGCTACAGCTCAAGGTAGCTGACAACTAACAGACTTTGCTTTATTCTTTCATAAAATAGTTGTTTTATCTCTGAAAACATTGGTTGATCGTACTAAGTAAAATTCGAAATGTTTGCCAAAGGAAGCAGGGAATCATCCTGAGGTCCTTTAAAAATTATTGCTTTATCATCTGCATATTGAAAAGCTGTTAAATTAGTAAATTTATAGAGGTCATTAACATAAACTATAAATAAAAAAGGGCAAATAATTTATCCCTGTGGGGTATTTAACCATTCCGATCTATATTTATTGTTATATTTATGAATGAGGATTCTTTGTTTTCAATTTTTTAAATATGATGTAAACCAGTTGAGTTCAGTGTTATTGTCCAAGTTTTTTTAATTTTTCTCTTAGTATTAGTATACTATATCAATAATCATATATTTATAAATGAGGATGGTTGGTTAACACTGAATTAAAGAACCATATTTGTCAAAGAAATTTGTTGTATATTACAAATTGATATAGATATGTCTTAGCTCTGGATGAGTATTGGCAAAATGTCAGACCAAAATTTGAAACGGTGAAGTCATATGCTTAGTGATATGGTATCTATTAGACATATCTATGATCTAACCTATTTCCCAGAGGGAAGTAGATATAATAATTTTTTCTTCTTTTTTTTCTTCTATGTTTGTCAATTTATAGAACATAAGTCTAAATATACCCTCCCATTGGGCACAGTCGTTCATCTCTAAGTTGTAATAGTAATGTAATAACATAACCTCACTTTATTTTCAATTTTCACAACAATAACCAGTACTCATATAGCAACTGTCTGTTTCTGCTGTGCTATTGGCTTCATCACAGACAGGCTAAGAGAGAAAAGTGAAAAAGAAACAAATATGACAATGCAATGTTCTGTATGAACACTGAACTCTCAACCTTGAGCTCGCCGACTTTAGTGGAAGTAAAATTAGGTTTAACCAAGACAAAACAATAAAACATAATTATAAACTCAAATAATTTTTTTATATTAAGGGTTATATATCAGAAAAGAACAGAGAACATGATTTGGCTCAAATTACAAAATTAGTTTTTTTTGAAGTTTTTACCTTTTCTCCCCTTAATGATTGAGATGAAATATTTAGTTAACCTAAATTGGTTTCATATTTTGATAACATTTTTTTTTATTTATTGCAGGCACTTTTTCCTTTCATTTAGCAATAATAATATTGAGCTTACTCATATTACAGGAACTGTACTTTATGTGAATGAAACGGGTAAAAGCCAGGAAGTTCTACAGTTTACTGGAAGAATTGAAAGACTCTTGTACCACGATACTGAAGATGGACTAATAGTAGTGGGACTTGGCCTTAATCTAAGCTATTACTCAGCAGAGTCTAATGGGATATTGAATGAAGTGACCACGGTAAGTAGAATTATTCTCTCATAAATTCTGAAAATTTGTTTGTACAGTTAACCCCTCTAAACCTTTAGGACTGGGGCCATAGTCGGAACTTAAAAAAAGGAGGATTATCATAAAAATCTAATATTTATAAAAAAATAAAACATTTAGCACAAACAAATAAATGGTTTAAGAACTGGAATACTTCTACAGTAGTATAAATACCCCCCTCGCAGTAGACTCAGTGAATTTCCAAATCAATAATATAATAATAATGTTATATGTCTAGTTTTATCAATATCTGTTGATAAATATATGAGTTAGTTATTTGCGTATTCTCTATAAGTTTAACATGGGAAAGAGTATGCAGGTTTGCCGCTGTGAGAAACACTGAAAGTAGCCATTTCTAGCATAAACAATTTTTATTTTTACCATTTATACCAAGTTTCATCAACATCTATTCATGAATAAAGGAGTTTATGTATTCACTATATGATTAACATCGGAAAAGAGTATGCAGGTTAGCTGCCATGATAAACACATAAGCTATGATTTTTAAGCATAAATGTATGGATCTCAAACACATTAAGCTCAATATCAAGTTTCATTCAAAAATATTGGATAATGAGTGAAACATTAATTTTTCCTTATCCTCCATAAGATTAACATTGGAGCCCCAAAATACAACATACTGTGTTTAGATTTTTTAATATCTCGGTAGCTGTTAAGAGATAGAGAAAAACTTTAAGGAACTAAATTGTGTAGTTTTTTAAGCTGACTCTAATAGTGAAAGATAAAATTCAAACATTTTTTAAATACAACATATGAAAAATACAAAAAACCCAATTTTTGAGTACAAAACCCCCCAAACTACCCGCTTCGATTGACCAATATGTCTGGATAATGAACTCGTACGAGCAAATGTAGGAATACACACGTCTCTACTAAATCTAGTCTCGATCGCACCATTTTTACGAGAGTTATGGTGTTCACAGACTATCTAATACTATAATACGAGCAAGGTTTGTATATAAATCTATGTATATTTGCACACGGATCTCACAAACTGCTCTAACGATTTTCTTTAAATTTTGGAAATAATTGATTTCTGAGTAGAAAATCTGAGTATGAAAATTCCGCTTTTCTTGTAATATTAAGTTTAAAATCTAAAAAATTAACATTAAGCTTATGGAGGGAGTCAGCTGTGTGTGTATTTGTGAAAATAACGTGGACTAATTATGTAAGTTCAAAGTTTTATAATTTTGTATTTTACTTTCAAGAACTAAGGTAGCGACTGGCAGACTGTTCCTAACAATAAAAGGAGCAATGTGAACTCTAATGATCATCATTCTAAAAAACCTCGCCAGGTGCTTCCAACGGTGACCTTTCAAACAAGAAACATTTTTGATCCACTCAGCCAGATCGAGGATGAGGGTAAACCTAGTACTTTAACTTCGAAGGACATAAAACCTCCGCCCATTTTCTTGCCTGGGATCGCAAACATTAAGGAAATGATGTTCTCTATAGAGTCAGTCATACCAAAGAATGAATATACATACAAATGTCTAGCTGGAAATAAGGTAAAAATTTGTCCAGTCTCTATTGACGCATATAGACAGCTAGTTCATCTGCTAGTGGGCCTCAAGGTTAACTTCCATACGTTTCAAATTAAACTGGATAGGGCCTATCGTGTGGTCCTGAAGAACATGCATTTCTCAACTGATATAAATGATATTAAAATGTCTATTGAGGAATTCGGACACAAGGTGCGAAATATCTTTAACATTAAAGACTATAAAACTAAGTCCCCAAGACAAAAAGTAAGCACGTGGTGGAGCTGCTGTGTTAATAAAAAATAGCATAAAACACTTTGAACTACCTAAATTTCAACATGATTATTTACAAGCATCAAGTATTGTTGTTGTGACGGAAACCGGCCCTGCGACCGTTTCAGCTATTTATTGCCCTCCTCCTCATGTAATAAATAGATCCCAGTTCAAAGAGTTTTTCAATTCTTTGGGTAATATATTTCTTGTTGGAGGGGACTTCAATGCAAGCATCCTAGTTGGGGCTTAAGATTGGCAACACCACGAGGCCGTGAACTTTTCAATATCAAAATAGAACAACAGCTTACAAGTCTATCTACAGGTGAACCGACTTACTAGCCCACTGACAGGAATAAAATCCCTGATCTTTTGGACTTTTTATTGTAAAAGGAATATCAAATGAATATTTAACAATTTCCTCCTGCCTGGATCTCTCATCCGACCACTCGTCGGTAATATTGTCGCTAAGCTCACGGGCAAACCCTCTTGAGAAACCTCCGTCACTCCTTAACAAAAATACAAACTTTCAGAAATTCAGAGACGAAATTAATGAGCAACTAAACCTTAAATATCCATTGAAGTCAAATAGTGATGTGGAGGACGCAATTATTTATTTTAATACCATTATTCAAAATTCTGCTTGGAATGCCACACCCCAACACAATAAAGACGGAGTTAAGTATAGCAACCTACATTTAGACATTAAAAGAACAATTGCTGAGAAAAGAAGGTTACGGAGAATTTGGCAAAATACAAGGGACCCTATGGACAAAACACGTTTTAACAGAGTGGCCAGAAAACTAAAGCAACTCATAATACAAACCAAAAACAAGTGGTTTGAAGAGTACACAAATTCTCTTTCACCAATCGAATCAAGTGAATACTCCTTGTATAAAGCAACAAATTATTTAAAAAGACCAATACATCATATTCCACCTATTTGTAACAACGGTGGTTTGTGGGCAAAGAGTTCCAGTGAAAAGGCTAATGCATTTTCAGATCATTTTGCGGATGGTTTTAGGCCTTTTAACTCTGATCAGCAAAATGATGACAAGGAAATATTTGACTACCTAGAATCACCTACGCAGTTATCACTCTCGATTAAGCCGTTCGCCCCTTCTGAAGTTCACAGCATGATACATAAGGAAATACATCCTAGAAAAGCCCCAGGATATGATCTCATAACAGGAAGGGTACTCAAAGAACTTGCTAGAAAAGCAATTATGTTTATAACATTTATTTTCAACGCTGTTTTGCGTCTTGAGTACTTCCCTTGCCATTGGAAATTAGCCCAAATTGTCGTTGTTCCCAAGCCAGGTAAACCGCTTCATGACGTTTCTTCATATCGTCCCATAAGCTTACTTCCATTGCTTTCAAAGCTATTTGAGAAACTTTTTCTGAAGAGGATGCAACCAGTACTTGAAGACATAAACTTGATTCCCGACCATCAATTTGGGTTCCGAAAATGCCACTCTACTACTGAACAAGTTCACAGGGTTGTTAACATTGTCAGAGACTCGCTTGAAAAGAAGAAGTTTTGCTCTGCCGCTTTCATTGACGTCAAACAAGCTTTTGACAAGGTTTGGCATCCAGGACTACTCTACAACCTGAAACGCTCTCTTCCTCATTCTTATTTCAACATACTAAAATCTTACTTGACCCATCGATTTTTTCAAATTAAATTTTTGGACGTCCATACAAATCTTTTTGAGATTAATTCAGGAGTTCCCCAAGGAAGTGTTCTAGGTCCAGTTCTCTATTCGATATTCACTGCAGACATTCCTACAGTAACAGAAACTACCATAGCTACATTTGCTGACGATACTGCTATTCTAGCTACTCATATGAATAATGTGCTTGCTTCACTTAACCTTCAAATTGGACTAAGTTGTCTTGAGCTGTGGCTTAAAAAATGAAGAATTAGAGTAAATGAAGCTAAATCACACCACATAACTTTCACGTTAAGACGAAACATATGCCCACAAGTGACCCTTAATGGCGTTTTATTGCCCCAGGTGGAAAGTGTGAAATACCTCGGTCTTCACCTTGACTCTAAACTCACGTGGCGATCACATGTATGGAATAAAAGGCTACAATTAAACTTAAAATTAAATAATCTTAATTGGATTTTGGGTTACAAATCAAAATTGTCTCTTGAAAACAAGCTCTTAATTTACAAAGTTATTTTAAAACCAATTTGGACATATGGATTGCAGCTTTGGGGTACTGCCAGTAATTCAAACATCGAAATTATACAGAGGTTCCAATCAAAGGTCTTGAGAAAAGTAACCCAAGCTCCTTGGTTCGTATCAAACAAGACACCTCATGATGATTTAAAATTACTCTCTGTCAAAGAGGAAATTCGCCAACTAGAAAATCATCCCAACTACCTCGCTCTAAATTTACTTGACAACAGTGAAACAGTGAATAGACTTAAGCGTTGTTCAGTCCTGGATCTTCCTTTACGATTTGAACAATAACTTTTGTGTCACCACTGGGTGACGCATAGTTCATGTCACATTTCAGTTACATAATTTTTACTTATTGTTATCCTTTTAACAGATTGTAAAATAAATTAAAGTTAAAAAAAATGCTTATGGAGAATCAAATGTAAAAAATACAAACCAAAACATCTGTTTATAACCGTTTGACAGTTCTTGATTGATGATGTTGGGAAACAATATGGAATAGAGGTTTTTCATAAATATTTATTTTATATATGTAATAAATGTTGTAATAAATAAATAACAGATTAAACCTAGCACAGAAAAGTTTTCGGCCTATCAAAAGTTATTAAGCTCAAAGATAATATCCCATACTACCAAACTCAGGATTTACAAGACAATAATCAGACCAGTTCTCCTGTATGGTTCAGAAAATTGGATACTAAGCAAGAAATCAGAAAGGAAAACTATTGTATTTGAGAACAATATTTTGAGGAAAGTATACGGACCGATTTTTGAGGATGGGCAATGGAGATTGAGACATAATTGGGAACTAAGAGAATTATTTAAGGATCTGGATATTGTCGCTGAAGTACGGAGCAGAAGGTTGAGATGGGCAGAGCACATTCTAAGGAAAGACGACAACTCCCTATTGAAGAACGTCTTAAAGAACAACCCAGAAGGTAGAAGACCCCTTGGAAGATTGAAACTTAGATGGTTCGACCAAGTGGAGAAAGACCTAAGGAAGCTAGGGAGAAGGAAGGAAGATTCGAGAAGCAGAGATCTATGGAGGCAGTGTGTTGGAGAGGCCAAGTACCATCTAGGGTACCAGTGGCCACAGCAGTAAGTAAGTAAGTATATATGTAATAAATGCAAAACTATCAGGTTACTAAACAATTTTGGAAAAACTTAAGGGTAACATAACTATGCGTAATAAAAGCAGAAAAAAGTATTTCCAAAATCTACCATGTTTTAATTTCTCTAATTAATTTTTATAATACACGTCTTATTCTATACGAGCGAAGCTCGGTCACCAGATACTAATACTATAATTTTTTTTTTTTTTTTTTAATTTTTTGTCATAGGACTGATTTACAGCATTGACAATTGTCATACATACAGGAAAATAAATATTCTCTAACTAAACAATATTTGTATCAGCTAAAAAGTCCTGCACACTGTAGTACTCTCTGCTGACAAGAAATGTTCGCAATCTGCTTCTAAACCTTTTGATGTCTGTATCTTTTCTTATTGATAAGGGCAATTTGTTATAAAACTTGATTATGTTATAAAAAGTTTGTTTTTAAAAAAAAGTTGTCTTGTGCTTAGGGATGGCTAGTGTACAGTTATTGTTCCTAAGATTATAATGATTGGAATTACGAAAGGGAAAAAGATGTTTATTTCTAATAAAAAAAGAAAGGCATTCATAAATGTATAAACTTGAAAAAGTGAGAAGATTAAATTTGGAAAATATACCCCGACAAGATTCAGATTTCTTTAGACCAACAACCAAACGAATTGCTTTTTTCTGAAGGCAAAAAATTGAATTTGTTTTTGTCGACTCAGAACCCCATATTACTATTCCATAGCTTATATGGGGATAGAAGCACCCATAGTAAGCTGTCATAAGAACATCAGAATCAGCAAATTTTGAAATTCTACGGAGGATGAAAATACTGCTGTTGAGCTTACGCCTAACATTGGAAATGTGCTCTGAAAAATTGAGTCTGCAGTCTACAGTCAAGCCAAGAAAACGGGTATGATCACATGAATCAACTAAATCTTCACCAAGGAGGATACAAGAGTTTTCTGATTTTTTCAGGTTAAAATCAATGAAGCTCGTCTTATCAACATTTATTCTGAGATTGTTATCAAGCAACCACTGTTTAAGAAGACTACTTTGTGTAAACGTTTCTATTTCAAGATTTTCTCGGGAAACGTCACTTAGGCTGATTGACGTGTCGTCCGCAAACAGACATAAATCAGCTGTAGACACGCTTGAACGGATGTCATTGGCATACAACAAGAAAAGAATTGGTCCTAGAACCGATCCCTGAGGGACACCACTAGAGATGGATACAGAATTAGATGACTTAAAAGAGAGGCAGCTGTTTTCATCTAAATGCGGAATTTTAACAGATTGCGTTCTACCATGCAAAAAGGAGGAAATCCAGCTCAATGCGTTGCCTCTAATACCAAAATGATCCAACTTCTTCAAAAGTAGCCTATGGTTGACCATGTCGAAAGCCTTACTAAGATCTAAAAAAATTCCAAATGCGTACTCACCATCATCAAGGGACTTTGATATGTTAGATAAAAAGCTGAACATGGCGTCAACAGTAGATGAACCTTCTTTAAAACCAAACTGTTTTTCAAAAAGTATATTGTGATTGGACAAAAAGGGATAAAGACGGTTTAGAAGAATTTTTTCAAGAACTTTAGAGAAGGTTGATGTGATTGAAATCGGCCGATAGTTATTTTTATCAAAAAGACTGCCTTTTTTGTGAAGAGGTGTTACAACTGCAGATTTGAGGGCATCAGGGAATTTACCTTCAACAAAAGAGGCATTAACAAGATGAGACAAAGGCCCCGCCAAGTAAATTCCGACTTCCTTGAGTAATCTAGAAGAAATACCATCAGAACCAGCAGAACTACTAGACTTTAGGGACCTTATGATTTTTAAAACTTCATGTTCATCGGTCGGATACAAGAAGAGAGGAGCAGGGTGACGCTACATTCAAAGAGTTGCCCAGGGCCACTGGATCTTGTGTAAGTGACGCCCCAGAACTGTTAGAAAAAAAAGTGTTGAAGGTATTTGCTATTTCCTTGGAGTCCGACAGCTCCTGACCATTATCTAAATCCAACCTAAAAGGTCTGAAATAATTGGAATTTTTGTTTGGAATGGTCTCATTAACAATATCCCAAACAGCCTTTGACCTGTTACTGGATTTGTTCAGATGAGAAAGAACATTTTCTGCCTTTGCCTTCCTAACAGCAGCTCTAAACTGGTTCTTTAGCCGGCAATAAGACAGTCGGAGAGGATCTGAAGAATCGAGATCCTTAACAGAATAGGACATTTCAATGAGGTTCTCTCGCATCTCTAGCAAGGATCGATCAAGCTTGATTCGTGAGAAAAACTTTCTACTTTGCATCTTTGATCTCACACATGGAAAAGACAGTTCAAAAATATAGTTCAAAGCAGAATAAAAATTATGAAATTTGCCATCAATGTCGGCCGCAGAGAATACCTCATTCCAGTTTTCATTGCTCAAAAAATGTCTAAAAATTCGAATGTTGTCTTGAGTAAACTTTCTTTTCATCACAAACTTTGGAACTTTACTTTGAATGGGTGAAGACAACTTGATATCAGTCATTTGAGCATGATGATCTGATATGCCCGACACCACAACCTCAGTATGTATAAACTGATCACTCAAATTACAAAAAACATTGTCGATGAGGGTTTTACTTCCATGAAATTCCCTAGTGTAAGAGTGAACCGTATCATGTAAACCAAAAGACAACATGACTTCGGAGAGTTTCTTAGAAGAAGAATCACAAGAGGACAAATTTATATTAAAATCACCGACAACTATTATCCTTGTATTAGATTTTGCAAAGTGTTCAAGGCAATGACTTAGAGACTCCAAAAAATTATCAACACACTGAACAGATTGATGTGGTGGCCTGTAAACAGCGAGCAAGAAATAAGACATGTCATTCAAATCAAAATTAACAGCTGAAAACTCATAATAACCCTCAACACAGAACTTGTCTACATCAACAACATGAAAGCTCAAGCCATTTTTTATGAGAATACAAATCCCACCTTTACCCATGGTCGAACGGCAAAATCCAGAGGCCATGGTGTACTCTGGCAGACAGAATGAATTTAAGGCTGAGCTACAAAGGAAATGTTCAGAGAGACAAAGTATGTCAGGTGATGCAAGCTCAACAAATACCTCAACTAATACGAGCAAGGTTTGTATATGTATAAGAGGGGATACCCAAAAGTAACCGGAATTTGTCTCCCGAGGCCGGAGCTTTAGTAGTACGGGTGAGCGCCACTAGGGCGTGCCTAGCGCAACTCTTTGCCAGTTCAGTCCCGTGCGGGTCGTTGAGCTAGCACATTCTGTTTGTCTGTAGCGTCATTTTTTGCTGTAGCTGTTTCACTGTTGCTTCGTTTTTTATGATGGCTAGAACAACGCGCCGCTGTCAAATTTTGTTTTTTACTCGGTAAAACCGCTGCTGAAACCTTTTTAATGTTGAAAACTGCTTACAAAGATGATGCTTTGGGGAAAACTCAAGTGTATGACTGGTTTTCTCGATTTAAAAATGGCGACCTTTGATTGATGACAAACCTCGTTCCGGACGTCAACTGCCCGAATTGATGAATATGGAAAAATATCGAAAAGTGTGTGAACAGTTAACGCTTAAAAAAAAAAATTATTATGGCTAAGAGCAAATCAAATACTAACTTTTTGTATTTGATTTGCTCATAAATAAAATGTATTGCTCTTCAATACATTTTATTTATGAATATCTAAAGTTTATTTAGGTCCAAAGTTTGAAATTTTCCACTGATAAACAAAAATAATACAACAGGATTAGTTTTGTTAAATCCTTATGGGATTTTAATTTTCTATTTTCAAAAAAATAAAATATTTCTATACCTTAGTTTTGATAGTTTAACACATCAATATGTTGATAAGGACCTATAAAATACTTTGTATTTGGTATTTTGTTTTTGATAAATTTCCTTTACGAGCAAATAAAAGATAACTAAACCCATCCCATGTCAAGCGCCCACAGTTACAGTGAGCACCTGGACTGACTCCTGCTGCCTCTTAATTCATTTAATTAGATAAATAATTAGTGGAACTTGGTTATAACGTCATTCAAGGGACCACACAATTAATGACGCTATATCAGAGTGACACTATAAGAGGTTTCATAATTTTAATTTAAAACCGAGGAAAAATATAAAAACACATTTTTTTACATGAAATTAACACTTTTAATGAAGGTAATATTAGGTTGGTCTTGTTAATAAGAACTCTTTATGGTCATATGACATTAAATTTATTAATTCTCAAGAACCACAGAATTACAGACATCATTCTTCAAAGAAGGCCATTTGTAAAAGAGAGAGAGTTTTAGCTTGCAGCTCTGCTACATTGAAAATTACAAGTCATTGACTACCAACAAAACAAAACTTAATTTCTAAAGTAACTGAAGTAACATATATAACATTTCTCCCCTCCATATAGCACCTATGATTGACAAAATAAATTTGAATGGCCTACTAAATCTAACATAACAAATTAAACATTGTTCAAATATTTTTGAAATAATTTTTTTTTAAAGGTTCTATACAACAGAAATTATGTCTTCATGAAATACAAAGATAAACACTAAAAAAAATAAACAGTTTTAGTAGCCTACTAGGCCTATCAAAATTTCATAACATACTCTGGCAAAATTGAGAATCAAAAATAATCTTAACCTAAACAACAAATTTTTCTTAACCTAACCTAGCATATAAATTTCACAAGTTCAACCTATCAGGTGTTTTTCTGATTCTTTTGGGCCTAAAATAACCAATAGGCTGCTTCACAGGTTCATCCTGTCTCGCAGGACTATTAGGCTGATTGTTATTTGAAGTGTGCTTCACAGGTTCATCCTGTCTTGCAACATTCTCAAGCGGCAATGGTTTTACATTTGAAACATCAGACTTAGGACTAGTATTTACAATCATCTTGGGACTAACACTAACAACAGGATTGAGATTGGTTACATTGTATGGTTTAACAAACCTAGGAGTTACACATATTTCAAATTGATCAGGTTTACAAAAATATGGTTTTAATTGATCAGCATGTACGAAACGAGTCTGTTCTCCTACCTTTGCAGTATAAGTGACATCACTAAGTTTCTATACAATATTACCAGGAAGCCATTTTATTTCCTCTCCTCTGACACTACGGACTAAGACTCTGTCACCTGGAGAAAAACATCTCATTTCACCTCTAGACTTACATTGTTTGAAATAGTATCTCTCTTTTTCCTGAGATACTCACCCAAATTAGGCTTAAGATTAGACAATCGTGTCCTAAGTTTACATTTCAAAAATAGCTCAGAAGGAGACACCCCTGTGAAAGAATGAGGGGTTGTTCGATAAGCAAACAAAAAGTTGTCGATCTTATGTTGCAAACTTATATTAGGCTTTGAAAGATATTTACTTTCAATGAGTGACTTTAACAAACTTTTTCTTAAACGTTTGAACAGATCTTTCAATCATACCATTTGAAGCAGGATGGTATGGCGGAGAGTGAATCAATTTAATACCATTCATTTCACAAAACTTACTAAATTCTACACTATTGTATGGAGGACCGTTATCTGATACAATTTTCTCTGGTATACCATAGCTAGAAAATAAGGTTCTTAGTTTAGCTATCGTACAGTTAGCATTTGTACTATCCATGATAAATATTTCAGTCCATTTAGAGAAGCTATCAATAACAAGAAGAAAGTTTTTTCCATCTTTCTTAGCAAAATCTATGTGCAAACATTTCCACCTATGAGTAGCTACAGACCATGGTGTCAGTGGTACCTTAGAAACTGAATTTTGAGCCAACTGACATACTTGACAATACTTAACTAAATTTAAAATATCATTTTCCAGATTCCTGGCCACCATATAACCAATATTAATGGCCACCATACATAACTACGACACAACATTTTCATCCTCGTAACACCAGGGTGCTCTTCATGGAGCAGATCTAACACTTTTTTTAAACTTAGACGGAATGATCACTCTGTTTCCCCATAAAATACAACCTTGCTCAATTGACAGTTCAGTTCTACGTTTGAAATATGGTTCTAAATTTTTATCAACTTGGTTAGGCCAACCGATCAACGTTAAATCTAAAACTTTAGACAAAACAATATCTTTCTTTGTTTCCGCAGCAATGTCGTATGAAGACAGGGGCTTACAACGAATGGGTGACAAATAATTTATTTCGCAACTAACAGGATCATTTGTATTAGACAAAGGTAGCCTAGATAAAAAATCAGCATGAGGAATTTCCGTTCCTTTACAAAATTCAACTTTGTACGTGTAGCTCGAAAGGAGCAATGCCCATCTCTGCATACGCACTGCTGACATAGTCTGGATGCTTTTAGAGGGATGCAGAATGATTGAAAGAGACTTATTATCAGTTTGCAAAACAAAACTACGACCATACAAATACCTGTGAAATTTTTTAAGACCAAAAACAATAGCTAATGCTTCACGTTCAATGTGAGCATAGTTCTGTTCATGTTTAGACAAGGTTCGAGATGCAAAGTGAATGGGTTTTTCATTACCATCGGAATCTCTGTTTGAGATTACAGCACCAATCCCTACCGAACTAGCATCACAACACAGTACCAGCTCTTTATTTGCATCGTAGTGACACAAGACATTGTACCTTTCTAACCAGGTTTTACTATGTTCAAAAGTTTCAATTTGTTCTGGGCCAAATACAAATGTTACATCTTTTTGCAATAGTCTATACAAAGGTTCAAGTCTTGTTGACATGTTCGGAATGAACTTATGATAGTAATTCAATAACCCTAAATAGGCTTTTAACTCTCTGACAGTTTGAGGAGGTTTAGTTTGCTTTAGAGCTTCAATTTTATTCAACATGGGATGCAACCCATGTTCATCAATCACATAACCGAAATACTCAACTTTAGGCTCAAAAAACTTGCATTTCTTTTCATTAACTGTAATTCCGTACTCTTGGAGCCTGCTTAAAACTTGCTCAACTCTAGCCTTACAACTAGCTACATCTTTACCTGATACAATCACATCATCTATATAACATCCTACATTAGGAATACCTTGGAGCACACGGTCCATAATCGACTGATAAATTGATGGGGCGGAGGAAATTCCAAAGGGTAGTCGATTATAAGCAAATAATCCTAGATGGGTATTTATGGTAAGATAGGGCTTAGAGTCCTCTGAAACTTTTAACTGTTGAAATGCATTAGAAATATCTAGAACAGTAAAAACTTTACCATTAGCCAAAGGCTGGAACAAGTCTTCTGTGTTAGGCAATGGATAATGTTCAGTTTTCAAACATTGGTTGACACTTTTAAAGTCACCACAAATTCTGATCTGTTCTGAATTAGGCTTAGGTACTACCACAATACAAGAAGCCCATTCACTATGAGTTACAGGTTCAATGATACCATTATCTTTAAGTTTTTGCAATTCAAGTTCTACAGATTTTTTTAATGAAAAAGGTACAGGCCTAGCCTTAAAAAATGTAGGAACAGCATCTGGCTTACACACAAGCCTTGCTTCAAATTGCTTTATCAACCCAAAACCTGGTTTAAATACACTGGGATATTTATTTTTTAAATCTTTTACATTACAAGAAATATTGTTTACCTTAGGTTCACTTTCTTTAGGCTCAACTTCACAAACCGGTTCATTAGAAAAAACATATTCAGAAACATTGTCATCTTTAGCTAAATTTAAATCAAGACCGAGACTTTTAATCTAATCCCTACCTATCAATGTGGGAAGATTTTCTTTGGTTTTTACCACTAACAAAGACAATGATATTACACTTGATTTGGCCAAAATAATAGGCTTACCAGGTACTTACTTACTTACTTACTTAGGTCCTCTTCACCACGGTCTTCAAGATCGGGGGGTCGTCAGTATCTGTTGTTCAAAGCTCATCCGGGCCGGAGAGCTGAGTCAATGGGTGGGGTAGGGATGAATATATGTATTTTATTTATTTATTTTTTATATATATATTTTTTGTGAGCTTATTGGCTATCTGTTCTCATCCTCAAAAAATTCATTTAGGCTATAATAAGGTTTATTTAGAAGGTAGTTTTTAAGTTTTTTGAAAAAAATGTCTTTATTTTTAATTTGTTTGAGGTTTTCAGGCAGCAAGTTGAATAGTTTTGCACCCATAAAAGATGGGGTTTTACTAGTTTTAGTTAATCTATGGTGTGGCAGGTTTAAGTTAGTTTTATTTCTTAGATTATATTTGTGGCATTCTGACCTACTTTGTGGAGGATTATTTTTCATTAATTTTATGGTTTCTAATATGTAGGTGGATGACAGGGTGAGGATTTGATTAGAGACAAAGAGAGGTCTGCAGTGCTCCCTGGGTGGTAGCTGGTTGATTATTCTTATTGATTTTTTTTGAAGTTTAAGTATTTTCTGGAGGTAGGTGTCACCCGCAGATCCCCAAGCCACAATACCAAACCTCATGTGTGAAGCAAACAAGGCATGATAAGCTATCAATGTAGTTTTTTTATCTGTAATAAATCTCAGCCTTCTAAGAGCGTAGAGAGCTGATGAGAGTTTATTGTGAAGTAGTTCTATGTGGTTAATCCAAGTTAGGTTACTGTCCACTAGTATGCCGAGGAACTTGGTGTGCTGTTTGGAATAGTCTGTTGTTCTATTGTTGGTTGAGAAATTCATATGAACTGTCTTTGCTTTGTTTACTTGTAGGTTGATGGTACTACAAAAGGTTGATGCTTCTGTGATGGTTTGTTCAGTTTCGGAGCAAAATTTTGAAGAGTTGTCAATTGGAGCCAATATTGTTGTGTCATCGGCGAACATAATACATGTTCTGCCTTCTGAGAGATGTTCAGGGAATGAATTTATGTAGATTAAAAAATATAGCGGGCCTAAAACGGATCCTTGTGGGATTCCCTGTGATATGTTGGTTATTCCAGATCTGTACTTAAGTTCCAAACCATTGTTTAGGTGTTCTAATTCAGTAATTTGTTGTCGGTTATGGAAGTAACTCTTTATCCAGTCTAGAGCTCTGTTGCTTATACGAAGTTGGAGAAGTTTTTTAATAAGAATGTTATGATCTAGTGAGTCGAATGCCTTCCTGATGTCAAGGAAGGTGCCTGCCACTTCTTTTCTTGATTCCCAGTGTTCAGAGATTTTTTGACAAAGTTGATCCAGTGCCGAATTTATTGATTTTCCTGCGAGGAAGCCGTGCTGGCAATGGGAGATCATTTTTTCGGAGTTGAGATAAGTTAATATTTGTTTATATATGGCCTTTTCTAGGTATTTAGACAGTGAGGGCAAGATCGATATCGGACGATAGTTTTCTTTTAGGTTGGGGCAGCCTTTTTTATATTTAGGGTAGACAAGTGCTATTTTCATTCGTTCCGGTACTGTAGCTTGGTTTATGGAGGTATTTATTATGTCTAGCAGGGGAAGAGTTAGTTCTTTTTGGCAAAATTTTATGATTTTATTTGGAATTTCATCTATACCTGATGAGTTCTTGGCAGGTAAGGACTTAAAAATATCATTTAAATCTGTACTATTAATGGTTTTAAAGCTATTAAGAGTATTGACATTAGGTTCCACGGCAACCGGTGGGATGGTGTGGACTGTGAATTTAGGTGCATTATATGGTGGTGCAAAAAAGTCATTAAAAATGTTTGAGATTGTCTGTGGATCAGAGTGGGTGATATTGTCGGATTTTAGGATAATGTTTCCTGTTTTTTTAGGTGTTGTATTTCTTTCTCTATTTATAGTGTTCCAGATTTCTTTACTCCTATTGGGTGCCTCTTCTATTTTGGCGATAAGGTTTAGAGGTACTCTAACATTAACAATTGCTTCTCCCACAACTTGAATGGGATTTTTCATATAGGTTTTCAACCTGAGATCTGATTTACATAGCCAATACTTAGGAAATAACCTATTAAAAACAGGTTGGGCCATAACAGTTCGACCAGCACCCGTATCAATTTCGGCACATTCACATTTTCCCTCAATTTCAACGTTTACCTTAAAAGGTTTACAGGAAGAAACTTCATTGACAGTTTCAAATTTATACAGCTCAAGAGATGAATCATCTTGTTGTTGGCTATTACTCTCTACACCTACATGATTTACATTCTTACTTTTAGGCCTACTTTGCCTGTGAAAAGACTTTTGCCTATTAAAACTAGGCCTACTAATAGACGCTTCCCTAGGCCTACATTCTCGCTGGTGCGAACTCGAACTTTGAGTATTCTTTTTGAAACATACTTTGGCCAAATGCCCCCTTTTTTTACATATATTACAATTATAATTTTTATAATTACAATTGAACCAGACATGATTTGGTTCCCCACAACATGTGCACTTTTTCTCGCCCGCACTAAATTTCCGCTGCGACACCTTGTTCACTAGACTGGAGCTCACTGAATCATGATGCAAACTTTTGATTTCCTTGGAAGCTAGTTCCATGGATACTGCTAACTCGACTGCTTTCGTGAAAGTGAGGCTGTCTTCAGTTAAAAGTTTTCTTTGAATTGATTCATTGCTAATTCCACAGACCAACCGGTCACGGAGAGCCTCTTCCAAAAATGAATTGAAGTTACACTGAGATGCTAAATGTTTTAGTTCCACTACATAATTTGAAACAGTTTCACCAGGGAGTTGGTCCCTTTTATAGAATTTGAAGCGTTCAGAAATGATGAGCCTTTTTGGCGCATAGTGTGATTTGAGTTGCTTTACAATATCTTCCAAATCTAAAGAGTCTACACTTTTAGGAGCTACTAGATTTTTTAAGACATTGTATGGCTTAGGGCCTATTAACGTTAACAAAATTGGAGCCTTTACACTGTCCTTTACTGAATTTGCTTTAAAATACTGTTCAAGTCTTTCAAGATAGAGCTTGATGTCATCGGAATCGTCAAATTCTCTAATATTTCCCAGAAAAGACATATTTCCAAAAACATACCTGTCGCTGGCGTCTTCAAATTTTATTACCTTTATACATTAACAGTGTAATGATTAGAAAGACCACCTCAAGATTATCTTCAAAACTCGTCGCCAAAATATTAGGTTGGTCTTGTTAATAAGAACTCTTTATGGCCATATAACATTAAATTTATTAATTCTCAAGAACCACAGAATTACAGACATCATTGTTCAAAGAAGGCCATTTGTAAAAGAGAGAGAGTTTTAGCTTGCAGCTCTGCTACATTGAAAATTACAAGTCATTGACTACCAACAAAACAAAACTTAATTTCTAAAGTAACTGAAGTAACATATATAACAGGTAATTTGAAATACACATAAAAATTTATGTTTATGACTGACTGAACTACTCTATACTGTATAAAAATCAAGTTTAAAAATATCGCAATGAAGTTAGGATTGGTGAATTCAACTATTGGTTCGATTTAAAAAAACAAGTCCGAACACACGTCTGCTATATTACGTCCCTCCTCACACGCCCTTGTATCTCAAAATTTTTCTTTAATCTGCAAAACCTTTCTCTTAACACTTGCCATTATTTTTCAGTACTGTATTCATAAATTGAAATAACGAAAAACAAACTGTAAAAGACGTACACTGAACTAGCGATAGCTGCACGAACTGTAGGTACGTATGAATGGTATCACAGTGCTTTAACGCGACGTGAATCACTGACACTGGCCTTAATGATGGCAACAGCGGATATAGGGGGTGGGGGTTGGGGTGGTTAGCGGTAAGACAGCAATAAAATGCAGTTTCTAAAAATAGAATGGGGTATCAAGCTAAACAATAGCCACGGCTCTCACGTTGCACTACCGACCGAAATTTCTCACGTTAGCTATACGTTGCCTTCATCTCGGCCCGATTTTCTTGACGTTATATACAAGGTTTTAGAATTTACTGACGATATATCCGAGGTTTTACCTATGTAAATAATAGTTTGGCGGGACCTAAAAATAAATGACGTTATATCCGAGTTGACGTTAAAGCCGAGGACGCAATAACCAAGTTGCACTGTATTATTAATAAACTATCTGAGATTCAATCGTGTAGGAAATTTTGATATTAAAACTAACTGATGTGCCGATTCTGAATGTCTTAAAATAAGTTGGATTTTTTTATGTGATGAAATTTTGTGGAGGGCTTTAAGTTCATAACAGCCCTCAAACTTTTGGTTGTTGTGAGCTGCGTGATTGGAAATTGGCTTTCGTACATCTTTATGAACCACATCAAAATGGTAGCCTGTCATTCTAACTCGTAAGGAGTTACGTTTGACCTATATATTCTGTTAGTGAATTTCCCATAGGGAAGAAGCTATTACCGTAGGTCTCATGGCAAGACTTAAGCCTGGATCCATGTAATTTTTTCATTTTTCGCAGAGGCCAAAAAAATTGTCGTAAAAATTTTTATTTATATATATGTTTGTGAACATGATAACTCTCATAAAAATAGTTCGATCAATACCAAATTTGGTAGATACGTGTATTCCTACATTTGCTCAGACAAGTTTGCAATCCAGACATATCGGTCAATCAGAAAAGGTAGTTGGAGGGTGTTTTGTATTCAAAAATTAAGTTTTTTGCGTTTTTCATATGTAATTTAAAATTGTTAAAATTATATCTCTCACCTAAGCTTAAAAAACAAAACAATTGATTTCCTTGGGAAAAATTAATTTTTCATTAATCAATGCATATATTTTGATATTTAGCTTAATGTGGTTGAGATTCATCCATTTATGCTTGAAATGAGTTAACGTATTCATTGTATTGCTTGAGGTCACTTGAACAAACCAATTGATGTAAATTAAATTTCCCTTTTGCTTCTTCATTCCATATCTAACACAATCAGTTAACCACAGTTTATTAATAGTCGTACGAATAATTATGTTAGCTAGCTCCAACAATAACGCCTGGGTAAAAGATGCTGAATCACATCGCAGGTTAATGGCGTCCTAGCTCATTGCCAACTCATGCGTTAAAGGTAGTGAGATCGATCCCTGACCGAGGCCGATAAATTTTTGTTTAGAGTTTATGCAGTTTATGTGTGTGTGTGTCTGTGAACACGATAACTCTCGTAAAAATGGTCCGATCGAGACCAAATTTGGTAGAGACGTGTATTCCTACATTTGCTCGGACGAGTTCGTAAACCAGACATATCGGTCAATCGAAACGGGTAGTTTGGGGGGGTTTTGTACTCAAAAATTGGGTTTTTTGACTTTTTTATATGTAATTTAAAAAGTTTTTAAATTTTATCTTCAACCACTAAAATTAGCTTAAAAAACTACACAATTTAGTTCCTTAATTCATAAAAATAAAATAATAAAATTTAGGTTATAAACAGATGTTTTGGTTTGTATTGTTTACATTTGATTCTCCATAAGCATAATGTTAAATTTTTAGATTTTAAACCTAATTTTACAAGAAAACAAGAATTTTCCTGGACATTAGACCTATCTAGAACTTAATTTCTACTCGGAAATTAGTTATTTCCAAAATATAAAAAAAATTCCTTAGAGCCGTTTTCGAGATCCGTGTGCAAATATATATACAAACCTTGCTCGTATTATAGTATTGGATAGTCTGTGAACACCATAACTCTAGTAAAAATGGCACGATCGAGACTAAATTTGGTAGAGATGTGTGTATTCCTACATTTGCTCGGACGAGTTCATTATCCAGACATATTGGTCAATCGAAGCGGGTAGTTTGGCGGGGTTTTGTACTAAAAAATTGGGTTTTTTGTATTTTTCTTATGTAATTCAAAAAATGTTTGAATTTTATCTTTCACCATTAGAGTCAGCATAAAAAACTACACAATTTAGTTCCTTAAAGTTTTTCTCTATGTCCCAACGGTTATCGAGATATTAAAATATCTAAACAGAGTACGTTGTATTTTGGGGCTCCATTAATCTTATGGAGGATAAGGAAAAATTAATATTTCACTTATCAATCAATATTTTTGGATAAAACGTGATATTTAGCTAGCTTCATGTGGGTGAGATCCATCCATTTATAAAAATCATAGTTTATATATTTATCATGATTAACCTGCATACTTTCTTCCTATGTTAATCACATGGAAAATAGGCAAACTCCTTTATTCATGGATAGATGTTGATGAAATTTTGTATAATTGGTCAAAATAAAAATTGTTTATGCTAGAAATTCCTACTTTCAGTGTTCCTCAGAGCTGCAAACCTACATACTCTTTCCCATGTTAATCTTATGAAGAATAGGCAAATAACTAACTGATACATTTATCAACAGATATTGTTAAAACTTGAGATATAATATTATTATTACATTATTGATGGAAATTCGCTGAATACGCATGTCTGCTGCGAGGGGAGTTTAGTTTTTATTTCAAGAAAGCAACTAACAACATTATGTTCTGTTGCCGAAATAATTAAAATAATAATTATTCAACTATTTGTATTATTAGTATGATATTTATTTCCTTGAAATTGCCTTATTCTATCCGAGCAAAGCTTGGTCTCCAGGTACTTCTATTTAGCTGCTGTGTCCCTTCATCGGTTAATCCACAGAATGTGAAAAATCTAAATTTGTTTGTACCTTGTGGCAGCAAATCTACTTACTCTCTCCCTTATTATTGTTATTGAGAAAAAGTAAATTGAGTAAATTTATATAACTTCATTTTTTAACCTTGAAACTCATAAATCAATGGAAATTCACTTAGTTTGCAGGTCTGCTGCTATGGAGATATTTAAATATGTAGAGTGTTTGTACAGCTTTGAACTGTAATTCAGGTGAAGCTGAGTGGGAGTGGCAGTGTCGTGGTGTGGGCTGGCAATGGTACTGTGGCATGCACGGTGAGCGACACAACTGTCAGGTGCTGGGAACCAGCCACGGGCGAGACCTATGTGTTGACTGCACAGCTGCCAGATGTCACTGTACAGACCATCACCAGTCTGGCCTATAGTCAGACTAAAGGTTTATACATATCCCTATGGTATAGTTTAAGCATAACCTTAAAATGTTTAACTTTTGTTGATAAAAATTAGGAATGTTTTCGAGAACTGATAGTCCTTTGAACTCCATTTTTTTGGTGCCCAGAGTCCATAAACAATAGTCGTTTAAAACTTTATATATACAGGGTGTCTCACCTAAAGTGAACCAATAGCTACATTTTATACTATGCATATGACAGCAGACTTCTTATGGCGTACTCCCCTTTATTTTCTTAAAAGATTTTAAAATTAATTTTGAATCCAAAAAATATGGCCTGCAACTCAAAAATTTCCCATGGAACACCCTATATTTTATGGTGATTTTGGAAAGAACAGGTAATTTTTAGACGTTTTTACTCTTGATAATTTTGGCGTAAATATAACCAGGCATATGCAAATCTGATAATCAGTAGTTTTCATGAAGATTTTAATAGTAGCTCGCAAATAGTTACATTATAGAAATTTGGTATACATATACATGGTGTTCATTAAAGTCGGTGACAAACTTCAAGAGATGATTGTACTCATCAAAATAAACATGTCCTATAACATGTTCATAAATGTCCTATAAACATATATCGAAAAAATCCTTTGTTTAACCACTAGTTGTTATTTTGTATTTTTACAAACATTTTTATATCTCAAGAACTATTTACGTTACAGAAACCAAACTTTGCACACATCTTTATTGGATAAAGAGAAAAATATTTTCAAACTATCATTTAGTTTGCTTTTAGCGAATTTCCCATAGAGAAGAAGCTATTACTGTAGGTCTCATGGTAAGTCATAAGCCCGGGACCATGTCATTTTTTTCTTCTTTAGGTGTCTAGAGACCAAAAACAATTGTCGTAAAAAAAATATATATATATATATTATATGTGTCTGTGAACACGATGACTCTCGTAAAAATGGTCCGATCGAAACCAAATTTGGTAGAGACGTGCATTCCGGCATTTGCTCGGACGAGTTCGTAAATCAGACATATCGGTCAATCGGAACAGGTAGTTTGGGGGGGTTTTGTACTCCAAAAATGGATTTTTTATGTTTTTCTCATGTAATTTTTAAAAATTTCAAATTTTAGTATTAGAATCACCTTAAAAAACTACACAATTTAGTTCCTTAAAGTTTTTCTCTATCTCTAACGGTTACCGAGATAATTAAAAATCTAAACACAGTACGTTGTAATTTGGAGCTCCAATGTTAATCTTATGGAGGATAAGGAAAAATTAATGTTTCACTTATTATCCAATATTTTTGAATGAAACTTTATATTGAGCTTCATGTGTTTGAGATCCATACATTTATGCTTAAAAATCATAGTTTATGTGTTTATCATGGCAGCTAACCTGCATACTCTTTTCCCATGTTAATCATAGATAGGATTAGGTAAACTCCTTTATTTGTGGACAGATGTTGATGAAACTTGATATAAATGGTCAAATATATATATATATATATATATATATATATATTGTTAACACTAGAAACACCTACTTTCAGCTTTCCTCACAGCAGCAAACCTGCATACTCTTTCCTATGTTAATCTTGTGGAGAATAGGCAAATAACTCTCATACGTATTTATCGACAAATAATGATAAAACTTGTCATATATTACTATGTTATTGATTTGGAAATTTGCTGAGTACGCAGGTCTGCTGTGACAGGTGTATTATATTTCTAAAATGGCGGTAGTTAAACAAATTTTAATTAAAATAACAACAAAACCCTTAACAGTATAACATTTTTACAAGATATAATAGAGATTGAAATTTTAATTTCAAATCGAACGGTACTATGTTGAACAAAATCTGTCCATAGATAAGCAATAAAATGTCCTTTTAATGTTAGATGACAGAGGCTATGTGCCACTGCGGCGTGGCCATGGCGAAATAGCGGCGTTGTGCCAGCTGAGTGCCGCTTCTTCACTGAGATTTAAAAGAATCTAAACACAGTACATTGTATTTTGGGGCCCCAATGTTAATCTTAAGGATGACAAAGAAAAATTAAGATTTCATTTATCAATATATTTATAGTATATATACAATACAATATATAGTATATTTTTGGATGAAACTTGATATTTAGCTTCTTGTAGATGAGATTCATCCGTTTATGCTTAAAAATAATAGTTTATGTGTTCCTCACAGCAGCAAACCTGCATACTCTTTCCAATATTAATCTAATGGAGAATATGCAAAAAACTCATATATTATTATTATTATGTTATTGATTTGTAAATTCAATTAGTGTGTAGGTCTGCTGCGACGGGGATATTTTAGCTTATTTCCCATAGGAAAGAAGCTATTACCATAGGTCTCATGGCAAGACTTAAGCCCATGACCATGTTATTATTAATACATTTTTAGGTGTTCAGAAGCCAAAAACAATAGTCCTTAAAATTTATAGACATACACACACACACACACACACACACACACACACACACACACACACACACACATATATATATATATATATATATATATACTCAATATAAATATATATATATATATATATAATTTACATTCTTTTAGCGAATCTTAGGGAGCAATCTTATGGCAAGACTTAAGCCCGGGACCATGTTATTTTTTGGTATTTTTGGTATTTGGTAGATACATAAATACTTATATATAAGTGTGTGTGTCTGTGAACACGATAGCTGTCGTAGAAATGGTCCGATCGAGACCAAATTTGGTAGAAACGAGTTCGTAATTCAGACATATCAGTCAATCGGAACGGGTAGTTTGGGGGTGTTTTGTTCCCCAAAAATGGGGTTTTTGCGTTATTTCCAGGTAATTTTTCAAATTTTCTAATTTTATCTTTCACCATTAGAATCAGCTCAAAGAACTACACAATTTAGAACCTTAAAGTTTTTCTCTACCTCCAATGGTTACCGAGATATTAAAAAATCTAAACACAGTACAGTAAACCCTCTCATATCCGGACTAATGTGGCGACGGCCGATCCGGATAGCAAAAATCCGGATATGAGAATATTAAATAAAAAAACACTTTAATAATATTAAAACTAAAAAAATCACGTAATACAATACAAAGTGGTACAGTACTAGAGTAATACAATTTTTCCTCCATCGTAATGACAACTCTTTTTCTTTTTCCGACCAAAATAACTTATTCCTACCCGAAACTAAAACGAACCGTTACAAGAAAGACAAGGTCACTGAAGCAAAACAAAGGCGACACTGACCACGGCGGCAGGTGTTGTCACTACAGTACACGTGATGCGTTTGCTTGGCTATTGGGGTGGTTACGGACAGGTGGGGTGGGGAAGTTTATTGTTTCGTAAGTCAGTGAGCTTGCACCAGATAGCACAGAATACAGACAGTAGCGCTAGAGACTCAGGCACTCGGGACTAGGGTGACTCATCGTTTCCCCATTCCGCTTTTGAACATTACCGCTGTCCACATGGCTTCAACCCCGCGTTCGGCGATCGGCGCGCTACTAACCGGCCTACAAACATCGTTCGTGTCTACTGGTTTAACAAATATTAACCTTCTAGAGTAATTTTAAATTTTTGCATTCTTTCAAAATCACGTCCGGATATCGGAGGGTCCGGATATGAGAGATCCAGATATCAGAGGGTTTACTGTACATTGTATTTAGGGGCTCCAATGCTAATCTTCTGGAGGATGAGGAAAAAATCCCTAATATTTCCCTTAATATTAATTTAATATTTCCCTTACTAATCAATAGTTTTGGATGAAACTTTGTATTTAGCTGGATGTAAGTGGTTGGGATCCATAATGGTTTATGCTAAAAAATCATAGTTCATGTGTTCCTCGCAGCAGCAAACCTGCATACTCTTTCCCATGTTATTGTTATGGAGAATAGGCAAGTACTCTTAATTTATCAACAGGTGTTGATTGATCAATCTTGTCACATACTTCTATACACATACACATACTTGTCAGGTATTATTATTGATTTGGAAATTCGCTGAGTACGCAGGTCTGCTGCGACGGGGGTATTTTAACATTTCTTTATTCTTAATTTTATTAGTGAACAAAATTACATATCTGAACTTCTAGGATTAATAAAGATGTTTTTTAAAGGCTGCAAATCCCTATAAACCTGGTGACAATGAAAAAAATATTTATGACACTTCTAGGGTTAAAGCCTTACATTTGTTGACGGAGGTCAAATCAATGCGTGAAATTGGAATCGAGAATCGGGAATTGATTTTAAAGAATCTGAATCAAAAAAAAAAATTTGAATCGACCATCCCAATTAGGAATGTACTAGCCATATTGTATCAGTTTACAAAACTACTATGTATCGTATATTTACACAAACACAGTAACTAATACTATAAAAACTAACTCATAAAGATAAAAGTTATTTAGTATTAACACAGAGACAAGAGTAGTATAAACGTCAATGACAAATATTACGTTATAAACAATGACCTGACACAAATATTGTCTCCATCTATTAGTCAGCTAATATGCGAAGCACCTGGTAACCCAGGAGATTTGCTCAGATAGAGTAAGACATATATTATACAAGTTAATTAGCAAAATTAAAACACATTTATTACTCATTGAAAACATTTATGTGGTTTAAATAGAACGGATTTAATACATCTTAATTAATATAGCATAAACAATGAACAAAAATATATCACCCTGGATGGGGTCGATCTCACAAACTTTGACACGTGAGACCGTAGTGCTACTAACTGAGCTACAGCGTCGACAAGGGTATTGCCGTCGTTTAAGGGTTTTTGGCCAACCTCAATAATTGTTTTAGCTGATCTTATACTGAATTTTATAATCTATACAGTTATTATTAGCCTGTGATCAACTGATTTTGTTAGAAAAGGAATGAGATTGAAAAGTAAAAGAGAAATTTTATTTACACAAATTAATTGGTTTGTTGCAGTGGCTTCAAGCAATTGAATGAATACATGTTTTTTATCAAAACTCGAATGATTTTGGAAACACTTTTCTCTGTTTTTATTTCGCACATTTATTTTACCCTTTAGTTTTTACAAATTGTTTATTAATTTGATAATTTTTCATTTATACATAAAATAAATAATTATGCAAAACCTCTATTCACATGTCGTTCACCACCATCTTCAATCAACAACTGTCAAACGGTTATAAACAGATTTTGTGATTTGTATTGTTTACATTTTGATTCTCCATAAGCGTAATGTTATTTTTTGGATTCTAAACTTAATATCACAAGAAAACCGGAATTTTCCTGGACATTATACCTATCTAGAACCTATTTTCTACTCAGAAATTGGTTATTTCCCAAATTGAAATAAAATCGTTAGAGCCGTTTTTGAGATCCAAATGCAAATATATATATATATTTGAAAGGCATAGCTAGCAAGGTATATATATATATACACCTTGCTCGTATTTTAGTATTGGATATATATATACTTGTAGGCTTGTAATGAAATGAGAGCTATGAAATTTGTTGTGACACCATCAGTCTCACTCCAACAGTGAATTGTATACTTCATTTGTAATAAATGTTGTGTAGGTGTCCTATGCGGTTGCACCACTGCAGGCAATATCGTGTTCTGGCGTCACACGGCTGGTGGGTGGGACCCGTTGAGCCCAGCCAAGGTGTCAGGGATGGCAAAGCTGTGTGCTTGGGGTGGCAGTGGGTCTTTGCTGGCTGTCAACACATCTGTTAATACTTACGTCATGAAGGAACATAACTTATGTGCTGCCTATCACCAAGGAGTGAGTTTGTTATGTAGTCAATCATATTAGATCTAAAGTAGTTACAAAAGTATTTTCAGTATTCTTGCCTAAATTGTGATCTAATTACCAAATATTTTTTATTATATGTATAAAAAATGTGGTGTCTCATTAATAAACTCCATTCAATTTTTACTCATTTCAATTCAAAACATCTTTAATCTTCTATATATACACAATTTACAGGAATGGTGTCGGTATCAGAACTAATCAAATTGAAAATCAATACAAATTTGTTTAAAACAACATAATATTTATAGAATTTATATTTATGTGGAAGAAAATATGGCATTACTAATCATATTCCTGCTCATCAAAGGAATATAATGAGGCTAGTGAATGGCAATTATTTTACAGGATAAACTTTATTTTAAACCCAAACTTCAATTTGCTTTTATTTGATGAAGCTGTCAGCGGTACAAGTGTCAGCTTCCCAACTGGTCATTCAGTCTGGAGATGAGATGGCTGAGTTGAATACAGATGTACAGGTGTTGGGCGTATGCATCTGTCGGGACAACGCTGCTATCTGGGGCAGCAGAACTGTCGCTGTGTATGGCATTTCGCCTCTTTCAGCCATCAATGCTATTGGTAAGTTATTGTATTCCAGGGTAGATTAATATACAAGGGAAATTCAATAATAAAAAGAGACAAATTAATCTGGAGTGTCAACCATTTATTTTTTCAATACAATACTTTTACTATTTTGCAACATAATCAATCCCCTTGTACATTAATGCTCAACACACTAGAGCTTTTAGCGAATTCCCCGTAGGGAAGAAACCATTAAAGAAAAAATGTCCCATAAACTTATGTTGAAAAATCCTTCGTTTTGCCACTAGCCGCCATTTTGTATTTTTTACAAAAATCGTTATAAACCTCAAGAACGATTTAAGCTACAGAAACCTACAGGAAGAAATTGATTTTTGAAATTCAGGAGTTAATTTAGTTTACTAATGTATATACTTTCTCATACATTTATTTTGTACAAGGACATTATTTTTGGTTTTACGTTTGTGGTCATTTAAAATAATAGGAAAATTTCATAATTAATTACTTAATACTAAATTTCTTAATCTCATAATATCTCTAAGAATTAATAGAAGTCAACAGAAATTGTGTAGCGTTTCCGTATCCGGTTGTCAACATGTGATACTCAGTAGTGCCAACTGTCTCTCGACAAACCAAAATTATCCAGTGTGCAAATTCTTAAAAATCATAGTTGATGTGTCCCTCACAGCAGCAAACCTACATACACTTTCCTATGTTAATATTACTGAGAATGGGCAAACTCATTTATTTATGGACAGATGTTGATAAAACTTGGTATACATGGTCAAAATAAAAATTGTTTATGCTAGAAATGCCTACTTTCAGAGTTATACATTTATCACACACAGCCTCACAGCAGCATACCTGCATACTCTTTTCCATGTTAATCTTATGGAGAGTTGACAAATAACTCTCATATTTATCAACAGATATTGATAAAACTTTTCATATATATATATATCATAATTATTTTATTGATTTGGAAATTTGCTGAGTACACAGTTCTGCTGCGACGGGGGTATTTTATTCTGGGTACAAAGTATTATTCTTCTTCGGCGTAGGGGTTGGCGATCCCACCGCCCAGTGGCGAAGCCACTGCAAACAGCCTCCCTGACTCTCTACTCTCCTCTTGAGCAGGGTCTTTTCTATCTACCCACGTTTCTTCTCCCCTCCAATGCGTGGATAGACTGTCTTCATCTATCTGTACAAACCCATTCTCTTCTTCTTCTCCCATCTTCTCCCCTGCTCTTCCGCTTTGTTTCAGGCCAACTCAAGGTGTCACGTGGACCGTGCCGAGGAGTGGATGGCACCAGGCCTTATATATGGTGTCTAGAACGGTACCTGCAGGATACCGGGCGACCTTCTGCAGTAAGTAGCCTTACCTGGACATGCGGGGCTCTGTTCAGGCGGACGAATATTTCCCTAGCTACTCGTGGGAACAGACATGGAAGAAGGAAAACAAAATAAAAAGAATTCAGGGCAGGATCAACTGCCGCGGGCAAGTACCGCACAAGCAAATACTAAGAACACAGGGCAGGAGCAACTGCCGCGGGCAAGTACCGCAAGACATAGGAGGGGGGGTCAAAGGTATCGACCGTTGGCTAGATACCCAAAACTGGGGGAACCAGGGGGTAAGGACGACCCTCGTACACTGATTGAGTGGGGCAGGAACCCGCAGATACCTTCGACTCCTGGAGCAGGGCATGGAACCTGACGATGCCAAGAAGAGGGTAGAAGAAAGGAAGGCAGCAGGGCAGAACGAACCTGCGCCCAGTCAGGGGAAAAGGGGTACGCAGGAGATCACCCCACCCCAGAGGGAGTACGATGCTAAGAGGAGGAGAGTGGGTACAGAGGGTTCACCCTACGCACCTGCACGTGGGCAAGCAACCACATATGCAGAAACCACTAAACTCGTCAAAGTTGCTGTACTCCCAAAGGAGTACCCTAAATTGAGGCTGGGGAAGGAGGAGCTTTCACAGCTAGAGGACGCTATCATCAGAGAGATAGCGAGAGGTACCTCGTGCAAGGTTAAGTTTGCGGGCGTGCACTTCAGGCCTGGGTATATGCTGGTGGAGTGCATCAACCAAGAAACTGCTGACTGGTTGAGGAGTAAGGCCACCCAGCTGCAGAAGTGGAAGGGGGTAGAGTTGATGGCGTGCCTTGGGGACGATATACCCAAGGCTCATAACGTCACGTTCTTCTTCCCAAGAAGCAAAGGCGAGGACGACAAGTTCATCCTGTCCCTGGTTGAAAGCCAGAACGAGGGGCTTGGTACCCAGACGTGGCAGGTTCTGAGGAGTAAAGAGGAGGGACAGGGAAAGCTCCTGCACATTGGGATTGATGACCAGGCATGGGAGCAAATCAAGAAGGAGGAATTCCAAATTTTCTACCGATTTGGGAGGATCCCTGTGCATGCGCGCAAGCCCATGGAGAAGGAGGCAGGCGAGAAGTCGGGAGACTCCAACCAGGAGGAGACCAACCAGCCAGGGGGAGCTGAGGGAAGCGATGTACAGGGCAATGACCTGGACCTCTCTAGCCTCAATATAGCAATCCCCAAGATGGCAGAGAGTATGGAGGGAGAGGAGGAGCAGGCACTGCTAGATGGCGAGGAGGATGCCCTCCCTCAAGAAAAAGTTGGGAAGGGATCTCCTCAACTTTAGGATAGCCCAGGTAAACCTTCATCATGCCAAGGGAGCCTCGGCCTTGGTCTTGAGAAGATTTTCCCGGGAGGGACAGATGGTGGTGCTGATCCAGGAACCCTGGGTCCTCAGAAAGAAGATTATGGGCCTCCAGAGCAAGGATGCAAAGGTAATTTGGGACACTAGGGAGGGTAAACCTAGGGCTTGCATTCTGGTAAGGAATTATACGAGGTGTATGTGTGTCACAGAGTACCTATCACGGGACCTAGTGCCAATTAGAACCTGTCTAAGCATAGGGGGCACCGACCGTGATGTGATCCTGGCCTCTGGATATTTTGATGCTGAGAGGGAATGCCCTCCTCCAGAAGTCCAGGGCCTGGTAGAGTACTGCGACAGGATGGGACTGCCGCTGATCTTGGGATGTGACGCAAATGCGCACCACACTGTGTGGGCCAGCAGCAACATCAACAGGAGAGGTGAGAATCTTCTGGAATTTATTGTAAGATCTAATCTAGAGATTATGAATGTAGGGAGTAGTAAACCTACATTCGTAACGAAGAACAGAAGGGAGGTGCTAGACCTCACACTGGCTAGTAACAGTGTGAGGGGTAACATCGAAAGGTGGAGGGTGTCTGATGAGCCCTCTCTTTCTGATCATAGGATTATAGAATTTAGTCTGGTGGGGACGATCACGGGTACTACCCATGGCAGAAACCCCAGAAATACGGACTGGGAGAAGTATAGGTCGATATTAGGCTGCAATATGGACCAATTGAGCTCTCAGGTTTCTAGCAACTTTGAGGTGGAAGAGGCTGTGGAGAATCTGAACACAGCCATTATGGACGCATATGTCTCTAGCTGTCGGGTCAAAAAGGAACCAGCCAGTCGGGATGTCCCCTGGTGGAACAACCGACTATCAGAACTAAGGGTGGAAACTAGAAGGCTGTTCAATAGGGCAAAAACAGATGGAGGGTGGCAAAGGTACTCCAAGGCCCTTACTCTGTACAACAAAGAGATAAGGCGAGCAAAAAGGGACAGCTTCAGGAGGTTTTGTGGGCAAATTACCTCTATTCCAGAGGGGGCCAGATTGCACAAGACCTTAGTTAGGGACTGTACTTATGGGACAATGTCACTAAAAACCCCGGCGGGGGGCTATACAGAGGATGAGGCTCAACGCACTCTCCTTCTCCTGGAGACGCATTTTCCAGGGTGCAGACCGCTGGGGGGGGTGACAACAGAACCAAGAGCAGTTAGATCTCAAAAGGATGACTGGAAAGTGGCTAAAGCAGTCATTTCACCAGGTAGGTTAGAATGGGCCATCAACTCTTTCGAGCCCTTCAAGTCGCCGGGAATAGATAACATTCTCCCGGCACTACTCCAAGAGGGGAAAAGGGAGATACTGCCCTACCTCTTAGGGGTGATGAGATGTAGTTTAGCAACGGGGTACATACCCTCGAAATGGAGGAGGGCAAGGGTAACCTTCATTCCAAAAGCAGGCAAAAAGGACAATAGTCAACCTAAGTCCTACCGTCCCATAAGTCTAACCTCTTTTCTGTTGAAAACAATGGAAAAGATGGTGGACAACCACATAAGGTCAGAAGTGCTGAGGGATTACCCTCTACATCAGCAACAGCACGCATATCGGGCGGGAAGATCAACAGATACTGCCCTATATGAGCTGACAAAAGTGATCAGGCTAGCACTGGACGGGAAAGAGACCGTTCTATGTGCCTTCCTGGACATAACAGGAGCCTTTGATAACACCTCTCATTTATCAATAGAGGGGGTACTGGAAGGTAGAGGGGTTGACAAGACCACAACCCGTTGGATTAGGAATATGCTGTCCACAAGAACGGTGGAAACACACGTAGGAAATAGAATTATTCAAATGGGTACAGTGAGGGGGTGCCCTCAGGGCGGGGTATTATCACCCCTCCTTTGGAGTCTGGTAGTCGATGAGCTTCTTGGGAAACTAACCAGGAAGGGCTTGCGATGCATCGGATATGCAGATGATGTGGTCATCATCGCAAGAGGGAGGTTTGAAAACACGCTCTGCGATCTCATTTAGGGGTGGCTTGACTGTACAGAGGCTTGGTGTGAGTCTGTGGGGCTGTCAGTCAACCATAAGAAGACATCACTTGTGCATTTCACAAGAAAGAGGAGACTTGAGCATCTGAAGACCATCAGGCTTGGGGGGGAGGAGCTTGAGTGGAAATCAGAAGTGAAATTTCTAGGGTTAATACTAGATAAGAAACTTATGTGGAATAGACACATAGAGGAGGTGACCAACAGGGCTAGTAATAACCTGATGACATGCAGGAGGTATGCGGGGAAGATGTGGGGTTGTAACCCATATATACTAAGAAGTATGTATACCCTGTTAGTGAGGCCTATCATTACATATGGGTGCGTGGTCTGGGCTGGTAGAACCAAAGTTGAAGCAACAAAGAAAGCCCTGGAGAAAGTACAGAGGCTGGCATGCGTTATTATTACAGGAGCCATGAGATCCTGTCCTACTGCTGCCCTGGAGGTGATCTTGAATCTGACACCCCTACACTTTGTGGTAGAGAGAACAGCAAGGGAGACCTTGCTTAGAATGGAGAAGAGTGGCTTTGACACTTCCTCCACAATTTGCGGGGAGCTACTTCCGCCAGGCCTAAGGGACCTGATGAAACGACCAAGGGATTCCATGGTAAGAAAGTATAACTTTGAAAGGAAATTCCATGTGGAGCTAGGAAATAAACTTAGCTGGGACGGGAAAACCCTAAATTCCCTCGGGAATCAGGTCATCAGGTGGTATACTGATGGCTCCAAGACCGAGGAGGGGACTGGTTTAGGGGTATTTGGTCCCAGGATCAAATACAACGAATCACTGGGGCGTTCCCCCAGCATATTCCAAGCAGAGGTCAAGGCCATAGAAAGGTGTGCACACTTCAACCTAAGCAGAGGATACATGAAAAGGGAGATTGTGATCCTCTCAGATAGCCAGGCTGCCATTGGAGCCTTGAGCTCAGCAGCCTTCAGATCCAAGATGGTCTGGGACTGTCGGAGCAGTCTAGATCAATTGGGGAAGAGCAACAAGTTGTCACTACTTTGGGTACCTGGGCACCAAGGTGTCCAGGGGAATGAAGTAGCAGACAAACTGGCTAGGGTAGGGGCAGCCACCCCCTTTGTTGGACCGGAGCCAGGTTGTGCACTGGAGGACTCCTTTTTCAAAAAGAAATTAAAGGAGGAAGAGAAGGAAGCCAGAGGGAAAGCCTAGACTGTTCATTCAGGATGCCGACAGGCTAAGGAAATGCTTGGAGTGCATAATATAAGAAGGTCTGAGACCATGATCAGGCTTAAGAAAAACGATCTAAGGATACTGACGGGATTTCTAACCGGACACTGTAGGCTCAGGGGTCATCTGAGCAAGATGGGCATTGTCCAAGAGGGTGAATGCCGCTTCTGCCAATCTGGGGAGGAAACACCTAGACACCTATTGGCTGAGTGTGACGCGATAGGTCAGAAGAGAGCCAGAAGCTTGGGAACACACCAGGTGGCGGTGGAGGATTTTCCAAAGGTAGAACCCCTCGTTATACTAAACTTTATTAAGGCATTAGGACTAGAGGGGGTTCTCTAGGCAAGAACTAGAGACTAGTCTGGGGGGCACAATAGATCTCAGGTCGCAGTGCAATCTTTCCCCTAGATTTTATCAAGTATCAAGTATTATTCTTCTTGTTTGAACCAGGTTCCAGTGTATTTTTTTATGTCTTTGTTATTCTATTCTAGAACCTCTTCTCAACTAATGCCTGTTTTAGTGGACCAAATAAATGAAAATCACTCAGTGCTAAATTGGGACTATAATGAGGATGATTTCCCAGTCTATTATTACTTTCACCACTAATACATATTTAGATGAAATTTGGCATGTATATTCAGCATGTGTATGTATATTCACCGTATCCCCAGATGTTTTTACTATTTTTATAAATTTTTGATTTTTTTGGTAGTTTACCCCTAAAAATCTAAAAAAAAAATGGAAAAATCCAAATTTAAAAAATGGCTCTAACGATTTCGATTAAAATTTGATAGTTTATAGTGCACAGTGTACTAAATAATATGATACCACCTGCATCTCTGTAAAAGTGACGGTTCAAAAGTTATAGACTATAAATGTAAAAAAAATAAAATTTTTAAATTTTCAGCTAAAACAAAGAAATTAAAGTATAATTTGACAACAACCATTGAAACCAGCTTACAAAACTTAACAAATTAGTTTTTAAAACTATTTGTCTATGACTAACGGTTCCAGAGAGGAGTTAAATTTACTGTCCATGATAAACAGGGAGCGTTTCACATACCCGAGTTTTCACTACGCCGAGTAACGCTAAAAATCGAATGAATATTGAAATTTCACTACGCCAAGGTTTCACAAAACCGAGTACGTTATAAAATTAAACTGTTTCACTAAACCGAGTTTCACAAAACCAAGTAAGGGGCTGGGTACCGTCCGCTCTAGAAGTGACTGTAGAAGCCTGTGTAGCGTGCAGTATTACGTGCTTTGCATGCACTCGCTGTCCAGTCATGTAGTGACCATAACGCGTGACACCTAATTTATATTGAAGATTGAATAATAAATAGTTTATAGTTTATATTTTAGTTAGTAAAAATAAGTTAATAATAGTTAATACATTTAGTTAATAAAATGTTGCGAATTAAAATAATTTTTAGAGCTTTATGATTCTTTAAAACCATAAGATCCAAAAAATGTATTAAATACAAATCCTATGTTGTTTCTAGTGTTTCAAGTGCTATTCGCCGTTTTGTTTAGCTAAAATATATTAATATATTTCAATTGTTACCAAGTTCATAAACATTTGAAACGCAGTACCCTTTTTTTAAAATATTGATTAAAATTCAGGGTACTACGTTTCAAATTTTTATATTATTTTTTAATTATAATAGTAGCCCTCCTTATATATATATATATTATATGTGTCTGTGAACACGATGACTCTCGTAAAAATGGTCCGATCGAAACCAAATTTGGTAGAGACGTGCATTCCGGCATTTGCTGGGACGAGTTCGTAAATCAGACATATCGGTCAATCGGAACAGGTAGTTTGGGGGGGTTTTGTACTCCAAAAATGTATTTTTTACGTTTTTCTCATGTAATTTTTAAAAATTTCAAATTTTAGTATTAGAATCACCTTAAAAACTACACAATTTAGTTCCTTAAAGTTTTTCTCTATCTCTAACGGTTACCGAGATAATTAAAAATCTAAACACAGTACGTTGTATTTTGGAGCTCCAATGTTAATCTTATGGAGGATAAGGAAAAATTAATGTTTCACTTATTATCCAATATTTTTGAATGAAACTTGATATTGAGCTTCATGTGTTTGAGATCCATATATTTATGCTTAAAAATCATAGTTTATGTGTTTATCATGGCAGCTAACCTGCATACTCTTTTCCCATGTTAATCGTAGATAGGATTAGGTAAACTCCTTTATTTGTGGACAGATGTTGATGAAACTTGATATAAATGGTCAAATATATATATATATATATACTGTTAACACTAGAAACACCTACTTTCAGCTTTCCTCACAGCAGCAAACCTGCATACTCTTTCCCATGTTAATCTTGTGGAGAATAGGCAAATAACTCTCATACGTATTTATCGACAAATAATGATAAAACTTGTCATATATTACTATGTTATTGATTTGGAAATTTGCTGAGTACGCAGGTCTGCTGTGAATATATATATATATATATATATATATATATATATATATATACTTCATAAGTGCCAAATGACTTTTATAACTACTTTAAAAATTGTATAGTTGTGTACTGAATGAATGAGTGTTGGTTTTACAAATTTTCGTTTTAATTATAAAAAACGTTTTCAAGCAAATAGAAATAGTGACTGTGTACAACATGAAACACAATAAAACATAAATAAATTAAAGGAAAAGTTTACAATAAAAATTTTGAAATCATATGGTTTTAGGCAGTTGAGTTGAATCATTTATTTATATTAGTAATAAACTATCTGAGATTTAATCCTGTAGGAAATTTTGATTTTAAAACCAACTGGTGTGCCAATACTGAATTTCTTAAAATAAGTTGGTTTCTTTTAAGGTTTTGATGTGGTGAAATTTTGTAGAGGGCTTTAAGTTCATAACAGCCCTCAAAATTTTGGTTGTGGTGAGCTGCATGATTGAAAATTGGCTTTCGTAAATCTTTATGAACCACATCAAAACGGTAGCCTGTCATTCTAACTCGTAAGGAGTTAGATGTTTGGCCTATATATTCTTTTTGACAATGTTTGCACGATAGTTGGTAAACCCCATTATGGGTTTCAAATACAAATACAAATGTGCTTTATTTTCAAAATACATCAAGTATTGAAATGGCGTCAGCTGGATGGTTAAAAAAAATGTTTATCGTCTTCTTTCCATGAACTCAGTCAATGTATAGAATGGATTGTTGATCAGCCATTCTGTTAGAGCAGTCTTCATTCTTCTCCCGGTGTGGCATCTCAGTTCTTCTGGCAGTAGGTTGTGCAGCTTCATGCCCATGTAGGATGGTTTCTTTTCATATTGGGTGAGATTGTGAGCTGGGAGACAGTATCTTGTACCATGTCGAGTATTGTATCCATGGAACTGTCTATTTTGTGTAAATGTTTTCCCATTGGCATACAGGATGACTTCTTTTATATAGAGATTTATTAATGTCATAATCTTAAGAGTCTTGAAAGCCTCTCTACAACTTTCTCTGAAATTTAGCTCAGCTAAGGCTCTTACAGCCCTCTTTTGCAGTATAAAAACTCTCTGAAGATTTCTTGCCGAAGTTCCTCCCCAAACAATGAGGCCATACCTGAGATGTGTTTCAAACAGAGAATGGTAGGCTATTTTTGCAGTAGAAAGGTTGCTTATGGATTTTGTACGTTTAATCACATAAAGTGATGAATTGAGTTTAGGAAGGAGGTTATCTATATGCTGTGACCAGGTAAGACCTTCATCTACTAGGATTCCTAGGTACATAGCCTGGGTATTTCTTTCTACATGAGGTATTGTTGGTACATCTTCAAATCTTCTCCCATAAGCCAGTTGGCTTGTTTTCCCTGGATTTACCACCAAGTCATTAGAGTGGCAATATTGGTATGCCATGTTCAGTGCTGTGAAAGATTTTACATCTAGATCATTGTTTCCGCTTAAAAGCAAGGTGATGTCATCAGCATACATCGATAGCATACAAGAGTTTTCCAGGTATTCTGATTCTGATTTCACCATGATGCTGTTAACTTTATGTAGTCCTGGGTAGTAGTTTGTGATGAATTTAGGGTCACTTGAAAGATTTTTGTCTTGATTCACATTTTTTGGTTTCTTCAATTGGTTTGATAGTAACTTTTGTGGGTAGCCTCGTTCAATGAAAGCAGTATTCAACTTTGATATATATTTTTCAAAATCAGAGTTATCACTACAAAGGGATTTAGCGTGTATCGATAAACTTTTTGGGATTGATTTTTTCATGTACAAAGGATGACAACTCTGGTAATGCAAATATTGCATTTTATTAGTGTTTTTAATGTGAATTTTACTTTTTAATTTACCATTGTCAATGAATACATCAACATCTAAGAATGTGATAATTTTGTCGTAAAACTGCCAAGTAAATTTCAAACAACTAAATTGATTTAATTTTTGTAAAAAGTTTTGTAAAGAGCTAATACCATGCTGCCAAACAATGAAAATATCGTCAATGAATCTTAACCAAATAAGAGGAGTTAAAGGATTTTGAGATAAGAAATTTTGCTCAACTAGACCCATGAATAAATTAGCATATGATGGAGCCATTCGAGTACCCATTGCTGTACCTCTGATTTGGAGGTAATCTTTGTCCATAAATTTAAAGTTATTCATTGTTAATATCATTTGAATAAGAACGGCTAAAAAATTAGTAGAAGGTAAAGAATTTGTTGGTCTAGAATTAAGAAAGTGTTTAGCAGCCTTCAGACCATCTACGTGGGGAATATTTGTATATAATGATTCAACGTCAACTGTTACAAGCATCAATTCAGAATTTTGAGGTAAGTTGATATCAGAAATTTTAGCGAGGAAGTCACTTGTATCCTTGATGTAGGATGGCAGAGATTTAACCAAAGGTTGTAAATGTTCATCTACAAAAGCAGAAATTCGTTCTGTAGGTGATCCGATGCTGGATACAATTGGTCTTCCTGGAGGTGGTCTTGCAGACTTGTGAATTTTGGGAAGTGTGTAAAACACAGGAGTTTTAGGTACACTTGGAGTTAGCAGTTGGATTGTTTTTCATCACAAACTACTACCCAGGACTACATAAAGTTAACAGCATCATGAAAGTAGCATTCAATATTTTAAAATCCTCTCCCACAACAGAAAATTTATTTTCCAGACCACCTCGTGTTATTTTTAAAAGGCCGCAAAATTTAAAAAATATGCTGGTGAGACCCAAAATTCAAAATTCTAGGCCTAATGAACTTTGTAATGTCAAGAATAGTTGTAAATCATGCCACAAACCTTGATGTGGTATTTGCAAAATTATGTGTGAATCTACTGAATTCAAAAGTAGAGTGACAAATAAAGTTTACCCGATAGTTGGTGGATCAACTTGTGAAACCCATAATGTGGTTTACCAACTATCGTGCAAACATTGTCAAAAAGAATATATAGGCCAAACATCTAACTCCTTACGAGTTAGAATGACAGGCCACCGTTTTGATGTGGTTCATAAAGATTTACGAAAGCCAATTTTCAATCATGCAGCTCACCACAACCAAAATTTTGAGGGCTGTTATGAACTTAAAGCCTTCCACAAAATTTCACCACACCAAAACCTTAAAAGAAACCAACTTATTTTAAGAAATTCAGAATTGACATACCAGTTGGTTTTAAAATCAAAATTTCCTACAGGATTAAATCTCAGATAGTTTATTACTAATATAAATAAATGATTCAACTCAACTACCTAAAACCATATGATTTCAAAATTTTTATTGTAAACTTTTCCTTTAATTTATTTATGTTTTATTGTGTTTCATGTTGTACACAGTCACTATTTCTATTTGCTTGAAAACGTTTTTTATAATTAAAACGAAAATTTGCAAAACCAACACTCATTCATTCAGTACACAACTATACAATTTTTAAAGTAGTTATATATATATATATATATATATATATACATATATGTATGCGAGGGGGTACCCAAAAGTAACCGGAATTTGTCTGCCGAGGTCGGAGCTTTGGTAGTACGGGTGAGCGCCACTAGGGCGTATCTAGCGCAACTCTTTGCCAGATCAGTGTCGTGCGGGTCGTTGAGCTAGCACGTTCTGTTCGTCTGAAGCGTCATTTTTTGATGTAGCTGTTTCACTGTTGCTTCGTTTTTTAAAATGGCAAGTTTAAGTGAACAACGCGTCGCTGTGAAATTTTGTTTTTCCATGATTCATTACCAGTAACCTTTGAAAGATGATCTGGATCGATTCTGAGTTGTTCTTTCAGTTCAAGACATGTTTCGACTCGACGTGATTTTTGATTGTCAGTCAGATCCCGAGGAACAAATTTGGCAGCAATGCGTCTCTTTCCTAAATCTTCAGTTAAAATTCGCTGAACCGAGCTCCAATTTATTGCACTAATTTCTAACAGTTGATCAATTGTCTATCGACGGTCTGTGAGCACAAGCTCTTGCATTTTTCGATATTTTCATCAAATTGGGCAGTTGATGGACGTTCGGAACGAGGTTTGTCATCAATCGAAAGGTTACCATTTTTAAATCGAGAAAACCACACTTGAGTTTTCCCCAAAGCATCGTCCTTGTAAGCAGTTTTCAACATTAAAACAGTTTCAGCAGCGGTTTTACCGAGTGAAGAACAAAATTTCACACCAGCGTGTTGTTCTTGCCATTGTAAAAAACGAAGCAACAGTGTAACAGCTACAGTAAAATATGACGCTACAGACGAACAGAATGAGCTAGCTCAATGACCCGAGCGGTTCTGAACTGGCAAAGAGTTGCGCTAGATACGCCCTAGTGGCGCTTACCCGTACTACCAAAGCTTCGACTTCGGCAGACAAATTCCGGTTACTTTTGGGTACCTCCTCATATATATATATATGTGTGTGTGTGTATGTGTCTGTGAACACGATAAAATGGTCTCTCGTAAAAATGGTCCGATCGAGACCAAATTTGGTAGAGACGTGTATTCCTACAAATGCTCTGACGAGTTCGTAAACCAGACATATCGGTCAATGCGAACGGGTAGTTTGGGGAGGTTTTGTAAATCAAAATGGGTTTTTTTGCGTTTTTCACTTGTAATTTTTAAAAAATTATAATTTTATATTTCACCATTAGAATCAGCTTAAAAAACTACACAATTAAGTTCCTTAAAGTTTTTCTCTATCTCCAACGGTTATCGAGATATTAAAAAATGTTAATCTTATGGAGGATAGGGAAAAATTAATATTTCCCATATTAATCAATATTTTAGGATAAAACTTAATATTTAGCTTCGTCTGGTTGAGATCTATCCATTTATGCTTAAAAAATCATAGTTTATGTGTTTATCATGTCAGCAAACCTGCATACTCTTTTCCCATAACAATCATATAGGGAATAGGCAAACTCCTTTATATATGGACATATGTTGTAGAAAGTTGGTATAAATGTTAAGATAACAATTATTTATGGTAGAAATGCCTAATTTCAGCGTTCCTCACAGCAGCAAACGCACACTCTTTCCCATGCTAATCTTATGGAGAATAGGCAAATAATTCTCATGTTTATGGACAGATTTTCATAAAACTTGTCATGTATTATTATTATATATAATTGATTTGGAAATTCGCTGAGTACACAGGTCTGCTGCAACGGGGGTATTTGTTCTATGGGCATCCGGTGTCAGCGGTTTACAGCTTTAAGTCTCACAGTTTTGAACTCTCCCTTCTGAAAAGACAATTTGACATATCTAGTAATCCTTGTATTGTCTTCTATCTCCAGAGAATAGTAATCTCCAGAAAATTTTCTTCTATCAATAACTTATAGCTTGTTATTGTGATAAGTTCTATTTTTTACATGCAAGAAAAAACTGAATTGTTCTAAATAAAAAAATTGTTCTTATAAACAATCAAATTCTCTCTGCTTTAGCAGAGAGCATACAATTATTTTTGTTTACTATTTTCTATAATTTTCTTTTTAACATTCATCAATGGACAATTTTATTTCTGTATAATATATTAAAACAGTATAAAGTGGCTTAAGTTATTAGATCATAATGTCATTTACACAGATTTCAGTCAGTGAATGCCTTCAAAGCGCATGATACTGCGCGTTGTTGGCCTGCCGGCCGACGTGCTCTTGGTGCGATCTCACTTCTAGAGCAGACGGTAACCCAGCCCCTTACTCGGTTTTGTGAAACTCGGTTTAGTGAAACAGTTGAATTTTATAACGTACTCGGTTTTGTGAAACCTCGGCGTAGTGAAATTTCGATATTTATTAGAATTTTAGCCTTACTCGGCGTAGTGAAAACTCGGTTTTGTGAAACCCACCCGATAAACACAGTACGCAGATAATCATCTAAGAAAAACAACTCAAAAAAGTTTGGCATCAGGGGGGAGGGTGGTTCCCCTATACAATTTTAACAATTAATTTAACTTTGTTTCTCTTGTTATTTTCAGAAATTGGATGATTGTTTTTGAAACAATAAATTATTAAATGATAGTTAGATAAACTTTGAAGAATATGACAGTTTTATTACAGATTATCGTTTTAAAATTTACTTAAGGGAGAAAGTATGCGTCAGTCCACTGATACCGTTTATTGTCTATTGTTTCATGATTTAGTTGAGTAGTATAAGGACTTGCATTGTCTTGCTAAAGAATCATACCCAGTGGCGGCTCGTGAGTGAAATGCTAGGGGGGGCGCAAACCGGGGGTCTTGGGGTTATGGATTACCCCCCAGGAGAGGGGGGGTCCGGGTGTTCTCTCTGCGGCAAATTTTTTAAAATATGGTGTGTTTTAGTTACTTTTTAAAGCAATCTAGGTATTGAATTGTGATGCATGTGTTTCGTTTTTAACTAAAATATCTAGTTTTCCTCATAAACCTTGAATAATAAATACTATACTCTTGGTGTTATGGATCAACTTAATTTGGACTCTCAATTGTATGGGTAAATTATATTGAAAAAGCTTTATTTGTTTCGATATTTAAATAAAGACGTAAATATCTAACTTAACATTTTAGCGCCTTCATTTTTCTCGCGGTTGTACCTGCAATACACTAATGTTGTTCGTTTTGCAAACATAAGATGTTCTTAACAAAAAATATATTCGCAATGATTACCTCCTCGAGATAACAAACACTTCTAGAATTCGCGAGCTTTGTTAATGTAAAAAGCATTGTTTTCTGGTACACAGTTAACTTTCTAATTGTGTACCAAAACTACACTACTTAGTTATATCAACACAAACATAACCTCTGTTACACACAAAAACAAACAGACAACCGGCGCGCGGCGATCAACTGTCAACTCGCCACAAATGTTACTCTGCGCATGCGCGGACGGCGTCCCAAGACTTCCATAAGAGATAGGCTTAGACGCGTCATAGCACCAGCCACCCCCACCACTACCTCTCTTCATATAAATGCATTGTAATGGATTGGGACGTTCTGGCGAGCGCCCCACGGCTACAAATACGAACTTTTCGCGCTATTTTTGTATGTTTTCCCGCTATAATTTCGTTGTATACGACTGTTGAAACATTTTTGTTAGTTGGATCTATAGTTATAACTAAATAAGTATTTAATTATTTTTTCCTTTTTCAAATCTTTGGGGGGGCGGCGTCCGAGAGTCCTTATAGGCGAGCCGCCACTGATCATACCTCTCCTCTGATATTCATAATGTTTCTCTGCACTTGTTTTGCGGTACTTGAACTTGTTGCAGACAATGTTATACACTGTTCCAATACTAGCATTATCCTTTTGAACTATAGTGGTTCGGACTCTACGTTAAACTGTAGGTCCCTTAGATATGCCATTGACTGTTGGGCTATTAATTAACAGTTCTGTCTAAGGAACATGTGTCAGCCTTAGTCAATAACAAGACTACAAGATCGCACCACCATCATCCTACATTCATTTCTCATTCATACTTGGGTTAAAATACGCAGCGTAAGTTACCATTTCAGTTAAAAGTATAAGTATAAGAGTACACAATTTGCTGGGTTTTCACCAAAGTAAAAAACAAATAACAGAACAATGCTACCAATGTGGAGTTTTCAAATGTACAGGTTATTATTTAATGTATTTTGAGGTTATAAATGCAACAATGTTAAGACATAGCCGATCAGAGCTCATCCCAGTGATAGTAACATAAAGCCATAAAATAGGCCCTACCAATTTCACTCTACATACAGTTTTTTCTGCAGACCAATTAGTCTCTTTAATTATTGAATGGCCCTACCATATTTAAAGCTCAATTGGCATAGTATAAGAAGAAATCCTTGTAGATAAAACATAGTACAAGAAACACAGTTTGACTCTCTACAGTTCAACACTCCATATTCTTTGTCACAGACTGAGCAGTACCTTGGAAAACAGTGGCAGTGGCAGTGGTAGAAAATGACTAAAATCTTCTGATAAGAACCATAGATTGATTTTATTTCTTCGTCTTCCAAAAACTGTGGATTATACGTAAAATATGCTAGCAATTATAATTATTATTATTTTGTGGTGTATTTTGTAATTATTTTTATATTTGTAATTTTTTATTTTTGGATTTAAAAAAATAAATTTCAATGTAGAGGTATAATTTAAACATAATACTAACTAAAAAACATTATTAATAAGCTTGTAGCAAAACTGAAAATAATAATGCATTAGTATGGTTCATATTCTAGCAATAACAGATGACTTGAAACAAAAACAATTATTTAAGAACTATATGATAAAAACATCCCCCATTAACAATGGATATATGAATTTTTCATTCATCCATAAATGAATGAATGAGTGAATGTTGTTCACTGATAGATATTATTGTCCGTGCTTAGGGTCCTTCAGTTGTGAGGTAGAATCTGCAGTCATTTATGATCAGAGTCTCATCACCATGAGCAACTCTAAGCTACATATCCACACCCTACAAGGAACTGTAAAGCAGGCACTGGACACAGAGGGTCAACCCATTACTCTCAGTTTGACTAACCACCGTCTCGTAGTGGCCACCATTAATGGCTACCTCCAAATGTGGGATGTTTCCCGCAGGTAATCTAAAATAGCTAGACACTGTGATCATTGAAGATATTTTTTTGGGTGGTAAGATATGATTTGTAGCGATTGGAAAATAAAGGCAGTAATAATAGTATACTGAATGGGCAATCCATGCAGATACAGGAAATCAATCCAAGCCATTCTAATATATAGCTAATATATATATCGTTAAGTTTGTAGAAAACTTGCCAAATGACATAATATAGGTTTACAATCGGTTTTTCAGAATAATTAAAAAATGGAAATGAAAAGTTTTGCGAATTTTTGTTTAATACAGATAAATGTTTTCAAGCAATGAAGAAAGAGAGAGAAATTTTTCCCCGACTTTTATGAACAATATATATATATATTATACATACATAAATTTTAATGACTATTGTTTTTGGTCTCTGGGCACCTAAATAAAAAAAATTAACATGGTCCCGGGCTTAAGTCTCGCCATGTGACCTACGGTAATAGCGTCTTCCCTATGGGAAATTCGCTGAAGATTGCAATTTCAATTTCAAACCGAACGTTTTTTTAGTGAACGAAATCCGTCCACGGGTAAGAGAAAATGTACTTTTAAAGTTAGTTTACAGAGCCCATGCGCCACCGCGGCGCGGGCGTGGCGAAAAACCGGCTGGCACAACAATTAATTCTTCGCCTCGGCCGCGCCGCGGTGGCGTGTGGGCCCTGTAATCTAACATTAAAAGTGCGTTTTCTCGCTTATACGTGGACGGATTTCGTTCACCAAAGTACCGCTCCATTTAAAATTAAAATTGCCATTTTTCTTTAAGTCTTGTAAAAATTGTATAAAGTTAAAGGGTTTTTTGTTACTTAAATTAAAAGATTTTCAACCGCTGCTATTTTGAAAATATAAAAGCAAAGTTCATGATACTTAAAAATTATTCTCCTTGGCCCATAAACATGTTTAGCCGCGTTGTGCCAGCTAAACTCCGTTTCTTAGCTACGGCCGCTCCGCGGTGGTGCGTGGGCCCTGTATTCTAACTTTAAAATTGCATTTTCTTGGTTATCCGTGGACGGATTTCGTTCACCAAAGTACCGTTCGATTTAAAATTAAAATTCTAATCTTTTTTGTATCTTGTAAAAATTTTATAAAGTTAATGGTTTTTTTGTTATTTTAATTTAAATATTTTTAACCGCCGCCATTTTGAAAATATAAAAGAAAATTAAATGATACTTGGTAAATATTTTTCTCTTTAATCAATAAGTTTGTGTGAAAAGTTTGGTTTCTGTATCTTAAATATTTCTTGATACTCGTATATATAGTTTTTTGTAAAAAATACAAAATGGCGGCTGCGGCTAAACAAAGGATTTTTTGACAAATGGTTATAGGTGATTTTTTGTTTAATTTGGTGAGTACTATCACCCCTCGAAGTTTGTGCCCGACTTTAAAGAACACTCTGTATAAAATATATAGTTCACTTTTAAGGATTACTGTTATATTAAGTAAAGTTAAAATAATTAACTGAGTATCCTTGACAAAAATAATTTTATTTTAACGATATGTTTCAACCTTTGAAGGCCATTTTCAAGTTAATTCAAAATGATAATCTAATATAAACAATATTTAAATCACATATGTTTAAATTAAATAATTTCAATTTAATAAATGTACAAGTGTTCTTGAACAAGTTATTTAAAAACTGTTGTATCTATATAAATGTAAAATGTGATTATATGTTTTGTTTGAGTTTTCTGATTTTTTCAAAAATTGGATTGTTTTTTGTTATGTGGCTGTTCAAAATGTTTTGAGGGTCAGTTTTTTGCCCTGAATAAATGTAATAATCTTCTTTTGAATCCATGATGTGTCCTTTGGTTGTGAATTCGAGTATTTACAGATTTTCTTCCATGTTCTTGGTATTGTGATTTTGTATTAGTAAGTGTTCTGCAAAATTTGATTTCATGGTGGTTGTGTTGTTGCTTCTGAGTGCTTGAATGTGTTCTCTGAATATTTTCTTTGAATGTTCTTCCTGTTTGGCCTATGTAAAAGTTGTTGCAGTCCGAACATTTTAATTTATAAATGCCTGATTGGTTGTATTTATTTTGTTGATGTATTTTATTGTTTGTTTTATTATGTATCATGTTAAATGCATTGTTTTGGGTTTTGTAACTGATTTCATAGTTAGATGTTCTAAATGTTTTTCTTGTTGCCTTGTTTAGTATTGAATTATATGGTAAACTTATGTATTTATTTTTAGGTTTTTGTTCTTTATTTTTGTTTGTGTTTGGTTTTCTTTATGTTTCTTATCATTTTGTCAATTATTTTAGAGTTGTATCCATTCTTGACAGCTAGAAATTTAATGGTGTCTTTTTCATTTTTATAATCTTCTTTGTACATTGGGATGTGTATGAGTCTATTTACCATGGTTCTGAATCCTGCCATTTTGTATTTCCAGGGATGATGAGATTTAGATGGTATTACAAGGTCTGATTGGGTTGGTTTTCTGTAAATTTTGTATTTGTGTCTATTATTTTCGTTTCTGATGGTTAAGTCTAGATAATTAATTTCTTTGATTTGGCTTTCTTTTGTAAATTGAATTGTATCTGATAGTGAGTTTAAATATTCTAGTAGATTGTTGCTTTCGTTTAAATATCCTTGAAAAAGACATAATATGTCATCTACATATCTTATCCAATATATTATTTTTGATTTAAATGGGTTTATGTCATCGTTAATTTTATTGACCTCTAAGTAGTGCATGTATATATCTGAAAGTAGACCCGATAAAGGTGAGGCCATGGCTAGACCGTGTATTTGTTTGTAGAATTCAGAGTTGTATTGAAAATAATTTTCCTGTAAACAGTTTTTAGTTAATTTGAATATGTCTCTAATTTCTGAGTTTGATAAATTCTAAAAAAGATAATAGAAAACCATTGAAATACAATTTTATACATGAATTAGAAAAGAATAATGAGAACTTGAGAAAAATCACTACATTAAAACCTGCATACTCTTTTCCCATGTTAATCATTTAGGGAATAGGCAAACTCCTTTATTTATGTACAGATGTGGATAAAAGTTGGTATAAATGTTAAAAATAAATATTGTTTATGGTAGAAATGCCTACTTTCAGTGTTCCTCACAGCAGCAAACCTGCACACTCTTTCTCATGTCAATCTTATGGAGAATAGGCAAATAATTCTCATGTTTATGGACAGATTTTTATAAAACTTGTCATACATTATTATTATATTTGATTTGGAAATTGGAGTTTGCCTATTCCCTATATGATTAATATGGGAAAAGAGTAAACAGGTTTGCTGCCATGATAAACACATAAACTATGATTTTTAAGCATAAATGGATAGACCTCAACCACATAAAGCTAAATATCAAGTTTTATCAAAAAAATATTGATTAATATGGGAAATATTAATTTTTCCCTATCCTCCATAAGATTAACATTGGATTAAGATTAACATATGTGTATGTTTTTTTGTTTCTTATTTTTTCTATTTGATCAAAGATTGGGTGAATTTGTGGTGAATTCACAAATTCACCACAAATTCACAAATAATAATAATAATAATAATAATTTATTAACATAAATTTAAGTAAAAGTACACTGTGAAAATGAACTAAGATTCGTAACACGTGCCGTGTATCATGAAAATAAAATGTTTAAAGGGAGCTCAAGTTCTTTTAATTTAATAATAACTATATTAGCTGCCCTTACTTGTGAACTACATAATCAAATATATATATATATAAATTTTAACGACTATTGTTCTTGTACTCTGTGCACCTAAAGAAGAAAAAATAACACTGTCCCGGGCTTAAGTCTCGCCATGAGACCTATGAGCTTCTTCCCTATGGGAAATTCGCTAAAAAGACTATATCAGGACTTAAGACTATGTCAAAAGACTATAGTCAAAAGACTATATCGGTCAAACCGATGTTTGACCGATATAGTCTTTTGGATAGTGGGTAAATCACATGGGTTTCACATTTTAATTTTCCAACTATTGGGTAATCTTTGTCTGTCACACTGCTTTTAAAATCCATGAAATTACTCATAATTTTGCAAATGCCACAACTGCGCTTGTGGCATGGTTCACAGCCAATGGTGGCAATTACCTAATTCTTTAAGCCTGGAATTTTCAATTTTGGGTCTCACCAGCATATTTTTAAATTTTTTGGCATTTTAAAAATAACCCTCTGGTGAATGGTGCTCAGGTAAATGAATTTTGAGTTATTGGGAAGGATTTTAAAACAGTAAATGCTGCTTTCAATACAGTGTTAATTTTATGTAGACCAGGAAAATACTCAGTGATAAATTATGGGGCCTTGGAGTAATTATTATTGTTCACATTTTTGGGATTTTTAAAATAGCTATTTAACATATTTTCGGGGTTATCTCTTTCAGTGAAATATATTTATCAAAGTCAGACCTGTCACTACATAGGGGATTTGAAACAAATTGAGTTTTTTCGGAATACATTTTTTCATGTAAATTGGGTGGCAGCTCTGATAGTGCAAGTATTGCATTTTATTAGTGTATTTAATATGAACTTTTGTTTTTAATTTATTGTTACTAATAAATATGTCAATAACTAAAACGTGACTAATTTCGAAGAATGGTTCCAGGTAAATTTCAAATAGCAAAACTCATTCAAATTTTGCACATAGATCTTTGATTAATCTAATGCATGCTGCAAAAAGTTAAAATGTCATCAATATATCTAAGCCAAACAAGAGGGGAAAATGAACATCTCAGAGAAAATTTTGTTCTATTAGACCCATAAATAAATTGGCATACAATGGGAGTGGGGCCATTTGTATACTAATCGCTGTGCCTTTGATTTGCAAACAATTTTTGTTTAAAAATTAAGTCGTTCATAGTTAAAACCATATGAATTAACGTAGTCAGAACCTAGTGGAGGGTTTAGAATTGATGGGTCTGTTATTTATAAAATGTTTAACAGTCTTCAGACCACCGTCATGAGGGATATTTGTATATAACGATTCAACATCAACTTTTACAGGTCACAAATCTGGGGTTTCAGGTAGATTAACACTTGAATTTTTTTTTAGGAAATCATTAGTGTCTTTATTGTGTGATGGTTAAGTTTGCACTAAAGGCTGCAAATTTTCATCAACAAAAGGTATTATATATATATATATATATATATATATATATATGTATATATATATTTATATATAAACATATATTCTTCATAAGTGCCAAATGACTATACATAAATATATAACAACATATACATATTTATATTAAATTTGATCCAAAGTGTTCACTGTTAAGGACTATTGTTACTTTAAGTATACGGTAATCGAAAAAATCAACTGAGTATCACTTAGAAACATTTTTTATTTTAACGACATGTTTCGACCTTTAGGCCATTTTCAAGTTAATTAATATGCAGTGGAACATGGATAATTCGAACTTCTGTAATTCGAAAACTTCCTTAATTCGAAATTTTGTCTTGGTCCCTAGAATTTTATATAAAACAATGTTAAAATATCCTGGGTAATTCGAATCATTTTTTGGATAATTCGAAGTTTTTACAGCATAAATCTATAAAGTGAACAAGTCATTGTGTGCGATTTTCCAGGAAACGACGTCGGAGCTTCCTGTCCTCAGACTATTTTTAGTTAGATCAATGGGCCTACCCCCCCGCCAATCTTTCTCATAGCACGTACACCTGCTGTTGACTCGTCACATTATAACCCTCCCCCTCACCAGTCCACTACTGCTCATAAATCACAACATTGACATCTCTAGTCGCAGTTCAGTAGCGTGTGTATCATTGATGGTGGTTTTATTCCGATATTCGTCGTCTTTGTTTCGTGTTGGCATTTGTGACTTCGTCTGCGTTCATGTTAACACGTCGTGTGTATGATGGCTTCGTCAAAGCGAACCTACAAATCTCTGACGTTGCAAGAATAAATAGCGGCGATCAAGGAGGTAGAGAAGGGATTTGAAAAAGTTTGAAATAGCTAGTTTCGGGATCCCTCCAAACACATTATCGACAATTAACAAAAATTAGGATTTTTAATCAATAATATTTTCACTAACCTAACTTTTTTAATATACAATGTTAAAAAATGATGTTTGATTGTTTATTTCAACCACATGCAAAAACTTTTCTAATTCGAATTTTTGGATAAATTTTTTTCTGGTCCCTTGAGGTTTGAATCATCCAAGTTCTACTGTACATTAACTTGTGTATATTAATTATGTATAAAGTTAATTATATGAACCTGAAAATGGCCTAAAGGTGGAAACATGTCGTTAAAATAAAAAATGTTTCTAAAGGATGCTCAATTGATTTTTTTCAATTATACTTAAAATATATATACACGGTGACTTACGTAAGGTGTCCAATATATATATTCCAGAAAAACTATTGATTTAAACCTTATCCATATCGATAATAGTTTTCGAATTATCAACAAAAATTTTGTTTCTGACATAATAAATGTTGTATAAGTTTAATTGATTAACATTAAATTAAATTTTATCAACAGGGAATTAACTCCCATGTTAAACAATTAACATATGTTTCTTATGGAATAAACAATTTATTTGTTGATAATTAGAAATCTAAAATAGTTATGGATAAGGTTTAAATTTGAAAGTTGCTTGGATTTGCAATACCTTTAACCCTTTGCGCTCAGATGAGTTTTTATAACTTGTCCTGTGCACTCGGATGTACTGGCTCTCACCATTTTCTCGCCGAAGTCGAATTAATTTTCACATGAGCTGTCCTCGCTGCTCGGATGGCCAGTGGTACTGGACGAGATTAAATCTGAGTTGCGGTCGGAAGGCCAACAGTACTGGCCACTAAATATAATCATCTGTTTCTTTTGTGAATATTATGTGCAAGGTTTGGGATATGCTGCAATCTTTCGGGAAACTAGTGAACTAGCGAATCAGATGAATTCCTGCTTCTAAAACCAGATATGTGTTGGAAATTAAGTTTATGCTTAGTACGTTGTAAACATAAATATAAAAATAAATGATAATTTATTGTTATTGTCGAGGTCATTCGATTTGAAATTAAAATTACAATTTTTTTTTCTCTTGTAAAAATTTTTTAAAAGTTAATGGTTTTTGTTATTTTAAATAAAATATTTTTAACCGATGCCATTTTGAAAATATAAAAGCAAATTAAATTATACTTTGAGAATATTTATTACTTTGGCCAATAAATATGTGTGCAAAGTTTGTTTTCTGTATCTTAAATAGTTCTCGATTACAAAATGGCTAGCGGCTAAACGAAGGATTTTTTACACATGTTCATAGGAAATTTTTTGTTTATTTTGATGAGTACTATTACCCCTTGAAGTTTGTCCCCAACTTTAGTGAACACCCTGTATATATATATATATATAACACTGTGAAAATGAACTAAGATTCGAAACACGTGTTGTGTATCATGTACAAAATAAAATGTTTAAAGGGAGCTCAAGTTCTTTTAATTTAATAATAAATAAATATATATATATATATATATATATATATACAGTATCGTTTGTAATTTAAAACAGGTCTATGATGTTGTAGCATGTGAAATGTCTTCCACTTATAGTAAATCGAACCACGTATGGCACTTTTATGTGACTGGCATGACCTTGTATCAAGGGTTATTCCAACCAATCACATTAAGTTTAATCTACCATAACCTCACAGCCACCATCAATGGTTATTTGGCCATGTTCAACGTTTTATAGTTCAATAATTACTAGTACTATGATTTGCCTAAATATGATACATTACTCCTTAGAGTATTTTTTTTATTTCTAATTATAATAATCATTATTTTGAGTAAAACAATTCAAGTGTCTCAACCAATTAAAAAAACATTGCATTGTACAGCCTTAAAAATAATTAAACCTTTTATTTTTCATCATTATTTTTTCGAATATGAATTCTTTACCATTTTTCTCAAAGTCCCTGCTTTGACTAAAAATTATACAAGTTTAATTAATCATTGGTAAAACTCTAACTACTATTATTTTTTTATTTTCATCTAATATTTTTAGAGAAGCTAAAGTTCATGGAAAAACAAAGGATTTGACTGATTGCATATCAGACTTTACGGAAGTGATCTGTGCGAGACTGAATGCTAATGGAACTAGGTAAGTATTTTGACTTTGACTTGTTTTGACATATTAGCATTTAATCAGTTGTTTATACATTTTGAATAATTGAAAATAATTTAAGTTTTTTCTAAAATTTATGTTTTATTATATATATATATATATTTTAAGGTGTCCATCATTGCTACTGGTTGTAAATATGAAAGATTATGTAATAAATTCTCAGATATTTAATAATTTTTCATCAAAGATCAATAGATACACAATAAATAGATCACAGGTCCTGAATCGTATTGCCTCTGAGCAAAATTGGAATGAGGAATAAACTCAAACACTACAGACTTATAAGTCACGTAACCCAAATAAAATAATACTAAGGTTATGTTGTCAGATGCAAAAAAATTTAAGGCTCTCATTATCACTTCTAGAGTTATTTTAATGACCTAAAGTATAATTAATTACTATATTCATTATATTTATGTATAGAAACAAGTCACTTACCTATAATGCTTGAGTGCCTTATAAGTTTGTACCAAACCTCCCACTGGTGCCTAGACTGATGAGGTTCAACAGTTATACTATCCGCTTCATTATTTTTTGAAGGTTGCTAGTTTGATCTTGAGCTAAATCCTAACAGAACTTTATGATGGTTGAATATTGGACTCAGTTGCCTTTGTTCTTTGGGCATTAATGACGATGTGAATTGAATTAGCTATTCTTTGTCAATAATAAAGCTACAGTAGAGTCTCGTTTAACCAAGGTTCCATGTTAACCGAGTCTACCCTCATCAAATATTCACTATGAGTTGGAAGCCGCATCACATTTAAATTTTTCTGTCACCCTGCCTGTACATAACATTATTAAGCACGGGACCGATTCTCAACGTCTCTGGCCTGTACAAGAGGTTATAATGTTCTGTAATAACTGTATTATAAATTTAATAATTGTATGTAGCCTGAATGGGTGTATAGGTGTTCTAGTTCATTTCTCATCCGATAGATGGTGTTGGCACCCTCTTTTATCATCTTATTAAGTGTCAAATGTTCCATATTGGTAGTAAATTATTTTCTCGTTCGCACAATTCGTCCAGCGATTGTATTTATTGATGATAATACAGTAATAATATTATTTAAAGATTTATCACTAACTATTTATTAATGCAGGTGAAAAGAAGTAGATCTGCCAAGTGAAATAAAGGAATCTTTTGAAAATAATATAATAATAATAAATATTTGACGAAACAACAGTACCTAATTGTTTCTAAGTCTACAGCTTGGAACTGGTGAAAAAGTACAGGAATAATTTTTTTCTTGCTAAAAGTGATTATATACGCAGTTAAAGGGTATAAGGAACAGGGCAAAGAAATCAAAACATATAATTCATGAAGTTACTGTTAATTCTTTCACACTAATTTTGATGCGCAGTCGTAGTGAACAAGGCTCGATTTTCGTTCAGACCGGAGGGCTCCAGGCGTCGACCGTTCTGCCTGGCAGAAATGGGTTAATCTTTTACACTCATTACTCACTCTTGTGTATGGGTAGATGTTTCATGAATAAGTTCTGGTTAACCAGTTATAATATGTAAAGCTTCAGTTTTCCAGTTCTTTTCCTGGTTTAAATAACTTTTCAGGAAATTTTAATTACGTAACTTTATCTTTATACTAATCGCTGTGCTTGGCAGAGTCGCTCTCAGTGTGGCTGGATCCAACCTGCTGCCTGTTCCTATCATCTATATTTGGGACATGGAATCTGACACCATGCTCAGTCACAGTTTTTCCTCCCAAAACAGGTAAGGAAACTCACTAAATGCAGGAGTCATTTAATAGTTGTCATAGTTATAGTAGTTCTGCTAAACTGTCTATAGGTTTTTATATATACATCTTAGCTTTGCTTGGCTATAAAACATTTTTTACTTTTCACATGACGTAAACTCTTTCGGCCTGTCATTTTACTGATCTCCTCCCTGCTCCCTGCCTGTGTGCACACTCAGTAGTGGCTCTGGTAACTCTTCACAGCCTTCCTCACTTGTATGTAACCTAAATTTGATACTACCATAAGACATTAAGAATTGGTTTGAATGTCCCAGATCATGCAAGGCAACATAAGCTTATCTTTAGAGCTGTTTTTAAAATACGACTTCAAACAACTAGATAAGCTATTGCAAAACTAATGGCATTTAATTTTTTTAGGAGAGTCTTTGAACTATTAAGCGATCTCTAAAACATCTACCATTTCTGTATGTTTAACAGTAGAAAATGATGGATATGGCATTTAAATTTTTTAATTGTTTAGTAACAATACCTGACAAGAATTCCATTGTTTGACCTAAAGCTTTATGAAGATTTTGAAAAATAACGTATTAATTTTAAAAATAACTAGCCGTAAAAGATCTGATTACATTTGACAAGCTTCAGAAACATTTTGTTACAGTAATCAATCTTTTCTATGTCTATTCCCCTTTCATAATTCCTTTTAACTGAGACTCCTAGGTAAATTTGGTTATACTTTCAAAATTATTGTTATTGGTCATCAATTTGTTTTCTTCTGACTGATTTTCAGTTTTTTTTTGCTAATGTATATCAATGCGTCATAATTGTTGTGTCTTCTCAAGAATGGTACAGTACAGTCTCTATAATACTTCACTACTCTGGCATGCCCAGTTATCCCGCGTTGAGTTCCCACCAATGAGTCAGTAAATTGTCATGTGAAACATTAAAATCACAAATCTTCACAACAACCGTAAATAGAACTTAGGCAATTCAAACATTTTTGGATACTTAAAATGATGTTGATATTAATGCCAATCTAAAACCAAACCATCGGATCAGACTCAAAATTAAAAAAAAGGATGTATTATCTTCAAAAGAACACTGTATGGGTATAAGGTTTCAAAGTTAGTGTAGCACTGATGTCACTGTTTTCTTTCCTTCATTGCCACACCAATCAACTGTTTGGTTATCTTGACTTCTGTTATGTGTTTTTTACAAACCTCATTGAGGTTATGATACCTATAATTTCTTTGGAAAACGATTGATTGTTACACTGTAACTTAAACTATATTATCTTACGTATATTTAAAAAGCAATTAATTGTCCTACATGTAAGTAAATTTACTTATAGTAACTACATATAGTAAATTTATTAATTTTTTCATTTACTTCCACTAATTTGGTTTTTTTGGTAATCCAGCCCGATATAGCAAGATTATCGAGATTCTAATGTATGATAAATTATTTATGTTACTTTATGTGAAGCAACTAATCTTCCCATGTGGATCAGTTGGTTCCGCTTGACACTCGAACAAGCTATGACGAATCGGAAACCCCCTAAATGAACTCCCTAAATGAATTGCATCTTAACCCTTTAACACCTGAATACACTGTCTAGAATAAGTACGGAGCCGATCAGAAGATTACACATTACCTGCCAATATACACGGTTTTAACTAATAATCGAGTTTCTACATATGGTATTACAATTCAGTCTAGCTTATATCCTCCCCTTATAGTTAAATAAAAACTTCATAACCTTAAATATCACTTATCGAGAGATTGAAAGCTGCTGGGAACACCCTCCGAGTTACTCCTCTTGCCGATGCTGGAACCAGATAGCGTGTCCCGTATCCCCACGTGTCCTCCCCTACTGTGGTGGGGGTCGCGGTCAAGATATTACATTCTCGCGTGACGTCACGCTGTGACGCAGGTGGTACAACCCTGCGAAGTCACATATGTTACCGGCTGCAGTTTTTGTCCAGCAATTCCTCATAACTGCCACCAGGGTTCGCCCCGATCAGCAGCTATTTGCTAATAAACACTCTTATATTTGTCTCTCCATCATGTCGTTGTTATTTATTGAATAGAAGCAAAGTTTTTATTTTTTAATTACCTTCATAAAAAACTACCCAAGAACTAAATACAGTAGTAGATTTTAAAAAGTTCTCTTTTGGTTTTCAATATTTTTACTTTAAAGTAAAAATATTTACGTTATATTTTTGTTTGTTTAGCGTAACTATAAATTATTGTTGAGAAAGAAAATGAGGAATGCAATTCCCTAGATTGTCTCTATTACTTTAATTTACTATTAAGTGTGGAAAAAAGGAGGACACAATTTAATATCCAATACTATAATACGAGCAAGGTTTGTATATGTACATATATATATATATATATATTGGTAAAACATCGAATTCACTTCAAGTTCATATGCCTGGCCATCGTTTTGATGTGGTACATGAAGATCAAAGGAAACCTATTTATAATCATGCTTCTCACCACAACCAAAATTTTGAAGGCTGCTATGAGCTTAAAGCCCTTCACAAAATTAAACCACATCAAAATGCAAAAAGTAACCAACTAATTTTGAGAAATTCTGAATTGGCACACCAGTTGGTTCTAAAATCAAAATTTCCATCCGGTTTAAATTTACATATTTATACATATTTATAAAACGAAAATTCGCATAACTTTTCATTTTCATTTTTCATTTATACTATCAAAAACCAGTTGAATAATTGTATTAAGTCATTTGACACATTTCTACAAACATCAAGATAAGTGAAACCTTTTGGTAAGCATCTATTACATCTATCTACACACTTTTTTATACTCTTCAACTCTATCATCATCCTCTTCCTTCTCTTCCTTACTATATCAACTCTTTACTGTCACCTCTTCATCAAGAATAATGAACAGGCCTTCTAAATATAATTTGATTAAAGAATTTAAAAAACATGCCTACAAAATAGCTAACCTTAATTGCAAAATTCTTTTTATTACTGCCTGTTTATCATATGGACTAACCCCCAAGGGGCTTCAACCGAAATTTCCCTTTGCTGCCCTTCCTCCATCTTTCCATCAAGATGTCAAAATTCTTGCTATGAAAACTAGTTTTGAGCTAGCAAAATTAGTTCTACAATCACACAAAGAATTGGCTAAAAATCATGGAAGAAAACTTGGACATTTATATCATACCATGATTGTTCATTTCCCAGAAGCTAATAAAGATATGAATCTTATCATGTTAAATATTGACAGGTTTATGTCATCAAAATCAAAAATCCTTCTCAAGAAGTTCAACTCTCTCTGTTTGGAAACATTAAGATCAGGTGTTAGTCTACCAACACCTTTTAAAACATTGTTTGATTCTAATAATCCATTAAAAGAAGAAACCCCTTGCTTAGCTGATATTTTCAATTTACCAAAGCCCACCAAGTTAAACCCACCAACGACAACCCCACATAAAATACCAGAAAAAGTTCCACTTCCATCAGAGACCCATATTGTAAATTTATCCAGTTATGTTCCGAACAAAGAAGAAACATCCGTTTTAACAAAAGGTCTGACATTTTCTCCTACTCCTAATTTCAATCACTTTAAATTAGTCTCTGACTCTTTAGACTTTGCTAATAAAATTAGGAAGAAATTTCATTTTGAACAAAATCCAACTGTACCAGAAACTAAAATCCCATCATCTTTAGTAAAATTTAAAGAAAATATTTGGGAACCAGAAATACTCTCACCTGATCACCCTATTGAACAATTTGTCAATGTAATCATTACAAATCTAGCAGATCCCTCATTCCCTGACAGTTTACCTAAATCCAAAAATCTCACTAATTTTGAATACAGAGCTATCAAATCATTACAAAATAATGTAAATATTGTGATTCTCCCGGCCGACAAAGGGAATAGTATTGTCCTTCTCAATAAAACAGACTATATAGCTGAGTGTGAACGACAGTTAAACGATAACTTCACCTATCAAGAACTTGAAGAGGACCCTACTATCCATTTCAATAAAGAAATTAAAGAATTTGTAGATAAATGTGGTCCAGCAGAAGATTTATCTATGAAATCCATTGAACTTCTAAGTCCAAGAGTACCAACAGCGCCAGTATTTTACACCCTCCCAAAAATACATAAACCTTCAAGACCTCCACCTGGAAGACCCATTGTGTCAAGTATTGGCTCACCCACGGAGAGGATTTCTTCTCTTGTGGATGAAAACTTACAGCCTTTAGTTCAAAATTTACCATCTTACATTAAAGACACTAATGACTTCCTAAACAAAATTTCAAGTATTAACCTACCTCAAACTCCAAATTTATTTCTTGTAACAATTGATGTTGAGTTGTTATATACTAACATCCCTCATGACGGTGGTCTGAAGGCTGCCAAACACTTTCTAAATACTAGACCCATCCATTCTAAACGCTCCACTATTTTTCTGACTACGTTGATTCATATGATTTTGACTATGAACAACTTTAAATTTTCAAACAAAAATTTCTTACAGATCAAAGGTACAGCGATGGGAACACGTATGGCCCCTTCCTATGCCAATCTATTTATGGGTCTAATAGAACAAAATTTTCTCCTAGGTTGTTCATTCACCCCTCTTGTTTGGCTTAGATATATTGAATATTGATGCCATTTTCATTGTTTGGCAGCATGGATTAGATTCCTTAAAACATTTTTTGCAAAATTTGAATGATTTTTGCTGTTTGAAATTTACCTGGAACTATTCTTCGAAATTAGTCACGTTTTTAGATGTTGACGTATTTATTAGTAACAATAAATTGAAAACAAAAATTCATGTTAAAGATTCCAACAAAATGCAATACTTGCACTATCAGAGCTGTCACCCAATGTACATGAAAAAATCTATTCCAAAAAGTCTGTCGATTCGTGCAAAATCCCTATGTAGTGACAGGTCTGACTTTGAAAAATATATATCTAAATTAAATTCTGCTTTCATTGAAAGAGTTTACCCCCAAAAAATTTTAAATAGCCAATTTAGAAATCCAAAAAATGTAAACAAACATAACTACTCCAAAGACCCAAAATTTATAACAGAGTATTTTCCTGGACTTCATAAAATTAACACTGTAATGAAAGCAGCATTTAACGTTTTAAAATCTTCCCCAGTAACTCAAAATTTATTTACCAGACCTCCTCGTGTTGTTTTCAAAAGGCCAAAAAATTTAAAAAACATGTTGGTGAGACCCAAAATTTAAAATTCCCGGCCTAAAGAATTAGGTAATTGTCATGGCTGTGAACCATGCCACAAGCCCCGTTGTGGCATTTGCAAAATTATATGTAATTCTACTGAATTCAAAAGCAGTGTGACTGACAAAGTTTATCCAATAGTTGGAAAGTCAACGTGTGAAACCCACAATGTGATTTACCAACTATCGTGTAAACATTGTCCAAAAGACTATATCGGTCAAACATCGAATTCACTTCGAGTTCGTATGACTGGCCATCGTTTTGATGTGGTACATGAAGATCAAAGGAAACCTATTTATAATCATGCTTCTCACCACAACCAAAATTTTGAAGGCTGCTATGAGCAAGCCCTTCACAAAATTAAACCACATCAAAATGCAAAAAGTAACCAACTAATTTTGAGAAATTCTGAATTGGCACACCAGTTGGTTCTAAAATCAAAATTTCCATCCGGTTTAAATTTAAGATAAGTTGATAAAAAATTATAAAATACCCCCGTCGCAGCAGACCTGCGTACTCAGCGAATTTCCAAATCAATAATATAATAATTATAATATATGACAAGTTTGGTCAAAATCTGACGGTAAACATGGGAATTATTTGCCTTTTCCCCATAAGATTAAAATGGGAAAGAGTGAGTAGGTTTGCTGCTGTGAGGAACACTGAAAGTATACCATCAAAAATTTTATTTTTAACATTTATACCAACTTTTATCAACATCTGTCCATAAATAAAGGAGTTTGCCTAATCTCCATATGATTAACATGGGAAAAGAGTATGCAGGTTTGCTGCCATGATAAACACATAAACTATGATTTTTTTAGCACAAATGTATGGATCTCAACCACATGAAGCTAAATATCAAGTTACATAAAAAAAATATTAGATAATAAGTGAAAAATTAATTTTTCCTAATCCTCCATAAGATTAACATTGGAGCCTCAAAATACAACGTACTGTGTTTAGATTTTTTTATATCTCGGTAACCGTTTAAGATAGAGAAAAACTTTAAGGAACTTAATTGTGTAGATTTTTAAGCTGATTCCAATGGTGAAACATAAAATTAGAAATTTTTAAAAATTACATGTGAAAAACGCGAAAAACCCCATTTTGGGGTACAAAACCCCCCCAAACTACCCGTTCCCATTGACCGATATGTCTGGTTTACGAACTCGTCCGAGCATTTGTAGGAATACACGTCTCTACCAAATTTGGTCTCGATCGGACCTTTTTTACGAGAGTTATCGTGTTCACAGACACATATATATATATATATATATATATATATATATATATACATATATATATATATATATAAAAATTTTAACGACTATTGTTTTTGGTCTCTGGGCACCTAAAGAAGAAAAAATAACATGGTCTCGGGCTTAACTCTTGCCATGAGACCTACGGTAATAGCTTCTTCCCTATGGGAAATTCGCTAAAAACAATTCAACTCAATTGAAACTAACATTTTAAAAATTACATATATAAACCTCTATATTTATTTATTTTGAAATGTACCAAATCATATGTTCCATATTTAAAATTTTCTATCTAGACAATCGATCACCTGTTAAAATATTTAGTCACTGTTTGTTATTGTTATTGTTCTATCATCTCTATTTTCTAAATGCTTGAAAACGTTTACATATTTATTAAACGAAAATTCGCATAACTTTTCATTTTCATTTTTCATTTATACTATCAAAAACCAGTTGAATAATTGTATTAAGTCATTTGACACATTTCTACAAACATCAAGATACACATATATATATATATACATACACATTTTTTTAAGGATCTCAAATTCGGCTCTAACAAATTTCTTTAAATTTTGGAAATAACAAATTTCAGAGTAGAAAATAAGTTCTAGATAGGTCCGGGAAATTTGGGTTTTCTTGTAATAATAAGCTTAAAATCTAAAAAATTAACATTAAGCTGATGAAGAATCAAATGTAAACAATAGACAATTTGACAGTTGATGATTGAAAATGGTGGTGAACAATATGTGAATAGAGGTTTTGCATAAATATTTATTTTGTATAATCACTTACCAAATGCACGGCAATTGCCTTTCAGGTGTCAATTATTTATTCCTCACAGGAACCGGTTTCGGTCCATCACAGACCATCATCAGCCTACTAAACACAGGTATCACATGACACAACAAAAATCTTCACCGTTGGTGTTCGTCAAGATAAAATTGTTTATATATGAATATGTCGTGTATATGTAAAAGATTTTATTATATATATTTTATCTACTATTATCCCATTATATGTTGCAGTCAATTTTCGAGATTTGTGGTAAATTTATTCTGGGACTGGGAAGAGCCAAGACTGCTAGTGTGTGAGACCAAACGTCCACCGGGTCAGACACAGGCCTCCACTGTGCTGCGGAAGGTGCTCAACCCACAGACCAGTGACAGTGTGAGTGTCTTCCTTCTCACCATGACCCAGTCAGCTGGGGACTTACTTACTCCTGTGGCCACTCAAATCCAAATACTAGTTGCCTCAAAACTTTTCGACCTTCAGCCATACTTCTTTGATTTTTCTTATGTCATCTCTTGGACATTCCATCTTATCCTTAGTCTCCCCGAAGGACACATCCTCTGCGGTCAACCTCTCCACACTCTTCTTATTGCTGCCTCCTCCACTCTTCTCCTCACATGACCAAGCCACTTCCCCTGTGAATCTTGCGCAGACCAAAGCAGACCCACTCTTCAACAGCCTATGACCAAATGAGCATTGGAATTTCCATCTGTAGGGACAGAAAGTTAAATCTTTTTTTCATTTTAGCAAATTTCCCATAGGAATGAAGCAATTACTGTAGGTCTCATGGCAAGACTTAAGCCCGGGCCCATGTTGTTTTAGGTACTTAAAACCTGTTGTTGTTTTATCATTCAGAATCCCTATTTTAAAACACATTTTAAAGCAAATAACCATGTGTGTAATATTTAACATTTAATTGTACTCAACACAATATTTAAAAAAAAAAAACGATAACACTGGTTCAACGAAAATAACTCTTAGATCACAACGTGAAGAAACAAACTACACTCCTAAGCAGGACATTTGATACTGCAGAGCATGTGGCATGGATGTAGTTTCATAAAAGTCCACACTAGAATGAAGCACCAAATGGTTTGTTACTTCTCATAGTCAATGTAACAGTCATAACTTGAAAAAAAACTAGCAGACGGCTTGTATTCGTGAGAGAATCAGCTGAGAATGTCAAATCCGAGTTAACTCAGGCGTTGCAGTTGCCTTAACAAAAGCATTACATTGTAGTTAAGGGGTTAAGGGTCCCCTAAACCTAAAATACCCCCATTGCAGCATACCTGCGTACTCAGCAAATTTCAAAATCAATAATAATATCAAATAATCTATAATATATCTAATATCTATAATATCAAGTTTCATCCAAAAATGTGGATTCATAAGTGAAATATTAATTGTTCCTTATCCTCCTTAGATTAACTTTGGAGCCCCAAAATACAACGTACTGTGTTTAGATTTTTTAATATCTCGGTAACCGTTGGAGAAAACTTTAAGGAACTAAATTGAGTAGTTTTTTATGCTGATTCTAATGGTGAAAGATAAAATTCAAACATTTTTTAAATTACATATGATAAGCACAAAAAACCCAATTTTTATACTCCAATACTAATCTTATGAAAAAAAGAACCTGCTTGGGATGAGACCTTTGAACCTGCAGGACACAGAGGTAAATCTGCTGGATGAGGTCAAGTACTTGGGTGTGGTTTGACAAGACACTGGGGTGGGAACCGCAGCTGCAAAAGGGAAATTGACTAAGGTAAGTGGTCACTTATGACTTGCAGACGAATGGTTGGTACAACATGAGGACTGCACCTTAGGCTTTTGCACTGGCTGTAAAGACAAACTTCGATTTAGCGGTGCGGGGGCTTGCGGCAGTAGAGAAGATACTAGCTGACCCGGCGAACTTCGTAACACCTATCACTAAATACATATTACTTAAAAATTGGCCATATTCTGAAATCAAATTGCGTTACAGTTTCGTTGTGTCAATTAGATATTGGGTCTAGGCATAAGCTTAATAGGTGATAAAAATACTGAAATGATAAGACATATTAATAAAATTCCCACAAAACAAATAAATCTAAGTGAGTGGGTTGATTCACAATTATCTAATCCAACATCCAAACCTAACCTAACTGCAATACGGCTTTGATAGGACAGCTCAAATTTTCTGAATAACATCATTGTTTATACTCGCATAATTCATTGATTCCACTCCCACAAAACAAAATAACAACTAATAATTCCACTGGGACAAATAAACCAATCAGTAATCTATAGCTCAAATATTTGCTTTAAACAAACACAAAAATTTGCTGAAAAATGAGGCACAATAACATAACTCTCTTATGTTATTGTTATTGGTGGACTGGTGAAAATAAAGCAACACAAAATCAGCTGTTTATAAAATACTAGTTGACCCGGCGAACTTCGTAACGCCTGTCAGTAAATAAAGTTAACTTTAAGATTGGCCATATGCTGAAGTCGAATAGCATTACGCCTTCATTGTGAAAGGTTATATATTCTGGGTCGCGGCATAATGAATAACAATAAGACATATTAATAACATTCCCATAAAACAAATAAATCTGAGTGGATTATTTCACAATTTTCAAATCCAATCCAAACTCAAACCAAACGTAACCAAATCCCAAGACCCTATAACGCTTCATAAGGTTGTGATCTATAAATTTATGCTAAAAAACATAGTTTATGTGTTTAGAATGGATTAGATTATTGAAAATATTTATCATCGCAGCTAACCTGCATACTCTTTTCCCATGTAAATCATATAGAGAATAGGCAAACCCTTTTATTTAAGGACAAATGTTGATGAAATTTGGTATACATGGCCAAAAAAATTGTTTATGCTAGAGATGCCTACTTTCAGCGTAAGTCACAGCAGCAAACCTGCATAATCTTTTGTTAATCTTATGAAATTAGGCAAATAACTCTCAAATTGGTAACACAAACATGTGTTAATAAAATGTTATAAATATTATTGTTATATTATTGATTTTGAAATGTGCTGAGTACCCAGGTCTGTAGGACTGAGGTATTTATTTTCTCCCTTATACAGAGTATACGGAGGAAGTATTGGTTTTGTCTAAGTGTTATAATTAAAAAAAACAAATTTCTGAAAATCTGTTTTTATCGGTTTCGATTTTGATACAATTTGATCGGTGATCTTCAAGTATTATGGTGCTGACGACCAATGGTTTCGGACTTAAAAGTCCATTATCAAGTCAGAATACCAATAGTAAGTAATAAAATTTATACTCAACACTGACGTAGTGATGAATCGTCTAAAACACACACTTTGGAATACAAAAAAATAAATCGAAACATAAAATAAATTTAATTTGGCCAAACTATAACAAATGTTTTTTGGCCAAATTTTTACATGAAGGGTGAGTCATGACTGACTCACCGTTCGAGAGTCATGACTCATTGACTCATCGAGAGTCCATGAGTCATTACTCACCGTTAGCCGGCTTCGTCACACTCTCACCCTAAATTTATAATTTGGCCAAATTAAATGAATTTTATACATCAATGTTTCCGTGTGTGTAAGTGTTTTGAAGATGACTCATCACTACGTCAGTATTGAGGATAAATTTTATTACTTACTATTGGTATTCTGACCTGCTAATGAACTTTAAGTCCGCAACCATTGGTCGTCAGCACCATAATAATTGGAGATCACCGACAGTAATACAGGTATTTACTTTTAATTTAAGTAAAACAGTGATCTGTAGGCTACAATGATCAAAATAATAGTTAGCTGTATATCTGTAAAACTAATGGTCCAAAGGTTATATGGGCTTTTATGGCAAAAATCTAATTTTTTAAATTTTGTTGCAAAACAACACTTTTATAAAATAACTTGGAGTGAGTAGATGCTATTTATTTCGGTTTAAAATTGTTAAGGTATCAATGAGAACTAATTAAGAATTGAAGATGTTTGAAAACGAATAAATATAAAAATTAATTACTGAACAAACTGATTAATTTTGTATTAGTTTCATTGATATAGTGATGTAATGTTTATTGAGATAATGAAGTAGCTTCGTGATTATGTTCACAAAGTGTAAATATATCATGACCTAATTATATATATTTAGAGATAACTGTGTGTCCAGACACTGGTGAGCCTGATAGCGTCAAGTGAGCACGGCCTATTGGTGCAGGACTCTCGTGGGACCAGCCAGGAGTTTGTGTCTCTATTGGCTGTTGACACACCACATTACATCGTGCTCCGCAAGCCTGCCAACCAGCAGGTATCCATAGATATAGATATACTGTAGTACTGTAAAGATATCTGTCTCAAGTATGCACAAATATGAATAAAATGAAACGGAAAATTTCAAAACGTTATTCAATGTTGAGACTAGACAATTGCCTATAGTTCTAAAATACCCCCATCGCAGCAGACCGGCGTACTCAGGGAATTTCCAAATCAATAATATAATAATAATAATTTTTCATATGTAATTTGAAAAATTGTTAGATTTTGTCTTTCACCATTAAAATTAGCTTAAAAAACTACACAATTTAGTTCCTTAAAGTTTTCTCTATCTCCAACGGGTACCGAGATATAAAAAATCTAAACACAGTACGTTGTATTTTGAGGCTCCAATGTTAATCTTATGGAGGATAAGGAAAAATTAATACCCCTGTCGCAGCAGACCTGCGTACTCAGCGAATTTACAAATCAATAACATAATAATAATAATATATGACAAGTTTTATAAAAATCTGTCCATGAACATGAGAATTATTTGCCTATTTTCCATAAGATTAACATGGGAAAGAGTGTGCAGGTTAGCTGCTGTGAGGAACACTGAAAGTAGTCATTTCTACCATAAATAATTATACCAAGTTTCATCAACATCTGTCCATAAATAAAGGAGTTTGCCTATTCCCTATATGATTAATATGGGATAAAAGTATGCAGGTTTGCTGCCATGATAAACACATAAACTATGATTTTTAAGCATAAAAGGATAGATCTCAACCACATGAAGTTAAATATCAAGTTTCATAAAAAAATATTGATTAATATGGGAAACATTAATTTTTCCCTATCCTCCATAAGATTAACATTGGAGCCCCTCAATACAACGTACTGTGTTCAGATTTTTTAATATCTCGGTAACCGTTGGAGATAGAGAAAAACTTTAAGGAACTTAATTGTGTAGTTTTTTAAGCTGATTCTAATGGTGAAATATAAAATTTTAAATTTTTAAAAATTACATGGGAAAAACGCAAAAAACCCTATTTTGGGGTACAAAACCCCCCCAAAATACCCGTTCCTATTGACCGATATGTCTGGTTTACGAACTCGTCCGAGAATTTGTAGAAATACACGTTTCTACCAAATTTGGTCGCGATCTGACCATTTTTACGAGAGTTATCGTGTTCACAGACACACACACATATATATATATATATATATATATATATAAAAATTTTAACGACTATTGTTTTTGGTCTCTGGGCACCTAAAGAAGAAAAAATAACATGGTCCGGGGCTTAACTCTTGCCATGAGACCTACGGTAATAGCTACTTCCCTATGGGAAATTCGCTAAAAGGAAAATTAAAGGCTTATTTCATAAAATAATCTTGAAACCTACCCATTGACAAAGGCCTGGGTTCTGGGCAGATATCAGAACACCATTAGACATACTGCATAGCAAGAGATGAAACCATATTTTAAAAATCGCTAAAATTTATTGCAAGTAAGGTACATTACCATGCACTTGCTTGAAATAAAAATCTCTATAGCCTATTTTGTCAGTCAGTAAAATCAAATTATGCTTCAGTTTGTACTTGTTTGAGTTTGCACTTGGAAGGATTTTCAATAGACTTCCATTTTGAAACACTTTTAGGACAAGACGCACAACTGATTAATTGCACTAGCTCATATTGAGGATGGGAGTGCCATGTGGCAGCTGTTTTACCCTTAACTGTATGATAAAGTCACTAAACAGCTCTTCTTTAAATATTTAATATAAAAAAAATACCCCCGTAGCAGCAGACCTGCGTACTCAGCGAATTTTCAACTCAATAATATAATAATAATAATAATATTTGAGAAGTTTGGTCAAAATCTGTGGATAAACTTGAGAATTATTTGCCTATTCTCCATAAGATTAATATGGAAAGGAGTGTGCAGGTTTGCTGCTGTGAGGAACACTGAGAGTAGGCATTTATACCATCAAACATTTTTATTTTTAACATTCATACCAACTTTCATCAACATCTGTCCATAAATAAAGTTGTTTGCCTATTCTCCTTATGATTAACATGGGAAAAGAGTATGCAGGTTTGCTGCCATGATAAACACATAAACTATGATTTTTAAGCATAAATGGATGAACCTCAACCACATGAAGCTAAATATAAAGTTTTATCCAAAAATATTGGTTAAAAGTCATTTATTAGCGAATTTCCCATAGGGAAGAAGCTATTAGGTCTCATGGCAAGAGTTAAGCCCGGGACCATGTTATTTTTTCTTCTTTAGGTGCCCAGAGACCAAAAACAATAGTGGTTTAATATATGTATATATATATATATATGTATATATATGTATATATATATATATGTATATATATATATAATAAACACTATTGTTTATATATATATAAACATATAATATATAACTATAACATATAATATATATATATATATATATATATATATATATATATCTTGATGTTTGTAGAAATGTGTCAAATGACTTAATACAAGTGATCATACTCAGTGATCTGGAGGCTACAATGGTCTGAAAAAGCGTTTAAGTGAATCTAAAGCATACACTAGTGGTAAAACAGCGAACTCCATACGTTAGTTCTAGTTTTAGCTCTTAGATGGTTGTAAGATGGCTAACAAATTCATTAAATCGTTGACAGATACCTATATCTGCATCTGCCATCGACACGTGTGTGTCGTCGATCGCCACTTGGAGATTTCACTTTCTGAACAATCTTCGAACATCAATAATTATTAAGTTTCTTCTTCTTTGTGCTTTATTATTACTGCCAAACTTTGCCATGAAGGAACATTCATGAAACGTTAATAAGTCTGCAGATATTGTTAAATTGTACTTTACATGCCCTTAAATGGTATTTGTTTAATGTGAATTTTTTATTAATAATTTTGGCATTAATTTAACTCAATCAACAATACGGCTGTGTATTGAAACATTACAGAACATATCAGTGGAGAGGATTCTGATGCGGGATTTTGAAGGACTTGAAAACTGTGACGCAGCTACTCGCAGTGCTGTCATCAAATTCAGCTTCAGCCTCATCATTGGCGATGTTGACCATGCGTTCAAGGCTATTCACAACATCCACAGGTAAACCACGTATGAAATTAGGAATGGTTGAACATATTAAAGAAAGCTCATATACTTGCTTCCCTGAGGAACTTTGAGAATGAACATTGAATGACCAATGCTTCTCTTGGTGTCAAATGTGATGATTCATTTAGTAAATCACACATTTATTTTAGGGATGTGGTGTATGCTACCACTATTTTAAAGTCTGCACCAGTTCCAAAACTGGGGCAAAATTGATTTTCGGTTTTCAAGCTGGGGTCAAAAATGTTTTGTTACATCAATTTATGTCCTTTTTCAGTTCAATATTTGTGAGAAAATGTAGTTTTTAGTAAATCATTGTGTTGCCAAAATACTACCAAAGGAAAACATTTTACTAAATGTAAAATATGGCATATTTTTGGATCAATTCGTTGCTACTGTCTTCTTGATCAAGTAATATTGCTTCCACATTTGGCATCTCCTAAAAACCGAAAAACATTACGAATTGTAGGACCTATTTTTTCTTCAAAAGTTAAGTCATCACTCAACGAATTTCCTTCTTAATAATATGGCAATAATAATACAAGTATATAACAAATTGACCTGTTATAATATATTATAATATATTATGTTATATATTGACCTGCCGTAACATTAACAAGGGAAAGAGTATGCAGGTTTGCTGCTTTGAGAAACACTGAAAGTAGGCATTTTTACCATAAACTATTTTTATTTTGACCATATACCAAGTTTTATCATTAACAAAGGAGTTTGCCTATTTTCCATAAGATTAACTTGGGAAAGAGTATGCAGGTTCGCTGCTATGAGGAACAAATAAACTAGGATTTTTTTGTATAAACATATTGATCCCAACCAAATGAAGCTAAATACCAAGTTTCATCCAACACTATTGGTTAATAAGGGAAATATTAATTTTTCCTTATCCTTCATAAGATTAGCATTGGAGCCCCTAAATATAATGTACTGTGTTTAGATTTTTTAATATCTCGGTAACTGTTGGAGATAGAGAAAAACTTTGAGGAACTAAATTTTGTAGTTTTTGAGCTGATTCTAATGGTGAAAGATAAAATTTGAAAATTTTAAAAATTATATGGGAAAAATGCAAAAAACCTATTTTTTGGGTACAAAACTCCCCCAAACTACCCGGTCCGATTGACCAATATGTCTGGTTTACAAACTCATCCGAGCAAACATAGGAATACACGTCTCTACCAAATTTGGTCTCGATCGGACCATTTTCACGACAGTTATCGTGTTCTTAGACACACATGTATACAGTAAATACATAATAATTATATATCTTGATGTTTGTAGAAATGTGTCAAATGACTTAATACATTGACTTAATACATATTTTCCCAAATGTTTGAAAACGTTTATGTATTTATTAAACGAAAATTCGCATAACTTTTCATTTTCATATTTCATTTATTCTATCAAACCAGTTGAATAATTTTATATATATATATATATGTACAGTAGAACTCCAATTATCCAAACTCCGACTTGTATGTACATTTTATTTATATTTAAAACATGTGAAAATATCACATGAAAATATGTTTCTTACATTTAATTCAATAAAAAAATAGTGCAATATCAAAACGTAGCTTTTTTTCTCTCTAATGGCAATTTTTTTTTTTAAACTCCAATTATCCGAATATTTGATTATCCGAATGGGTCCCGATCCCCATTAATTCCTATAATTGGAGTTCTACTGTATATATATATATATATATATATATATATATATATACACATATATATATGTATATATATAATTATTCAACTTGTTTGATAGAATAAATGAAAAATGAAAATGAAAAGTTATGCGAATTTTCGTTTAATAAATATATAAACGTTTTCAAGCATTTGAGAAAATAGAAATGAGAACAATAAACAATAATAAACAGAGACTAAATAATTAAACAGGTGATTGATTGTCTTAACAGTAAATTTAAATATAGAACATATGATTTGGTTACATTTTAAAATAAATATAGAGGTTTATACATGTAATTTATAAATGTTATTTTCAATTGAGTTGAATCGTTTTTTATCAAATTATCTTAAATTTAAACCAGATGGAAATTTTGATTTTAGAACCAACTGGTGTGCCAATTCATAATTTCTTAAAATTAGTTGGTTACTTTTTGCATTTTGATGTGGTTTAATTTTGTGAAGGGCTTTAAGCTCATAGCAGCCTTCACAATTTTGGTTGTGGTGAGAAGCATGATTATAAATAGGTTTTCTTTGATCTTCATGTACCACATCAAAACAATGGCCAGTCATACGAACTCGAAGTGAATTCGATGTTTGACTAATATAGTCTTTTGGACAATGTTTACACGATAGTTGGTAAATCACATTGTGGGTTTCACACGTTGACTTTCCAACTATTGGATAAACTTTGTCAGTCACACTGCTTTTGAATTCAGTGGAATTACACATAATTTTGCAAATGCCACAAAAACGCAAAAATGCAAATGGTCAGACAACGGAGAAACAGGATGTCCATTGCCGAAGCAACTTGCTGCTCAAAATACGTCAACGCACTTTCAACAGCTTTCAGTCCCTCGCTGTGACTCACTTTTATTTCAGTAGGCTTGCTTTTATCCTCTTCATTAGATTCTCCAATGCTTTCTTCATTGTCTTCTTTTCCTTTTACAACTTCAACAATTTCCAATCCTAAAGAATGTTTGCTCCAGTGTCCTGCTCCATCCATTCTGTTACGTCACAGTCATTGGCATCTCCACAACCGAACCTGTCTTATTAAGTCCACTAGGTCAGAATCCTCTTCATCAGGTTTGTCAGCAAACTCATTTCCTTCATTGTCCAGTAGTTTTCTCCAGGAACGCACCAACGTAATAGGACGTAATTCACGCCATGTATCTGCAAGCCATCCAATGACATCTAATAAGTCAATTTTTTCAATTTTTTCACCAAATCTTGATCATCTGCAACGGCCAAAATATGTGACAGCAGCTTGCGGCGGTATATCTTCTTTAAAGCCGCTAAAACCCCCTGGTCCATAGGCTGGCAGAGTGCAGTCACATTGGGGGGCAGAAACATGGTCTTTATATCACCATCTTGTAACTCATCTGCGTCTGGATGTGAAGAGGCTAAGATAAGAAGTGCTTTTCTTGGGAGGTTTTTCAGTTTCATGTGTCTTTCAACTGCAGGTACGAAACTATGGTAAAACCACTCTTTAAAGATTACTCCATCCATCCATGCATTTGACACAGGAAGACTGGTTACATCAATATGTTTAAAGGCACGTGGCTTTTTAGCTTTACCAATAAGACACAGTTTTAGCTTATCATTCCCTGTTGCATTACAGCAGGCCAAGACGGTAACACGTTCTTTGCTTCTCTTGTACCCAGGAGCAGAAGCTTCATGTTTCGAAGCTAGGCTTTTATTTGGCAAGAGTCTAAAATTCAACCCTGTTTCATCGCAATTGTAAATTTGGTTGCCTGTCAAATCTTCACTTTCAATAAGCTGTTGAAATTGGTCTTTGAATTTTAAAAAACCTGTCATGTCCCCAGAAAGTTTTTCACCACATACAGTAAGTTGCCTGACACCGAAACGCTTCTTCCACCTGTCAAGCCAACCGATACTTGCTACAAATTCTGGATCTCCTTCCTTTTTACACAGCTCATACAATTTTATTGCTTTTTCTTGCAATATCGGTCCTGAAATTGGGGTTCCTTTTTCTCTAACATGACGAAACCATAGGTACAGTGCCTCACTTACTTCATTGAATTCACTTTCTTTCATATTTTTTCTTTCTTTTAATGTTTCACTGCAAATTCGCTTAGCACACCACGCTTCTATTTCTGTTCTTTTTCTTTTCCAGTCCCCGATTGTACTTTTGCCGACCCCGAAATCCATAGCCACCTTGCTTGCACTTTCTCCTTTGTCCAGTCACTTTAATGCACACCACTTCTGTTCCATTGATAAGTTAATTTGTTTTCTTTTAGATGTAGTTGCCATGATGTGTTAACAATACTAACACAGCACAATCCACTAACTCCCAACAACAGTACATAAACGTTGTGCGACGCACTGACTTGTATGTAGCAGACCACTGTCATGCGCACTCTACACTGGTTTGCGCTCGACTGAGGACTGGACTGGACTGAGAATGCAAGAGCGAGACTGACTCAGGAATATGGCGGCCGGCAACTGTGACGGGAGGGGGAAATAACCGTCCCGTAACAATTGACGCTTAAGGTCAATGCCCGCTTGCACGGAGAATACCCTCGTAGATTCAATATTATCGCATTCACATAGTATTTTGGTTTTACAAGGTCAAAATAATTTAATTTTTTACATTTAAATTTTTTTCCATTTTAAACCTCTGTGCGGCCGAGTTATCCGGACTGCCGAGTTATCGAGGGCCGAGTTTGCAAGAATCTACTGTGTATATATATATATATATATATATATATATATATAATGGACTTTGGGCACCTAAGGACGAAAAAATAACGCACTTAAGTCTTGCCATGAGACCTACGGTAATAGCTTCTTCCCTATGGGAAATTCGCTAATAGAAAAATTAACTACAATGTCTTATTTAATCATATTGAAGAGATAAAGGCAAGAAGTGTAGATGAGTGCGGAAAGGTTAAGGGTCAGCAGGTGGGGATTGGTTAGTTCACTGCTTCCTCAGTCAGTCGGAGTCTATCACCAGATGGCACAGCCACAAAATAATCTGTAAATTTATATTTTTGTACTATACTGTTTTTGACGAATAATCAAGATTAAATAAATGTTTTTGAACGATGTGAAGACGGAACTCTGATAACATTCCAAAATACATTTATCATACAAAAGAGTAGAACTAGAACTGTTGATGGAAAATAAGGTATGTAACCTAGATATATTAAATTTATAGTTTAACGTATACGTAGGTACTAAGGTATCGATATTTTAACATCGGTTCTCTGCACTGATAATTTTACCAAGAACTCATGGTACAAAGAACTTACTTCAGGTACATCCCTAATTTATTTAAATGAATGTCAAGTATCTAGTTGCTGTTCAGTGTTCCAGTGTGGACCAGCCTGGCGCGCATGTGTGTGAAGGCCCAAAGACTGGACGTGGCGCGTGTTTGCCTTGGTAACATGAAAGATGCACGTGGTGTGGCAGCGTTGCGGCTAGCTGAGGTGCACCCTGAGGTAGAAGCACGTGTGGCCGCATTAGCAGTGCACCTGGGGATGCTGGTCAGTGGCCTCTAAAAAACAGTAAAGTGGTCAGTGGAGTAAAACAAAATATAGGTTTAAGTAGTCTATCTGCTATAATTTTACAATTTGAGCTATTAGCCAATTTCCCATAGGAAATTGTGTTGAAATTTCGCTGTGTTTCCGAGGACATTTTTAGTGTCCTCGGATACAAATATCCTTATATTCTTCTATATCGTCCCATTTCTTGTTGTTTCATGCAAAAAAATCATTTCCGAAAAATGTCCTCAGATCCCTACCCTGGGGCGGATCGCTAGTTCAGCGTTTTGCCGCTTGGTGCGCTGTGATCGTAGAAATAACGCACTGTGTGTTTCCAACCACTCCTCCCGCAGGATCCGAGGATGCCCGTCCGGCATTCTTACATACACAACATGTGTTTTCAATTTGACTTTCCACGCATTATCCGAAGACTCGACGTATCTACTTTTATTTCCCGCATTGCCAATTCTATCCCCTGTTGTCAAGTGATCTTGGCCGCATGTTCATCTCATCTAACTGTGGAATGAGCGATGTCTCCTCCTTCGTGTGTTTGGTGTACGTTAAAGGGGTTGTATCCAAGGACACTTTTGTTTCTATTATCTTTTTATATTTTTAAATGTTATACGGTAAAGGAGTGTCCTTAGGTTGTATTTGTGATTTCATTAACGTTTAGAATTTTTCTTTCGGAGTAATAGAAAATGTTTAAAGGATTGTTATATTATTGATTTGGAAATTCACTGAGTACGCAGGTCTGCTGCGACAGGGGTATTTTTACTTCTAATGTCTGCAGTAAGCCAATTTTTATTATTGTTTTTAAAAGTGAATAAAGTTTTAAAAAAGGCTTGATTGTAAAGGTAATACAAATTATTGTAAAACAAATTATATTTCATACATATTTTTTACGTATCTCCTTTTTAACGTGCTCGTTGCAAAGCGTTATCAACAAGATGCTTGATAACTACATTTTACATGTATAAGATGTACTCCCACATAATCCTAAGATCTTGTGGAGTTTTGTGTCTTTGATTAGTGGAAGTAGTGCCAGTTGTTCCTCTTCAATGACAAGGAATGGGGACTTCTACGTTGATGACAAGGAGAAATGTGTATTTGCCAGATTTTTCTCCTCAGTGTTTGAACCTCCTTTAGACCTCCCTCTTCAGAGTTCATATTCCAATAACAATTGTTTATCTTGTTGTGTGTTCTCATTTGATGAAGTTTATAAGCCTTTGGCTAGTCTGGATGTGATTAACCCATTCCTGTCGGGCAGAACGGTCGATGCCTGAGACCCTCCGGTCTGAACAAAAACCGAGCCTTGTTTACTACGACTGTGCGTTACAATTAGTGTGAAAGAATTAACAGTAACTTCATGAATTATACATTTTGATTTCTATGCCCTGTTCCTTATACCCTTTAACTGTGTATACAATCACTTTTAGCAAGAAAAAATTATTACTGTACTTTTTCACCAGTTCCAAGGTGTAGACTTAGAAACAAGCAGGTACTGTTGTTTCGTCAAATATTTATTATTATTATATTATTTTCAAAAGATTCCTTTATTTTACTTGGCAGATCTACTTCTAGTTACCTGCAATAATAATCATTATTACTGCATGATCATCAATAAATACAATCGCTGAACAAATTGTATAAACGAGAAAATAATTTATTTAAATGAGAAATGGACTAGAACACCTAACAGCGGAAAAAAGATCTATGACGAAATATAAGCAGGCAACACACATTGTTTACTCACCGTGGCCCGCGCTGCGGTACGCACGGTGCATGTCATTAGACATCTGTCTAGCAAAGCACGTGGACGTGCAGTGTACGTCATTAGACAGGAATGGGTTAAGGGTTGTGGACCTGACTTAATCCCACCTATTTTGCTGAGATATGCAGATCCATTCATGGTCAGCTCCTGCTTTGGTTCAAAAGCTACCTTCAAGACCGTGAGCTAATAGTCAAGTATGGATCTGAAACTTCAAAAGTCTTCACAGCTCCTTCAGGTGTACCCCAAGGCTCTCACCTTGGCTCTGTTTCATTCAATGTCTGTGTGAATGACCTTTCAAGTGCATTAAAATCCCATCACACCATCTTTGCTGATGACATCAAATAGTATTCCACCATCTCATCTATAGATCTGTGATGCACTACAATATGATCTATTGCTGGTGGAATCTTGGTATGATGCTAATGGTATGAGGCTGAACACGAATAAGTGCAAGTCCATTACTTTGCACAAAATTATGTCACCTGTAGTTTTTTCTTACCAGCTCAATGGGACTGAAATTGTGAGGGTGAAAGAGGTCAATGATTTAGGTGTAATTTTTTCATTTTCTCTTAACCCTGCACCTCATATTGCATGGTCTTGTACTAAAGCCAACAGGAATTTTGGACTTATCTTCAGGATCACGCTTCATTCGTCAGCTTGCTGTATTGAGAACTGTATATTTATCATACGTTTGTCCTCATCTTGAGTATGCTTACATAATTTGGTGTCCCCAACAAAGATACCTTGTGGACATTTTTGACAAAATCAGATTTGATTTCTCCAAATGGTGGGCGTTTGTCTTAATTTGCGCTTTCTTGAAGTCCCCGTTGACATGTTGGCCGCTCAACGTCTTCTTTCATGGAGACCAGAAGAGACATACAAGATGTCATTTTCCTATCGATCGATAAGATCGTTAACGGATTCATCAACTGCCCTGCTTTCCGGAGAAGGTTGACTTCTGCATACCCTCTCGCACCAGATCTGTTGAGCTCTTCGCTAGACACCATCATGGAACTAAATATGAACAAAATGGCCTAATGTCTCGCATTCAGATGAAGGCTAATTTGCTCTCTCCTGAAGTTTATCTCTGTTTTTCTACTGCTTCGACTAACAAAAGAAGTCTCCTGATGGCCAACACCAATGATTAAGATACTTTTTTGCCTTTATTTATCTACATATATATATTACCTGCAGGTTTTCATATTTATATATTTACATTTATATACACTATTTATTTATATATCTACATGTGTTTATGTTCGTGCATATATATATATATATATATAAAACCATCTTTGACAGTTTCTAGTTTATTGTTGTTATTATTTCCATATATTTAATTATTGTTATTGATGTTCATTTTTGCATTGTCTTGATTAATTATTAAGTTACTGCTTTTACTTCACACTTTGTGTTTATTGTACTCAAGTATTTATGACATATTTTTCCCCCTGTAGAAAGATATCGGCATGAGAATCTATTTATTGCACAGACGGCTCAATGGTAGGGATCCCCCGAGTTCGTTTTAGCAGTAACAGGGGCTGCACTAAAACAACAATAAATTTGGGTCTGACTCAGGTAAATGATTTGCATAAAATATAAAATCCAATATTAGAGCCGCCTCTTCATTACCAGACCAAGTCAGAGCCAAAAATTCCTCGCCCATTAGGCCAATCATGACAAAGGGCCTTGCGTCCACAGGGGGCACTCCGTAGTCCAAATTGGCAACCTAGGTGTTTATTTTCCCGAGCCACTCTGCCCACTCTGTGGAGGTTGTTCATTGTGGCTTCCCCCGCTCAGATGACCTCCCGTTGACTGAGCTGGTTTTCCGTTTCCCGCCTTGCATCCACACTAAGTTAACGTCATGCCGGGTACCGCACCCATAGCACTTGACTATCCTCGGCTTCCTACACCCTCTAGCCATGTGGCCTACCTCTTGGCACCGACAACACCGCATGCTGGTTGAGGTGTCACATCCACTACTAGCCAGTGAGGACCAATTCTGCCGAGATCGATAAGAACCCAACTGCTGTCCACTTATCTTGGCAGGAACTTGTCGATTCCGTGGCAAGGGGTCTCTTCGTGCACTAGAGTGTTGGTTGTTCACCACTGCTGCCTCAAACTTCTTATCATCCCTTCTCTTATGGACGTACGCGGTCTGCTGAACAGCGCATAAAATATAAAATCCAATATTATAGCCGCCTCATCATTACCAGACCCGGGGTGGTATTAAAATGAGTGTGCACGTCACTAATTGCCTGTAATGCGGGACGGAACGTGGCGTCGTTTCTTAAGACGTGCCCACACAGGAACGCTACGTAATGGCCTATCAGCAGGACACATCCAGACCGACCATCAACACAATGAATAATCTAATAAATTAATTCAGGAATATCTGGTCTCTCTCCACCGGCCACCAAATTATATTTCCTTAAATTGAACTAATAAATAATTAATATGTTCACTGGGTCGACCGGGTCTACACGGATCATCCACGCGAGCGTTTTTAGTGCCTGTCCGGTGATATATATATATAATTTAAATAAATACCCCATAACGTCATCAGGTTGTCAAATTATGGACTTATCACGGTGCCAGGCTTAACTATTACCATGCAGGTCTTGTGAACAGCTCACTTTTCCCTAGGAAATTTTATAATAATACATTGTAACAAAAAGAATGAATAATAACAACAAATAACAATATTAAACACATAAAAAAAATTAATCTCAACTTACATTTAATATTAACACTGAAAATAATATCCTAGAATTTCTAAATTTATCAGCTTAAATATTAGTCATTTAAATCTCATTAATTTTGTAGTAGTCCTTTCTTATCAACAATTGTTTAATCTGAACTGTGTTTGACAGGTTTAACTTGTGTTTGTTGTTTGACTTCATGTAGTTTATTATATAATTTGATACCAATGTAATAAATATCTTCTTCTAAAGAAAAAGTCGGTATAGGAGGAGAGCTTTTTCTGTTTCTAGTATTGTATTTATGGCCAGGTTTCTCTTTAGAGTCCCGCTTCAAATTATCTCTTGCACCTGACAAAGCACTTTGTAAATATATAGGCTAGGTTCTGTGAGTATTTATAATTTTTCGAAAATTCCTTTGCATAAAACTCCTGAAGTGGCTACAATGTTATTATCCTCAGTATTTTCTTTTGTATTTTTTATACGTCTTTAATAAATGCAGTACGGATGTATCCACTAATACGGATGTTTTCATGAAAATCATGTTAGGTTATTCTATTTTTCTTAAAACTTTACAATCCTTAAATCAACACCAAGTTCACTTTGAGGGTTTCTGCTGTATGTGCAAATGAAAACTGGCCAAAAACTAATTAACTAAACTGCCATCAATGACTTGGGTATATGGGTTTCCTGACATTAGTAAATTTGTGCCAAAATCATGTATGCTACTCTGATATGGTGGCAGGAGGAGGCGGAGAAGCTTTATGTGGAGAGTGGCCGCTGGGATTTGCTCAACAAGCTGCTGCAAGCCCAAGGCAAGTGGCCGGATGCTGTCAAGTTGGCGGAGGACAAGGATCGGATACACCTGCGCCACACATGCCACTGGTCTGCTGTAGATATTAACCCTAGATCTAGCAAGAGCCTAAACTAAACTCGTATTATGAATGAATATTTATATGCCAACAAAAAAGCAGCACATTTTACATCATAAGAACGATGAGATTCTAAGTTTTTATTGTCATACATAAAACATTATTAAACTGTATATTGTACCTAGTAAAAAATTCATGAAACTGATAAAACTTCTGAGTAATGGCGACTACTCAATTCTAGGTTCAAATGTACCTAAACAGGGTATTTTTGTCATTGGAAGTTCAAATTTGTACCATTAAACAGCTGGTTTTAAGGACAACAGAAGTCTATGTATTGATTATTGCTTAGTGGATTTTTATCTGAGCTATGAATTATTTTGTAAAATCTGTTAAGACTTATACACACAAAAATTTGTGTTAAGAGTTTTTTTTCTAACAAAGCTATATGAATAGTAATAATATTCCTAGAATAATGGAATATTTTAAATTAAAAAATAGGAGAGTTTACTTCCCACTGCACAGTAAAAAGCAGTATTTGTATGGAACGATGTTTAATAACTAAAACAATTTGTTTATTGCAGGAGCTTGATATAGGCACTAGCTATTCAGCTGTTTTTGTATATGTTTGTTAACTTTTTTTCTTTTTGTTGTGTAAACTTTTCCATTATTGTAAATATATAGAAGAAAATATTTTTAAAAATTTACTCTTTTTTAAACCTATTTGAAGTTTTTTATGTGTTTGTAATTTTGATTTTAAATTTGTAAACATAAAAACAATAATTAATTGTAAGCTAAAAGATTTCAGAACATTATTGGACTTAACTAAACTGACTGTTTATTCTACCTAAAAATTGTATACAACCACAATTTACACAATATTTTTAACAATTTGTATATCTCTAATTTTTGTTGGGGGGATTTGCACAATCTAGACAATGCAGTGACTCATCACTTTTTCACATAGACAGTTGCAATCATAATGTTGCGTCTATTTGCTACATGCTATGCTCAGGGTAGCTCCCAGATACAGTGCATTTCATTAAAAATGGCAGTGACGGTTAAAAGAGTGACAGTTAATCGGGTTTCTACTGTATAACATAATTCAGTTGGCACTCAGTCCAACAGTAATTCAAAGCTATATAAGTCATTGATGTATCTGATTATATTTTAGTATTAAAAAAAAAAAATAAGTTTTGAATGGAATATTGTACAGCCACCAAATGGAATAAATTAATAAGGATAGTAAACTAGGACATGCAAGACATACATATTTCTTGGAAAAGCCAAAAACCTCCAAATCCAGACGTAGGCCACCTCAAGAAACACCCTAAAGAATATGGACGTTGGAACCCAATGTCCCCAGACTCCTCTGTACAGGGCAAGAGGCTACCTTGGGTAGCCCTCACTCTTTTGTTTGACAGTTCACACCCCCACTAAACACACCCGTAGTGCATGCCAAAGAAGCATAGTCAATATTCAATGAGGCCTTTATTCAAAATATACAGTTATTACATGAATGGTGTCAAGTCAACAAACAATATTAAATAAAAATAATAATTTCTTGATTAAAAAAACTGGAAAAACTGGTCGAGAGACCAGTTAAAAACTTAATCATGCAATTATTTGGATTAAAGAATTTGTTATAAACAAGGCTGAAAACAACAATTTACACAGTTAAAATTATAACTCTTTATTAAATTGACTCTATATTTGAATGTAAACTAATTGTTTAACTCCTATTTTGGAAACAAACTACTGTAAAATGAACTAAAAAATGGAGAAAAGTAACATATAATACTTTTACTTTACTTTACAAGATCAAGAAGTTTGAAAGTTAGTCAAAGCATCGGCTGCATTTGGCACCATTCAGTATACAGTATTTATTCTCTTGCAACAAAATATCATAACTAAACTTAAATGTATTTAGCAAAATTTGTACTGTTATAGAGTGCATTGGTATAAACATAACTCAAACGTCCATGATTGTAACTCAAAAAAACATAGCGAAATTCTGAAATTGAAACCTAAAAACCAAAGAGAGGAATATAGTGAATACTGTTTTGACCAGCAGAGTAATGAACAAGAAACATGAAACACTTGATTTTGACATGTATATACAAACACATGTACAGAGTACAAACTGCATCTAACTGTAACCATAAAAATTAATCTATAGTTTTTCAAACGAGATTTTGGCCTGAATTAGGTCTCTCGGTTATTACAAAAGATTCTAAAACATCTAAGGATTTAAATTGTCACTTACATTAATCTGCTTTAAAAGATTGTTCTATAAATGAAGTAAGGAAGTTTTAATGTGTGATGTCGGCTGCCTTCTGCAACAGTTTCTTATTTTGTAGGTGATCTAACGTATTGCATTCCTTCTCAGTGAAAGCATGAGTCAACAGTCCACCGACGCTGGTGCACACTTGGTCTATCACAAAACTTTTGCTAATTATCGCTTAAAAAAATTATTTTTCTTACATTTATAAATATTTTGAGTTGGAAATTAATTTTTAAATCTTAATTTACGATGCAGAAACATGCATACATTTAAGATACAAAATCCTAGGGTCTCAGGGTATATTCAAATTAAAGAAGATTGCGTTATCTAAGTTCTACTGTAAATATACAAAAACAAGGGTTGTCTGTAAAGTAAGGTTCCCAGTGATTTTTCACAGTGAAAAACATGTTAATTTGAATAAACTTGTACATATTCGGAAAGTTCAGACTTTTCTCTATTTTTCTATGTAGCCGCCACCGAGGTCAGTGCATTTTTGCATACAGTGTACCAGCTTTTGAATGCCCGAGTCAAAGAAGTCTGCCGCCAATCCACGCAGATAGCTGAGAACCGCTTCTTCCAGCTCTTCTCGGCCACCGAAATGCATTCCACCCAGGTGTTTCTTCACGTCAGGGAAGAGGTTGTAGTCGCTGGGGGTTACGTCCTGGCTTTAGGGTGGGTTTTTGACGATACCCCATCCAAATTTAGCAATGCGGTGGCAACACACACCAACGGTCGAGCACACCGCTAACAGCCCTCCCCTCCCCCTTGGACAGCATACCCCTCCTCTTGTTTTGAATGGAACAGCGAAGTTTTTGCAGTAGCGGGCAGCGTTGATTGTTTCACTGGTGGGCAATAATTTGCACAACAATACGCCTTTCCTGTCCCAAAAGACGGTTGCCATGACTTTGCCGGCACTTGCATTTGCTTGAATTTTTACGGAACGCTCCTCATTATGGACGTCAGCACGCCTGTTCTTGAACTCCCTGCACCATTTGCGCGCATGTTGTAGCTCATACACTTTTCTCCATATAATTCACACAGCTGGGAATGAATTACCCTGGGCGGAAGGTTTTTGGCAGTCAAAATTCGAATCACTGAGCGCAGCTCACACCTTGCGGGGAAGCAATGGGGAGCTCCATCATGTACGGCTGCCAGGCCAAGACTGAGTGCCGCAGACACTTCATTTTGGTGGGGATTTGGAGTGAGGGAAACCAGGTACACAACAAAACTGTGTGAACCCCCGTCGCAGCACTATTATCGACTGCAGCTCTAAGGGAACCTTACTTTACGGACAACCCTCGTATTAACCAATTTGAGAGACAACCGTCAGCACTGACCATGACATAGCATGCTGTGTTTATCCAAGTGCCATTCCTCACTTGCTTATTCCATACACAGGTATGGGAAGCACCTGGAGACAGAGGGAGAGGTGGAGGCAGCTGCGGATATGTACAAGCGAGCTGACACGCACAAGCAGCAAGTCCTCCGGATGTTGCTGCACGATTACACAGCACTGGAGACGTACATCACAAAGTCTAATGACACGTCAGTAGCTATTGTTTTCATTGTCACAATACTATTTTTACTCTATACAAAATATTATAATACTCACATTTTTTTATCTGAACATTTTAAACTTTTAATACTTATCCTTAATTTCATTTTACTTTTATGTAATTTTTTCTTCATGAGTTTTATAGAAAAACTCAGACACCGATCAAGTATATTGTTGTAAAATGTTTCTGCCCATATAATTTAGATGAACACTCATATATCTATATTTGCAGAGCTTTGGTCAAATGGTGGGCCCAGTACATGGAGAGCACAGGAGACATGGAGGCTGCTATGAAGCACTACACAGAGGCTGGTGATCATCTCTCCATGGTGCGAGTCATGTGTTTTTTGGAGGACTATGATCGTGCAGCAGATATTGCCAACAGGTATAAAATTAATTAACTCTACCAAAACTTGAACAATCACTGATCAATCATTTGGAATTTTCTTGAAGTAATTTTAAATATTTTGTTCTTTTTTGGTTTAAAGAAACTTAAAATGTTACAATCTCATTTCAAAATCAAATTCCAGTGGAGTTTGGCATTTTGATGTGATTTCACAGGAAATTTTGTAGAGGTGGACAAGTAGAATAGTCAACTACTGAAGTGTCAACTCAGAGCACAGAAAAAAATGGTTAGTCAATAATATTGTGTGATTAGAGAGGTATGACAGCAATACAGATGATTGTAAGTGGATGAACAAAGAACAAATTATTTTATCCATGGATGGACATAGATTCAATTTTATATACTGTATAGAGAGATTGTATACATTGAATAAAGATTGATATTTTCCATTGAGGTTTTTGAGCTCTCTAGGCCTAAAACATGATTTTGGATTGTATTTTTTTTCTCACACTTTTATGATAACATATGGAGAAATTATTCTTTTTGTCAAACAGTGTGTTCTCATAATTCAGTTAACAACAATAAAAAAGAAAAAGAGGTAAATATATACATTAATAGAAAACCCCATGAACCAGTAAGAAATATTGGCGTTACAGTAGGATCAAATAAATTGTTTTGTTTTACTCAACAACAGTTCGGGAGATGGAGCCGCATGTTATCACTTGGCTCGACAGTATGAAAACATGGGTCGCATACCAGAAGCCATTCACTTCTTCACTCGAGCTACCGCCTACGCCAATGCCATCCGGATTTGTAAGGTGAGTTACTTTTAACACATTCACTGCAGGTGGCAACGATCATTGCTGCACCAGCCTCTCCACAGGTGTGCGTGGAAACGACCGTTGCCGCCATTCTATTGTTGATTAATAATCAGTGATTAATAATATGTCAGTGAGCTGCTAGCACTTCTCCGGTGCCTGTGATTGTTATTGCGCTTGTGGCAAGGTACAATTCTTTCATTTTTGGAGGTATCAGTTTTTGATTCACATGTTTCTATGAAAACATATGTTTATGTAAACATTGTGTATTTGTAAATAGTAAATAATGTTTTATTGAATTGCCGAAAAGCTAATTTGCGGCAAAATGGTCAAAAATAAAAGGTACCGTGAATGCAGTAAGAGAAATGTCCATAAAAGGGTCGTTAGGCATTAAACCAAGTGTGAGGACCAGCTGGAAGTGTGCGTTACACGTAAGTGTTTTGATGACTGGCACAAGTGAACGTAAGACATCAGGGTAGGCTGGCGGTATTGTAAATAGTATATTTTTATGTTAGTGTAGCATTTTTATGATGTAAAATCAAATAAATGAGTTTTTGACTTATAACAGTGAGTTTTTTTTTAATATTAGAACAAAAAAGTCTGCGGATCGGTAAAAGAACGTCCCCAGTGCAGGAGGCAAAGATTGTTGCCGTGTTAAAAAATCGTTACATCCGGTTAAAAAATCATTATATCTTGAAAAAATGGCTGTAAATGCCATTTTCTTGGTCCGGATGGTGTTTCTTCACTGTTTCCCCATAAAAATACATCAAAATGGTGAGTTAAAACATAAAGAATGCATAAATTTTAGCAGCGAAAAAGTTAATTTCAATATAAATTCTCAGGTAATCACTTAAAATAGTAAGACTTACTCCACCTCTAGAAACATGTAGTTAAAAACATGGGCGCATCGGAACAGTCCATTATGATAATATTAGTAATTAATAACCAACACCATTGTAAAGATTTCTGTAATTTTGTAATAATAATTTTTATGCCATCTCTAATAGACACAATACAATCCTGTATAAAGAAATTATAGAATTATATTATATTATAGAAATCCCTTCAATAAGTTAAAAAAGTGATTAAAAACTTAAAAAGTGGAAAAGCACTGGCTGAAGATGAAATAACAATAGTGTTTATAAAATATGGTGCTAAAGATATTAAAATTAAAATTAAAATAATTCATAAACTAATACGATGAATATAGAAAGAAGAAGAAATGCCTACAGAATGGAGTAAATCTATAATAATACCATTCCACCAGAAGGAGGATAAAGAACATTGTAGAAACTTAAGAGGATTATCCCTACTGAGCTCAACGTACAAAATATTGTTCAAGATTCTAATAAACAGAATAAAGGTATATGCTGAGGAAGTTTTTGACGACCATCAAGCGGGTTTTATCAAAGGCCGCTCAATGACAGACCAAATCTATGTAAACAGAGAGGTATTGGGAATATAACAGAGAGTGCTATATCCTGTTCATTGATTTTATAAAAGTTCATGATACAATAAAGAGACCCAAACTCTTGGAAACAATGCAGAAAATTGACATACTGGACAAACTGGTTAACTTGACCAAGATGTGTTTTGGAGGTTCCAAAAGTAAAGTCAAAATAGAAAATGAATACTCAGAAACCTTTATCCTTTACCTTTACCTATTTAGAACTTATATCTGAGTCAGACAAGGGGATGGTCTCTCCCCAATTATTTAAAACTGCAATTTAAAAAGCCTTTTAAGGCTTCACCATAAGTCTCATAAAAACCTCTTTAGTTCGAATTTTTGAATAATTCAAAATTTTAGTTGGTCCCTTCCAGGATCAAATTATCCAAGTTCCACTGTATTACCATTGCAGCCTCTAAGGCTTTTTCCCTTATAGGGAAATTCTCTTTTTATTTTACTTCTCAGTTTCTTACTTCTCTGTAGCTTAATACAATGTATGTAATACAATGTATTTATGGAAATAATAATATGAGGTCTATCCAGAAATTAAAATTAATTTTGGTCATGTCAACATTTGGTGCTATCTTAATGAAGTCAAACTAATCACACATTTAACATGTTAACTGTCACACCTATTCAGGCCTGATTACTGTAGTGTTCTAAACACAGTTGAAGTTTTTTACAGTTGTATGATTATTTTTATTCTTGTTTATCTTATAGAGGTTACAAAAGTGTCAAAATTAAAATTACAATTTAGCACAAAAAATATTTGAACTCTGTAACAGTTTTTATTCAATGCTGTAAAAATGAAAAAATTATCATTTAATTTGTGATATTTTTGTGCAAGATGTACCACGAAAACCTGATTTAGCAGTTCACAACTGGTAGGATTTTTCAATCTCACTACTCATTTTAAAACTGTTGCGTTTCTCTTGGTGGCTGGCTTTCTTGTTTTCTTACGTTGCTCTGACACTTAGGTTAGGACTCTATAATATTATAATCTGTGTACACTATAACTGAATAAAAATTGGCAATATATAATAAATTACTATTTCTTAACAGGAACAGGGATTAGATGGGCAACTATGGGCGTTGGCTCAGGCTGCGGGGCGTAGAGAGCAGCTGGAAGTGGCCAGCTACCTTGCTCCCACTGCTCCAGACAAGGCAGTGCTCTTATACCATCGAGCTGGAATGTTGCATCGTGCCCTTGACCTTGCCTTCAGGTAACCAACAGCTTTGTTAAAGTTTAAATCTTATTCTCTGTTCCATTTACAGTGAACTCCCGATTATCCATGGCATTGAGTGGCTACTGCGGATAGTGGAAATCACGGATAGTCTACAAAAGAACTGGAAACGGGTAACATGAACAAAACTGTAATTTTAACTGTAAAAAATCAGTTTATTGACATGGATGTCTAAGCTGTGGGGGGTTGTTGGCAAATTTGTGTAACTCGGTAATTTATAATGCAAAAGTGCAGCCAAAGTGTTTGGATCCCATTTCCATAGAACCTACCAGAACTATTATATTGCATTTTTGTTTATAAGAACAGCTTTTAAGATGAACTGAAAATATTCTTTTTAGACATACCCGTCATCTAACTTTTTTCCCTCATGGAAGTAAATACAAACATTTTATCTATAAAACTTAAAAATAAATAGCAATATTAAGCAAAGCTAAATTTTTTGTGCAAGACTTATTTTACTTAACAATTGACCTACCAATTTACTAGGGGTCTGCAGTGCACCGAAAAAATCGGTACGGTACGGTTCCAGCCTTGTACCGAACCTCGGTACGGTACAAGATTTTTTTCGGTACAAGTTCGGTACGGTACAAATAAGGAAAAATTAAGTCACTATCCAGTCTAGGTAGCCATCAAATATTACTATGGAATATCTCCTGCCGAAAACATTGAATAAAACCCGGCCGTTAAAGGCTTTATACTCTACAAGTAATAAAGAATTACAACACTGCCCAGATGTACGGCAAATACTGAACGTAAGACTGACTCATAGCGTGTTGGTGAATGATCATTTAAAATAAAACAATTTCACCAGCACTTCAGGAATATCGGGCAACCAGCCATCTCCCTTCCGGCTCTAAATTATTGTGCATCTCCGGCTTATTATCGTATCCACATATAGCACCTTACGCGATCAGAGAACCGTTTCTCCTTTTGACGCAACAAAATAGTCGTACCAGTATGAGGCTCGTATTAGTCGTGTTTCAAATAGTGATGGGAATGCCTGTGATTTTTAATCACAGTGAAAACCTTTTAAACTGTGATTCATGATTCTTTCAATTGATTCGTTCTTTTTCCTCTGACAGTCTGTTGACGGTGTTATATGACCAATACAGAACTGTGATTTGCCGTATTGATCTCGCTCTTTCGAGATTTTCACTCAAATAAAATAAAAAATCATAATGTTAAGGATATAATTGAATAAAGTAAATAAATAACTTTTATTATCTAACAATATTTTCTGTATTTACTTATTAGTGGAACCCCTCAAATCCGAACTAATTGGGACTGAAGCCTGTTCTTCCAAGGAAATAAATACTACGTACTTATTTCGTCACTATATTCGCGCGGTAACCGACGGATTATACAGGCTGTGCGTGACTCAATAAGTTCATTATGGGCAGTGACCTTGGCGGGTTGAACCTGTGCTAAAAATAAACCATTCTCCCCCTACCCTTACTAACAGGGATGCGTATCGCGTCTGTCTACTGTCTGTGTCTAGTTTAGTGAGCGTTTACCTGCTCACTAAATAAGTGCATCTATAACAACCGACATGGCTTGGAATTCGTGTGAAGATTTTCTTCATTTCAACAGTTAAAGATAACAGACTTTAAGCGAAAAACCCTGACTTTGTTAAACCTTGAAAAATAAGTTTATGTGATTAATTTTTTTTAATTTCCAGCTATTTTTTTTTTATTTCCCAGAATATGTTCAGATTTGAGAGGTTCCATTGTAATATTAAAATATTACCACTTAATACTAAAATAACCATTTTAGTCTAAAGAGCCCTTTGATATTTTATGAAAGTGTTTCATTTAATTTGAACAATTATTGTGATTGGTTGAATTAAAAATAATAAACCAGAACAATATAAAACATAGGTCTTGGGTAGGGGGTATTGACTCAGTATATTTTCTGTATTTTTTGTTCTGCAATAAAATACATTATAGTTTTTTATTTTGTTTGTTCATCCTTAGTTTCATATAGACTTGAGAAGATTATTTCCCCTTATTAATTAGTTACAACATAAACTATAATGTTTAAATAATTATAAATATGTTTAACCCTAGAACACAAAGGCTCCCTGAGCCAAGCGTTGTTACAAAGGCGTAGTCTCTCAGACTACTTTTTTTGAAAATAAATAAAAAATACTTTTAATGACAGGGAAATTTTTTAAATTATAAAAACACTAAAAGTGAACATTGAATTAATGTTTTATAAGAGTTTAATCTCCAAATCTTAATTGTTCTGGCACTGGCAGCAGATTGTCTCTTGGTGTTCGCCACACATGACGTTTGCGCAACGTCCACCAAAATGTTTTGTCATGCGCCGTAATCTTGGAGGTAAGAAGGCACAAACCTTCCTACCTTTTTGGACTGGTTGTGGAGCTTCATTTGGTACACTTACATTTAAAATATAAGCAATAGATTGCCGGACGAGAGTTCGTGGCAAAATTGTTGTCTGAAGCCAGTACTTCAGGAGCTCTATGTGCGTTTCTCTAAAAGGTTTTGCCGACTTAGGGGCTTACACGATTAGCTCAGACACGATTTTCTACATATAATACGTATATGTCATTTAAAGTGATGTTTATGATGTTATAAACATGCATAGGGGACACCTCCTTATTTTACGACTGCAGAAAGTGTTATTGCACATTTGGTCCAATTAAAATAAATATTTACACTATATACAACATATATTTCCAATATAATGTTCACTTAACACCAAAACACGCGAAAAAGCGAAGGTATACTATACTCTGCAACAAGACACCACGATCCGAACACGTTTTGAGTCTGCCGCGAAATGTGCGTTGTTACAAAGGCGTAGTCAACCTGACGACGCAAACTTAAACAACTTTAAAATCTCGTTAAACAAAGGACGCAAGCGAACACCAACCAGACCCTTTTAATATCAGGCCAAGACCGACAGCTACACGGAGTTTTGTGAATTTTAGTGGAGTGGGAGTGGGTTAGGGGTAAAAATGACACCTTGCGCGTCGTCTCTCAGACGACGCCTTTGTGTTCTAGGGTTAATATGATATGTTTTTTAAAGAATGGATTTAAAAATCATATTACAGTTTGAAAATTAAAACAGTAAAATATTTCTCCTGACATTGTATATTTTTTTAAACCCCTTTCTCTATGTTTTCACTAATTAAATTCTGGAAAATACTTATGAAAAAAGTATGAGATTAGTTAATGTTACTGGCGGCATTATTCTCGTGTACCGTACCGTACCGAATTTGTACCGAGAACCGAGGTACAACAATTTGTACTGTACCGTACCGTACCGTACCGACCTCATAATTTCCTGTACCGCAGACCCCTACAATTTACATTCTTTGTGCAATTGTTATCATAACCGTTTTCTGCTTTACAGCATTTTAAATCGATAAAATACCCAAAATCAGGTTACAAACACACTAAAGAAAACACAAGAGATAAAAAAATGATTTACCCGCCATCAATCACTCTCAGTAGCTACTGGATTAAGTGTATTGAGCGGTAAAAATAAAGCAGAGGTCTCAGGGGTCATTAGACATTAGATTGATGGGCACCCTACTATGTTAATTCCAAGAAGTCACACAGGCGTTTTGTACTCAAAAACTACATTTTACATACTTTTCCTTTTGTAGTATTCGTGGATAATTGTGAGTTTATTGTGTATTTTAACATGACAGATGTCACGGCAAACATTTTATTTTTACACATAAAAATACATAAGACTTTACGGGCCGGTTGACGAGATCGGGGTTATCTTAAGTCCGAGCGCAAAATCCAGTTATAACTGGTTTTTTAGCCCCGGCTAAAAAATCGGCTTGACGAGCTCGGGGTTAGCTACGCCCGAGCGCAAAATGTTAGACTCGAGGCAATTATGGCAGGGATCGGGAAACCCGGGCTTAAAATGTTCGCTTGACGGTCCAATCATAGATAACCCCAGACTAAAAAAGATAAACTGTCGGCTTGACGAGTCAAGTTCTAGCGCAAAGAGCTTGGTCTCGGCTAAAAAGAACAATGGTTTTAGACTCGGACTTAACCCCAGGTGGGGCCAGGGTTAACGGGACATCATGTCGGGATTATCTCATTTGCTCGCTTACCGTTTTTTTTAAATTAAAAATAATGTTAAGTTCGAAATCCTCATTAAATTTTGAACAATTGTACTACCCATAATTTTTTTTTATTTTTTTAATTTTTTTTAATTTTTTCATTACCGTTTGTTGAAAATTGCTAAACATAGGTAAATTTAAATAATAATTACCTAGTACAGTATACTTTTACATAACAAGGTAAATTAATACTTTTACTCATAGTTTAAACAGATACATAAGAAAAGCTCCACCAGGAATCCAAAGCATCGTAAGTTTGTGCAGAAAAGAATGGGAGAAAAACGACAAATATTAAATCTGAAATGGTACGATGGCAATAAGGGCAGGCTATCTGCTGTTAAATATTTCTATTTACTTCCCTGGGGGAAATAGGTTAGATCATGGATATGTCTCAAGGGAATGTTTTAAAAGTTATTGGCTGTTAAATGTAAAAAAATCAAATTTTTAAATTTTCAGAAAAAAACAATAAAAGTAAAGTATAACTTGACTGGCACCATTGAAACCAGCTTGAAAAACTAAACTAATTAGTATTTTGAATTATTTGTCTACGACTAACGGTTCCAGAGAAAAGTTAAATTTACTGTCCATGATAAACGCTTTACGTTGTCTGACGTACGTTGTCCTAATGTTATTCTTATGGAGGATATTAAGAAAATCAATATCTTCTTTATTTTCAACCCGTTTTCCATAAAACTTGGTATGAAGCGTTAGGTCAAATTACCCAACAAAATCAACTCAAAAAAGCTTGGTATGACCTGGGGGGGAGGGTTTCCCCCATACAATTCAATCAATTAATTTAACTTTGTCTCTCTTGTTTTATTTTCAGAAATGGGATGATTATTTTTGAAACAATAAATTATTAAATGATATTTAGATAAACTTTGAAGAACATGATAGTTTTATTACAGGTTTTCTTTTTTAAATTTACTTAAGGGAGAAAGTGTGTGTCAGTCCACTGATACCGTTTATTTTATACTAAACATCCAATGAATTCAATAACTGCCCTGGTAGTTTCTATGGAAACATGTTACATATTTTTCATCTTAAAAATCACTAACGCCCCCCCACAGAGCTAAGACATATCCATGTCAAAAATTTAGTCAAAGAAAAAGCATACATATATGATTACTTATTTTATAATATAATTTTTGTTTGTCTATAAATAAATTACATTAATATTATATTACACATGTGTGTGGGTTTACGCTTTTATTTATTAAAAACCCCACCCTGCAATGCCATCCCATTGTTTTGGTTTTGGGACATTTCGCGAAAGAAAAGAGTAGCCAGGAAGATATAGCGGATGTGGCCCTTGCCAACCATCCCAGCGAAAATTCCCTGCCATTCCCCGCTGTTAACCCAGGACTAGCGTTGGTCTCGGCTAAGCTTGCTCTCGACCAAATGCATTTTAATCTCTGTCTCGTCAAGCCGATTTTTAGTCCAGGGTTAAATTTGGCCGAGACCAACGATAACCCCGGACTACGAAACCCCGATCTCGTCAACCGGCCCTACATATTTTGATGCTAATGCTATTATGTCAGTCAGACCAACCCCAGTCTTGAACCACTGGTTGAGGATTGGGGGCAAGTGAAGGCCAATGACTGCCTTTCCCTACCCTGTCCTGGTGTCGTCATTTCAGTCTCAACTCTCATTGAGCTCAGATACAAAATCACTTTTTGACTTGATTCCGTTTACTGTACTTTACATAAGCATTTATTGTACATAAGTATTTATTTTCTTCACTATATGGACAGACCATTGTCTTTTACTTAAACAGTCCAATTGAGTAAACTTTGTAGTTGTACAAGTGCCGTTTACTTTCATTCGAATCTCCCATTTAAATAATTTGCTTATCATTACGCAGTTCAAGATTGTTTGCTGCAACATATAGAAAACTGCTGGAATAAAAAGATAATAATAGGAGATTATAAATAATGAATATGAAGTAGTGACAAACAGTCATATTTGCGATGTGCAGATTCGAGCAGGTGGAGGCAGTGCAGATGATTGCATCAGAACTTGACTCTGAATCTGATAGTGAGCTTCTAGTCATGTGTGCCCAATTCTTCATAGACAAGCAACATTTTGAGAAAGCCGTACGACTGTTAGCTGTAGCCAAGAAGGTATTCTGTTCCTTTCAATCAATTAATAACTTCCTTTATACAACATACAATTATATGATAACAAAAATATGATTAAATATACAGTAAAGTCCGGTTTATCCAAATCCGAACCATCTGGATTCCGGATCATCCAGATCGGGTTGTGAAAAAAAATTATATAAATAACACTTAAGATGTGAATTTTATCTCTAGCTTCTACAAAAATTGCAGACATAACCACAGTACCTTGCTGGATGCAGCAAGTGTTACTTACAATAGATGCGTAACATGAGCGAATGTGTGTGGAATGTGTTGAAACACCCCCAATATATTTTGGTTCCTACATAATATAATTAAAAATAACTTTTTAACTTTTAATAAAATTAAAAACAAATTTCTTAACCCATTCCCGTCTAATGACGTGCGTCCCGTGGCGCGGGCCGCGGGGTGGTTATGAGTAAACAATGTGCGTTGCCTGCTTATATGTCGACATAGTTCTTTTTTCCGCCGTTAGATGCTGTAGTTCATTTCTCATCCGAAAGATGGTGTTGGCGTCCTCTTTTATTATCTTATTTAGTGTCAAATGTTCCATATTGACAGTAAATTATTTTCTTCTTCGCACAATTCGTTCAGCGATTGTATTTATTGATGATAATACAGTTATAAATATTATTATTTAAAGATTTATCATTAACTATTTATTACTGCAGGTAACTGGAAGTAGATCTGCCAAGTGAAACAAAGGAATCTTTTGAAAATAAAATAAGATTTGACGAAACAAAAGTACCTACTTGTTTCTAAGTTCAGCTTGGAACTGGTGAAAAAGTACAGTAATAAATTTTTTTCTTGCTAAAAGTGATTGTATACACAGTTAAAGGGTATAAGGAACAGGGGCAAAGAAATTTAAACATATAATTCATGAAATTACTGTTAATTCTTTTGCGCTAATAGTGACGCGCAGTTGTAGTGAACAAGGCTTGATTTTCGTTCAGCCCAGGTGGCCTCAGGCGTCGACCGTTCTGCCCGACGGGAATGGGTTAACATATTAAACGCTTATTTCACGTCTATGTTGTTGTACTGAGGTTTTATGCAGTCTGCAGCACTAATATTGCAGGCACTATTCAAGATTGTTGTCTATGGGACGTGGATGTCTATAATGGTATATTTTCAGTATAGTTTCAGATCATCCGGATTTTCAGCTGTCCGGATTGAGACTCTGCCACATTAATACGGGAAAAACCGGACTTTACTGTAGTACTGTACTGAATACTGTAGTTTCAATCTTGACTTTTGAGGTTATGAGGAAGTGAATTAATTAATTTGCAAAGTATTCAAAATTTATGTATGAAATGTATATTATGTCAATATTAATCGTTAGAAATAATATAACATTAATTTAATTATATAACCAATTATTGGCATGATATATTTATTTATTTGTTATGGCGGGAGGTAAGAAAGATACAAAGTGTGGAGCATGTAGAAGGTATGTTTCTGATGATGATGATACATTAAATTGTGATGGAAATTGTGGGAAATGATTTCACATTAATTGTGTTAACATTTCCATTGAGGATTACACTAAGATCGGTGATTTGAAAGATATTGTTTTGTGGATGTGTTCAGCATGCAACATTGAACACGGGAAGAGAAGGGAAAAGCTGGTATCAAATGATAAAAACAAGAAGAATGATGATAATTTGTGTTGTGAATGTTTCAATTATATACAAATATTAACAGATCAAGTGTCTGAATTAACTGAAAATTATAAATCTATTTTAGAAAATATGAGTTCAATTCAGAATAGCACTGCTGAGTTGAAAAGTGAGGTTAGTACGTTGAAGTGCTACTTGACCTTGAACAATTTGCCAAATGACTCGACCAAATTGAAACGGTCTTATAATGAAGTTATGAAATCATCTAAAAAAGTGCCTTTAGTGGAGTATGAACATAAGAACACTGTTACTCATAAAAGGATTGTTAATAGTTCAGTGACAGTATCCAAGGATGTAGCTGTGTCATCTGTTAGTGACATCATTTCATCCAAACAAAGTCCTCATAACGTATTGCCTTCAGATAGCTTTAGTACTATGCAATCTGGAAGTAATTCTAAAGTTAATGAGGATGGTTATCAAGTAGTGACCCACAAAAGAACTAAAAAGCTGGGAGTAGGGTTTGCTGTGAATTGGCAAAACCGAGCTAGCAGACTATCGACTAGGACTAGTTTGGTTATGGGGAAAGCAAGTAATTCAAAGTTTTCCGTTGTGGATAGGTTATCATGGATCTATGTGACGAGGCTTGATCCCTCAGTAACGGAAGCGGACTTAAATAGTCATATGATAGGCTTGTACAGTGGGGTTGAAGTTAAGTGTGAAAAACTAGTAACACAACACTCTTCCTACAATTCTTTTAAAGTTGGTATACCTAAGCATCTCGAAGATGATTGCATGAGGCCTGACAACTGGCCTCAGGGAGTGTTAATCGGAAAGTACCATCCTCAACGGAGGTCAGGACATAAGAGTAAGGGTAGTGATTTTGAAATGAACAGTGAGTCAGTGAATTCAAAAAACGAGTTAGTTTAGTACCATGATGGTAAAGTCTACACAGCTAAAACCTATATCGCTTTGCCTAGTGTTTACATTTTTGTTCCTGAACATCCAGGGTTTGAGTGATAAATTTAATATGCTTGAAGATGAAATTATTAACAACAGCTGTGATTTTGTTTGCATATCGGAACATTGGGTTAATGAACCTATTACTGACCTATTAAAATTGAGTGGATATAAACTAGTAGCATGTTACGAAAGACTCTCTCTGAAGAGAGGAAGGACCTTAATTTATGCTTCTGAGAAATTCTACTGTGAAGTAATGGATGTCAGTAAGTATGCCAAAGACAAACATTTTGAAGTATGTGCTTTAGTTGACCATCATTATAGGCTAATTGTAGTTTGCATTTACCATACTCCAGATGCTGATGAAAAAATTTTTTTGGAAACATTAGAAAGTCTTTTGCACTTGTTTAACCACCCTAAATGGTTCCAGTACAATTTTGTGTTTGGAGGGGATTTAAATGCAAAATTTTAAATCACCCGTAAAACTAATTCAAGTGAGCAGCTATGTAAACTACTGAAGCAGCATAATCTTTATTTTGAAAACTGTGAACCAACAAGAGGAAAAGCATGCCTAGACAATGTCTTTACTGATGCCAAAAGTGATGATTGCTTTACAATTGTTGAACCCTGTTACTTCTCGGATTATTCGTCACTTCGGTACCGGTTGACATATAATGAATTCAATAAATGCTGCCAAAATACTACTGAGCCTGGCTACCGTAGAAACTTCTCAGAAGGAAACATGATCAAGTTTAAACATGAACTATCACAGATTCAATTGGATGAAATGTATAATTTAGCTTTAAGTAATTTTAATTTAGGTCTAGTGAATAATGTCTGTGATATTAGGTTAAGTTTTGCAGAAGTTTATTTTGAACAGTTTTTTAATACATTTTTCTCAGTCTTTCAAAAATGTTTTCCAAATCTAAATGTAAATAAAAAACGTATAAGAAATAAAAAGCCATGGTATAACAATGATCTTTTAAATTTAAAACATGAAATGAATGAAGCACTAGAAATATACCATGAAACGGGTGCAAATACTGACAAGGTTAGCTATACAAACTTGCGGAAAAGATACAAACAAGAATAAAAAAATGCTAAACTGAAATATAATGTTAAGGTGATTGAAAACAGTAGTAATAGGTGCAAAAGGGCCTGGTCTATAATTATTAAATACTTTCAGGATGGTGCAACAAAGAACAACTATGTTCCTATTAGCCCTGACAACCTAAACAAGTTTTTTATTGAATCAGTGGAAGGTACTTTCCCTGGGACATTGAAAATCTCTTTAATCAATCTTTAAGAGGGGAGACATGCATGATCCATCAAATTATAGGCCTGTGTCATTAGTGCCTATCTTGTCCAAGATTTTCGAGAGTGTTTTTTATCAGCAGGTGAATAGGCATTTTGAATCTCTGAGTCTGTTCACCGAATCTCAATTTGGTTTTAGAAAATCACGTAGTACAGGGGATGCAGTTGGGGGCTTATTGAAAAGATTAATGAAGTGTTTGAGGACAGAGGCTTTGCTTGGGTCACCTTCTGTGACCTGAGCAAGGCCTTTGATTGTGTCGATCACCGTTTGCTCTTGGACAAGATGTGGCACTATGGCATTGATGGGATGGCCTTGGGCTTTCTCAAATCTTTTCTGTCGGATAGAAGGCAGGTGGTTTGTGTGTCGGGTAAGCGGTCAACCACATTGAATGTAGTGAGTGGGGTCCATTCTGGGGCCTTTCCTTTTCTTAGTTCTTATTAATGACCTACCCAGGAATGTTCTATGTAATACTTACTTATATGCAGATGATTCAACTTTCCTATTATATGGTCCTAATATAGAGTTGTTGTGTGATGAGGTTGCAGTAATAAAAAGTAATTTTTCTGACTGGTTTGCTGCTAGTGCTCTACTATTAAATAACGATAAGACAAAAAATGTTATATTTAGCCTTAGAAATGTACCTGATATGTTAGTTACGCATGAATATGTTAAGTTTCTGGGTGTTATAGTAGACATACAATTATCATGGGCTCCGCATATTGAAAATTTGACAAATCGACTTTCTAGAGTTGTTTTCTTATTTACTAGATTAATACATTATGTGCCTATTACCTATGTAAAGTCAGCATATTTTGCTCTCTTTCAGTCCCTTGTATGTTATGGTTTAATTTTCTATGGAAGCTCAGGTAAAATTCAAGAGGTACTTTTAGTACAGAAAAAGATTGTACGAACAATAATGAAAACCGACAGGCTGTCACATTGTAGACCACTATTTAAAGAATTAAAAATAATGACTATAATTAATTTATATATTTATCAACTTTTATTGTTTACATTTGAAAATCGTAATAAGTATAAGGAAAGAAATAATATACATAGTATATATACCAGAAATTGCGGGAGAATAGATGTACCTCGGGTGCGCTTTGAAAAAACTAGGTCAGGGCATGTTGTGGGCATTAGGATATTTAACAGGCTCCCTTTGGCTGTGACTAGGTTAGGTTTTAGATTATTTAAGATTAAAGTGCATGAATTTTTAGTAAATAATCCAATGTATAATATCAATGAATATTTTGATCTGCCAGATAATGTATTGAATTCTATGTAACTATGTAGGTTACAAAATGCATGAACCACATAAATTATTATTCTATATGTTATTTGATTTATTTATTAATGAATGATTTCTTATTTATTTTGCCATATGTCTAATTAATGCTTTTTAGCGAATTTCCCATAGGGAAGAAGCTATTACCGTAGGTCTCATGGTAAGACTTAAGCCTGGGACCATGTTATTTTTTCTTCTTTAGGTGCCTAGAGACCAAAAACAATAGTCGTTAAAATTTGTATATATATATATATATGTGTGTGTGTGTGTGTCTGTGAACACGATAACTCACGTAAAAATGGTCCGATGAAGACCAAATTTGGTAGAGACGTGTATTCCTACAAATGCTCGGACGAGTTCGTAAACCAGACATATCGGTCAATGGGAACGGGTAGTTTGGGGGGGTTTTGTGCCCCAAAATGGGGTTTTTGCGTTTTTCACATGTAATTTTTAAAAGTTTCTAATTTTATATTTCACCATTGGAATTAGCTTAAAAACTACACAATTAAGTTCCATAAAGTTTTTTTCTATATACAACGGTTACCGAGATATTACAAAATCTAAACACAGTACGTTGTATTGTGGGGCTCCAATGTTAATCTTACGGAGGATAGGGAAAAATTAATATTTCCCATATTAATCAATATTTTTGGATAAAACTTGATATTTAGCTTCATGTGGTTGAGATCTATTCATTTATGCTTAAAAATCATAGTTTATGTGTTTATCATGGCAGCAAACCTGCATACTCTTTTTCCATGTTAATCATATAGGGAATAGGCAAAGTCCTTTATTTATGAACAGATGTTTATGAAAGTTTGTTAAAAATAAAAATTGTTTATGGTAGAAATGCCTACTTTCAGTGTTCCTCACAGCAGTGAACCTGGACACTCTTTCCCATGTTAATCTTATGGAGGATAGGCAAATAATTCTCATGTTTATTGGCAGATTTTTATAAAACTTGTCAAATATTATTATTATTATTATTATATTATTGATTTGGAAATTCTCTGAGTAAGCAGGTCTGCTGCGACGGGGGTATTCTAGTCATGTCATGATACTTCTGCATGTGACTGGGTATTTTGTACTTATTTGTTTATTGGATAGAACATTTAATTTCGATTGATTTAATTACTGCATGTATAATAGAATAACTTCTTATTATATAATAATTTAGGTATAAGCACACATTGTGACAAAATGCAGCACTATTTAGTCTGTAAGATTCTAATTGACTGTCTATGCATGTAACCATGTAAACTATGACAAATAAACATCTTTATCTTTACTATAATTCACATTTAAGAAGTTCTAAATACTATAAAAACACTCCTCTAACAAGAACTCTTTTATATTACATTTAAATCTGCTTACATCTTTTACTTCTTTAAGTTTTCTGGTCAGATAATTAAAAAGATTAATACTATTATAAAAAGAGTGATTCTTAAAAAAAGTTGTTTTATGTGGTGGTATGTTATATGTGTTTCTATTTCGTGTCTTCTAATATGAGAGTAAAAACTAAAAAAAATATTTTGATTCTTTTTTTAAATGTTACTGACTCTAATATATAAATTGATGGAATGTTTCAAAAATTTTTTAAAGTGGGGAATGCAAGATTTTTTACTGCTGATTCTGGTCATAACCCTAATTTCTTTCTTTTACAATACAAGTAGTCTCTTAGTTTGATCACTTTCAGAACCCTATATAACGAAGAGGAAATAAAATAAAGGTGCATAATATTCAGAAAGGAGAATATCAATATTGTCTAATGAACTTAACCTTCTCAATACAAAAAATCATAGAAGATAACCAGTTTGCAATACATTCAGGCAAACTTTAGATTTTTGTGAAGATGAAGCCCCAAAACTTTACCATATCTTCAGCAACAACTACATTCTCCATTGTGTTAAAGCTAATCAAATTGTTGTTTTTATGGTCTATAGAAAACTCAAGAAGTTTTGTCGTGTTAGTATTAACCAACAATAGCTTATTTTCACTAAACCATTGCACAATATTGTTTGAGTCAATATAAGACACTACTTCCAGGGCTCTCCTACAAGGATTAGACAGAACTAATGAGGTGTCATCTGCAAAGAGGCAACTTAAGAAAGTTAGGATTTATTCCCGTTTCAAGCGATGTGATAATTAGATGCACTAGAGGATAAACCATAAGTTCAGAGCAAGATCTAAGAAGTTTATATGAGACATTAACAATTCCAAATGATGTCTTTGGCTGTAATAAATTGATTATCCCCAGAACTTCAGTTGTGTTTAAATTGGTTAGAAAAAAAGAAGAGTAAACTGAGCTACCGCTGGTCGACCGTCTGATCGCAATGTCAAGCGATGCATCTCTCTACACATATGAGTCAATAAATAATCATTTAGAATGTTAGAGACATCCTCCAGTCAGTCAACCAATGTACCATCACTATCCCTCAGTGAAAACTTAACATCAGTGGTGGGTTGTGACGACAGAGCCATGCAGTTTGTGATCATAAATATATGATCGTATGATTTTATATTTTAAATTATTATTATTGTTTACAAATGTTGTTTATTTTCTTTTGAATAATAAATTTCAATTTGTTTTTCAATCGATAAAGTGAGTTTTTCTTTTGTATGTTTTTCATATATCACAACAAATATCATAATATCATAATTTTGGGTGATTTTAATATACCTAAAATTGATGGTACCAACTTGGACTTTTCTTATGCAAAATCCTCTGCTGCTGTTTTTAATAACTTTTTGTGTGAATATAATTTAACTTCTTTTAACAATATGCTTAACTGTAGCAACTATACCATGGATTTAGTTTTGAGTAATATTAACCCATTCCTGTCTAATGACGTACACTGCACGTCCGCGTACTTCGCTAGACAGATGTCTAATGACGTGCATCCCGCGACCGGAGGGCCTCAGGCGTCGACCGTTCTGCCCGACGGGAATGGGTTAAGGACCTCAATGTTGAAAAAAATTATTTCCCTCTCTTGCCGCCAGATTTATATCATCCGCCACTGACAATATCGTTTACAAATAATATTCTTTATGAATGAAAGTTTCATGAAGTTTTTTTTATACCAAAAAATATTATTCTTTTAAAGACGATAATTTTTTTGTTATGTACTGTAAGTTGAGAAACTTTGATTGGAAAGAAATGTATAATTTAAATTGTGTGAATGCTTGTTTGGAGTATTTTTATAAAGCTTTCTTTTCTTTATAAAAAAGAAAGGCCTTGATGATTGTGTTCCAAAGAGGAATGTTGTTGTTAAGAGTAAATATCCAGTTTGGTTCTCCAACGAAATAAAAAACTTTATCAAATTGAAAAATAAGTATTCGAGAAAGAGGAAATATTCAAAGCACCATGATGAGTTATTTAAACAGTTAAGAAAACGAATTAAACAAAATATTAGAATTACACATAGGAAATGCATACTTTATATTGAAAATATTCCAAGTTCTGACGTTAAAACCTTTTGGAGCTATTTTAAATCAAAAAATAGTAGAAGTGGTTCTGATGAATATAAAATAAAAACTTAAAAATATGACTTGCATGAATAATAGCTGTAATGGAAAGGAGATTCCTAATGCTTTTGCTAGCTTTTTTTCTTCCGTATATGACCATTGTTCGTCCAACTATCAGTTAAGTAGCAACTCATTTGAAATCTAAAAAGTCTTCAGGTCCAGATGGTGTACCATCATACATCGTAAAAGGCTGTGGGGAAGTTTTGGCTGAGCCATTGTACCATATTTTTAATCTTTCACTCAAATGTTGTATGTTTCCACGTAGGTTGAAGGAAGCTAAAGTAACTCCGATATTTAAATCTGGCGACAGAAGCAAAATAGAGAACTATAGGCCGATTTCCTTGTTGAATTCTTTTGCAAAAGTCTTTGCATTTTTGCAATTATTTAATGCAGTTAAAAGTAAAATTTGTCCTGAGCAACATGGATTTCTACCAAAGAGGTCAACCGCAACAAATTTATTGGAGCTTGCTCTGAATATTTCAACTGAACTCGACATTAATGGTAGGCTTGATGTAATATATACGGATTTCTCAAAGGCTTTTGATAAAGTTAACCATGATATCCTATTGAACGAACTATTTAATTTAGGGTTTTCAGTAAATACTTGCAATTTCATGGCTTCATATCTAAAGGATCGACCTCAGTTGTCTCAATTTGTAATGTAGATTCGTCTGTTTATTTTAGTTCCTCAGGTGTTCCCCTGGATCAAACTTGGGTCCTCTTCTGTTTTTAATATTTATAAATGACCTTCCTAGCTTCTTTTCTGATTGTAAGTGCTTACTATTTGCAGATGACTTAAAAATATTCAGATCAGTAAATAATAACTTTGATATAGGAATACTACAAAACTCAATTAATCAACTAAATTCTTCGTGTTCAATTAATAAATTATATCTAAGTGTTGCAAAATGTTTTTCTATGTCCTATTCTAGGAAAAAGATTTCACTGGATACCTGTTATCATATTGGAAGCACTGCATTAAAGTCTGTTACTACAATTAAGGATTTATGTGTAGTTTTTGATACCTCTCTGAGTTTCAATGATCATATTCGGGTTTTGCTTGCTGAGTGTCATAGGCTTTTAGGTTTTCTTAGAAGAAATACGGGTTCTTCCAGAAACTTAGATGCTGTTATCAAACTGTACCAGACTATAATCAGAAGCAAATTGGAATACTGTGCTGTTGTTTGGGATTCGATCCATCTGTCTGAATGTAACAGCCTGGAAGTTTTTCAGAACAATTTGTTGCGACATTTATACTTTAAAAGATTTTCCCGACCATGTCCTTTTGATTTCCAATCTTAAACCTTAAGAAACGTTTTTTCTCTTCCAAAATTAACAGTTAGAAGGAAGATTTTTCTGGCATGTCTTATTCATAAAATCATAAATGGTTCTGTTGATAGTAGGTTCTTACTAGAAAACATTTGTCTTTATGCACCATTCCGTAACATTTAATTTATTTTATTTACATAGATGCAGAACCATAGCTCATTACAATTTCCCTTTATTTATGGCATTAAGGCTTATAAATGACCATGAATTCGATCTTGATATTTTTAATGATAAGTTAAATGTGTTTTTCAAGAAATGTGGCAACCTTTTTGTTTGATTATTTACTATATAGAATATGTTATTTGTTCACTTTTTTAATAAGGAGTGATTTGTCTTTGATTTTGTTCCATTTATATGTAAGTTTTCTTTTTGTATCTAAAAAATGTCAGCATGATTGATCATTTATTTGTATATTATTGTTTTATTTCTTTTTGTTATGAAAGTGATTTAGTTAAGATAGTTGTATTGGAAAAATATTTTTGTAGCTATCATGTAAAATATGTAAATAAATAAATATTACAATACAAGTAAGTGATATTAATCTATCTTCAACATTGGCCATCAGGCCTGGTCCTCCAACGCATTATCCACCATTTGTTCACTTCGGGACAGATCCATGAATTCAGCCTAGGATTACAGTGACAACGCACTTACACATTCAATGCACTTACGTATTAACTCGACGCATTCACACTTAGTTAACTTATTCACGCATATTAGGACCATTTCCGATCACATTATTTATTTAACTGTTCAGTTATCTTTTTGCTATGCCTCAAACACGTTCTGTTGCAGACTTTAAACCAAGTTCTTACAAGCGGTTGACATCACTAATAAGCTCAAGGTTTCAAGTGTTAAAACAGCTCGCTAAGGTTTGTGATTAAACTGAGGCGGTCACAAGTTGTCAAATTAATACGCTCCAAGGGTACGAGACAGAAATTCAACATCGCTATGAAGAATTTGAGTTCAATGTTAGTCGCGCTCTTGACTATAATGAAAATGACACAGTGTCCGATGACCAATTAATGGCAGATCAATCAGAAATCTTGCTGTAAATGATTCAAACTATGATGTTGCATATAATATCCTCACCGACCGCAATCAGAATGATCGTTGACTTCAGTTACTACATATAAATAGAGTCTTGGACTTGCCGGATATTTCTGTTAAATATATTACAGGATTCAGGCATTTTCTAAACAGCTATATGGAAAATGTACAAGTATTATCAGCCATCAACTGTCACATCACCAGTTCAAATCCATTACTTGTAGCTGTCCTTTAGCGTAGAATTTAGAATTAGAGAAAAAGCTCGAAACTATGCGTGGTGTCACCTCTAAGCATAGACACACCTTGCCAACTGTGTCTGAAATATTGCTTCCTAAAGAGTGAATGTGATAATCATGAAGATGCAATTTGTTCCCCAGGAACACACACGCAAGATCTGCACGTATCACCAAAACCAAACAAAACTAATTATTCAAAGGGTTGGGAAACTAAAGGTTTGTTGCTTCAAATTACCATAGAACCTTTGCTTGCCCTGCATTTTTGTCAAAAACCCCTCAGGAACGGTTCAACCTAATAAAAATGTGACAACACTGCATTTCATGTTTAGGAATACGTGATTTGAAATCATCAAGTCACAATCTGCTTGCAAATTTTGTCATAAGCGGCATAACAGGCTTTTGCATTTTCCATCTAATAACAAAGGGATTAGGCTCACACAACAAATTTCTAATAATAATCAATTTAGTGCTCATAGCTCAACATCAGATCAAGAAGCTAAAGTAAGTTTGTGGGGTTTTATGATTTTTTGTGTCTAAACAAAACTGAAAATTTGCCAAAAATTGCTGGATATTATGAGTTATTGTAATGGAGAATAAAAGCAGTACAAAAAATTTACTTAAAATACCAAGCAATACGTCATCAAACAAAATTTAAATAGCACCAACCCACCATCACCAACAATAAAAATATACTAGTGTGGGTTTGAGTAGAATTACCATGAGAGTGTGTTGTGAAGGTATGATTTATTGTGTGTTGCAGTACACAGAGGCCATCAGTCTGTGTTGGGAGCACGCTGTGACACTGACTGAGGACCTTGCTGACGCCCTGACCCCGCCCATCAGTCATGCCCGGCGTATCGACCTGCTGGACCGCCTCGCCGAGTGTGCATTGGCACAGGCCAACTACCACCTGGCTACCAAGAAGTACACTCAGGCTGGAAAAAAGGTACAAAGACATAAGGAAACACATTCTGTCCAGTAGAAACTTAAAATATAAACCAAACTAAATTTAAGTTAGTTTAAACTTAGTGGATATTTTAAAACTGTAGATGTTTTCTTTGTTACAGGTAAAGGCCATGAAGGCTCTGCTGAAGTCCGGCGACACAGAGAAAATTATTTTTTTCGCTTCTGTATCTCGACAGCAAGAGGTATATGTCATGGCTGCTAACTACCTGCAGTCGCTTGACTGGCAGTCAAACCCTGAACTGTTGAAGAATATTATCACATTTTACACCAAGGGGAAGGCTCCACACTTACTTGCTAACTTCTACATGGCCTGTGCTCAGGTAATATGTTTGCAGTAGATCAACAATACTGTACATATATTAAAATTCATTTAGTTTTCTTTATCAATAAATCACACATCAACAAAACACAAATCACACTCCTCCCTTTATTTATTTATTTTTTTTGGTTACTTGGTTTTGTACAGTGACAATATTGACCTTACTGATAATTTTTAATTTAAGTTGAGGCGTTGTAAAATTTATTTGGTTCTAACTTTTACAGCAGTTTTTTTTTAGTTATGATGTTTTTCCAGGTTAAATGCTTGACAATATTAAGAACAAGACATTGAGAGCTGTTAGTTTGAGGAATTCTAGAATTATTTATAACATACACTAGTCGGCACAAGCTTTTCCGATTTGTAAATGTTCTATGATAAGATAATTCTGTGTTAACTTGCATAAAACCAAACCCTAAATAATGCTTGCAGCAACCTGCTCACTTACTCATTCCTAATGTTATTCCTAGAGGAGACAGAAATGTCTATTTAATGGCAACATATGGTAACCTATTTATGGAATTTGTTTCGGAAAATTATGAGTATGATGAGCTTGTTATGAAACATCACATAAAATTAATAAAGCAATGAAATTTTACTGGGTATGAAAGTCTGCTGATACACCTGTGTTTATTTTACCTAATTTAAATAAACATTAATTTCTAAATATTTTCATAGAACTTTCTATGAAAGCATATAATTTTAATTTCTAAAATACATTTTTAGATATCTGAAATGAATCTCTTAATGTCTGTCAGGTTGAAGTAGATGAGTATGGGAATTATGAAAAGGCATTGGGAGCACTTAACGAAGCGTCTCGCTGTATTTCTAAAGATGCTGAACAGTACAGTCAAGTGGTAGAGTCTGTCAGCAACAAGATAGCCTTAGTCAAGAAGATCCTTGATGTACGCAGGTGAGCTCCATGTTCTCTGAGCTTAGACCAATAGAACTTTGATGTCTGGTTTTGCCCGAGTGCAATCCTACAATCAAATAGATAACAAAGAACAATACTAATAAAACCAGTGGTAAATGTATCTCAGTTTGGGAGAAAGTAAATTGTGGTGTTACTCAGTGATAAGGTTTAAGGCCTTATCTATATTTAATTTATGCTAATGATGTGATGAGTAATCTTTCTTCAGATTTATTGTATGTAGATGATTCAGCAGCCTCTCTTAAAATAAAACTATCTTAGGAGCTTAGTTGTCTTTTCAAACAAACTACAAGTCACCTAGTTCATCAACTCCTTGAAGATGATCTGGAAAGGAGAGTGAAATTTTATTCTCGTATCATTAAATTCCATGAGTCAGATCCTGATTGGCATACTAAAATCATTTTCTCAGACGACTCCACTTCCTACTGCACTGGTGTTGTGTAAATAGGCTTAATTGTAATTATTATAATACCATTAATCCCCATATTCTTGAAGAGAATCCAATTAAATCAAAAGGAATTACTGTTTGGGCGAGTGTCAGTTTAACGCTGTGTTACCTTACGACATTTCAGACAATACAATGACTGAGAATAGGTATGCACAAATTTTGAGATGAGGTATGAACATGTCTTGCCCCATTTGATGTTATCAGAAATGGATCAAGAAATCATCCAAGAAGATGGTATTCCACCTCATTTCGCAAATCATGTAAGCAATTACTAAATGACAACCTTCATGACTATTGGTTTGGTCATGGAAGTGATTTTTTAGATTGGCCATCCCGATCACCAGATTTAACTGTTTGTGAATTTTTTTATGGGGTTACTTGAAGGATAAAGTTTATACACATAGCTTCAATAGTGATGAGGAACTAAAACAATCAATATAAGAGGAACTTCTCCAGATACTGCAGAGTTTCTTTGTAAGAGCTTATGAATAATTTCTTAAGTGATATTATCAGTGTGTTGCTGTAGATGGGTTACAGTTTGAATAATTTTGGACTTTAAGGTTTTTCATTAGGCAAAGTTCTAGTTTTATTGAATTTTCCATAGGAAAGAAGCTATTACTGTAGGTCTCATGGCAAGACATAATGCCATGTTATTTTTTGTCCATAGGTGCCCAGAGACCAAAAACAACAGTCGATAAAATTTATATATATATATATATAGTATATACATATCAAAATGGTCCGATTGACACCAAATTTGGTAGAGACGTGTATTCTTATATTTGCTCGGACGAGTTCGTAATCCAGACAAATCAGTCAATCGGAACGAGTAGTTTGGGGAGGTTTTGTACCCGAAAATTGGGTTTTTTGTGTTTTTCCCATGTAATTTTTTTAAAATGTCTAATTTTATCTTTTACCATTAGAACCAGCTCAAAACCGAGACAATTTAGTTCCTTAAAGTTTTGCTCTACCTCCAATGATCAATTAATAATTGATTGTTTTGGACTTTCAATAACTACCAATGAAATTACTAGGCCTGTGTCAGACACATGTATAGACAATATTGTCACAGATATACATAATACAAAATGGGCATCTCAGGTGATTCACACTGATATATCAGATCATAACGGCATTCTTTTTAGTTTGAGCAAAGCTGTACCAAAGTCTAATATTAATAATCCCAAGTATTTGGTTTGGTTAGTTGATGATTTTAGTATTAAGATGTTTATTTTTAGGCTCAGTCAAATAAATTGGATAGATGTCTACAATGTTGCAAGTTATTAACGATAAATTTAAAACATTTCATGATTTATTTTTACTTACTTACTCTTACTCCCATGGACATTTTTGTACCCCAAGTGGTACTTGGCCTCACCAACGCACTGCCTCCATCTTGTCCTGTCTCTTGCGGTGTCTTCATCCACTTCCATCCTGGCCATGTCTTTTTTAACTTCATCCTTCCAGTGTTTCTTTGGCCTGCCTCGTGGTCTCCTCCCCGTCGGATTGCATGTCCACACTTGTTTTATTGTGTTTCTTTCCTCTCTTCTAATGATATGACCCGTCCATCGAAGTCTCCTACTCTTAACCTCAGCTACTACGTCAGGTTCCTTGTAAAGGTCCCGATTAGTGTAGTTCACGATTATGTTTAATCCTCCAAGTGTCCCCTTCCTTTGTGGGCCCAAAGATTTTGCGCAGGACTTTGTTTTCAAACGTGATTAATTTCTTTTCTGTACTTTTATCCATAGTCCAGGTTTCGGCTCCATATAGAAGAATAGGTCTTATAATGGTTTTGTAGATTTTGATTTTAGTGCGGTGAGACAATAATCTTGTTGATAATAATTTGTTTAACGCAAACATCCTTCTACCAGCCAAGTTTATTCTGTTCTTTATTTCTATGTGTTCCTCACTATGTGCGCTGATAAAAACTTCTAAATACTTAAAAATGTCAACCTGTTCATATTGTTCTTCTATTTCTGTTATGTTTTCCTCGTTCTCTGGTCCTCTTCCAAAACTAACAAGTTTTGTTTTGTTGTCATTTATTTTCAGACCCATTGTTTTTGTTTCCCTTTTCAGAATCTCAGACATTCTTTGGAGGTCTTCCTTGGTTTCTGAAAGTAGTACCACATCATCTGCAAAGGCAAGTGCACTTATCTTGTAGCCAATTTTTATTCCATAATCTGTTTATTTAGTTTTTTCAATGCTCCCTCAAGAGCTATGTTGAAAAGTGTCGGTGATATAATATCTCCCTGTCTGACTCCTGTTTTTATATCAAAGGGTGATGAATACTCATTTTAGCGAATTTCCCATAGGGAAGAAGCTATTACCGTAGGTCTCATGGCAAGACTTAAGCCCGGGACTATGTTATTTTTTCTTCTTTAGGTGCCCAGAGACCAAAAACAATAGTCGTTAAAATTTATATATATATATATATATATATATATATATGTATGTATGTTATACAGGGTGTTCATTAAAGTTGGGGACAAACTTCGAGGGGTGATAGTACTCATCAAAATAAACAAAAAATTTCCAATAAACATATGTTAGTTATTTTTAATAAAATTACTGTAAGAAAAATGCTTTGTACTTGTCAAATATTTTTAATCCACACTAAACAAAAACAAAACCGAACAGCTGATCAATAAATGCTATTAATTTAGACTGAAAATATAAAGGTTTTTCTATAAACACCAAATGTTTTACACTCTTATTTTTATACTATAAATAATATTTAACATTTCTCCGGGCGGGGTTTCTTAATTCATTTGTTAGTCTAGTCTAACTAATTTTGTGACTGGTCTCTGCCATGTCCCGGACGTTGTTCTTATGTCTGCAACCCTTACTTGGTTGTCTCTCCCAGGATACACTGCTTCGACTATTCCTTTAGTCCATCGTCCTCTTGCTTGGTTTTCATCTGTAATTAATACCAAATTACCCACATTGAGATTTTCTTGTTTAGTATGCCATTTCGCACGTTTGTTGAGTTGTGGTATATATTCTCTTAACCATCTTTTCCAAAATTTGTCGGCAAAGTCTTGTGCAATTTCCCACTGTTTTCTTAGATGTTTTCCATTAATCGCAATGGCTGGTGAAAGCTTATCTGCTCCTCCCAAAAGGAAGTGGTTTGGTGTTAAAGGGAGCTCGTCAGCAGGATCTTCCGACACAGGTGTAAGTGGTCTGTTGTTAACAATGTATTCCACTTCACACAGCAAGGTCAATAAAGTTTCTTCCCTTGGAGCATGTGAGTTTAAAACCACACTCAAACATTTCTTTACCGATTGCACGAGACGTTCATGAGCTCCACCCATGTGAGGACTACCTGGTGGTAAAAAACTCCATTTCATCTTCTTCAATGAGCAGAAATTCTTTAATTTTTCGTTGTCAAAAGTGTTCAAAGCATTTCTGAGCTCTAATCCAAGAACTCTTTCTTCGGTATCATTGGCTGAGTCTGATAACCCTATGACTTTCTGCAAGTATTTTCCTGACCAGCAAGACTTGGGCAGTGAGTTCATAAGTTCTGTGGAATTACTGACAAAATTTCTCAAATTGAAACCTCCTTTTTTGCAAATATCTATAACTCCTTCTGCTAAGCTTATAGCGTCTTCTAAGGTTTCTCTGCTGTCAAGATAGTCGTCCATATAAAATTGCTCCTTAATGGCTAACGCAGCTTCTTGATTTTCACTTCCATGTTTTTCTGTGTTTCTTCTCATGACATAAATAGCACTTGTTGGCGAACAAACTGCTCCAAAAATCATCGATGTCATGCGCCAGCCACTCTTCCAAGTTTCTATTTTCTCCTCGCCAAAGAAAACGCAGAGCTTCTTGATCTTCAGGAACAATCTTTACTCTCAAGAACATTTCTTCAATGTCTGCAACAAAGGCTATTTTATATTTTCTAAACTGGAATAGAATGTCCATAAGATTATTGAACATATTAGGACCAGGAAGGAGATTGTCATTTAGGCTTTGACCACTTGATTTCGATGCAGCATCGAAAACAAACCGGAATTTGTCTGGTTTCCTAGGGTTGTGAACAGCGAAATGAGGAAGGTACCACGTCTTATTACACTTGTGTTTTAAATCGTTAAGGTTTACTTTTTGTGCATATCCCTTTTCCTCGTAGTTTGCTATTTGCTGTTGATATTGTTGGCATAACTTTGGGTTTTCTTTCAATTTATTTTCAACATAGTTTAATCGTCGCCATGCAACAGACCGGCTTTCTGGTAATTTAGGACTCTCTTCTCTCCAAAGCAAACCAACTTGCCATTTGCCGTCTTCAGTTTGAGAACATGTTTTTTCAAGTATGTTTTCAGCTCTGATTTCCTCTTCAGTTTTTTACACATCTGAACTGAACAGTCAACAAAATCTCGTTCAAAACTCTTTCTAACCAAAATGTCCAACTCCTTCATTTCGGTATTGATCTCATTTTTGAACATAACAAAGTCAGTGTCCACTCGAGTCTGATAATGTATTTTTCCAGTAGGACCATTTATTGTCCATCCGAGTTTTGACTTCAAAGCGATAGGTGCATTGGCTGGTCCAATAACGACTTGCGTAGGCACAGTATAGTGTACGTGTTCATGGCCGATCAACAGCCGGGGCCTTCCACGATGAAAAACGTTTTCAGAAATTTGTTGCAGATGAGGCCATTTTTCCTTAATTTTTTTATGCTTATGGACTGTATTGGTAACTGTAAATCTCTCAAGGTTTTTAAATTTTCTAGGTTGAATTGCTCTCCTTCATCATTGACAATCTTTACCGAAACAGTTTTAGAAAGATTTTCAGTGCAAGTCGACCCATCAGTCCAAGAGAATGATAGCGGTATTGTTGGTTCATCAAGATTGAGTTCATCTGCCAAACTTTTTTCTATTACAGATATTGTGGAGCCATCATCAATCAATGCAAATGTGTTGACTTTCTTACCCTTACTTCCGATTAATGTTACTGGAAGAACTCGTAAGAGTACTCTATCAAGAGATTCATCTTGATATCCAATATGATCCTTTACAGGCACCATAATTGTCTGATTTTTAGTTAAATCTATGTCTTTATTCTTTTTGTCACTCTGCTTAGTAGATTCGTGCAGTAAATTGTGGTGATGATAGACACATCCATCCAACCCACACAATCCTTTTTTTCGACACTGGGTTGCTCTGTGGCCTGTTTTTAAACAGTTAAAGCAAACCTTATTATTTTTCACTAGTTCCCATCGGCTTTGTACATCTTTATTCTGAAAATACTTACAGTCTGCCAAATCGTGGCTGTCTTTTTTACAACAAAGGCACTGCCTTTCCTTAAACTTTTTGTCCCTATCTTCATGCAGTAACACAAAATTCTTTTGGCCAGACTCATATTTTACTGGACCTTTGTTGCTGTTTCCAGCTAGAGAAGCAGAACTAGAAACAGAAATTGTTGCTGCTTCGGCTACGGATGACAACCATGCTGAGAAAATATCCAGCCCTATTGGTTTCCTTGCCTCAGTTTGCTGGGACGTAACATACATTCCCCAGTTGAGTTTCATGTTAGTGGACAATTTTTCTGTAAGCTCTTCTAAAAGCTGCGGATTAAACAAATAATGCTCCTGCTCGAGTGACCTAACAGTTACTACAAGATTACGCACCATGTCACTAAATTCAATTAAAGTATCGGGTTTGTAATCTTTTGTTGAAGGTCTGTTTCTCACGCTTTCTATTAAGCTCTTAATTATTACTTCTGGGCGTCCAAAGCGACGCTCTAATAAATTTATAATCTCAGGCACGTTTTCTGGGTAAATTAAAAGTGCAGAAACAATTTCTTTAGCTTTACCATTCAACGATTTTTGTAATCTTTGAAGATTTTCAAGATCAGTATAGTTGTTAAAGTCAGTAGAGCGCTTAAACTCAGCAATCCATGCCGGCCACTGACTCAGGTTTCCATTGAAATCAGGTAGAGCAGACAAAACCCTAGCACGGGGCTCTTTCCCATCTGTATTAAGCAAATTTGTTAAGGAGTGATCATCTCGAGGTTTCCCAATTCTAACATCTCGAGGCCTTACACCAAACTACTCGAATCGGTCTGGAAAGGGGTTTTGATACTTTTTGATTTTAGAGTTACTCACAGGTTTATTTACCCAAGGATTAAACCGATCATCTTGGGCATCAGTAATAAGTATTTTGGATGTACTCACCGATTTGTCGACCCTAGGCTTTGACTGATCATCTAGGTGGTCATCAGTCGGCTCATCCATTATCTTAACGGTGTTGTAGACCAACCTCTGTGCTTCATCATCATGAATCATTTCATTTTCATTATTTTGCATCCAAAAAGTAACAGCTTCTTTCGTCGGTATAGGTTTTTCAATTGATGCGAGAGAAGGCCTAGAAGTGGTACTAGCTCTTGAGGAAGATCTGGAGTTAATTGCTGATAATCTTTCTTCCATTATTCTTTTCTTCAATTCCAACTCCTTTCTTTTAGCTTCTTCCTTCACTCTGGCTTCTTCAATTTTAGCCTTTGTATTAGCTTCTGCACGAGCTATTGCGATAGCTGTTTCCTCTTCCTGAATCTTTATGAGTTCATTAAAAACATCAGCCACCTCTTCGTCTCTTCTGCTAGTATTTTTACTTTTAATAGATGTTTTTTTAGAAGAAGGGTTGGAGAGTACACTCATTGTAGTAGCATCTAGGCCAACTTTTAGAATTTCTTTATTTTCCTTTTTCTTTTCTTTTTTAGTACAAGATCTTGTTGTCATTCGAGAGGCAGGTTCTTTACTTGACATTTTTTTTTAACGGTTCCAACGGGTTTCGGCACCAAAATGTTAGTTATTTTTAATAAAATTACTGTAAGAAAAATGCTTTGTACTTGTCAAATATTTTTAATCCACACAAAACAAAAACAAAACCGAACAGCTGATCAATAAATGCTATTAATTTAGACTGAAAATATAAAGGTTTTTCTATAAACACCAAATGTTTTACACTCTTATTTTTATACTATAAATAATATTTAACAAAATATGTCGAAAAATCCTTCGTTTAGTCGCTAGCCGCCATTTTGTATTTTATACAAAAAACGTTATATATAAAAAATTATTTAAGATACAGAAACCAAACTTCGCACACATATTTAATGGCTAAAGAAAAAAATATTCTCAAATTTTCATTAAGATTGCTTTTATATTTTCAAAATTACGGCGGTTAAAAATATTTTTATTAAAATAACAAAAATACATTAACTCTAAGAACCTCCACCATTTTGAAAATATAAAAGCAAACTTAATGATACTTTGAGAATATTTGTCTCTTTGGCCAATAAATATGTGTGAAAAGTTTGGTTTCTGTATCTTAAATAGTTCTTTATATATAAAGTTTTTTGTATAAAATACAAAATGGCGGCTAGCGGCTAAACAAAGGATTTTCCGACATATGTTAATATGAAATTTTTTGTTTATTTTGATGAGTACTATCACCCCTTGAAGTTTGTCCCCAACTTTAATGAACACCCTGTATATGTATATATGTATATATATATATATATATATATATACATATATATATATATATATATATATGTGTCTGTGAACACGATAACTCTCGTAAAAATGGTCCGATCGAGACCAAATTTGGTAGAGACGTGTATTCCTACAAATGCTCGGACGAGTTCGTAAACCAGACATATCGGTCAATGGGATCGGGTAGTTTGGGAGGGTTTTGTACCCCAAAATGGGGGTTTTTGAGTTTTTCACATGTAATTTTTAAAAATGTCTAATTTTATATTCCACCATTGGAATCAGCTTAAAAAACTACACAATTAAGTTCCTTAAAGTTTTTCTCTATCTCAAACGGTTACTGAGATATAAAAAAATCTAAACACAGTACGTTGTATTTTAAGGCTCCAATGTTAATCTTAAGGAGGATTAGGAAAAATTAATTTTTCACTTATTATCTAATATTTTTGGATAAAACTTGATATTTAGCATACACAAACCTGACAATAAATGGTTTAATTGTGAGTTACAAAAGCTTAAAGACCAATGTGATATGCTGTATAGTTTAAATAAAATTGTTGTCAACCAGAATTTGATGGATAGGTATAAGATCTTGAAAAATGAATATAAGTTAGCTATTAAAAATGCTAAAAAACCATATTTTAATAAACTGGTTTCTACTGATCATAACAAAAGTAAAAAGTTGTGGCAAATCACAAAAAGTCTTATGAATAGTAATTGTAAAGCTTCTGCAATACCTGTTGATATAACTTCTGACAAATTTAATATTTTTTTTATTGACCATGTTAAGAGTAATAGTAATAGTATTCTTGTGTGTGATAATTTTAATTTTTATGTTCATAAGTATCCTAGGCCTAGTTATCATTTTGAATTTCACCAAGTAAGCGTAGAAAATATGTTTAATGCTAGTAATCATTTAAATTCTCTATGCCGCGACCCAGGCTATATAATCTTTCACAATGCATGAAGCCGTATTGCTATTCGACTTCAGAACATGGCCAAACTTAAAGTTAACATGTATTTACTGTTAGGCGTTACGAAGTTCGCCGGGTCAGCTAGTATAATAATAATAATATATGACAAGTTTGGTCAAAATCTGTCGATACTCGTATTTGCCTATTCTCCATAAGATTAAAATGGGAAAGAGTGAGTAGGTTTGCTGCGGCTATGAGGAAAATTGAAAGTACCGGTAGCCATTTATACCATCAAAAATTTTATTTTTAACATTTATACCAACTTTCATCAACATATGTCCATAAATAAAGGAGTTTGCCTAATCTCCATATGATTAACATGGGAAAAGAGTATGCAGGTTTGCTGTCATAATAAACACATAAACAATGATTTTTAGCACAAATGTATGGATCTCAACTACATGAAGCTAAATATCAAGTTTTATCCAAAAATATTAGATAATAAGTGAAAAATTAATTTTTCCTAATCCTCCATAAGATTAACATTGGAGCCACAAAATACAAAGTACTGTGTTTAGATTTTTTTATATCTCGGTAACCGTTGAAGATAGAGAAAAACTTGAAGGAACTTAATTGTGTAGTTTTTAAGCAGATTCCAATGGTGAAATATAAAATTAGAAATTTTTAAAAATTTCATGTGAAAAACGAAAAAAAACCTCATTTTGGGGTACAAAACCCTCCCAAACTGCCCGTTCCCATTGACCGATATGTCTGGTTTACAAACTCGTCCGAGCATTTGTAGGAATACACGTCTCTACCAAATTTGGTCTCGATCGGACCATTTTTACGAGAGTTATCGTGTTCACAGACACACATATATATATAAAAATTTTAACGACTATTGTTTTTGGTCTCTGGGCACCTAAAGAAGAAAAAATAACATGGTCTCGGGCTTAACTCTTGTCATGAGACCTACGGTAATAGCTTCTTCCCTATGGGAAATTCGCTAAAAGGTGATAAAAGAGTTGAAGACAACTATCGGCCTATATCTATAGTTCCAATTGTTTCCAAAATATTTAAATCTACGCTGCAAAATCAATTATCAAATCGTTTAGCGAAATTTAGTATATTTACATATAAACAATATGGTTATAGGCAAAATAGGAATACTAGTAAGGCAGTAATTAGGCTGGTTCAAAATGTAGTTAACGATTTAGAAAAAGGTAATTTTGTTAGTTTTAGATCTTTTGACATGTCTAAAGCATTTGACACGGTACAACATGATGTTTTAAGTAAAAAATTATCTTTCTATGACTTTGATACTGATTCTGTGAATCTTATATTTTCATATTTAACTAATAGAACTCAGTTTGTTTTTAATGATGGAGTTTTTTCAAAAGATCTGTTGGTTGAGTAAGGTGTGCCTCAAGGCTCAATACTTGGGTCCATACTGTTCAATATTTATGTAAATGACCTACCTATTGCCATTGATGGTATAGGTATTGAATATTTATAGCATTTTGTTTGCAGACGATCTAGGTTTAAAAGTAAGTGATGTCACCAAAGATGGAATTGTTGAAAAATCAGATAATAGTGTTACAATACTCAAGGATTGGTGTTCCTCAAATAATATCTCTTAATACTGGAAAAATCTGTGATTTAATGTTTAGTTACAATAGAATTGCACCAAATTCTTTTAATGACAGCAATTTATGTAGTGCCTTTCCCATGTTAATCTTATGTAGAATAGGCAAACTCCCTTATTTACGTCAAGATATTGATAAAACTTGGTATATGGTCAAAATAAAAATAGTTTATGGTTAAAATGCCTACTTTCGGTGTTCCTCAAAACAGCAAACCTGCACACTATTTCCTAGTTAATGTTACGGAGAATAGGCAAATACTCCTATTTGTCAACAGGTACTGATTGATTGATCAATTTTGTTATATACTTGTATTATTATTGCCAAATTATTGAGGTGGAAATTCGCTGAGTACGCAGGTCTGCTGCGACAGGGGTATTCAATGTTTTTAACATTACAGTGCTCACATAGTATTCTGAAACGCGAGCAGTCGCGTGGAGTGCCACTGCACTCCACTTGTTTTTGTTGTTTTTCTTAATTAGTATGAATTATCTTAACGATTTATTGGCATTTTATGTTAAATATAAACATATAACACATAACTGATGTGATTAGTGATGTCATAAAACACACAATTCAGACCAAAAAAATTATTTTGCACATTTTACAATACAATAAATATTGGTGCATAGAAAAATTATTTTAAAAAAATGGTGAAGAATAATTTTTTAAACAATGCAATTGAAGCCCAAAACCAACTATGACAACATACTTTGACGAATGCACCTAATTAGCACATTCTACACACACACTTTTCAATTTATCAAGGTAGACCCACTTGTAATACTTAAAAAATTAGAAAATTTTACAAAAAATGAATAAATATAGCTGCATTGAAGAATAATTTTAAAATGGTTAGGAATATTATTTAAACAATGCAATAATATTATCTATTTCAAGTTATCAGGGTATTCATCAGCGATGACACTCTCATCATCTTCCGTTTTAGCTAGCCAACACCATAACTGTTCTTGGTTGTCCATTGTCCATTCATTATTCAATACATACACACAGTTTGAAGTTTTCATATAAAAATAATGTCAACTACGTCAAATAAAATCCACAACATATGTCACTCAGTGGATAAAAACGGAACACAGATACACACGTAGAGTGCACCTGCACTCCAATACTGTGGCTCCTTGGGGAAAAAATTAATAAAAAATTTGTTTAGTCTGAATTAGTTGCTGTCACTATACTGACAGGTTCCAGAAATGTTAGAGGGAAGGTAGATACTGCTCAAGGTCACACAAGCAGTCAACTGCGTTTTATGGACAAAACAACATGACTGGAGTGCTATCCAAGAAAGTTACTGAACACAAAATTAAAAAAAAAATCAATCTTTGAAAAGGGTGATCCAAAATTTATTACAACATACCATCCTGGCCTATACAAAATTAATAACGTTTTAAGAGTAGCTTTCAATGTTTTACAACTATCTTCATCCACAAATTCGACATTTAGACAATCATCAAGAATAACATTCAGAAGACCTCCCATACTAAAAGAAATATTATCAAAAATCAAAACTACTACATAAAATTGAACATACAAATCAAAATCAAAAGAGAAGAGTTGAACCATGTAACAAACAAAGTTGCCAAGTATGTAAATTAATGCCAAGTACATCAACATTCATAAGTAACATAACAAATAAAACATGCCCCATCAAAAATAACCTATCCTGTGACTCATCAAACATAGTTTACCAAATTAAAAGTATCAAATGCCCTAAAGAATATGTTGGTTTCACAATTCACAAATTAAGAACAGGAATCACAAGACATTGATTTGCTTATAAACACAGCAAAATGGAACATCCACTAGTAAAGAATGGACATGAGCACAGTAAAAGATTTGAAAAATTATACCAAGTCAAACCAATCCTCCAATTAAAAGAATATTCCACTACACAAGAATTAAGATACATGGAACAAGCACACCAAACAGTTTTGAAATCAAAGGTTCCTTATGGTCTAAATTTGATAGGACAGTGATAACCAGCTGGAGCAAAATTATTTTTGTTTATACCTACAATTTTTTTGAGTAAGGTTAAGTCAGTTTTATTTATTTTTTTTTTTTACTTCTTCACCTAAAGCATTGATTATGAATAGATTCTTCTATCATCTATGCCTAAAGCCACAGAAAGCGAAATATATAGTGATGCAACATTATTACTTTCAAATAAATAAATAAATATTTATGTATGTATGTGTATATACAGGGTGTTCATTAAAGTCGGGGACAAACTTCGAGGGGTGGTAGTACTCATCAAAATAAACAAAAAACTTCCCATAACCATATGTCAAAAAATTTTTTGCTTAGCCGCTTGCCACCATTTTGTTTTTATACAAAAAACATTTTATATCAAGAACCATTTAAGATACAGAAACCAAACTTTGCTCACATACTTATTGGCCAAAGAGAGAATTATTCTCAAAGTATCATTTAGTTTGCTTTAATATTTTTATCTTGTGTAGAATTTTTGTTATTTTAATTTAAAGATTTTTAACTGCCACCATTTGGAAAATATTAAAGCAAACTAAATGATACTTTGAGAATATTTTTCTCTTTGGCCAATAAATATGTGTGCAAAGTTTGGTTTCTGTATCTTAAATAGTTCTTGATGTATAACATTTTTTGTAAAAATACAAAATTGCGGCTAGCGGCTAAACAAAGGATTTTTTTACTTATGTACTCGTATATAGGAAATTTTTTGTTTATTTTGATGAGTAATATCAGCCCTCGAAGTTTGTCCTCAACTTTAATGAACACCCTGTATACATATTTGACCTAGTTCTGTTCACTTTTAAGGATTACTATAAGTAGAATTAAAAGAATTACGAGTATCCTTAGACAACATTTTTTTATTATAATAACATGTTTCAACCTTCAGGCCATTTTCAAGTTATTCATATTAAAGATAACCTTATACAAACAATATGTACATCACATATGAATAGCCCTAAATTAATATGAATTTTATAAATTGAAATGTGTTCTTTAAGAAGTTGGTTTTACTAATTTTGCATGTATATAAATGTAAAATTTAATTTATTTTGTTTTTTTCCTGAATAAATGTAACATTCTTCTTTTGCATCCATGATATTTTCCTTTGGTTGTGAATTCAATTATTTCGATATTTTCTTCTATGTTCTTGTGATTATGATTTTTGTTAGTTGGTATTCTGCTAAATTAGAATTCATGGTTGTTGTCTTGTTGCTTCGGAGACCTTGAATTTATTCTCGGAATCATTCTCTGAATGTTCTACCTGTTTAACCTATTTAGAAGATGTTTTAGTCTGTTGAATTAAACTAACTTGCTTTATCTAGAAGCATATGATTTATTGAAATCATGCGTATTATTATTGTTTGTTCATCTTGTCACTTCTCTTTTATAAAAAACATTGTTTAAATAAAGTCTAACAACTTTTAACTACTTTATTTTACTCTTATTATCTTTAATTGGTTATGGGCCCAGCCTGTTAAACTTTTTTAAAAACATATTAAAATGTACATAAAAGTACAAATATCTAAGCTTGATGGGGCCCTACCATGGAGTAGATGGAAAAAGCAAATGGAATTGATGTTCCAAGCATCATGGGTCCTGGACATTGTAAAGGGTCAAAGAACTATGCCTTGAACCGTTGAGAACAATGATGAGACAGTAAGAGCATATAAGAAGGATGATTCTCTAGCCCAAGTGCTCATAGTAAGTGCTGTAGATGATACTCATGTTGAATTGACAGCAACATGTAATTCAGCAAAAGAAATTTGGCAAAAACTGTTACTGTTAGTGTATATGAATAATCCTCAAGTCAAAGGTTGGATAGGACTTTAGAACATTTTTTCTGCTAAATTAGCTGATGATGAGGAGATAGTTCAGTACAAATCCCATTTCAATCAAGCATCTTTATTTGTCCTTGTATATAAAATACAATAAATGGTGTCATTTTTACACTAATAACTATTAGTCCCTACAAACATGGTATGGTACATAGTATTTACATTTTTATTTTTGTCAATATAATATAATGTTTTCGTTAATTTTGTTATATAATTTTTATTTTTGTTTTATTTATTTTTATTTATTATTTTTAGTTTATACAGAATATACACTCTCCAGATACAGGCAACAAAACTAATTACACATCGGATTACAACTGATTTCCTTTAAAGCAATCCTGAAAAGAATGCAAATGTTTTCAATTAAATAGGATTTTAATTGAAATAATTAATTTTAATTTGTTCACATTGTTTTCTAATCTTAGCTCATCTAGCAACACTCTAAAAAATTTGTTCCCCATATAAGTAGTTTTTAGCGAATTTCCCGTAGGGAAGTAGCTATTACCGTAGATCTCATGGCAAGAGTTAAGCCCGGGACCGTGTTATTTTTTCTTCTTTAGGTGCCCAGAGACCATAAACAATAGTCGTTAAAATTTATATATATATATATATACATATATATATATATATATATATATATGTATATATATATATGTGTGTGTCTGTTAGCACGATAACTCACGTAAAAATGGTTTGATCAAGACCAAATTTGGTAGTGACGTGTATTCCTACAAAAGCTCGGACGAGTTCGTAAACCAGACATATCGGTCAATGGGAACGGGTAGTTTGGGGGGGTTTTGAACCCCAAAATGGGGTTTTTTGCGTTTTTCACATTAAATTTTTAAATATTTCTAATTTTATATTTCACCATTGGAATCAGCTTAAAAAACTACACAATTAAGTTTCTTAAAGTTTTTCTCTATCTCCAACGGTTACCGAGATATTAAAAAATCTAAACACAGTACGTTGTATTGGGGGCTCCAATGTTTATCTTATGGAGGATAGGGAAAAATTAATATTTCCCATATTAATCAATATTTTTGGATAAAACTTGATATTTAGCTTCATGTGGTTGAGATCTATCCATTTATACTTAAAAATCATAGTTTATGTGTTTATCATGGCAGCAAACCTGCATACTCTTTTCCCATATTAATCATATAGGGAATAGGCAAACTCCTTTATTTATGGACGGATGTTGATGGAAGTTGGTATAAATGTTAAGATAAAAACTATTTATGGTAGAAATGACTTCTTTCAGTGTTCCTCACAGCAGCTAACCTGCACACTCTTTCCCATGTTAATATTAAGGAGAATAGGCAAATCATTCTCATATTTATGGACAGATTTTTATAAAACTTGTAATATATTATTATTATTAGATTATTGAGTTGGAAATTCGCTGAGTACGCAGGTCTGCTGCGACGGGGGTATTTTTCTAATAAAATTCTAATCTATGTTTTAGCGAATTTCCCATAGGGAAGAAGCTATTACCGTAGGTCTCATGGTAAGACTTAAGCCCGGGACCATGTTATTTTTTCTTCTTTAGGCACCTAAATAAAATTTCGAATGTTATCTTTCACCATTAGAATCAGCTTAAAAATCAGCTTAAGATTACAAATAATTCTTATGGCCTTTTTTAATATTTAATTTAAATTAAATCTTAATTGCTGTTGCCATTAAGATTGCAACAGCAATAATAAATCTCATATGATATACAGTAATCCCTCTCATGTCCGGACCCTCCGATATCCGGACGTGATTTTGAAAGAATACAAAATTTTAAAATATCTATATAAAATATATATATATATATATATATATATATGTGTGTGTGTGTGTGTGTGTGTGTGTGTGTATGTGTGTGTGTGTGTCTGTGAACACGATAACTCTCGTAAAAATGGTCCGATCAAGACCAAATTTGGTAGAGACGTGTATTCCTACAAATTCTTGGACGAGTTCGTAAACCAGACATATCGGTCAATGGAAACCTGTAGTTTGGGGGGGTTTTTGTACCCAAAAATGGGGTTTTTTGCGTTTTTACCATGTAATTTTAAAAAATTTCAAATTTTCTCTTTCACTATTAGAATCACCTTAAAAAACTACACAATTTAGTTCCTTAAAGTTTTTCTCTATCTCCAATGATTACCGAGATATTAAAAAATCTAAACACAGTACGTTGTATTGTGGGGCTCCAATGTTAATCTTATGGAGGATAGGAAAAAATTAATATTTCCCATATTAATCAATATTTTTGGATAAAATTTGATATTTAGCTTCATGTGGTTGAGATCTATACATTTATGCTTAAAAATCATAGTTTATGTGTTTATCATGGCAGCAAACCTGCATACTCTTTTCCCCTATTAATCATATAGGGAATAGGCCAACTCCTTTATTTATGGACAGATGTTGATGAAAGTTGGTATAAATGTTAAGATAAAAATTATTTATGGTAGAAATGACTACTTTCAGTGTTCCTCACAGATATAAGATTAATGTGGGAAAGAGTAGCTGCACACTCTTTCCCACATTAATCTTATGGAGAATAGGCAAATAATTCTCATGTTTATGGACAGATTTTTATAAAACTTGTCATATATTATTATTATATTATTGATTTGTAAATTCGCTGAGTACGCAGGTCTGCTGCGACGGAGGTATTTATTTAATATCTGGATGTTTTATTCCCCTCTCATATCCGTATTTTTTGCTATCCGGATCAGTCGTCGCCACATTAGTCCGGATATGAGAAGGTTTACTGTATGTGAAAGGATGAGAGCAAAATTTATATTTTTAAGAACAGTAAAATTGTATAGATGGGCCATTCATTTAATGGCATACAAATAGGAGCTAATTTATTAGCTATGTGTTCTATATGGTGATCCCAGCTAAGGTTTTTATCAATATTCAACCCTAAGAATTTTGTATTATAAACTTGTTCAATATTTTCATCATCAATTATATAACATTAGGGGCTATTTTTACAGTTTTGTTTTGTTAAAAATACCACAAAATTTGTCTTTTTGGAATTTAGCAAAAGGCTGTTTGAGTTTAAAAATTGCTTGACATTGGCTAATTCAAAAAAGCTTAAAAATTCAGATAGATCCGAATTTTCTGCTGAGATTTTTAAGTTTGCATCATCAGCATATAGACCCAAATTATTTTGAGGAATTTTATGAAGTGTTTTTGAAAAACCTCTCAGGTAGCACAAAAACAGCAGATCCGACGTTGCACCTGCGACCCTGTTCCCAAAGGAAGTATTTATTTCTACATATTGATAGCATTCTGTTATATACGATTCAAACTATTTGTATGAAACTCCTTTCACTCCAAAACCAGATAAATTATTTAAAAGAAGTTGGTGGTCTACACTTTCAAAAGCTTTTGTTAAGTCTATAAAAATACCAATTACTGTTTCATCTTTGTCAATAGATTCTATTATAAATTCACTAATATTACTGCTGCACTTAGTAGACCGACCTCCCTGGATGGAAACCATGCTGGTTATGCTGGTCAGACAGTCTTTATACATGATTTTTTCATAGGTTTTTGAGAATGAAGGAAAAATTGATTTTAGACGGTAATTAGACACATCTTTTTTGCATTACTTTAATATACATATTAATACAGGTATTACTTTTAATAATTTTAGTTTTTTAGGGAATATACCTGATACAAGAGAGGAGTTTACCAGATGAACCAAAATTTCACATAGATGAAAATTAGCCTTTTTATGACTGATACAGGGATTTCATCGAAGCTATGTGAATTTTTATTCTTTAGGGACTGTATAATTTTTCCTACTTAATTTTCATTCGTTGGCTCACAATGTAACAATACAGTATAAGGAAACAGAAAATTTGATATATTATTCTTCAACACAATGTTTACATGTTCTTTTAACTGTTTGATAACATTAACAATTATTAAATTAAGATGTTACTAATAGCTAGAGAATTAGACTCAATTTCATCATTTATAAGAAGTTATATTCTTTTCCTATCTTTAGTTAAGATTCCTACTTCATTAAGAGGCGGCAGGAGTCAGTCCAGGCGCTCACTGTAACTGTGGGCGTTTGACATGGGATGGGTTTAATTATCTTTTATTTGCTCAAAAAAGAAAATTTATTAAAAACAAAAAAAACCAAATACAAAGTATTTTATAGGTCCTCATCAACATATTGATGTGTTAAACTACCAAAACTAAGGTTTAGAAATATTGTATTTTTTGAAATTAGAAAATTAATAAATTAATTAACAGGATTCGCTAACAATCTAAGACACATGATCAATCGTTGTAATTTCCCTAACCCATTTTATCAACAAACGTTAATGACTGCTTTCATTATGGGAATAAGAATAAGGGTATTAAGGAAATATTTTTTAAAAAAAGATTATGAAACATTTTCTGAGGTTTTAGAGTTAGCGAAAACCCTCTCCTGCGTTCAGATTGCGTCAGCAGGCAACTTAAATGTTGATCATTCATCAGAGGAGTGCCATATGATTACCTCCAGCCCCTGTTTCATCTGAGGTGGGAAGCATTTCAAAAGCAATTGCAGGATAAAAAATCCCCTTTGCTACAATTGCCAAAGTAAAATGCACATCACGAGAGCCTTTGAAACAAATCATATGAGAAACTCGACTGTGCGCTGATGACTCATTTCCAAGAAGTAGTCTGGACCATCCGACATCCGAACCATCCGAGTCCGGATAAGAGGGAGTTGACTGTATGTTTGCTGATGGAATTGTTAGTTGGTCTTCTGTAAAACAGCACTGTGTTACTTAGTGTCAAGGTACCTAACAGTGTCAAGGTCTTCTGAAGCACGTTAGATTGAGGGCATGTTGAATTGAACTAACTTGCTTTATCTAGAAGCATATGATTTATTTAATAAATCATGTCTATTATTATTATTATTTAAATAAAGTCTAACAACTTTTAACTATTTTATTTTACTTTTATTATCTTTAATTCAGTCTGAACATTTTAATTTATAAATGCCTGATTGGTTGTATTTATTTTGTTGATGTCTATTATTGTTTTTTATTTATAATGTTAAACACATTGTTTTGAGTTTTCTAACTGATTTCATAGTTTGATGTTTTAAATGTTTTTCTTGTTGTCTTGTTTAGTATTGAATCATATGGTAAACTTATATATTTATTTTCAGGTTTTTAGCGAATTTCTTATAGGGAAGAAGCTATTACCGTAGGTCTAAAGGTGAGACTTAAGCCCGGGACCATGTTATTTTTTCTTCTTTAGGTGCCTAGAGTCCAAAAACAATAGTCTTTAAAATTTATATATATATATATATATATTGTGTGTGTGTGTGTGTGTGTGTGTGTGTGTGTATATGTATTTTACTGTTTATTTCATCAAACAGGGCTACTAATATTATTATATTGAAATAATTCGACCAAGTACCCTTAGAAAACATTTTTATTCTTTCTACATGTTTCGGTAATAATCCCATTTTCAAGAAGTGTAAAATGTTATACACTGTGTAAATGTTATTATGTTTTACACTTCTTGAAAATGGTATTATTACCCGAAACATGTAGAAAGAATAAAAATGTTTTCTAAGGGTACTTGGTCGAATTATTTCAATATTATAGTATATATGTATATATATGTGTCTGTGAACACGATAACTCTCTTAAAAATGGTCCGATCGAGACCAAATTTGGTAGAGACGTGTATTCCTACAAATGCTCGGACGAGTTCGTAAACCAGACATGTCGGTCAATGGGAACGCGTAAAATGGAAAATACCCCCGTCGCAGCAGACCTGGGTACTCAGCGAATTTCCAAATCAATAACATAATAATAATAATATATGACTAGTTTGATCATCATCTGTCAATAAATATGAGTATTATTTGCCTACTCTCCATAGATTAACATGGGAAAGAGTATGCAGGTTTGCTGCTGTGAGGAACACTAAGAGTAGGCATTTATACCATCAAAAATTTTTATTTTTAACATTTATACCAACTTTCATCAATATCTGTCTATAAATAAAGGAGTTTGCCTATTCTCCATATGATTAACATGGGAAAAGAGTATGCAGGTTTGCTGCCATGATAAACACATAAACTATGATTTTCAAGCATAAATGGATAGATCTCAACCACATGAAGCTAAATATCAGTTTTATCCAAAAATATTGATTAGTATGGGAAATATTAATTTTTCCTTATCTATAATATTATAAAGAAGAGGTGGTTTCTGTATGATTGTTTGTGGGTTTGTTGTGGCAAGTAAATGCGAAAAATACTGAACCGACTGGTTTGAAATTTTACAGGTAGATTTTTTTTAAAGGTAGATCTTAAACTCATGCAACACATAGGCATACTCATTTTCTTAAAATCCTCTCGGGCTACGCCCTGTGAACGGCCTAAGTTTCAATGTTTACATTTTTAGAGAATGAAAACATAAAATTACTTGAATGTCAACAGCTGTGAACACTAAAATTTGACAGTTCGAGAAGCAGAAGACATGGTTGCTGTAAATACCCTGGGATTCAATGTTTACATTTTTTAATGTCAACTTCCGTTTACTTTACATTTTGACAGTTCGGGAAGAAGAAGAAATTAAGTTGATTTTTCAGATAAACTGCTGGATCGAAATTAGTGAATTATTTGAAATAGTGGAATGGAAGATTTTAAGTTTTTTCCGACGACTGTCTCTATTACATTAATCCTTATCCTCTCCCAATATTTGACAGATGTTACTTTGAAATGTTGTAGACATTCGTGTTTTGTCATTTTGTAAACAATGAAGAATTAATTAACAATAACTTAAATGTATCAGTAGAGCCTACACCTTTCAGCCTTTTTAACCCGTGCGAAGAACGGGTACTTTGGCTAGTCCTCCATAAGATTAACATTGGAGCCCCACAATACAACGTACTGTGTTTAGATTTTTTAATATCTCGGTAACCGTTGGAGATAGAGAAAAACTTTAAAGAGCTTAACTGTGTAGTTTTTTAAGCTGGTTCTAATAGTGAAAGGTTAAATTTGAAATTTTTTTAAATTACATGGTAAAAACGCAAATTACCCCATTTCGGGGTACAAAACCCCCCCAACCTACCCGTTCCCATTGACCGATATGTTTGGTTTACAAACTCATCCGAGCATTTGTAGAAATACACGTCTCTACCAAATTTGGTCTTGATCGGACCATTTTTACGAGAGTTATCGTGTTCACAGACACATATATATAAATTTTAACGACTATTGTTTTTGGTCTCTGGGCACCTAAAGAAGAAAATACCCCCGTCGCAGCAGACCTGCGTACTCAGCGAATTTCCAAATCAATAATATAAAAATAATATATGACAAGTTTTAAAAAAATCTGTCCATAAACATGAGAATTATTTGCCTATTCTCCATAAGATTAACATGGCAAAGAGTGTGCAGGTTTGCTGCTGTGAGGAACACTGAAATTAGGCATTTCTACCATAAATAATTTTTATCTTAACATTTATAGCAACTTTCATCAACATCTGTCCATAAATAAAGGAGTTTGCTTATTCCCTATATGATTAATATGGGAAAAGAGTATGCAGGTTTGCTGCCATGATAAACACATAAACTATGATTTTTAAGCTTAAATGGATAGATCTCAACCACATGAAGCTAAATATCAAGTTTTATCCAAAAATATTCATTAATATGGGAAATATTAATTTTTTCCTATCCTCCATAAGATTAACATTGGAGCCCCACAATACAACGTACTGTGTTTAGATTTTTTAATATCTCGGTAACTGTTGGAGATAGAGAAAAACTTTAAGGAGCTCAATTGTGTAGTTTTTTAAGCTGATTCTAATGGTGAAATATAAAATAGAAATTTTTAAAAAATTACATGTGAAAAACGCAAAAAACCCCATTTTGGGGTACAAAACCCCCCCAAACTACGCGTTCCCATTGACCTATATGTCTGGTTTACGAACTCGTCCGAGCATTTGTAGGAACACACGTCTCTACCAAATTTGGTCTTGATTGGACCATTTTTACGAGAGTTATCGTGCTCACAGACACATATATATATATATACATATATATATATATATAAATTTTAATAACTATTGTTTTTGGACTCTGGGCACCTAAAGAAGAAAAAATAACATGGTCCCAGGCTTAAGTCTCACCATGAGACCTACGGTAGGTAATAGCTTCTTCCCTATGGGAAATTCGCTAAAATAACAGGGTCCCGGGCTTAAGTCTTACCATGAGACCTACGGTAAAAGCTTCGTCCCTATGGGAAACTCGCTAAAAATGTTATCTAAGGTTAATCTGTAATTCATTTAGTTCTAATTATAGTTTATATTATTATTAGTTAGTTAGTTATTATTTATTTATTTCACTGTTTATTCCATCAAATAGGACTACTAATATATTTATACTGAAATAATATATACATATGTATACATATAAACTTGGTATACAGCTTCATTTAGTGAAGGTTGAAAAATCTAGATTCTTTCTTTGTTGCAGAAAATCTATACTCTTTTCCCATAGTACCCAAGAAAGGGTACTTGGTTCAATTATTTCAGTATAATTATATTAGTAGCCCTATTCGATGAAATAAACAGTGAAATATATATAAACTAATATTACTAATTAAATATTACTGTATTACTATTCAGATATATATCTCTATATATAAAATTGAATGTACAATGAATTTGAATGTGTAATGAATGGAATTGAATGTATGTCCTTTATGCGTTGCCAAAGTACTCATCGGATCGCCATGAAATTTTAGGAAGTTGCTCTACATGTGCCCGGGAAGGTTTTAGTGAAAAAATATTTTCGAAAACCCCATAAGTTTCCATTTTATGGCGTTTTAAATTTCTAATGTTAACCTTATATGGAGAGTAAGTTTGTTTACAAATTGTCTACAATGAAAACATTTGATTTCTTTGCTACAGCTGATTGGTTTACTTTCTATTAGGAATATGCTTTACTATCCGATGCCATCTGAATCATTCATTAATGTTAAACTATGAAGTAAATGTGTACTGTAAAAAATAAACAGCTTTATTCACCTATTCTTTATTCAATATAGTTTACGGTTTTGGGGGATTATGTATTTATATTTTCATTTTCTGTCTGATTAAAATCACGTGTTTATATGATAATTAAAATGTTTATATTATTACGTTTATTACAATAATCAGCTGTTGTATATCTTTCCTATAAAAGCCGTATTACAGTTAGGTTTGGTTTGGATTTTGGTTTGATTTGAAAATTGTGAATTAATCCACTCAGATTTATTTGTTTATAGGAATGTTATTAATATGTCTTATCGTTTCAGTATTGTTATTCTCTATGCCGCGACCCAGGATATATAACCTTTCACAATAAAGCTGTATTGCTATTCGACTTCAGAACATGGCCAAACTTGTATGTATTTACTGTCAGGCGTTACGAAGTTCGCCGGGTCAGCTAGTTTGATTATATAATTCACAACTTGAGGGCTGAAATAATATTGTGAGGGAGTTAATAAACTTGAGCACCTTTTAAACACTTTATTTTTTGTAGAATACACAAAACATGTTTTTTATTGAATTGAATTTTGTGTTTAAACTAAGTTAATTTTAACAGTGTACTCGTAACCTATAATTATATGAATAAACAAACATTGATCATGTTATTTTTTAACATGTGTAAATTAAAAATTTAATTTAAGTAGTTAAGTTTAAGTAATTGAGTTAAGTAGTAGTTTGGCTATGTTGCCAGGATGTTTGAGCGGGGAGAAGGACAGGCAGGGCTCAGCCAATGTCAGCAGTTGCTTAACTGCCCCACAGACTTGGTGAGGACGGGGGATGTCTATAGTCTGATGATCCAACACGCAACCAAAGCTGGAGACTGGAAGATGGCTGCACAGTGGGCTCATCAGCTGCGGAAGGCTCAGCCACATGATAACTTGGCTCTATATGTACCTAGAGGTAAGTAATTCTTATTTATCCTCATCCATTAAATATATTATTAAATTAATGTGTCCATTTTTGATACCACAATCTCTTTGACATTAGTATTAGTATCTAGAATCAGTTGTTCAAAGTTAAGACAACCAAGTTTAAGTTTGTAAGACACCAAAAGAAAATTACCCCTGTATCATCAGACCTGCACACCAAGTAATTTCCATTTATTGTGATGATTCAAAACAAGTCTAATGAAAAAATGGTCATATGAAAAAAGTTATATCAATTTACTTATTTTGCTTAAGAATAACATGGGAAAAGAGTATAGATTTTCTGCCACAAGGAAAGAATCTAGATTTTTCAACCTTCACTAAATGAAGCTGTATACCAAGTTTTTGCATAATATTTCAAATAATGAAGACGTAGTACCAATTTCCTTATTCTCCATAAGAATAAAACTATCTCTTAGACTAAAACACCCCATTCTGGTGATTATTGGAAGGAAAAATCAATGGGAGGATCCCCCTCTCAAATACTTCTCAGGAAGGAGATGAGCCAAGAAATGGCGGTGATGGGGAGGATTAGTTTCAAACTGCCTGCCAAAGCGATAACAACCACCCAAGATCAGTGGTTTTCCTCGATGTGCCCAATAATGTCTTTGTATGAGATAGGTCGTTTACAATGATGCGCCCTACTGTATTCATGTTTATTTTAACATTTGTATTCACTATTCATGAAGTGATTCTAATGAAGAAAGGATAATTCAGACCTTATTAGACAGTGTAGAAAAGGAAGCTAGACAAATGAATGCTACTCTTGAAGAAAATTTATGAGCAGCGTAAAGAGTTTTCTTTGAGGAGAATGAAGATGAAGACTTGTTGATATGGGGAGAGGAGAATGATATCAATCTTTTAACTAAAAGACTTAAAAGTCAAGGATGGTCATTCAGCAAGCTCCTAAAAACTGCAAGGTTAATCAATCTGCATCAAAAGGTTAATAAAATTGAGAGGTGCAGAGCTGCCGAATGAGGCACCACCAGCTAGACATCCAGCACCAAACGTTGAAGTTTGTTGCAGATGTTGTGATTCCTACAAAAACTACCAAAGTACTGTTAGAGATGAAAGTGAAGATGATCAAGCGTAAGCCTTGTCACTAGAACAGCCATTCTATTGTATTACTATGGGCCTATTTTTTCCTCAAAAGTGCTACTGTATTCTATGAACATACAATGCAAAAATAAATTTTCAGCTTTAGGTACATATTACCTTTATCTTAATAGGAGCAATATATCTATAACTTTATTTACTAAGTTAAGCAGTAACATTTATACTATTTGATCTTTTTATCCAGTTTTTTAATCTAGTTTTGTATTATTTATGATGTAAAATTATGTTTTTATATCAGTAAAACAATTCAAATGTCATGTCATGAGTTATGTTATGAACTTAAGTTCATTTTCATCAATAATCATTACTTTTTTAAGAAAGATATTTTGGTCAAAAATAGTTACGTACCCATTCTGGTCTTCATGTGCCCCGGAGGATTAATATGGTAATAAGTAAGTAGGTTAAGAATAAGCTGCCATGAGGAATGAAAAAATTATACTTTTCAACAGTCATCAATAGAACTTAACTATATGTATCTTTAAACAAATTTGTATCACTATTTCAAAATGATGATTTATATTTGTGTTAAGTATCATATTTCCTTTGGTAAAAAAAGGTTATTTAATGATCAACGGATTATTAAAATACTTTTTTTAAACAGGTATAATCTAATTCGTTTATCTTAATAATACCTTTACAGATTCCAAATTTTTTTTAAAACTCATCACAGCCCTACAGTAAGAGATAAGTGATGCGAACCGTTTGTTGTACATCCCTAATCAATTAAATAATTTTGGTGCCAGCTAGCTAAATGCATTTATGTAAAATTCTTTAAATGATCTTGGATTCGGTAAAAGAGTGAATCTTTACTTACCTATTTGAATTTGTATTTATGTTATTAGTGACTTCTCTTGTAGAAGATTCTGAGAGCTCTAAATACAAATAGTAAACTTAGAGATGTAAGAGGGCTGATCAAAATTTGATAATATTTGACACAATAAACATGTTAAATTTTACTGTAATAAGTATTTAGAATATGAGTTATTTCTTTAAATCTCTGGAGGGTAACATAATAGCACCATTGACGAAATAAGTGTTATGTACCAAAACCAACTACAGTACATGCTTCCGAAATACATTGTCTGATGTACTCACACTCAGTCTGTTGTACAGGTCAGATGAGAATTCTCTATACCGTGTTTTTCACACATTAGGTGGTTTACACATCAGAATCGCTGACATTTATCATGCTAGTCACATGACACTCGAAAATCAACCTGTTTTAACTTATGGAGCTACACACCAGTCTTGCTGATGCATTGCTTGTGACTAGCATGTGTCTCGAGTGAGAGCCATGTATTTCAAGATTCAATATTTGATTTTGCCTAAATGCACAGCGTATTTCTTTCTTCTTGGTCATTATGTGATCTTGGATTCGGTAAAAGAGTTAATCTTTACTTACCTATTTGAATTTGTATTTATGTTATTAGTGACTTCTCTTGTAGAAGATTCTAAGAGCTCTAAATACAAATAGTAAACTTACAGATGTAAGAGGGTATATTGCACTTGCTTTATATTACCCTTTTTGGGTAATATAAAGCAAGTGACAGATTTAATGATGCTGAGGCCCTAGATTATAGATTTACAGTTGGGACAATTTTAATAGGAGTGCTCTTTAATATATTTAAACAACTATTGACAAATTAAATACTTGAACTGTGAGTTTTTAATGCCCCCGCTTACTTTTTCCTACAGTTAACAAGACTTTGACTTGGTGTCTAGATGAGCTCTATACCAAGTTGTTCAAGATTTAGATTCAATGTTTTTTATTTCCACAAACAATTTCTAGTAGAACTAATATAACATAAAATAAATTCCTAACACAGAACTAACAATAAAGAATAATCTAACTAGGCAAAACATTCAAAGTCAAAGAATAATTTATTTCTAGAAAATATAACATCGCTACATAATTAATCTCTTAAATAAAAAAAAAACAATTTTACAATATAAGTACAATTAAATAAAATTATCAAGTAATAAGCCTATATGGACAGAATACCTGTGCGTAGGCTAGGTCATCGCAGTCAGCGAACAGTGAGGTTAGTTGAAATAATGATTTATTCCTCCATTGTCAGTTACAATATAAAGTACATATTTCTTAGTTTAGGAAGACTACCACTGTTACAAGTAATGTGGCTAATTTGAAAAAAATAATAAAAAACAGGTTAAAAACTAGAAACTTATGAGTCCAGTCCTTCAAGTAAAAAACAGAACTGTAGAAAAGTTGCTCCTCACAGCGTTCTCATTGGAGATAAATAAAATTAATGCAAAACTTATTGCAAAACTAAAACTAAATTTTAAAGATATAACTTAACTAAATTTTAAAGATATAACTTAACTGGTTCATATACAGAAATAGGTTATTTATTGAATAACACGATGGAGTAGCGATACGTCTCTAACCTCAAAAATCCATGAAGTGAGTTTTCTACAAAATTTTCTCAAATGATTTGACTGTTTAATTTTGAGTGGTAATGCATTAAATAGTTTACCACCGGAAACTATTAAAGCTTCTTCTATAAATAAAACTTTTTTTGACTTTAGGCAGCCTGATTAGGTTTTGATTAAAGCCTCTGGTCGTATAATGGAGTTTGTCCGATCCTACATTCCCACTTCTGACATAAAACATGCGTAGAACTTTATAAACATACAAATGTTGCATGGGAAGGATTTTTAATTGCTCGTACAATGGAAAGGAACTCTCTAATCATTTTCCCAGTTATAATTTTGATGAAATGATTTTGCGTGGTATTAATTTTCTTGATTAGATAATTGTATGTTTTACCCCAACAAGAAATACCGTATTGAAGTCTAGATTGTATTAAGGCAAAATACAACGAGCGCATTAGATTAGTTTCGAAAATGTTTCTTAAAAAATAGAATTTCCTAATTGAAAGTTTCATTTTTAAATGGATTTCATTTACGTGTCTGTCCCAATGTAAATTTTCATCTAAAAAGACACCCAGATATTTTAAATAAGACAAATGCTAAATTACTGGACATTTGCAATCGGTTTTAGTACAATCAATGACGTGATAGACATTGGGGGAATTGAACACAAATTTACGCGAATCAAAATTGATGTATTTTGTTTCGCTTACATTGACAATCATATTGTTACGTAAATACCAAGCTTGGAGCGTTGTCAAATGATGTATGTTTAAATGTAGAAGCTGCGTTGTGCCAGCTAAACTCCGCATCTTAGCCACGGCCGCTCCGCAGTGGCGCGTGGACCCTGTATTCTAACTTTAAAAGTGCATTTTCTCGGTTATCCGTGGACGGATTTCGTTCACCAAAGTACCGTTCGATTTGAAATTAAAATTCCAATCTTTTTTGTATCCTGTAAAAATGATATAAAGTTAATGGTTTTTTTGTTATTTTAATAAAAATATTTTTAACCGCCGCCATTTTGAAATATATATATATATATATTTTAACGACTATTGTTTTTGGACTCTGGGTACCTAAACAAGAAAAAATAACATGATCCCGGGCTTAAGTCTCGCCATGAGACCTACGGTAATAGCTGTTGCAATCTTAATGGCAACAGCAATTAAGATTTAATTTAAATTAAATATTAAAAAAGGCTATTAGAATTATTTGTAATCTTAAACATGATGATTCGGCAAAAGAATACTTTAAACATCTCAAAAATTGGACTCGCTAAAAACATAATTTGTTGTAATACTACTGTTGGTTGTAATACTAACACTTTAATAATATCAAAACTCAAAAAATTACGTAATACAGTATAAAGCGGTTCAGTACTATAGTAATAAACATAATAAATTAAAAATTATAATAAAAAAAAATTATTAAAATTATAATAAAAAAAAATAAAAAAAAATTATAATAAAAAAATTATTATAATAAAATTATAATTTTTTAAAATTATAATAAAAAAAATTATAAAATAAATTATAATAAAAATTATAATAAAAAAAAATAATCACATTTTATATAGATACAACTATATAGATATATATTTTATATAGATTTTATATAGATGTGAAAAAATATAATCACATTTTACATTTATATAGATACAACAATTTTTACTAACTTCTTCAAGAACACTTGTACATCTATTAAATTGAAATTATTTAATTTAAACATATGTGATTTTAATATTGTTTTGAATTAACTTGAAAATGGCCTTTAAAGGTTGAAACATGTTTAAATAAAATAATGTTTATCAAGGATACTCAGTTAATTATTTTAACTTTACTTAATATAACAGTATTCCTTACAAGTGAACTATATAGATCAAATTTAATCATGACTAACGTCCAAAAAGAAGTTCACAAATACAAATACCTGATCCTGAAAACAAAATGCATCTATGAAGACATAAGGTTTAACAAAACTTGTTTAGAACATGATGTAGTTCCAAATTATATTCAAGTACATTCTAAATGCAAATCCAAAGCTGCCACCAAGGCTATAGAAGCAGCAAGAAGAATTTGGATGAAAGAAGAAATAAACAGTTTATACACAAAACTAAACACAAAGCGACTTAAAGATGAAGCTTTATTTAACGTCTCATCCAGATACCATCCAGAAACTTTGGAAGAAATAATGCTGTATATAAATAGATGGATTGAACCAATCTTAAAAAAGAAAAAAGAAACCCAGGCAAAAAAACTACAAAATCTTCTAGATAAACAAAAGCCAGCAAATGTCAATATTTTGGAAAACTCTTCAAAATTCTATCCCAAAGTAAAAAACTTAAGTGACATACAATTTTCCGAAGAGGAAACTAAATTCCTAGGAACATCATTGAAATATAATTTAAATCTAGATTTCAAAATTAATAATATTACAAATGATCTATTTCACATTGACGCTTCAATAAGGAACATAGAAAAAGATAATAGAGAACCATTGAAATACAATTTTATACACGAATTAGAAAAGAATAATGAAAACTTGAGAAAAATCACTACAATAAAATCTTCAAACAAAGATCTAAAATTGGTTAAATCAATCTCTACAAAAATAAAAGATAATGATTGTATGATTATAAAGGCTGACAAAGGAGACACCACTGTGATTATTAACCGAACTGATTACGACGATAAAGTAAGCAACTTTATTTCTAATAACAAATTTCAGAAACTCCCTAAAGATCCCACACAAGACTACTTAAAATCGACTAATAGTTTAATAACACATAGCAAATCAATCTCTAAAGAAATAAAATCTCACTTAAAAGTAACTAACCCTAAAGCACCAAATTTAAAAGGACTACCCAAGACTCACAAAGAAAACATACCTATTAGACCAGTTGTCAATTTTAGAAGTTCACCCACTTATAAACTTTGTAAATTCTTGAATAATAAGATTAAAATTAATTTAAACTGGAGTGAAAGTTATAGCGTAAAAAATAACATGGAATTGGTAAGTAAAATCTCCGATATTGAAATTCCTAATGATTGCATTTTCATTTCATTTGATGTGAAGGATATGTATTCAAACATCCCACCAATTGAAACCTTGAACATTCTCAAAAATGACTTAGAAAAAGGTGGAACTTTATCAAACTCAGAAATTAGAGACATATTCAAATTAACTAAAAACTGTTTACAGCAAAATTATTTTCAATACAACTCTGAATTCTACAAACAAATACACGGTCTAGCCATGGGCTCACCTTTATCGGGTCTACTTTCAGATATATACATGCACTACTTAGAGGTCAATAAAATTAACAATGACATAAACCCATTTAAATCAAAAATAATATATTGGATAAGATATGTCGATGACATATTATGTCTTTTTCAAGGGAATTTAAACGAAAGCAACAATCTACTAGAATATTTAAACTCACTATCAGATACAATTCAATTTACAAAAGAAAGCCAAATTAAAGAAATTAATTATCTAGACTTAACCATCAGAAACGAAAATAATAGACACAAATACAAAATTTACAGAAAACCAACCCAATCAGACCTTGCAATACCAATTAAATCTCATCATCCCTGGAAATACAAAATGGCAGGATTCAGAACCATGGTAAATAGACTCATACACATCCCAATGGACAAAGAAGATTATAAAAGAGAAAAAGACACCATTAAATTTCTAGCTGTCAAGAATGGATACAACTCTAAAATAATTGACAAAATGATTAGAAACATAAAGAAAACCAAACACAAACAAAATAAAGAACAAAAACCTAAAAATAAATACATAAGTTTACCATATAATTCAATACTAAACAAGGCAACAAGAAAAACATTTAGAACATCTAATTATGAAATCAGTTACAAAACCCAAAACAATGCATTTAACATGATACATAATAAAACAAACAACAAAATACATCAACAAAATAAATACAACCAATAAGGCATTTATAAATTAAAATGTTCAGACTGCAACAACTTTTACATAGGCAAAACAGGGAGAACATTCCAAGAAAGATTCAGAGAACACATACAAGCACTCAGAAGCAACAACAAAACCACCATGAAATCAAATTTTGCAGAACACTTACAATCACAACATCACAATTACAAGAACATGGAAGAAAATCTGGAAATACTCGAATTCACAACCAAAGGACACATCATGGATTTAAAAGAAGATTATTACATTTATTCAGGGCAAAAAACTGACCCTCAAAACATTTTGAACAGCCACATAACAAAAAACAATCCAATTTTTGAAAAAATCGGAAAACTCAAACAAAACATATAATCACATTTTACATTTATATAGATACAACAATTTTTACTAACTTCTTCAAGAACACTTGTACATCTATTAAATTGAAATTATTTAATTTAAACATATGTGATTTTAATATTGTTTTGAATTAACTTGAAAATGGCCTTTAAAGGTTGAAACATGTTGTTTAAATAAAATAATGTTTATCAAGGATACTCAGTTAATTATTTTAACTTTACTTAATATATATATATATATATATATATATATATATGTATATATATAATATATATGTGTGTGTGTGTGTGTGTGTGTGTCTGTGAACAAGATAACTCTCGTTAAAATGGTCCGATCGAGACCAAATTTGGTAGAGACGTGTATTCCTACAAATGCTCGGACGAGTTAGTAATCTAGATCTAGACATATCAGTCAATCGGAACGGGTAGTTTGGGGGGGTTTTGTAAACCCCATGCAAAAATGCAAAAACCCCAAAAATGGGGTTTTTGCATTTTTCCTATGTAATTTTTTAAAATTTAAAATTTTATGTTTCTCCATTAGAATCAGCTTAAAAAACTGCACAGTTAAGTTAATTAAAGTTTTTCTCTATCTCCAACGGTTACCGAGATATAAAAAAATCTAAAGACTACGTTGTATTTTGAGGCTCCAATGTTAATCTTATGGAGGATAAGGAAAAATTAGTTTTTCACTTATCAACCAATATTTTTGGATAAAACTTTATATTTAGCTTCATGGGACCCATACGTTTATGCTAAAAAATCACAGTTTATGTTTTTATAATGGCAGCAAACCTGCATACTCTTTTCCCATGTTAATCATATGGAGAATAGCCAAACTCCTTTATTTATGGACAGATGTTGATAAAAGTTGGTATAAATGTTAAAAATAAAATTTTTTTGATGGTATAAATGCCTACTCTCAGTGTTCCTCATAGCAGCAAACCTGCTCACTCTTTCCCATATTAATCTTATGGAGAATAGGCAAATAATTCTCATGTTTATGGACAGATTTTTATAAAACTTGTCATATATTAATATTATATTATTTATATAATGGAAATTTGCTGAGCACGCAGGTCTGCTGCGGCGGGGTATATATATATATATATATATACATATACATATATATATATATATATATATATATATATATGTATGTTATATTGAAATAATCTAACCAAGTACCCTTAGAAAACATTTTTATTTCTTCTACATGTTTCGGGTAATAATCCCATTTTCAAGAAGTGTAAATGTTAACCTTATTTGGTAATATTAATCTGTAACTGTAAATAAATATCATATGATAATTTTAAATTTTACTGTATATAACTTGGTGTATAACTTTATTTATTTTACTGTATAACTATAAAAATCAGCGTTTGCTGAACACATTCTTTCAACAAACCACAATTACACTAGTATGACACATAATATGAAAATATTGAATTTTGAACACAAAGGAAGAAAATTGGATACAAAAGAAGAATTCCAAATTTACGCTCACTATCAAATTGACAAAAACAACATATTAAACACTTCACAAATTGAAACAAAGAATTCTATATATGAAAAAATAATACAAGATAGAAATAATACATGCTAACACACTCCACCAAGTTATAAAATTTAAAATTATCATATGATATTTATTTACAGTTACAGATTAATATTACCAAATAAGGTTAACATTTACACTTCTTGAAAATGGGATTATTACCCAAAACATGTAGAAGAAATTAAAATGTTTTCTAAGGGTACTTGGTTAGTTTATTTCAATATAATAATATTAGTAGCCCTGTTTGATGAAATAAACAGTAAAATATATGTATGTATATATATATATATATATATATATATATATATATATATTAGCGAATTTCCCATAGGGAAGAAGCTATTACCGCTATTACCGTAGGTCTCATGGTAAGACTTACGCCCGGGACCATGTTATTTTTTTGTCTTTAGGTGCCCAGAGTCCAAAATCATTAGTCGTTAAAATTTTTATATATATATGTATCCCCTGCTGCGAGGGGGGTATTTTTCTTAAGATACTGAGTCTTTGATAAGTTAAATACAATTATTTGCATTCACATTTCATTAGTTAAGATTTTAATATTTTGTATTTTGTCTTCGTAAAGATATTCTGGAGCGACTGGGCTTAGTCACACAAGCTGAAGGGAAAAAAGAAGAAGAAGAAGAAGACGGTCAAGAGGTTGAAGAGGAAGTGATCGTTGATATGACTTGAGTTGGAGAAAGCAAATAATATTATGTCAAGGACATAAATATAAGCACTTAGTGTTTGTGTTGTAACATGTCTAAAACTAAGACAACTTTTGGAATTTGGAAGGTCAAAGAGAAAAAAAATTATCTCTCATGTTTATAATTAATAAAAGTTTGCAAAAAATAATATTTTTACTTAATTATCATAATTAATTAATTGACTGAATACAATTTTTTGAAACTCCACTTGTTCAGTATGGGCTTAATGTCATAAACTATAAAATTTTGCTTTAACTTATCTCTGGTAATATATAACTCCAACCTTAGCAGTGATTGTGCACCAGCACCAATGTTACAGCATGTCAGGTAATACATGTCATGTACACATTTTACATTTACACCGTCTGAGTGGAGGAACAATAACCCGTCTTCAGTCCTTACAATAGCTTGGAAAGTCAGCATGAGGAATAAGCTATTTCCATAGTTGGCATGATCAGATAAGCTGTACATGAGAATTTGTTTAATACTTGGATTTTTAACCAAGTCAATTATAATCATTTTAGACAATTCTTTTTTAGCGAATTTCCCACAGGGAAGAAGCTATTACCGTAGGTCTCATGGTAAGACTTAAGCCCGAGACCATGTTATTTTTTCGTCTTTAGGTGCCCATCCAAAAACAATAGTCGTTAAAATTTATATATATAGGCTATGTGTCTGTGAACACGATAACTCGTAAAAATGGTCCGATCAAGATCAAATTTGGTAGAGACGTGTATTCCTACAAATGCTCGGACGAGTTCGTAAACCAGACATATCAGTCGATGGGTAGTTTGGGGGGGTTTTGTACCCTAAAATGGGTTTTTTTTGCGTTTTTCACATGTAATTTTAAAAAATTTCAAATTTTCTCTTTCACTATTAGAATCACCTTAAAAAACTACACAATTTAGTTCCTTAAAGTTTTTCTCTATCTCCAATGATTACCGAGATATTAAAAAATCTAAACACAGTACGTTGTATTGTGGGGCTCCAATGTTAATCTTATGGAGGATAGGAAAAAATTAATATTTCCCATATTAATCAATATTTTTGGATAAAATTTGATATTTAGCTTCATGTGGTTGAGATCTATACATTTATGCTTAAAAATCATAGTTTGTATATATATATATGTGTGTGTGTGTGTGTGTGTGTGTGTGTGTCTGTGAACACGATAACTCACGTAAAAATGGTCCGATGAAGACCAAATTTGGTAGAGACGTGTATTCCTACAAATGCTCGGACGAGTTCGTAAACCAGACATATCGGTCAATGGGAACGGGTAGTTTGGGGGGGTTTTGTGCCCCAAAATGGGGTTTTTGCGTTTTTCACATGTAATTTTTAAAAATTTCTAATTTTATATTTCACAATTGGAATCAGCTTAAAAACTACACAGTTAAGCTCCTTAAAGTTTTTCTCTTTCTCCAATGGTTACCGAGATATTAAAAAATCTAAACACAGTACAACTGTGCAGTACTCCTGTACAACAGGAGCCCCACAATACAACTGTGGGGCTCCAAAGTTAATCTTATGGAGGATAAGGAAAAATTAATATTTCCCATATTAATCAATATTTTTGGATAAAACTTGATATTTAGCTATCTAGATCTCAACCACATGTTGAGATCTATCCATTTATGCTTAAAAATCATAGTTTATGTGTTTATCATGGCAGCAAACCTGCATAATCTTTTCCCATATTAATCATATAGGGAATAGGCAAACTCCTTTATTTATAGACAGATGTTGATGAAAGTTGGTATAAATGTTAAGATAAAAATTATTTATGGTAGAAATGACTACTTTCAGTGTTCCTCACAGCAGCTAACCTGTACACTCTTTCCCATGTTAATCTTATGGAGAATAGGCAAATAATTCTCATGTTTATGGACAGATTTTTATAAAACTTGTCATATATTATTATTATATTATTTATATTACTGAAATTTGCTGAGCACGCAGGTCTGCTGCGACGGGGGTAGTTTTTAATTTTATTTTTTGTTTGAGAGATAGCTTGAGACAAAAAACAATAGTTGTATAGGTATATATTTATATATATTACACAAACAATGTGTTTGTAAACACAATAACTCTCGTAAAAATGGTTTAATCTTAACTAAATTTGGCAGAGTGGTATAGTCCTACATTTATTGGGATGAGTTAATAAGGTAGAAAACTAGGCAAATAAGTCAATACAAATTGGGTTTTGAACCCCAAAAATGATGTTTTTTAAATAATTTACTAAAAAATTGAATTGTTTTTTTTTAACACTGTTGAAATCAACCCAGACAAAATTTAGTGTTTTGAATCTTCGCTCTATGCCAAGTGGTTACAGTCTTTTGGAACTCCAATGATGATGTTGTGGGGGATAGGTTAAAGTTTTGTAATGAATGAAAATCTCAGGTTGATGAAAATGGAATAAATGGGTTTAATCACCCTAGAACTAAACACTGACTTGCAATTATAGTAAACATGAAACAAACAAGGTAAATTTTGACAAGTTCAACATTCACTATATGGTATATAAAATGACATATGACATTTTCACTACATTCTCCCTTCCATAAAATAGCCCTGTAGATATGCTGGAGGTTGTTTTCTTGACTTTACTTGTACATTTGTTATCAAATATGAAGGATACAGATTTCTGAATGATAATGAGTCTGAAGTGTCTACTAATCAAATAGTGTGTCACCATTTCTTTAGAGCTTCAACTATGGGGTAAGCTTCCTTCTGAATGGCTATGTGCCTGAGTTCACTTGGTGTTAAAGATCTCGGGAGAAAAATGCAACTGGACATCCTTGCCGTGAAAGGCATCAGAAGCATCAGTTTCTACATCGAACATGATATTTTCGTCAATGGCAGAGACTGATGATTTCATTAGACCTTTCAAAATCTCTGACGGCTTGAGATGAAATTGGAAAAGATATTGATTAAATCTAGCTACGAAGTCTCTCTGAATAGTGTGGAATCCACTTTGAATAGTGAGAGAGCATGTCTATAGTTCTCCTGAGCGCTTCTGTGTCCGTAGGCAGAGGTAGGTTCCTCAATAGTTTCAATCTTTCCTTTCCTGGTCAGATCTTTTGTTTGTTATCTGATACCCGAGAAGATTTATTGATGTAAGTGAATATTTACTTTTCTCATCATTAATAGTGAGTCCATAATTATTTACAGCACCAAGAAATTTACAAAAGTTAAGGACATGTTCATGTTGGTTTGCCCCATATACTGTGATACCATCCGGGTAAGCAAAAGTCCCATTCAGATTTTCGGAACGTATAATGTCATCTGTTACTCTCTGCAACCATGCAACACCATTTGTGACACCAAATAGAATCCTTATAAATTGGTAGAGCTTTCCTCCAGCTTCAATAGCAGTGAACTGTTTTTCACCTTCTTTAATTAGAATCTGATAAGCACTTGATAAGTCAATAGTACTATAGAGTGAATATTTTGATACTTCAGAAACCACATGCTCCATACTTGGTACTGGATATGCATCCAACAAAGTAATACCAGTTAATGGTTTGTGAGTAAACTATAACCATTCACTTTTTTTTATTTTCATTAGTTGTCACTTAAGCTTGAGCAGTGAGCATGCCAGGGTGACTGACTTTCTTCAATGGTTCCCTGAGTTTCATTTTGAATGAATATTCTATCATTAGTTGAATGTTTCCGAAACTTTGTTGCTATATTGTTTTTAACTCTTTTGAAATATTGCTGAATAAAAGGGGAGCTTAAATTTTAGTATGAGCTAATGAACTGACATTAAGAGGCATTTTATGTCCTCCAAAACTCATTTGGATTTCTGAATGATGTTTTAGTAAATCATGACTGATCAAAACATCGGCACATAAGTCTTTCAATACCGACATGTTAGCTTTAATGTATGTTTTATATGTGTACATTTACTATGCAGTCACTAACAACTTGAGAGCTAAGCGATGTGGTTCCAATTGAAACCCGCCCAGACCCATTGGAAGGTTTTATTTTGTGTTTATAGACAAATGAATCCCTTAAGAAACTCTCTGAGCTCTATAAGTGCATCTGCTTGGTGGTTATTAACCGTTATATTTACAACAGCATGTTTCAAGCATGAAGGAGAAACAGCAGATATGGTAGCAAAGCAACAATATTTGGATTAACCATAAGACGACTTATTATTATAGACATTCCTCTCTTTGACATTTTCTCAGCAGACTTTCGCATAATGACCAGTATTAGAGCTGGTTTTACAGATTGATTCTGTAGCAGGAAAGTTCACACATGGGTGTCGGTTAATCCACAGAAATAGCATTTAGCTGTGGCCCAAGGATTATCAGATTGAATGTTTGTGAGTGTTGTTGCGTTTAAAGTAAAGTAAGACTCATGAGCTTGACCATCACGCTTATTAATTATTATATGTTACATTTCCCAATCAATTCCAAGTTCCTCTTATATGATTTCCTTAACTTTCTCTTTGTTTTTCCATATAATTAATTTATTTTCAAATATCATCATATGATTTCAATATTAATTATGTTTTGTTTATCTGATTTGTTTTTCTTTTGGTTGACATAGCAACCAGTCCAGTTTTCTTTTCTTTACCATTTTTAAATTTTCATTTTTATCAGGTTCTTAATCAATTTTTAATGTAATTTCATAATTCTGTAAAAACGATGTAAAATTGTATTGATCAAGAAATATAAGACTCTGATAATATTGTGACTATTGAAGAATCGAACATGAAGAATGGTGTGGTGAGTGAAATGTAAAAAACTAATAGGCCTAACTTTGTAACTTAATAATGTGAACATTTTTTTTGTGTTTAATCTCATATTTGTAAGAACCTGATATTTTGTAAAAAAAAAACAAAGTATATTTTGTATCCAACCCTCTTTTTTCTGTATATTGGTCCTTCGAATTTATGCTATGTTTTAAATTTCTTTATTCCGCCCCCAACAAGTGTAGTAGCCTTTACCACAGCTTCAACATTGTAACATGCTGATTGATTATGAACACCTTCCAATGGCAGAGCTTGATTAGAAGCCTGATCTAGAGTAAGTGTATTATTTTATAAAAGTCGCTGCCAAATTGAAGAAGACAAGAGTCCACCAAGAAACACATCTCTGATGAAATTGTTTATGTGCTCTTCAGCTGTGACTGCAGAGAATTTACATTCTTAACTCAATAATTTTAGTGCTAGGAGATATTTATTGATTGATTCACCCAGCTTTTGTTTACATGAAGCTAACTGGTATCTTGAAAATATCTCACTCTTAGGTTTTATGAAAATACTCATTAGAATATTGATTGCTTCATCATAAGTTTCACTTTCAGATATAAACTCTAAGATTGGTTGAGATACATGATTAATAATAATAAATCTTTATTGACATTAAGTAACACCATATTACAATAGACAATAGTCATTAAATTCACAATACAGTTTAAAAACAGAAATCAGACACACATGAACATGAGATCTAGTTTATCTTGAGAATTTAGTTCTTGTTTTGATGATATTTTAGTCACAAAGCTTCCAAAATTTTTAAGCCAGTGTTTCTATAACTTGCCTGAGAGCTTGGCTCACAAACAAATCTGTCTGGCTTAAAGTATTTTTCCATGTCTTTGTAAAGTAATGTGATAAGTTATTTCCTTTGGATAAGGTGATTAAATTGCAATGAATGAAAATCCGAGGTTGATGGGAACAGTATAAATGGGTTTAATCGCCTTAAAACTAAACACTGAATCACAATTATAGTAAACATGAAACTTAACAAACATTGTAAATATTGACAGTTTCAACATTCAATTTATGCTATGTTTTAAATTTCTTTATTCCGCCCCCAACAAGTGTAGTAGCCTTTACCACAGCTTCAACATTGTAACATGCTGATTGATTATGAACACCTTCCAATGGCAGAGCTTGATTAGAAGCCTGATCTAGAGTAAGTGTATTATTTTATAAAAGTCGCTGCCAAATTGAAGAAGACAAGAGTCCACCAAGAAACACATCTCTGATGAAATTGTTTATGTGCTCTTCAGCTGTGACTGCAGAGAATTTACATTCTTAACTCAATAATTTTAGTGCTAGGAGATATTTATTGATTGATTCACCCAGCTTTTGTTTACATGAAGCTAACTGGTATCTTGAAAATATCTCACTCTTAGGTTTTATGAAAATACTCATTAGAATATTGATTGCTTCATCATAAGTTTCACTTTCAGATATAAACTCTAAGATTGGTTGAGATACATGATTAATAATAATAAATCTTTATTGACATTAAGTAACACCATATTACAATAGACAATAGTCATTAAATTCACAATACAGTTTAAAAACAGAAATCAGACACACATGAACATGAGATCTAGTTTATCTTGAGAATTTAGTTCTTGTTTTGATGATATTTTAGTCACAAAGCTTCCAAAATTTTTAAGCCAGTGTTTCTATAACTTGCCTGAGAGCTTGGCTCACAAACAAATCTGTCTGGCTTAAAGTATTTTTCCATGTCTTTGTAAAGTAATGTGATAAGTTATTTCCTTTGGATAAGGTGATTAAATTGCAATGAATGAAAATCCGAGGTTGATGGGAACAGTATAAATGGGTTTAATCGCCTTAAAACTAAACACTGAATCACAATTATAGTAAACATGAAACTTAACAAACATTGTAAATATTGACAGTTTCAACATTCACCACATGTTATATAAAATGACACATGACTATTTTCACTACAAGTTAATACAGGTCTTATTGCTTATTATTTTAAAAATTGTGATAAAACATTGTTAACAGCTTCATATAGTTAAGATGTAGTTGTGTATGTTGAGAAATCTAAATTCGTTGCGCTTTGTGGCAGAAAACCTACTTACTCATTCCCCATTTATTTTTGAAGGAAATTGAAAAAAAATTTCATTAATTCCTTATTATTTGATCTATTGTGATAAAATTTTGTATAAAACTTCAGCAAGCTAACTAGTTAATGTACTGTATGTTAAAATGGAAATAATATTGTTTCTTATTTATATTGTAATATTTCCACAATTATATTAAAATCAATTCAAATTCATACTTGACTTAAAATACCTACCTGTATGTCTTCATTTCACAAAGGGTGAAAAAGTTTACACGTTTGCGATGTAGTGCGCCCGGTCGGGTACATGGGTGCTTCTTTAAATGGTGGCAGTGTACCTGATGGAATACACTCAGTAAATTACTCTATGTGCAGTGCGCCCGACCGGTTACACTCACTGTCTTTTCTAATGCTGTTGATGACCAACACGGTCACACTAAATATATATCTGAAACTTGTGTCCGCCCCTAGCAGAAGACCTTTAGTTAGTGTGTACCCGATTTGATACACGTTCGCATATATTTGAGGCATAAAAAAGGAAAAAAACACCTCTATGGAGTACACTTAATAAATACCCCCGTCGCAGCAGACCTTCGTACTCAGCGAATTTCCAAATCAATAAAATAATATATGACAAGTTTTATCATTATCTGTAGATAAATATGAGAGTTATTTGCCTATTCTCCATAAGATTAACATGGGAAAGACTATGCAGGTTTGCTGCTGTGAGGAAAGCTGAAAGTATGTGTTTATAGCGTAAACAATTTATATTTTGACCATTTATATCAAGTTTCATCAACATCTGTCCACAAATAAAGGAGTTTGCCTAATCTCTATATGATTAACATGGGAAAAGAGTATGCAAGTTAGCTGCCATGATAAACACATAAACTATGATTTTTAAGCTGGTAATTTAAGGTAAAGATTATGACATTCCGCAATTCCTCAAAAAACCTGATGAAATAAACTCACACTTTGCAACGATGGGTACAGGTTGTGAAGCAAAACCTAAGTGCATTGAGTTTTATCTAGAAAATTACTCTGAACACGTTCAACATGAGTTCTCATTTAACGCTGTGAGTGAAAGAGAGGTAAAAACTGTGATTAACATGATTACCACAGGTGCAGTTGGTACAGATGGAATATCAATAAACATGATTAAAATGGTGGGTCCTTACTGTGCTGGGGCCATCACCCATCTCCTTAATGCTTCTTTAGCTGCTTACTCCTGAGGATTGGAAAGAGGCAATTGTTATTCCTCTTCCAAAGATCAAAACCCCTTTGTCTGTGTCTGATTTCCGTCCCATCTCTATTTTACCTGTCATTGTCCCCAAGTCCCTGGAGTTGTGTCCTTCCAACTCTCGACACGCCTACACCCCAAACCCCGAACATCCAACCCCACCAGCAAACCCCTTTGTCTGTGTCTGATTTCCGTCCCATCTCTATTTTACCTGTCCTGTCCAAGTCCTGGAGAAAATTGTGGTATCACAGTTGATGTTCCTCCTTTGTTAGCGGCCACGCCCCAATTCGATGATTCCGGCACGGAACTAATTCTCCGGCGATCCCCAGTCGGATAGAATTTATGCCTGAAGCTTTTCGCACTGCAGCAGCTCAAACCTCGGCCGACTAAAAACTTTGCTTAAGGCCCCTCGTACCACGACAACAAATTCGGCTTAAGGCCCCGTCCCTGCTCCTACACGGAGTCTACTCTGGACGACTCTCAACGACTGACTCCCTCAGCAACTGGCTGCTCACTGCCTGCTCACTGCGCAACGAAGTCTCTGTATCAGCCACGCTCATGCGCGCTGATGGGTGAAATTTGAAACTAAGTCTTCGCGCGCTGTGATTTGGTTGGACGACAGTTTTGCATGGCAACCGTCTTGCCATGTATTTCTAGCCTCACTGCAGGTCGACTAGCCTCGCAGCGGGGTTTATGGGTTCCCTTCCCTTTGCGTCATCTTTGGACTCGTCCGATTGCACAACCATGACTGAGCAGTTTCTCCCCGCCATTACGCCCTATGGTGCAATCTATATTCAATTTATTCTTTTATCTGTCTTTACTAATTTAGCAATTCTTTGGTATTAAACAATCAAATTGTGTTAATTACTTATGTTTCTTTTATTTAATTGATTGGTTATTTAGTTGCGGATAATTATGATTATTTATTTCTTTGACCCCGCTACAATCTGTAGAGCCTACACCTCTCAGCCTTTTTTACCCGTGCGAAGAACGGGTACTTTGGCTAATATTCTCCATAAGAATAACATTGGGCCCTTTCAGACAACGTACTGCGTTTATCGTGGACAGTAAATTTAACTTTTCTCTGGAACCGTTAGTCGTAGACAAATAATTCAAAATACTAATTTGTTTAGTTTTTTAAGCTGGTTTCAATGGTACCAGTCAAGCTATACTTTACTTTTATTGTTTTCGATGAAAATTAAAAAATTTGATTTTTTTGACATTTAAAAGCCCATAACTTTTGAACCGTCATTTTTACAGACATGCGGGTGGTGTCAAATTATTTAGTACTCTATTCACTATAAACTATCAAATTTTAATCAAAATCGTTAGAGCCGTTTTTGAGAAAATTGGATTTTTCACGTTTTTTAAGGGTTTTTAGGGGTGAACTACCCTTAAAAATCAAAAATTCAAAAAAATGAAAAATTCGCCTGGAGATACCGTAAATATATACACACATGCCAAATTTTATCTATATCGGACCAACGGGGTGGGCTGTGGCACTGTACACATCCAGACAAACACACACACACACACACACACACAGACACATGGACGGACAGACATCACGTCAAAACCCACTTTTTAGGATTCAGGGGACCCCAAAACGGATATATCCACCCTCAACTCAAATTCGATAATTTTGACGAAAACAATAATTTCTCCATATACTATGTATAAGGGGAGAGTAAAAAAGTTGGAAATGCCTACTTTCAGTGTTCCTCACAGCAGCAAACCTGCAAACTCTTTCCCATGTTAATCTTATGGAGAATAGGCAAATAATTCTCATGTTTATGGACAGATAATGATAAAACTTGTAATATATTATTATTATTATTATATTATTGATTTGGAAATTCGCTGAGTACGCAGGTCTGCTGCGACGGGGGTATTTTAAGTTAGTTTCAATGGTTACAGTCAAGTTACACTTTACTTTTATTGTTTTTGCTGAAGATTTAAATATTTGATTTTTTGACATTAAAATCCATAACTTTTAAACTATCATTTTTACAGGCATGCGGGTGGTATCAAATTTTTTAGTACCCTGCACACTATAAACTATCAAATTTCAATCAAAATCTTTAGAGCATTTTTTGAGAAATTGGGTTTTTTAAGGGTTTTTAGGGCTGAACTACCCTTAAAAATCAATAATTCACAAATTGAACAAAACACCTAGAGATACGGTGAATATACATGCCAAATTATATCTAAATTGGACCAACACTGGGTAGGCTGTGGCTCTGTACACACACACACACAGAGACACGGTCGGTCAGACATTACGTCGAAACCCACTTTTTTGGATTCAGGGGACCCCAAAACGGATAGATCCACTTTCAACTTAAATTCAAAATTTTGACGAAAACAATACTTTCTCCATATACTATCTTTATATATAGTCAAAGATACTATGTATAAGGGGAGAAAGTAAAAATCTAAACACAGTACTGTACATGTATTAGGGGCTCCAATGCTTATCTTATGGAAGATAAGGAAAAATTAATATTTCCCTTTATTAACCAATAGTTTTGGATGAATCTTTGTATTTAGCTTATGTGGTTGGGATCCATATATCTATGCTAAAAAATCATAGTTTATGTGTTCCTCACAGCAGCAAACCTGCACACTCTTTCCCATGGTAATAGAGAATAGGCTAATTCCTTTATTTATGTCCAGATATTGATAAAACTTGGTACATGGTCAAAATAAAAATAGTTTATGATAAAAATGATAACTTATTCACTTTAATGTTACGGAGATTAGGCAAATACTCTTATTTATCAACAGGTATTAATTGATCAATCTTGTCATATACTTGTATTATTATTGCCATATTGAGGTGGAAATTTGCTGAGTACGCAGGTCTGCTGCAACTGCAACGGAAATGTTAACAATGGGAAATTAGCAACAAGTGCTTCCTCTTCAAAGGCTGGTGGAACTCTTGCTTTCTTCTTGTTGTGGCAGTTCATACATTAATGGGCACATAGTTGTATAGCTGTCCAAAGGTTACTTAATTTAAGGCCTTAAGGACTGATTTGGAATTACTGTATGTTATGTTGAATTTTGGTGCATTGCAATTTTCTTACATTTTATATCTAGAATAACGGTGCCAAAATAACCACAGTAATATATTATTGAAATTGTTTTGGTAGAAAACTACGACTGTTTAGCGTGAATTTGCCACGTGTTATGTCATGGTCCTCATGTTAGCCCATGTGACTGTTGGATAGGTCAAAGTGCTGACCACCCAGCCAGCCAATATAGTTAAGTATTTATGGAAGGGGTTGAAGATTGGTAGACACCTACTCATGGCTTACAAATTAGAATACATTATTAAGTAATACAAACAACAGTACAAAAAGGGTGAAAGAAAATAATTTACCAAAGTGTTGTATTAAACTTTCTACCATCCCCAATATTTCATATTTAATTATTTACTCAACGGTAAAGTAATTTTTGACAATTTTTCATATTGTGAAGTACAGCAGTTAAGGAAATAAAAAAATACTACATACATACATACATATATATATATATATATATATATATATATATATATATATATTCAAGAGAACAATAATTGGTTCCGTATATAAATAAGTTTAATCATTTATTGTGTCTGGTTTTTCTATAATAGATGCAGTTTAAAAATTGATAACTTATGTGGTTTTAAACCATTAGTCAAGAAATATTCGTTACTGAATCTATCTATAACCTAAAACAAAATTCCAATCGAAATTTTGAGAAAACTATCAGATAACCCCTGTTTAAATTGCAAGGCACATTATCCAGACACAGTGGTATAAAATAGTCGCACATAGAACCATAAGATTAGAATGGGCGGCTCTCCATATCAAAAATGTTTGTATTTACTTCCCTGTGGGAAATGGGATAGATCATGGATATGTCAAAATGGAATGCTTTCAGTTTATCTAAACAGCTGTTCTTATTATTTTATTTTTAAAATTCAATACAATAGTTCTAGTAGTTTCTATGGAAACCTGTTATATGTTTTCCATCTTAAAAATCACCAACACCCCCCCCTCCCAGAGCTAAGACATATCCATGTCAAAACAATAATTTTCTTTGTGTAATGATAACTTGTTTGGTGTCTTCATTAAGCAAAGAAGTTTAATTTAGCAGTTACTAGGTTAGTATGAAAAGATATCAAACATTTTAGAAATTCCCATTTCCCATAGGGAAGTAGCTATTACCGTAGGTCTCATGGCAAGAGTTAAGCCCGGGACCATGTTATTTTTTCTTCTTTAGGTGCCCAGAGACCAAAAACAATAGTCGTTAAAATATTTATATATATATATATATATATATATATATATATATATATATGTATATATATATATATGTATATATGTGTCTGTTAGCACGATAACTCGCGTAACAATGGTGCGATCGAGACCAAATTTGGTAGAGACGTGTATTTGTACAAATGCTTGGACGAGTTCGTAAACCAGACATATCGGTCAATGGGAACGGGTATTTTGGGGGGGGTTTTGTACCCCAAAATGGGGTTTTATGTGTTTTTCACATATAATTTTTAAATATTTCTAATTTTATATTTCACCATTGGAATCAGCTTAAAAAACTACACAATTGAGTTCCTTAAAGTTTTTCTCTATCTCCAACGGTTACCGAGATATATAAAAATGTAAACACAGTACGTTGTATTTTGAGGCTCCAATGTTAATCTTATGGAGGATAAGGAAAAATTAATATTTCACTTATTAACCAATATTTTTGGATAAAAATTTATATTTAGCTTTATGTGGTTGAGGTTCATCCATTCATGCTTAAAAATCATATGTGCTTAAAAATCATATGCTTAAAAATCTTTATGTGTTTATCATGGCAGCAAACCTGCATACTCTTTTCCCATGTTAATCATATGGAGAATAGGCAAACTCCTTTATTTATGGACAGATGTTGATGAATGTTGGTATAAATGTTAAAAATAAATGTTTTTGAAGGTATAAATGCCTACTCTTAGCGTTCCTCACAGCAGCAAACCTGCACACTCTTTCCCATGTTAATCTTAAGGAGAATAATCAAATAATTCTCATGTTCATCAACAGATTTTGACCACTTGACTTGTCGTATATTATTATTATATTATTGATTTGAAAATTCGCTGAGTACGCAGGTCTGCTGCGACGGGGTTATTATATAATTTATGTTAACACTACCCATCACAAATCAAAAGAAAGCGATTTATTTCAAGTCAGCTGGACTTCTAAACCTGTCTATTGTTGAAATAAATAATTTTCAATTAAAGAGCGCGTACTAAATGTTATTATAGTTTGATTGAGCCACCTAACTCTAGTCAGCCATAGTACAATTATCAAAGTTTATTCCCTTTCACCTTTAATATATTAAGTTTGTATAAACGTTGTTTTCAATCTTCGCTTTGTAACGCTTTGGAATCATTTCAATGATATTGGTCATTTTCTTGTAACGCAATAGGTTTTGTCCAATGACAGCGAAGCAATCGGGTGGAGTTATGTCCTGTTTTCTTTTCCCCTGTTTATGGCGAATGAAATTTCGCCTTACTTCTCTTTGTAAGCCACGTACTCCAGGTTATAGCTAAAGTTCTTCTTTTCCCCGTACTTCCGTCATTCTCATTTCTCTAAGACAACTCGGAGAGCGGATCGCGTCTTTTCGGATCTACCCACGACAGATTTTTCATTCGCATTTCGTTCAATTTATTAGTTATATTGTTCTTAACCAATTGTGAATCTAACATTTGAGCTCAGCATTCTATTGTTTGCTGCATCGGTTTCACTAGCTGAGAGTATGGGCATCGGTCGGCTTGCTCTCATGCTATTCTCTTGAGTTTCCATGTAAGGTCTTAAACGAGCTTATTGATCTATTCGGATCACATTTTATTGCTGCCCTTGAATGTTTTAATATGAGTTATCAAATACAGAGTTCAATTTAATAACTAGCGATCGAAACCTCCGTTTTGAACCTTGTATTTGTTTGTAAATTGCATCTTGAACAATCGCCATTTTGGAAGCCCAGACTGCGCAATATTAAAATCGATAAATGCTATTAGAACTCATCTAAAACCATGGTAAGTTTAAGAAACTTAGTTCGAATCCGATTTCACCCGTTGTTAAATTCAAGTTACGTGAAATGGGTTTATTACTAAGTAAGCTTAAGTTAGTATTTATGTGAGGTCAACTGAAGTGAAAACGAATATGATATCTTAAGTACTTCTTATGTAGGTACATAGTATAGGCCAAGTATGATTAGGCCAAAGCATCGTAGTATTATAGATCTAGGAATGGTTAAACTGCATACAACTACTACGATTGATGATCTATTATATTTTGGTTCAGTAATAGGAAACTCGTATTAAATTAGCCTCAATCATTCCTTTAGTATTGGTTTAAGTAACTTACAACTTGATGATATTTTTGAAAGACATGGTTCTCTTTATAGTGAGGTGGAAATTGTGGTAAGAAATTATTAGGGTGTTCTCACCTTGTCTTACAGGTCTTTTCCAACCAGGATTGTCATAAAAAACTACCTAAAGCACCCCATTGTGACAATCCCTAGGTGAGAGAATATCCTAATAAATCTTAGTTACAACTTGATGCATGATGATTATATATTTAATTATAAGAAAGTGAAGTTAAATATTTCAGTTATGCAATGAGGCCCTGGTAAAATGAAAGCAATATTGAGGAAATAAGGATGAAGTGTTTATTACAGAGATCATTAATATAAGTAAATGATAGCCTAGTTCATTAGGCCTAACTTATTTGTTGATGGGTATTTTCATAAATGACAGCGATGAATAGTAATTTGATAATAGGTAAACTAGACTAGCATTTTTTGGTGCATGAATTAATTTTGAACTAAACTTCAATGCATTTTTGTATGCTTAGACAAATAAACAGAAAAGGGAAAATCCTATATATGCCTACCATTGGTAAAATTTAAAGATGTTAATGGATATTGTAGGCTTAGGTTAGTTTAATTTAGCCTATCTAGGTAAATGATAAACTGTTGGATAAGTAACTTGCATACAAGCATTGACTGAGTCCACTTAACAGAATTAAGAAAATAGGCCTTATGATGAGACATATTAAATAATACATTTTCAAGGTACATTTATACAGGTACATAAATACAGTTTTAAAGCCTAATTTAATATAAATAAAGTTGTGTTACATCATATTTTTGATGTATGATTTCGAAGCTCTAGTAATTTGATCCCCAAAGACCCAAGCAACATTGGGTTAGTTAAAACTATTTCGTTACTTTAAAAAACCTGGGTTAAGGCCAACGCACACAGCAACAGACAGAGGAAAAATCGCTCACCATGTGATTAAATCTAAACATCTGCATACGGACTTCTGTGTACGCTGCAACATCTGATAACATGCAAAGCGATTTTACCTCCGACCGTCTGCATACGTGCATATGATGCTCCAGTGCTATTACTCATCAGAAATAATTAAAATAATAACTAACAATATTAACAATAACTGCTACGGTATTTTGAGGGGTTTAAATTTTACTTTGACTGGATAATTTAATGTGAAATAACCCCAGAACTATAAAGAATCCTATTACTAGTATGTATATGTGTAATCCATAATTTAGTTTAAATCAAGTGCTTGTACAAGGGTCATTCCATATCAAATGATCAAAATAAAAATTAAAATATTCCCTCATGTCTTTTTTTTTCATTAGTTTTTGGATTAATGATTCAACACATCAAACTAAATTTAAATATGGAGCAACAAAAATTTTATCACTTGTAGCTAAATTTTTTTCAAAATATTTAAATAAGGGAGTTTTTACAGGGTTTTATATTTACATTTTATTAATTATTTCAAGCTAGAATTAAGATAGAAAGTTTAAATGAAAACCATTCTTTTCATGATTAAATTATCTTTAATTTGATATACAACATGACAGTATTTTGAATACTTAAAATTTTAAACCCCCAAACTCAAAATTTTAAACCCCCAAACTCAAAATTTTAAATACCCCGTCGCAGCAGCGTACCTGCGTACTTATCCAATTTCCAAATCAATAACACAATAATAATATATGACAAGTTTTATCATTACCTGTCAATAAATATGAGTATTATTTGTCTACCCTCCATAAGATTAACATGGGTAAGAGTATGCAGGTTTGCTACTGTGAGGAATGCTGAAAGTACGTGTTTCTAGTGTAAACCATTTATATTTTGAACATTTATGTCAAGTTTCATCAATATTTGTCCACAAATAAAGGAGTTTACCTAAACTATATGATTAACATAGGAAAAGAGTATGCAGGTTAGCTGCCATGATAAACACAAAAACTATGATTTTTAAGTATAAATGTATGGATCTCAACCACATGAAGCTAAATATCAAGTTTCATAAAAAAAAATTAGATAATAAGTGAAACATTAATTTTTCATTATCCACCATAAGAATAACATTGGAGCCCCAAAATACAATGTACTGTGTTTAGATTTTTTAATATCTCGGTAACCGTTGGAGATAGAGAAAAACTTTAAGGAACTAAATTGTGTAGTTTTAAGGTGATTCTAATTGTGAAAGATAAAATTTGAAGTTTTTAAAAATTACATGAGAAAAACACAAAAACCCCATTTTTGGGGTACAAAACCCCCCCCCAAACTACCCGTTCCGATTGCCCGATATGTCTGGTTTACAAACTCGTCCGAGCAAATGCAGGAATACACGTCTACCAAAATCGGTCTCAATTGGACTATTTTTACAAGAGTTATCGTGTTCACAGACACATATGTATATATATATATATATAGGCCTATATATATATTTTTTTTAAACGATTATTGTTTTTGGTCTCTTGGCACCTAAAGAAGAAAAAATAACATGATCCCGGGCTTAAGTCTTACTACCTACGGTAATAGCTTTTTCCCTATAGGAAATTCACTAAAACCGATTCCAAAAACGCATACGATTAAAAAATTTAAAAAAATACCATAAATTCTTGATGTTATAACTAAAGTTTGTAAAAAATTTCAAACTGGGATCATATTGAAATAAATTATTATAAATAAACATGCAATGTAAATAGACAACTTTTCGGCTATAACGCTTACCTACAGTCATAAGCTCAAAAAATAACAGTTATTTAAAAATCAATCTAAACTAATAATTAAATATCCTCCATTTTTATTCAAATTAAATGTAAAGTTTTAGGCCTGTTACCTTTTATTATATATATAAAAGTTTTTTTGAACTGATGATGAGACAAATTGAAGTGATGTTAAGGTCTTTGTTGCTGCCATGGTTTCACTGTGAGAAATTGTATATGTCCTTCCTGTAGCGGTGATTGGATTGCTCATGGTCGGGATTCGAACCCTCGTCCTTCCGATTGGCTTAAACCTTTGCACTGTCAATTTAGTGGTTTAGACCATCACATCAAAGGACCACCGTTTGAGAAAGCGATTATTAGCTATAAAAAGCATACTCAAACGGCACATCAGCAAACTTTTACAAGGCATTAGTAGGAGGGGAGCGCGCTGGTCTAGGGGTAGAGCGCAGGGCTTTGGTGCCCAAGGTCCCGGGTTCAAATCCTGTCAATCACCAATGGTTTTTCGCTATGTGATAATGCTGCAACTGAAATAGGGGTGCGCAAAAAGCCGCTACGGCTGAAGTGCCTTGGGAGTAATTCGCCCCTTCCAAAAAAAAAATAAAAAAAGGCATTAGTTCATGTACTTATTAGCTCGCAGACGGCAGCACTGTGACTGCAATCATTGACTATGCATCGCTGAACATCATTGCGATAAATAGACGCAATTAATCACTTTTCACTGCCATCGAAAGGCGTATCGATTGCCACTTGGAGGGTTAAAGTGATTTAACAGATGCAAGCTGTCAAATGTAAATCGGTATTAATTTATTTATATTGATCTTAAACTTATTTTAAAATTAGCTGATATACTATCTTAAAATTGTATCTTAACGTGAACCTAATTTTGCTAAAATTAATTTTTCTAATTTATAGTTAATATTAAATAATTTAGCTGAAAATTCATTTTCCATTTGTTCTGTTTTCAGGTAACTATTTAGTTACAATAAATAAGCTTGCTTCTTAATATGGAGTCATACGATCCATGATACAAAGAGAACGGACTAACTGCTAGTAGTATCTAACAAAACTCGATAATTGTTTGGATTATAATCACCTATGCAGCAACCTATCACCTATGTGTGAGCAAAAAGATATTTTTGCTAGAACTTTAATATTCAGTTGGATAGGCACTATATCCATTTTTGGGACCTTCTGAACTCAGAAAGGAGTTTTTGAAGTGATTAGTCCATGTGTAAGGAACGGTCAACACCATCAACCTAATATAGCAGATTTTGGCTAACTTCTTTAAAACAGTCTGGTACATATCATCATAAAATCAGAGGAATTTTTAATGTTATTATTAGTACTGTATTGCATTTATTATTGCTTAAGGGACTAATCTCATATCTTAAAATACCCCTGTCGCAGCAGACCTGCGTATTCAGCGAATTTCCAAATCAATAATATAATAATAATAATAATATATGGCAAGTTTTATAAAAATATGTCCATAAACATGGGAATTATTTGCTTATCCTCCATAAGATTAACATGGCAAAGAGTGTGCAGGTTTGCTGATGTGAGGAACACTGAAATTAGGCATTTCTACCATAAATAATTTTTATCTTAACATTTATACCAACTTTCATCAACATCTGTCCATAAATAAAGGAGTTTGCCTATTCCCTATATGATTATTATGGGAAAAGAGTATGCAGGTTTGCTGCCACGATAAACACATAAACTATGATTTTTGAGCATAAATGGATAGATCTCAACCACATGAAGCTAAATATCAAGTTTTATCCAAAAATATTCATTAATATGGGAAATATTAATTTTTCCCTATCCTCCATAAGATTAACATTGGAGCCCCACAATACAACGTACTTGATACTTGATAAAATCTAGGGGAAAGATTGCACTGCGACCTGAGATCTATTGTGCCCCCCAGACTAGTCTCTAGTTCTTGCCTAGAGAACCCCCTCTAGTCCTAATGCCTTAATAAAGTTTAGTATAACGAGGGGTATATATATATATATATAAATTTTAACGACTATTGTTTTTGGACTCTGGGCACCTAAAGAAGAAAAAATAACATGGTCCCGGGCTTAAGTCTCACCATGAGACCTACGGTAATAGCTTCTTCCCTATGGGAAATTCGCTAAAAATACGGTATAGATGAAATAGATTATTAAATTTAAAAAATAATGTTTATTTTACAATAAGCCATAGTATAAATAAAATTTGATCCACCGTCAAAACCAGCTTAAAAACTAAAGAAATATTTTTTTAATATTGGTTATAATAGACGATTGGAGTGAAATTAAATTTACTATTGTGTGTATACTTAACATTTCAAAGATTTCATTTACCATTAAATAGATTTTTTTTGGTGTACTGTACACATTGGTAATTTATAAACTTAACCCTTAAAGTGCTACTGAAAATCTCACTCCCCGCTCATTTAGGTTGAAAAATCAAAATTATATTTTCCCAATGTTCTTAATGGATTCAGGCTTGAATAAAGTAAAAAATAGAAATATGCTTCATTTTTATTTATTGAACATTTTAACATAAGTATTTTTCAGGAATCTAAAAAAGTTATTTTTAAAAAAAATCTGAGCGCTTAATATAAAACTTGTAGGCTTACATAAATGGTCAAATAAATGAAAAATTACTGATTCTAAACATGAAAACGGTGAGAAGAAACATGTAAATAAAGTAAAAAGATATTATGTATATTACCACTAAGCATAGTTTTGTATAGTATGATACGCCTCAAAACAGTCAGCCATTCACGAACTCATCTCATTCCGGGTCTTCTGATGAGCCATGTTTCACTTTATATTTTATTATTTAGATTCACAAACATTCACACTACTTACATTATTAGTTTACTTCTCAAACACAAATAAACTTGTCAAAAGGAGCGCTAGAATACAGGCAAAGTCGCATAACATCCAATTTCAGTCACTAGAAATTAAAACAAAGACGCCATCATGGTTTTGTGAGTTCATAGATATTAAAGCAACATTACCATGCACTCTGTATTTTTTGTTTTACAAACTACAGCGCAGTAAATGTGACAAATTGACCGAAAGTGAAAAACTTGGTTTCCGCGCTGTGTGACCCTACTGTGCTGCAAGAAATCTCATCAGCCGCCTGGTAAGGCTTAAAGAAATCAAATAATCAGTTTAGTACTTAACAGCCAATGAGATCAGTTTAAATGATACCTGAATAGTACATTGTGAATGAGTCTGTTATGAATGTCGTTGAATCTAAGAGTCCAATTTTATCCTTATCAGGTACACATCAAAAATCAATTTCGATTTCTATGAATCCTGGTGTGTAGCTTTCAGATACATTACTGAATAAAACTCTGGGTTATTTTTAACCTTAGGGGTTAAGGAATGCCAACAAAATCTTTAAACTTCCAAGATATAGAGGTTGAAAGTGTTTGATGAGGTTTTTATAACAATACGTAGTTAAATGTTATTATAATAAGCATTTAAGAACTAGTTTTGTTAGATATCACAAGGTGGAGGATTACCGGGCCCGAGCAAAGCCGGCTTGTCTTATCTTCCTGTGTAATATTGTACAGCCATTGGAAAGAAGGTAATCCAGTGTACGTAATTCTCTAAAATGATACTCATAACCAATCCACATTCAGGCTTGGGCCACCCCAATATCCTAAGGGATATTCATACTGCAACCTCAAAGTCCCCCGGACAAGGACAAGGTCTACCCCAGGTACTCTCAACTTATTATTTGAGTGTACATTTACACATACACCCTAGGACAGTACACCCTACAGCATGACAAACCACGAGAGCATACCAAGTAAGCATCCTACCTCCAGGGTAACCTTCAGGTAGTCAATTAGGAGGTATGCTATTTCCTGACAATTCTGGTCTGATTGGGTGGGTGTCCAGGCTCAGCCTGGAGTCGGATCAAGCCCCTAAGAGAGACAAGAAGGAACCAAGAGGCAAGCCCGATAAAGGGGATAGCCTTAACCTGTCAGTGATTGGACAGCTTTTGTTAATGTACCCAATGTCAATCTCTTAACTGGCAAAAGCCAGTCAGAGCTGACTAGGGCTTCCCAAGTTTTATTAAATATAGGCCTAAAGCATTTTTTAGTTTGCTTTGGACGGATTATGTTTGTATGTTCTGTTTACTACAATTGCATAATTGTAAACCTACATTTCACTTAAACTGTGTCATTACAATACAATTTCCAAAATTACCTTGCAAATTGTGTTAAATATCTGTAGTATAAGACAGATATAGTCAATCCCCGTTATCCTCGTTAATCAGATTTGTCTTAACGATATCCTACACTTATCCTCACTTTTATAAGAAAAATATGAAATACTGTTATAGAATTATGTTTTCCAATACCCTCTGAAGGGGGGCCTCAGCCCAACATCTTGTATGCTTATGTCTATGAGCCCATGTATATTTGTGTCAATGTAATCCTTAAAATTTATGATGACAGCACTGTCCAATTTGCCTGCAGTTTTGTTCAGAGCACGAATATTGACAAATTTCATCAGTCAACAATTTCAGGGAATTTCCCATAGGGAAGAAGCTATTGCCGTAGGTCTCATGGGAAGACCTAAGCACAGGACCATGTTACTTTTCCGTACCTAGAGACCAAGAACAACAGTTGATAGAAATGTTATATATAAATTCATTCATTCATTCGAAGGGGCGGATTTCCCAAGGCGCTTCAGCCGTTCTTAAGATTATTATTTATAGTAGTTAAGATTATTTATATATAAATAATCTTATATATGTATGTGTCTCTGAACATAACTTGTAAAAATTGTCCGATCGAGATAAAATTTGGTAGATAGGTGTACTCCTACGTTTACTCAGACGAGATCATAATCCATATATAGGTCAATCGAAACTGGTAGTTTGTGGGGATGCGGGTTGTACCCAAAAAAGGTTTTTTTTGTTTTACATGTGTAATTTTTAAATATTTTACATTTTCACGAATTTGCCATAGGGAAGAAGCTCTTATCGTAGGTCTCATGGCAAGACTTAAGCCCGGGACCATGTTATTTTTTTATCTTTAGGTGCCCAGAGGCCAAAAAATATAGTTGTTAAAATTTACATTTATATATATATATATGTATATCTTGACTGTAGAAATTTGTCAAATGACGTAATGTTATAATTATTATTAATTATATATATATATATATGTATATATGTGTGTGTCTGTGAACATGATCGTAAAAATGGTCCCGATCGAGACCAAATTTGGTAGAGATGTGTATTCCTACATTAGTTCAGACAAGTTCGTGAACCAGACATCGGTCAATCGGAACAGGTAGTTTGTAGGGGTTTTGTACTCCAAAATTTGGTTTTGCATTTTCCATATGTAATTTAAAAATTTTATCTTCCACCATTAGAATTTGTTTAAAAACTACACAATTTAGTTCCATGAAGTTTTTTTTCTATCACCAACGGTTATAGAGTTATTAAAAAATAGAATTACCTACTTGCAGTGTTCCTCACAGCAGCAAACCTGCACACTTTCCCATATTAATCTTGTGGAGAATAGGCTAACTCTTATTTATTGATTACGGATATAGATTAAACCTGTTATATATTATTATAGATTTGGAACCTGCATACTCTTTTGCCATGTTAATCTTATGGAGAATAGGCAAATAACTAACTTGTATGTTCATTGACGTATTTTTCGTGTACCGGTATTTATTATTTTGTGTTATTTATTTATAGATATTCATAAAACTTGACATATAATATTATTATTACATTATTGACTTGGAAATTCGCTGGGTACACAGGTCTGCTGCGATGGGGGTATATATATATATATATATATGTGTCTCTAATGCTAATAATTTTATGGAGGATAAGGAAAAATTAATATTTCTCTTATTAACCAATAGTTTTGGATGAAACTTTGTATTTAGCTTCATGTGGTTGGAGCCTATGTTTATGCTCAAGAATCATAGTTAATGTAAAACTTATACATGTATCAGCAAACTTGCATACTCTTTCCCATGTTAATATCATGGAGAATAAGCAAACTCCTTTATGTGCAGAAAATGATAAAACTTTGTATATGGTCAGGATAAAAATTGCTTTTGTTAAAAATACCTACTTTAAGTGTTCCTCAAAGCAGCTAACCTGCATACTCTTTCCCACGTTAAAGTTACGGACAATATGCAAATACTCTACTATTATTGATGTGGAAATTCACTGAGTACGCAGGTCTGCTGCGATGGGTGTATTTAGGGTACATAACCACCTCCCACAGAAAATACACAATTTTTTTTTATTGGGGTTTTGTGGGTGACCCTAGACTGCATACCAAAAGATTCATGAAAACCGGTTAAGAAATTAGGAAGAAATTGTTTTTATTATTTTATACAAGAATAACATTGGGTGCTTTAGGGCAACTTACGTGCATTTACTATGAGCAGTTAATTAACATTTCTCTGGAACTAGTCATAGACTAATGATTCAAAATGCTGGTTTGTTCAGCTTTTTGCGCTGGCTTTAGTTGTGTTAGTCAAACTACAAATTCATTGTTTTTGCAGAAAATTAAAGATAATTTTCTTGACATGTAAAAGCCCTTAACTTTTGAAAACTAGAAAAAAATAGTTTTAGAGACAAGTGGGTAGTGACATATCATTTGTAACCCTAATAACTATAAACCACAAAATTTTAAACAGAGTTGTTGGAGAATGTTTCTGACTAGCTGTTTCATATTCATTTGTTCTTTTACTTATGAAAGGTATTATTTTATGTTCATATTAAAATACTGAGTCCACTTTAAATAATACCTTTTGTATATAAAAGAAAGAAATGAGCATATATTATGTTATTACACTTATTAGAAAATTAATTATTTAATTAGATTATTTTTGGTAGAGTACCAGAAAATTGGCAAGAGAAACAACAATTTTCAAATGTCTGTTGAAAATTGTTGTTTCTCTTGCCAATTTTCTGGTACTCTTCCAAGAATAATCTAACTGTTCAAGTTTTTAAAATAGAATTGACTTAAGTATCAAAGGAACATTTTTCCTCTGAATTACAGAATAATTTGTTTTTTTGTACATTAGGCTATTTTTTAATTCGTGTACTTTGAATGAAAACAACATTCCTTTATTTGGTATAACTTTTAAAATTAACCAATTATTTTTTCATATTTAGCTATTACCAATATGATTTAGAATGTGATATGTAATATACTGTTCTCTAGTAAGTTTATCTTAATTCCAACATAAAGATTATGATAGATACTTAAACAATGGACTACTCATCACATTATTTGTTTAAGAACTATAATAACCATTATCAGTAACATTAGATTAAAGCTTGATATGTTGGTGTGTTGATGAATTGTTGAATGTTAGCCCTATCATGTAAAAGCTACAAAAATCCAATAACTCTAACCTCAATTAAAACCGCTTAAACTGGCGTATACGGTGAGTCAATTTTAGTGAATGTATATTTCAGGCATATGTTATATATATTACTGCTACAGTTTTTTTAAATGTTAACATTTGTTGTGGAAAGTAAATACAGTATGTACTCAGTATTTTATGTTTATATGTACATTATTACGTGTTTTCACAGCACAGTTTAACCCTTTGAGGACTGGAGCCATTTTTTAAAATTTTTTCAAAGGTTTGTTTTTTTAATGCCATTAGCCAGTTTGCTAAGCTAAAAAAGATTGAGTGAAATCAGCATTTTTGCAATGGTTTATATAAAAGTTTATAGGTACTGAGGCCAATTTTTAAAATATCTTTTTTTTTAGTAAAATACTTCTAATCAGTTACACTAATTCCAACTAGCAACTAATAATGATAAATAAATTGATTGATCTCAAATTACCTCCCATTTTACAAACGATATAAACTTACACAACATTCACATAACTAGTTAAACACAAATACCAAAGAGTAGATTTTAATTGTATACCATCAATAACACAGGCATAAACACAACCTCAAACCTCAACTGCAGACCGTCTACACAATCGTTTTCGTTCACAACAGAAAACAAACGCATTATACATATTTCTAGCCATAGATAAAACAAAAAACCATCCTGATAGTAAAAGGAAACCACGGACACCTAAAATTAGATGAGTTAGATTTAAATGTGCCAGGCAACAAAAAATATATGAAAAAACTACTATCTGACGATATATCATCAGTGGGGTTTTTCACACAACTTGCTACTGACGATATATGGTGAGAGTGGTCTTTTTTGACAATAACTGTACAGACAATATATCGTCAGTCGGTCCTCAAAGGGTTGTAAGATGACAGCAGATTAAACATCCTGTAATTCAGGTCATTTAGCCTTTCTACACTGACTAGTTGTTGGTGTAATGTTAAATTCTTTTGCAATGTCCACTTTCTTCTAATGTGGATTTTCTTCCAGGGTTTTAATATACGTTTGAATACATATATTAAAACTGTGTATTCTTTTACAACTGCTACAATATGTACTATGGACTTAACACTGTGTTAGATGTGCACCTTCTGCGAATATTATAGGTGGCGGGCAGAAGGAAAGGAAATGAAAACTTTCAAGTCTAGATATGCTCGAGTGATGGACTAGATAAGAGGAAAATACAAAATACAGGGGTCTGGACTGGGGGAATATATGAATGTATAGAAGTTATGTTCGTTACGTAGGGGTTTCTTACTTTGTATATTCATTTTAGTGGGGTAAGAAAATTACACTAAATATTCGTTATACAGAGGGTTTTATACATATTTTGTTTGCTACATTGGGGTAAATTGTCTATTAAGTTAAATGAAATTTATAAGGCAATTTAAAAATAATACGTTATACCAGGTGGTTCGTTATAGAGGATTTCCATGTATAAACCTGAACTCAAATTCGGAATCTTCGATAAAACATAATCTCTATATATAAAATTGAATGTATGTCTGTCTGTCTGTATGTATGTCCTTTATGCGTTGCCAAACTACTCATCCGATCGCCATGAAATTTGAGGAAGTTGCTCTATATGTGTCCGGGAAGGTTTTAGTGAAAAAATATTTTCGAAAACCCCATAAGTTTCCATTTTATGGCGTTTTAAATTTCTAATGTTAACCTTATGGGGAGTAAGTTTGTTTACAAATTGTCTACAATGAAAACATTTGATTTCTTAGCTACAACTGATTGGTTTACTTTCCATTAGCAATACCGTATGCTTTACTATCCAATGCCATCTGAATCATTCATTAATGTTAAACTATGAAGTAAATGTGTACTGTAAAAAATGAACAGCTTTATTCACCACGTTAATAGTTAGCGGTTTTGGGGGATTATGTATTTATATTTTTATTTTCTGTCTGATTAAAGTCACGTCTTTATATGATAATTACAATGTTTATATTATTACGTTTATTATAATAATCAGCTGTTGTATATCTTTCCAATAAAAGCCGTATTACAGTTAGGGTTCGTTTGGGTTTGGATTGGATTTGAAAATTGTGAATTAATCCACTCAGATTTATTTGTTTTATATGAATGTTATTAATATGTTTTATCGTTTCAGTATTGTTATTCACTATGCAGCGACCCAGAATATACCGGGTGATTACAAATGAAATAGACAGTTTGGATAGCTTGTAGAAAATTTATTATTTAAAAGTTTAGATCATTACTTACATGATTACATAGAAGAATTCTTGAAGTTTTTATTGAAAATTTACAGATGTTCAATGTGTGCACCTTTTGCAACACGACAGATATCAACACGGTAGTCAAATTCTGACCACACACGACTAAGCATCTCACGGTTAACTGTAGCAAGAGCATTTGTGATTCGTTGTTTAAGATCATCGATATCAACAGGAAGCGGTGGTACGAAAACTCTGTCTTTTACATAGCCCCACAAGAAAAAGTCGCAGGGCGTTAGGTCCGGACTATGAGGTGGCCACGGCTGAAACACAACGTTTTCCTCACTTGCACGGCCGATCCATCGTCTAGGAAGATGTTCATCCAGATACCCTCTGACGTCTGAGTACCAGTGAGGCGGAGCTCCATCTTGTACAAAAATGAAGTTACAACTATCTTCATGGAGTTGAGGCATTAACCATTCGGTTAACATGTCCAGTTAAATTCTTCCGGTTACTGATGGTTCTTGGAAGAAGAAAGGCCCGTAAACCTTTTCACAAGATAAAGCGCAAAACACGTTCACTATAGGAGAATCGCGTATATACTGTACAGTCTCTCTTGGGTTTTCTGTTCCCCATACTCGTACATTATGTCTGTTAACTTTTCCACTAATGTGAAAAGTGCATTCATCACTGAAAATTACGCGATTAAACAATGTGTCGTCATTTTCAAGACAATGTTGCATCTCTTGACAAAAATTTTTACGTACAACTTTATCATTGTCATTTAAACTTTGTACTAACTGCAATTTATAAGGTGTCATTTTCAAACGTTTCCGCAGAATTTTCCACACAGTAGGTTGAGGAATTTGCAATTCTAAACTCGCTGATCTAGTCGATTTTCCTGGACTTCGTACAAAAACATCACGAACACTATCAATTTTTCTTCTGTAACAGAAGGTCTTCCAGTACTCTTCTTCTTACACACACATCCACTGCTTACAAAACGTTCATACCAGTCATAAATTGATTGCCTTGTTGGTGGTGGTTTACCGTATTTTGTTCTGAAATGACGCTGCACAACAGTAACAGAGTTTGTTTTGGCTAATTCAAGAACACAATAAGCTTTCTCCACTTCAGTAGCGGCCATATTGCTAAACTAAACTGGCTGTTGTAACACGGAGCAGCCAACAATAGCCAGCAACAGTTCTACCAACATAAACTTTAAGAAATTCCCTACAAACCTATATCACTTACTATGTTGAAATACACCAGTTTAATTTTGTACAGGCTATTGAAGTTGTCTATTTCATTTGTAATCACCCGGTATAACCTTTCACAATGAAGCCGTATTGCTATTCGATTTCAGAACATGGCCAATCTTAAAGTTACCATGTGTTTACTGTGAGGCGTTACGAAGTTCGCCGGGTCAGCTAGTTCTTGTATAAAAACATACAGTTCTCTTCTTCTCCCTTGTTATATACAGTACTCTTTCATGGGGAAGAAAAACTCAACTTCCCTTATCAATGATTAACCTATTATATACACTGTATACAATCTGTCTCTAGATGGGATGATAGTGTCTATCTATATGTTGGGCTATTAATTAACAGTCCTGTCTAAGGAACATGTCAGCCTTAGTCAGTAACAAGACTACAAGATCGCGCCACAATCATCCTATATTCATTCCTCATTCATACTTGGCTTAAAATACCTACCTGGGTAGTTCGCCATTTCAGTTAAACGTATAAAGTATACACCATGTCAGATTATTAGAAAAATATTTGCCCTGAAACACAATAGCATTACATGACTTAGGGTTAGCTACATATCATAATTTATAATTAATTTATTTGTCATAATCTTCCTTTATTAAGAAATAAAAATTACCAGAGTGTTCAGGTCTGCTCTCTAAGTGAGAGTTTGACATTGTTATATTTCGTACAGATATTACACTCCTTGCTTATATTAAGATATACTGAAGTCAACCTGTAGTTTGACGGTAAATGAAACACAACTTAAAATATTTTTGAATTGATTTAAAAAAATAAAACTCATGTCAGTTATACTAACAATTTTTTGTTTGTTTCAGCCGCGAATTGATCCTCAACAGCTGCTCAAATGTTTGAGTGTGCTGCTCTCTTCAAAGGGAGGGATTAAGAGCAAAGATGAAGTTCAAAGACTAGCTAGGTAAGGAATTACCATAGTATATTTATAAATTCTGGTCTTTTTATATTTGTTCGAAGAAAATAAATTTTGTACCTTAGTTCTTCAATTTATCGGTGTGATTAACAAGATGAGCAGCACACGTAATTTTAGCGAATTTCCCATAGGGAAGAAGCTGTTACCGTAGGTCTCATGGCAAGAGTTAAGCCCGAGACCATGTTATTTTTTCTTCTTTAGGTGCCCAGAGACCAAAAACAATAGTCGTTAAAATTTATATATATATATATATATATATATATATATATATATATATATATATATATATATGTGTGTGTGTCTGTGAACACGATAACTCTCGTAAAAATGGTCCGATCGAGACCAAATTTGGTAGAGACGTGTATTCCTAGAAATGCTCAGACGAGTTCGTAAACCAGACATATCGGTCAATGGGAACGGGTAGTTTTGGGGGGTTTTGTACCCCAAAATGGGGTTTTTTGCGTTTTTCACATGTAATTTTTAAAAATTTCTAACTTTATATTTCACCATTGGAATCAGCTTAAAAAACTACACAATTAAGTTCCTTAAAGTTTTTCTCTATCTTAAACGGTTACCGAGATATAAAAAAATCTAAACACAGTACGTTGTATTTTGAGGCTCCAATGTTAATCTTATGGAGGATTAGGAAAAATTAATTTTTCACTTGACTTATTATCTAATATTTTTTTATGAAACTTGATATTTAGCTTCATGTGGTTGAGATCCATACATTTGTGCTAAATAATCATAGTTTATGTGTTTATCATGGCAGCAAACCTGCATACTCTTTTCCCATGTTAATCATATGGAGATTAGGCAAACTCCTTTATTTATGGACAGATGTTGATAAAAGTTGGTATAAATGTTAAAAATAAAATTTTTGATGGTATACTTTCAGTGTTCCTCACAGCAGCAAACCTACTCACTCTTTCCTATTTTAATCTTATGGAGAATAGGCAAATAATTCCCATGTTTATCGACAGATTTTGACCAAACTTGTCATATATTATAATTATTATATTATTGATTTGGAAATTCGCTGAGTACGCAGGTCTGCTGCGACGGGGGTATTTAATGTTTGTCAGCTTTACTTGTCTATATGTTTATTTTATAGTTTGAAACGTTCCTAATGAGAATGGAAGGTTCTTTTGTTTTTTGTATTATTTTGGGCAGCATTAGAGGTTTAAAGTTTCAAAAATCCAAACCAGTTGGGTACCATAGGTAATTCAGATTACCTATTTCTTCATATTTTCTAACATAACTTATAAATGACTCGAACATTTGTTCGCTTAATAGTAGGCTTAATTATTTAACTAAGCGTACAATATGAATAATGCAATTCTAGGATACAGTAAATGAAACAAAACATGTTTTTAGCGAATTTCCTATAGGGAAGAAGCTATTACTGTAGGTCTCATGGTGAGACTTAAGCCCGGGACCATGTTATTTTTTCTTCTATAGGTGCTCAGAGTCCAAAAACAATAGTCGTTAAAATTTATATATATATATATTAGGGGGTGTGCGGATATCCGAAAATTCGGTTCGGTTTCGGATCGGATATCCGAATTCGATCCGAATGTATTTAAGATATCCGGTAATATCCCATAAATATCCGAATTTTCGGATAGACTGTATATTTCAGCAATTTAAACAAAAACAATGAGAATTTCGTCAAGTTAATACTCGCGAAGGCGGAATAATTTTTGCTTAAAAGACGTATTACGTAGTCTTTCATCAAAACAATGTCGTTGACTGGTAGACGCGATACACTTATAGCGATTCGAATCACTAAGCATTATGACAATGTGAAATATATCCCGAAAATATGTGTTCTTGATGAGTGAATCTATAATTACACTAATAAGTATATTTAGAAGTTTAGAAAAATCAGGATTTTGAATGATTTTAATTGGTTTAGATATTAAAATTAAATTTCAAATCATTATTCTGAATTAACTAATCGATAATAAACAATGAAATAGTGAATGAAACAATCGAATGTAGCAACAACCAAACCAAAGTAAGGTTACGGCTTCCTGGTTTTTGTAATGCGTAGTAGACGTTAATAATGGCAAAATGCCAGCGCTGCTGTGTCCTTTAGTGCACGATAACTAAATATTGTACTTCTATTGTGACTACATCTTATTAGTACTCCTTTACATTTATCACGGATATATTTAAGGATGATACGTCCTTGAGGTATCAACTAATTATTTTTAATGAGTTTTAATAATGTTTTAATCAGTATAAATAAATATGATAATACGACTTTTACCGGTACCTACTATGACTAAAGTAGTACATCGCTATGCACGACTGAATTGAATTGTTGATTTAATATTATTGGTAACAAACCATCATAATAGCTTGTTTTGCGACGGGGTTTCCAGCAAAAATAATACTACTTCATTCTGATCGTCTAAGTCGATCAATTGTTTAGTTATCGCATTCTTAACTACTCCAGGTTTGAGCAATACAATAAAGTGTTGCCAAATTTACATATGGCCTATTTCGTCGTTCGGTGTTCACATAACCAATAAATTTCCCACTTGTTTTCAATCTAAATTTTCTCTTTTTTAAATGAATTTAAGCGTTATTAGTTTTACATTTTTAGATAATTTTAAGATGAATAACTAACTAGATTACGATGAGGTACCATTAATTTCACGGCTTTCAATATTGTTACACAGCCAATCGGGGTATTTTATCTGCCAAATATTCCAACTCTGCGCCTGCGCACAGGCCTTTGTTTGATAGCAGCTGCACTGTCACTGCCCCTGCCGATACGCAGATAGCCAATGGCATCGAGCCAACGTCGTCTGTCAAATCTTGATTCTTTGTTAATGGTGATTTGTTTTTATCATTGTAATAAATAAAATAATTGAATCAGGAAATAAAATTGAGAATTAGTTGATGATTAGTAGAATGAATTGATGAATTAGTAGAAAGTTGATGTCATTTAATGGCGAATTATAAGGTTTCTTTTGATTTAATTTGTGAATTACGCCATATTAAAATTTGTTACTGGTACTTTAAAATGCAGTGAAGTAAAAATTTTAGTTTTGTTGTTCATCCTATGAAGAATTTATGATTTTTTATGTACCATTTAATAATTTTTAAAACATTTAATTGATTTTTTCCTAATTTATTCTTAGATAAGTCTGATTTCACTTTGTTATTGCGAGTATCCGAATCCGAAAACTATCCGATCCGAACTTGAGCTATCCGATCCGAAAAATAATTCACTATCCGCACACCTCTAATATATATATATGTGTGTGTGTCTGTGAACACGATAACTGTCGTAAAAATGGTCCGATCGAGACAAAATTTGGTAGAGACGTGTATTCCTACAATGCTCGGACGAGTTCGTAAACCAGACATATTGGTCAATGGGAACGGGTAGTTTGGGGGGGTTTTGTACCCCAAAATGGTTTTTTTGCGTTTTTCATATGTAATATAAAAAATTCTAATTTTATATTTCACCATTGGAATCAGCTTAAAAAACTACACAATTAAGTTCCTTAAAGTTTTTCTCTATCTCCAACGGTTATCGAGATATTAAAAAAATGTTAATCTTATGGAGGATAGGGAAAAATTAATATTTCCCATATTAATCAATATTTTTGGATAAAACTTGATATTTAGCTTCATGTGGGTGAGATCTATCCATTTATGCTTAAAAATCATAGTTTATGTGTTTATCATGGCAGCAAACCTGCATACTCTTTTCCCATATTAATCATATGGGGAATAGGCAAACTCCTTTATTTATGGACAGATGTTGATGAAAGTTGGTATGAATGTTAAGATAAAAATTATTTATGGTAGAAATGACTACTTTCAGTGTTCCTCACAGCAGCTAACCTGCTCACTCTTTCCCATGTTAATCTTATGGAGTATAGGCAAATAATTCTCATGTTTATGGACAGATTTAGATAAAACTTGTCATATATTATTATTATATTATTGATTTGGAAATTCGCTGAGTACGCAGGTCTGCTGCGACGGTGGTATTTGTACTAACATGTATTAGATTTATATTACTGAAGTTTTTTCTTAAAAATATGTATAGAAAGGAACAAAATACTGATGACACGTAACACTACTGGAAAAGAATTGTTGTACTCAAAATCTAACCGTGCAAAATTAGTTTTACAGTAATTATTTCAATTTACATCAAAAAGGCACTGATTTTGGTTGTGTTAGCTTCAATATACGTTTTCTGCCAGCCACATCCCTCATTCCTGAGGCTGAAGGCTGTGCTTTAACCCTCTAAGTGTCAATCATACACCCTCAGGCACTCCGCAGGCTTTACTTTACTGCTTAATAAAAAGTTAATGATTGATAAAATAAAGTTACAATTCCATCTTGTTCAAGTTTTATTTTATAATATGTGTTCCCTGATAATTACCTACCTGCTGTTTTATTGTTGTGAATAATTTCGTGAAACTTTGTTTATGTTGTTTACATCCCTTAAATGTGTGATGATTTCCTTTCTAGCAATATTGGAAAATTATTAGATGGTAAGTTAAGTAAAGTGGATGATTGGAAACCTCTGAAAGCCAATAAAACAAAACAATATTTGTTTGTTCCTACTTCCCACTGGAAATAGGTTAGGTCATGGATATGTCTAAAGGGAATGTTTTCAGTTCATCTAATTAGCTGTTCTTATGTTTAAAATGTTGGTAATTCAATTTGCTAACCCCCCCCCCCCCCCCGAGCAAATATCCATGTCAAAAGTGGCATAAAACTGGTAAACGTTGCAAGAAGGTGCCATTTTTCATGTACATACTCTGGAATCTTAGTTTTTGTTTGAATAGTAGTTAGTTTTATGCAATATAAACTATTTATTTTCTTTATCACGTTAAAACTGTGGACAAAATTATATTTTGAAATTTTGATATAGTGTACCGGGTGTCCCACGAAGAGGTTTGAACCTCTTCTCTTGGTTAAGGTTTGAAGTTCGTTTTTTCATCATTTAGCTATTTATGCATCAACCATCTTGAAACTTGTACAACTTATAAAGTAACTTACGTTTTAAAAATATTCTGGTAAAATTTCAGCTCCCTAACCTTAGGAACAAAATGGTGGCATATTGAAAAATGTTACTTTAAAAACATTAAAAATTATGTTTTAGGCTTTGTTAAATATTATTATTGTTACATTCTAGGAAAATAAGGCCTTTAATGAGGAAAATAGAACATAGCTTCTCCCCTAAGGAAAATTCGCTAAAGCCTTAAAGGAGAGTCCAAAATTATTCAAACTGTAACTCATCCACACAGACACACTGATCGCAAGCTTTTACAAGGGATTCTGTGATATTCGGAGAAGTTTTTATGAGATCTTTTAAACTAGATGAAGCTGTATATCAAATTTTATCACAGTTGTATAAACAGTAAAAAGTTATATCAATCTGATAAATCTCCATAAGAAAAACAACGGAATCAGTAAGTAGGTTTACTGCCATGAGGTACAAATAAATTTAGATTTTCCAGCATACATTATTAGGTTTTAACCATATGAAGCTCTTTATACAAAACGTTATCACAGTATTTCAAATAATAAGCGAGTTGTTAATTTTCCCCTTATATTCCAAAGATTAACATTGCTTAGAGCGAAGATTAAAAATACAGTAGAACCTCGATTAACCGCCGTCACCCTTTTAACCGTCAGTCTCTATTATCCGCCACCCCGCTAGCACAAAAAAAATAATGTTTCCCGTCAGCACCGAGCCAGATCATCTGTTGAGGCTCTATTATGAGTAGTGACGATTGTACAACACCCCTGCACTGTACGTGAGACATTGGCCAGGGGGTGGGGTTGACCTTGGATCTACACGCTAGGTGCCACCTCAGTTGGTTACTGTCTTATGAATTCCACTGCTACTTTTCCAGTTCGCTCCGTTCAGTACAGTGTGTGGCTTACTACAGTGAACCAAAGTTTTTGCCGATTTCGTGTCCAGTGCTTACTAGTATTCTTGCTTTACCGTTTATTTCACAGTGCTGTTTATACATAGTGTATGTTGCTTTTCTGTTATGGCTGAGAAAGTGTGATTTTGGGACTCGAAAAAAAAACTAGAAATTATCAAACGTTTGAAGAAAGGTGAAACAGCTACAAGTCTGGCTCATATTTATGGTGTTGGAAGAATAACCGTAAATTATTTAAAACGTGTTGTAGATAAAATTGAGGGACAAAATGAGTTTCAAAATACCCCAGTCACAGCAGACCTGCGTACTCAGCGAATTTCCAAATCAATAATATAATAATAATATATGACAAGTTTTATAAAAATCTGTCCATAAAAATGAGAATTATTTGCCTATTCTCCATAAGATTAACATGGGAAAGAGTGTGCAGGTTAGCTGCTGTGAGGAACACTGAAAGTAGTCATTTCTCCCACAAATAATTTTTATCTTAACATTTATACCAAGTTTCATCAACATCTGTCCATAAATAAAGAAGTATTTTGTGTATTTCTACGCCAGTGGCATTTTTAATGTTTTGATGGGGAACGGTCCAAACCCCGGTCGTGTTACTACCTAACGTTGACCTGTTGTTAGGAAGCATCATTAATTAGTAGCCCATTGACAAATGGCGACTGGGTCCAGATTTGACCCTTGCGGGATTCGATCCGGCGACCTTCAGTTTTGAGGGCGGGTATTATAACCACTACACCACCCAGCCATTTAAACCATTTAAAGCCATTTAAAGTTTGCCTATTCCCTATATGATTAATATGGGAAAAGAGTATGCAGGTTTGCTGCCATGATAAACACAAAAACTATGATTTTTAACCCATTCCCGTCTAATGACGTACATTGTACGTCAGCGTATTTCGCTAGACAGATGTCTAATGACGTGCGTCCCGCGGCGCAGGCCGCGGGGTGGTTATGAGCAAACAATGTACGTTGCCTGCTTATATTTCGACGTAGTTCTTTTTTCCGCCGTTAGGGGTTCCAGTTCATTTCTCATCCGATAGATGGTGTTGGCGTCCTCTTTTATAATCTTATTTAGTGTCAAATGTTCCGTATTGACAGTAAATTATTTTCTCGTTCGCACAATTCATTTAGCGATTGTATTTATTGATGGTAATACAGTTATAATGATTATTATTTAAAGATTTATCATTAACTATTTATTACTGCAGGTAACTAGAAGTAGATCTACCAAGTAAAATAAAGGAATCTTTTGAAAATAAAGTAAAATTTGACGAAACAAAAATACCTACTTGTTTCTAAGTCTACAGCTTGGAACTGGTGAAAAAGTTCAGTAATAATTTTTTTTCTTGCTAAAAGTGATTGAATACGCAGTTAAAGAGTATAAGGAGTTCAAGAGTATAAGGAACAGAGCAAAGAAATCAAAACATATAATTCATGAAGTTACTGTTAATTCTTTCACGCTAATAGTTACGCGCGGTCGTAGTGAACGAGGCTCGATTTTCGTTCAGCCCAGGTGGCCACAGGCGTCGACCGTTCTGCCAGACAGGAATGGGTTAAGCATAAATGGATAGATCTCAACCACATGAAGCTAAATATCAAGTTTTATGCAAAAATATTGATTAATGTTGGAAATATTAATTTTTCCCTATCCGCCATAAGATTAACAATTAAGATACAATAAGATTGTAATTTTTAAAAAATTTATAATTTTATATTTCACCATCAGCTTCAGAATCAGCTTAAAAAACTGCACAATTACGTTCCTTAAAGTTTTTCTCTATCTCCAACGGTTACCGAGATATTAATAAATCTAAACACAGTACGTTGTATTGTGGGGCTCCAATGTTAATCTTATGGAGGATAGGGAAAAATTAATATTTCCCATAATAATGAATATTTGGATAAAACTTGATATTTAACTTCATGTGGTTGAGATCTATCCATTTATGCTTAAAAATCATAGTTTATGTGTTTATCATGGCAGCAAACCTGCATATTCTATTCCCATGTTAATCATATAGGGAATAGGCAAACTCCTTTATTTATGGACAGATGTTGATAAAAGTTGGTATAAATGTTAAGATTAAAATTGTTTATGGTAGAAATGACTACTTTCAGTGTTCCTCACAACAGCTAACCTGCACACTCTTTCCCATGTTAATCTAATGGAGAATAGGCAAATAATTCTCATGTTTATGGACAGATTTTTATAAAACTTGTCATATATTATTATTATTTATAATTGATTTGGAAATTCGCTGAGTATGCAGGTCTGCTGCGACGGGGGTATATATTTATATAAATTTTAACGACTATTGTTTTTGGACTCTGGGCACCTAAAGACGAAAAAATAACATGGTCCCGGACTTAAGTCTTACCATGAGACCTTCGGTAATAGCTTCTTCCCTATGGGAAATTCTCTAAAATGCTAAATACAGATGGAGACGTCAAGACAAGAAAAACAATGAGACCAGCAATATTTGAATAACTCGATAACTTGCTGTTTATCAGTGGTTCGTTCAAGTCCGAAGCAAGGGTATATCACTTTCTGGACCTATTATAGTAAAACTATATGGCGACCCATCCCTTAAAGCCAGCATAGGATAGCTTGATAAGTTTAAGTTTCGTCACGGCATATGCCAACTGGACATACCAGCGAAAAACTTAGTTCAGACAGTGCTGTTGTAGAGGCTTTAGAGCAGAATATACCACAAAAATATAACATCTCAATCTCAGTAGGGAACAAGTGTATAATTGTGATGAAACTGGACTGAATTGGAAAGCTCTGCCACAAAAGAGACTGACTTCATTCTCTGAAAAATCTGCTCCAGGTTTTAAGATATAAAAAGATTGTATCACTGCAATGGTGTGTGCAAATGCCACAGGTAATCAATCATAGATTACCCTTAGCAGTGATAGGAAATCAAATTGTAGCTTATTTTCGGTTATCTGTCATGGCCGCAGTCCTGAGGGTGACTTAAAGGGATGTTTAATTAATTCAACTCAAAACATTTTTATTCCAAAATTTAAATTAACAATATAACAATAAAGATACCGTACATTTTTTACTACTTATGCTGTAATATCAAAATTTATTACTTCTTATTAAAACTTTTTTAAATGAAAAGCCTTTTTAAAAAATAAATGTTGGAATGAGCCTACATAGGCTGGTTGCCTGTGCGTAGGCACGAGCTGCCATCACTTAAAAGCCTCATAGTTATGAAAAAATTTAAGACAAGTAGTTTATTTAAATAAAATTAACATATTTTAAAATAAAATTACTGTACTTTACTGAATTTCGTTGGTTTTTTGAGTTTATCCCAATGGTGGTAATGACATTTCAGGAAAGTTCAAATGAAAATAAGAAAAATGATATCAAACATGATTGTGTGTAAAAACAGTACTCAAATATTTAACTATAAATTATACATATACAGAACTATTATTATGTAAAAAAATTAACGGATCATGAGTATGCCTGAATTTAGACCTGGGTTCGATTCACAGTCATAACACATAAAACTTGTATATCAGACTACCTTCGGAAGACACGTTTGCCGTTGGTTTTGGCTACGTAAGGTCACGTCAAAGGCACTAGTGTGTCCTGAAAACTCTTGACAACGGACCTTGGCCAGAAGGTCACATGAACTTTACTTTAGGGTCTTATGTCCAGGAAATCTTTAGTTTTTGTGTAAATATAATACAAATATCTAACATTGGGCTTGGTTTTAAAAAGTCAACATTTAAATTATAAATGACAAGTTTGTCAATGGAGGGCTTTTGGTCCTTATATTGTATATTTGTTACAGTTTGATGACAAAGTTCTCCAAGAAACTGGTGAGCAAATGTATCTACGTCTCAATTCTCAAAGCTACAGAGACTGATCTTCTGATCATGTAAGTAATAATAATTATAACATAATATTGTTAAAATTTATTATTACAGTCGACTCCCTCTAGTCCGAACGTTGGATGGTCCAGACTACTTTTTGTAAATGAGTCATCAGCGCGTGGTTGAGTTTCTCACTGCATAAATCGACAGGATTGGACCGTGTTTGTTTATTTCCGGTCTTAATATAAATAAATAACATCACAAAAATCAGTTCAGTTTACAATTGCATTCGAAGCAGATTTTCAATGAAGCAGATGAATGGAAACGTCGGTGTGGGAATTTTGACTCATGCGGATTGGAGGGTGCACTGGAACAACGTCGCCAGTTGCTCTATGCAATTGCAGTCAATTGCTCTACGTTGAGCAACAGATCAGCTGTGGTTGTAATGTTTTTGAGGAAAAGGCGTGATTATGCATTCAAGAAAACAGTTCAAGCGAAAAATCAGAAGAAAATAATTGATTTCTAATAATATGTTCAGTATTGTAAAGCCAAGATTGTTATTATTCTTAGGTTACAGTAAATAAATTTGAGATAATCTTATTAATATAAAGTGAGAGTTTTGTTTTTTTCATATTGTAAAATAAATTTGTAAGGGTTTAATTTGCGGTGCTCTAAAATTTCACGTTTATTTCTATTTATAGTTAATTTATCAATGACACAAAAAACTACGATTCAATGAGTTGGAAACAAAAACATATAATGTTTGAGAAAGAAAACCTTAAAATTGTCTTAAAATGTGATTTATGTAGATACTGTACGATAATACAGGCTGCAATTTATATATTCATAAAACCGTTGGATATTCTGGATTTTTTAAATCTAGACAGGGGTCCGGATTAGAGGGTGTCGACTGTATCATTATATGTTGATCATAATATGAGGCATGAGGCAAACTATTTTAGCTTTAAATTTGCCAATAGTGGTTTACTATTGAATTCAAAATTTCCTTTCGTGCATCCACTGCATAAAAACATACCTACATTTCTATCTATAACTAATTTTTTTAATAATTGAAAAATGGTACAACCAGAGTGTCTAGCGGTAGGTAAAGTCTGAAAAGTCAGCCATTAATAATGAATCAAGAAAACTGTTATGAAAAATCAGGAATTAACAGAGAAATTCGTTAAAAAGTCTGAAATTGGTTACTAAAACAATTAGGCTGGAATTTAGAAGGTTTCAATCTGGATGCATATTACGTCGAATTTTTGTAACAGGATTTGTTGTAAGAAAATGATAAGCCTATTTAATACTTTCTGATTACAATATTTCTAAATAATGAATTATTTTTCTGAATTGAGTTCACAAACTCACTGGTTTTGAGTAATGCAATATCAGGGATACCATATACATGATATTTGCACATTTGATTGTTCCTTGGTTGAATTTTTCAATAGTGGTTTACTATTGAATTCAAATTTTCCTTTTGTGTATCCACTGCATAAAAAATTACCTACATTTCTATCCATAACTAATTTTTTTTTTTTTAATTGAAATATGGTACAACCAGAGTGTCTAGCGGTAGGTAAAGTCTGAAAAGTCAGCCATTAATAATGAATAAAGAAAACGGTTATAAAAAGTCAGGAAGTAATAGAGAAATTCATTAATACCCTCGTCGCAGCAGACCTGCGTACTCAGCGAATTTCAAAATCAATATGGCAATAATATTACAAGTATGTGACAAGATTGATCAATCAATACCTGTTGATAAATTAGAGTATTTGCATATTCTCCGTAACATTAACATGGGAAAGAGTATGCAGGTTTGCTGCTTTGAGGAACACTAAAAGTAGGCATTTTTACCATAAACTATTTTTATTCCGACCATATACCAAGTTTTATCATTATCTGGGCATAAATAAAGGAGTTTGCATAATATTAACATGGGAAAGGGTATGCAGGTTTGCTGCTGTGAGGAACACATAAACTACGATTTTTTAGCATAAACGTATGGATCCCAACCACATGAAGCTAAATACAAAGTTTCATCCAAAACTAATAAGGGAAATATTAATTTTTCCTTATCCTACATAAGATTAGCATTGGAGCTCCTAAAATACAATGTACTGTGTTTAGATTTTTTAATATCTCGGTAACTGTTGCAGATAGATCAAAACTTTAAGGAACTTATTTGTGTAGTATTTTGAGCTGATTCTAATGGTGAAATATAAAATTTTAAAAATTACATGGGAAAATTCAAAAAACCTATTTTTGGGGTACAAAACCCTCCTAAACTACCTGTTCTGATTGACCGATATGTCTTGATTACGAACTCGTCTGAGCAAGTGTAGGAATACACGTTTCTACTAAATTTGGTCTGGATTGGACCATTTTTACGAGAGTTATCGTGTTCAGACACACACACACACGTAAATTTTAACGACTATTTTTTTGCCGCTGGGCACCTGACTAAAAAAATAACATGGTCCCGTGCTTAAGTCTTGCCATGTGACCTACGGTAATAGCTTCTTCCCTATGGAAAATTCGGTAAAAAATCTGAAATTGGTTACCAAAACAATATAGGCTAGTATTTAGAAGGTTTCAATCTGTATGCATATTTTGTCAAATTTGCAATATAATGCTAAATTTTATGGGTGTTTTTAAACCCCTCAGCGAGGTTTGCCATCATATTACTGTGGCGTGTACATTGGCTCTGTGTCAACTCGTCATATTCTGTTATCTTTCAGTGAATATTGGAACTATTTCAGATTCTTGCAAAATGGAGGATATTCTGTATGAATCTGGGAATGACTTTTAACTTAATTTTGAGTTTCTCTTTGCATTTTTCTGTTTGTAACAAGTAATAATATCTAACTTATATTAATGTATTCTTTTAGGGGTTTTTGATATTACAGTAACCTTACCTTAATTCCGCTGGAAGATTTTTAATTGTCTTGTATTGTTTGATCGTCTTGATTGCTACACCTAAAAAAGTGATAATAATCAGCTCTGTTGGTCAACAAATAAGCTGACGAGATGCATAATGGCAGATTGTGTAGCGGCATGACTCGTTAAAAAACTCCCGCCTTGAAGGGTTAATAAGAGTTTTTCTCTCATCAGTAAGTTAATCCAATTATCACAATTTACAAGCTGGTACCATAATTTCACTGGTCTAATTGTATCGTGAAAACACTTGTTCCATACTTCCTCTGCCACCACCTGATTTTGGATTCGTGGTTTTTGTGTTAATATGGCAATTTAACATATTTTTTCATTCCAGCCTGCCAATTTAATGTATAGACAAATTATAAGGATTTTTTTATCTCTTTTTAACTTTACAATAACTTGTATAAATTTTAATTTTGTTTTTCCGTCTGTATTAATGTTTTGATGAATTATCTAATAAATTAATAATTAATAAAAAATGAATCAGGAAATTGATAAGCATTGATAAGGGAATCAATTGGTGACCAGGCTTTGCTCGGATAGAATAAGACATGTATTATATAAGTTAATCATCAAAATTCAAACAAATTTATTACTCAATATAAACACAGTTTATATGGTTTAACCCATTCCTGTCTGACAAACCATACTATGCATGAGGCCCTCCCGTCTGAACTAAAATTGAGCCTTGTACTCACTACAATTAATTGCATGTCACTTTTGTATGTGTATGTACTAGCACAGGGGATTCAGGCGCTGAAGGTAATGAGATCTATGCCCATCTGGGGGAGCTACATTTTTGTTAAGAGTTTATTCAAGTTAGTAAAAAAGTGTTTTATGTTATTTTTATTATTTTGAAAGCCTAGTCACCTATATAGTTAATAGTTACTTACCAATTGAATGGTATCTGCCTTTCAGGTGTCAATTTATTAATTCCTTACAGGAACCGGTTTTACGCTTTATTAATTAAAGTGTATTAATTCTGTTTTATTGAAGCCATTTCCATCTAAGGGCGCACATTGAACATCCGCATATTTTGCTAGACAGATGATTAAAGACGTGCACTGTGCATCCGGAGGTGTTTTGAGTAAACATGTGCGTTGCCTGCTTATATTTTGACGTAGTTATTTTTTCCACTGTTAGGTGTGCTAGTTCCTTTATCATCCGATAGACAGTGTTGGTGTCCTCTTTCAAGTCATCATATTCAGTGTCCAATGTTCCATGTTGACAGAAAATTTCTGTCTCATTCGCACAGTTCATTCAGTGATTGTACTTATTGATGAGAATTCAGTATTAATGCTTCTTTTTAATATTTATCATTAACTATTAATTACTGCAGGTAACTAGGTAGAACTAACGTAGTAGATGTACCAAGTGAAATAAAGGAATCATTTTAAAACAAAATTAGTCTTTATGAAACAACAATTCCTAATTGTTTTTAAGCCTACCGCTTGGAATTGGTGAAAAAGCACACTAATAATTTGTGTTCTTGGTAAAAGTGATTATACATGCAGTTACAGAGACTTTTAGGACTTTTTTCCCCTTATGTAGGAATACACATCTCTACAAAATTTGGTCTCTACTAGACCCTTTTACTTTCTCCCCTTATACATAGTATATGGAGAAAGTATTGTTTTCGTCAAAATTTTCGAATTTGAGTTGAGGGTGGATATATCCGTTTTGGGGTCCCCTGAATCCAAAAAAGTGGGTTTTGACGTGATGTCTGTCCGTCCGTGTGTGTGTCTGGATGTGTACAGTGCCACAGCCTACCCCGTTGGTCCGATTTAGATGAAATTTAGCATGTATATATATATATATATATATATAGTCACCGTATCTCCAGGCGCTTTTTTCATTTTTTTGAATTTTTGATTTTTAAGGGTAGTTCACCCCTAAAACCCCTTAAAAAACGTGAAAAATCCAATTTTCTCAAAAAACGGCTCTAACGATTTTGATTAAAATTTGATAGCTAATAGTGCATAGAGTAATAAATAATTTGACACCACCCTCATGTCTGTAAAAATGACGGTTCAAAAGTTGTGGGCTTTCAAATGACAAAAAATCAAATTTTTAAATTTTCAGCGTAAACAGTAAAAGTAAAGTATAACTTGACTGGTACCATTGAAACCAGCTTAAAAAACTAAACAAATAAGTATTTTGAATTATTTGTCTACGACTAACTGTTCCAGACAAAAGTTAAATTTACTGTCCACGATAAACGCAGTACGTTGTCTGAAAGCGCCCAATGTTATTCTTATGGAGAATATAAAAAATCAATTTCTTCCTTACTTTCCAACCGTTTTCCATGAAATTTGGTATGAAGTGTAAGGTCAAATCACTGAAAAAAACCAGCTCAAAAAAGCTTGGTATTACCGGGGGGGGGGGTTTCCCCCATGCAATTTGAACAATAAATTATTAAATGATATTTAGAATAACTTTGTGGAACATGATAGTGTTATTACAGATTGTCTTTTTTAAATTTACTTAAGGGAGAAAGTATGTGTCAGTCCACTGGTACCGTTTATTTACAATAATTATCGTGTTCACAGACACATACAGTGACACATACACATACAGACACATACGTGTACAGTGGATGCCTAATTATCGGAGGTGCGATTAACTGATCCTCTGGGTTAACCGAGCTAGTCCTCGTCAGATAAAAACATCATAAAACTATATAAATAAATTAATTTAATTTGAAGCATGTGCAATATTTTAAATCTATTCCTGTTGACAGGTCAAGTAATGTGCCTCTACTGGTTATTATGTTGAGCAATTTATGTCCAGAAATATTATTTCAGTTTATTCTAAGAATTGTTGGTCCGCACATCTTATTGTGTATAGATCGAAGTTCTTTTTTGCTGTGTTGCGTGATGTTGAAACAACTGGATTGTTTCTTAATGAGAGGTTCAGCTTATATATATCGTTTTGATCTCTTAACAAGAAGAATTTTGCAGGAACTTTCCAAGAAGCTAGTGTGCTTGTAAAGCCAATGCACACAGCAACAGACGGACTGAGAAAAAATCGCTCTCCAGTGATTAAATTTAAACATCTGCATGCAGACGTCAGCAGACCTATGGACGTCTGTCTGCATATATGCGTCTCTTGCTGTGTTCGTTGGTCTTAAGCCTCATAAAGCTAGCTGGTATGTTGTGTTGCGTGTGAGGGTAACTAAAAATCAATAACTCATTTATTTACTTATATATTCTTCCAAAATTTGGTATGCAAGTCCATCTAGTTAAGTCTTTTATTAAATACATAAAACTCCCAAATGTAATGTTTCTTACAGCAGCAAACTTACATACCTATTGTACATGTAATTCTTATGGAGAATAGATAAATTTGTATAGCTCACTTAACCTTTTGAGGGGTGGGTTTCACAAAACCGAGTTTTCACTACGCCGAGTAAGGCTAAAAATCTAATAAATATCGAAATTTCACTACGCCGAGGTTTCACAAAACCAAGTACGTTATAGAATTCAACTGTTTCACTAAACCGAGTTTCACAAAACCGAGTAAGGGGCTGGGTACCGTCCGCTCTAGAAGTGAGTTCGCACCAAGAGCACGTCACCGGCAGGCCAACAACACGCAGTATCATGCGCTTTGAAGGCATTCACTGCCTGAAATCTGTGTAAATGACATTATTGATCTAATAACTTAAGCTACTTTATACTGTTTTAATATATTATACAGAAATAAAATTGTCCATGGATGAATGTTAAAAAGAAAATTATAGAAAATAGTAAACAAAAATAATCGTATGGTAATTTTTCCTTTCCTGTATAAAATATAGCTTATCACAAAAAAACTATAGGATGAAGTAAAACTCACGTCTTCCAACACTACGTAATATTTACACTTATATTGTAATTATATACAACGGTAAATATATACAAAAAATATTAAGTTGTGTTGGAAGACATGAGTTTTTACTTCATCCTATAGTAAAACCAACATGTATAATGCTAATCAAGAAGTAATTAAAAAACAAGCTATAAGTTATTGATTAAAGAAAATTTTCTGAAGATTACTAACACAAATTTTTTGTAATCTCACAGCCTTGATTTTATGCTGTGTAATAAACTAAATTGGGTATTCTCTAGCTGATTCTAATGGTAATTCATCTTGGAAATACACATAGCTGTAAAAAATGTTAATGTGAAAGGTTAAAAGAAACCTTTAAAACTTTATATAAAAAATGTTTAGTATAAGAAAATTAAGCTATGCCTTATACTCCTACAGTTAATTAACTAGGCGACCTATAGTCACCTAATTAACTGGCCTATTATTGCCCTGCACATTGGACAACACAGCGGGAGGCGGATTCCCGTGTCCTCTAAGAATCCGTCCGCTCTAGTGACATTTAATGAAATATCCGTTGACACCATTTGAACGGCACACACTCTGCATAACGCAGGGTGGCCGCAAGGACTACAAATCCTGGTTGACTCGTTGGACAGGCACACCGAGCAGGGATTTCCCTGTGACATTTAATGAAATGTCCGTTGACACCATGTGAACGGCACACACTCTGCATAACGCAGGGTGGCCGCAAGGACTACAAATCCTGGTTGACTCGTTGGACAGGCACACCGAGCAGGGATTTCCCTCAGCTGGCCTATTAACTTATTTTTATTAACTAAAATGTAAACTATTTATTATTAAATCTTCAATATAAATTATGTGTCACACGTTATGTTCACTACACGACAGGACAGCGAGTGCCTGCGAAGCACGTTATACTGCACGCTACACAGGCTTCTACAGTCACTTCTAGAGCTTACGGTACCCAGCCCCTTACTCGGTTTTGTGAAACTCGGTTTAGTGAAACAGTTGAATTTTATAACGTACTCGGTTTTTTGAAACCTCGGCGTAGTGAAATTTTGATATTTATTAGATATTTAGCCTTACTCGGCGTAGTGAAAACTCGGGTTTGTGAAACGCTCCCCTTTTGAGGACCAGGCAGTTGATATCTGGACAGTAGATTTTATGAGCGAGAAAGACCAAGCGGTCATTATATGGACGGTCGCTTTCACTCACAAGTGAGACCGGGCGGTCTATATTTGGACAGAAAACTTTACTAGAGTAAACCGCACGAAAGTAGTCCGATGAGTGTCATTGCAGTGTTGCCAAATTGCCCTATTCTATGAAAGCATATGGCTACTTTCGTGTGGTTTACTCTACTTGTCTTTTTAATTCTATAAGTGCATTTCATTTTAATCAATAACTATTTTCATATTAACCCTTTGCACTCCCGTGGCACCCCACAGCTCAAAAAATGGTATGTAAATATTACCACCAAAACCTGATCAAACGACTATATTATATTAACTACGCGACCCTTGCACATCGTCGCTTTTCCAACTACTTTTCCGATCGTTTTGACAGTTAAAAAAGCTTTTTGTTTGGTTTTGGATGTCTTCCTGACTTAATTATAGTATTTAGATAAAGAAATAGGTATATCTATTATTATTTTTATGGCTTTGGAAACTGTGTCGTTCCTGTTACGTTACGAAGTCGTCTGCGTCTGACTCGTTTCATATTGGTTAGTAGTCACATTGTTTGTTTACGTTGACAACTTTTGTGTACTCTTGTATTTTGGGTTATAGTTATTATTAAAATATTAATTAATAAAATTTTATCGACTCTTTTATTATGGCTGGTAAAATAAACAGTTAATGATTGTGTAATTATTTTTGGAAGATTCGTCGTCAGATGAACTTATTTTAAAAATAAATAGGAAATAGGTTACCATAGTGATGAAAACAATAGGTTGTAAGTAGTTTTTTTGGCTTCGTGAGAATGTATAAAACTAACATAAATGTATTAAATATAATATGTACAAGTTTTAGTCAATTTTATTGAAATATAGATAATAAATCAGATAACCAGCCAAAAAACCTAAAACAAATTGCAAAGAGCATTCATGGAACATTTGAGTTCATCTCCAGCAATTACCGTGATTGCGTAATAAGTAGCTCTACAGACAACTGTTTTATCATTGTTTGTTTTTATATGTCAATATGTGTGTCATGTTTTATATTTATAATGACGATAATGGATAGAACGTCTCTGCAGGAACACTTGATCCCTTGAGGCAAAACATGTAGTGGACAAACCTATATGTGAACTGTGATATGATGCAGGTTAAAATTGCTCTAAATTCACCTTTCGCATATAAAATAACGGACTTCATTAGTACTTTTAAATAACTTTACACTGAACTTCCAGGTAATCCGAGCAACTCGGTAATCCAAACAAGGTTCGGTCCCAATTAGTTCGGATTACTGGTCTGGTGTATTAATAAAAAATACAGCCTAAATAAAATACAAACTATTTTATATAGGCTGATTTTTATTAAAAGTACAACTAAAAACACATTATAAAAATATGTATCATATTTTATATTGTATAATTTATAATTATATTTACAACATTAAAGAAATAATTAGGAAGCTATTATAAAATTGCTCATTCTTCTTAAAAATAACATGGGGAATGAGGAAGTAGGTTTGCTGTCTCGAGGAACTTCTTAATTTGTATTTTTCAGCATATATTACTAGATTAGGAGTATATGAACTAAATGATATTCTTTACTTTGTTGTGCCTTATTCTGTGTGACAGCGGCACGGCGGTGCAAGTCAGATACTTCGTCCCACCCCATTCTGTATGCGGCTGGCCTTAGTGTTCCTTATGGCAGCAAATCTGCTTACTCCTTTCCAATGTGATTCCATAGGAGATAATTTCTCCAGAAAACTTTGGGCTGTTGGCTTGACGTAAAATTATGGAAGAGGGCATGCTCAAATTAACTGTCTTAACTTAGAGCACACAGGACATCTTAAGTAATTTGGAACAAACTGTTGTGGTGTTTAGAACATATTATCCCTGGTTTTTTCATTTCTTCAGGTTTAGGTTCTTTTTTTAGGACAGTAGTAGGGCCCCTATTATCTGGCCATCTTGGGATCGAGACCTTGGCCAACCTATTTTGAAAACCATAATCTTTATGTAATAATAATTTGCTGTTAATAAATATTGTAATAATGAGTGTTTAAGTCTCTTCTGTGATTGTTATTGAAGAAAATACACATGTTTATAAAATCAATAGGAAGCATCATCAACGATCCATAGGAAGGTTTTTTCAAGTATAAGTTCTCAGATAAAACCTTTCAGTCTGTATCTCTCTACAAAAGTCTTATCAAAGTTTTCGATTTCTATGCTAGTCATAAACCATGCTTTTTAGCACGTTTGTTTCAGTACATATATAGCAATACAGCCTTTAGAAATATATTTGATCGCATTAAGCTTTTTTTTTAATGTTACCACAGGAAGCGGCCGGATAGGAAGGGTTCTACTGTAGTTATAAAGAGTGTACATGTTAATAATCAAAATTGTCCTCATTTTTGAGAATATGTTTAAGGTGCAACACAATTTCACATTTAAAAAAACCAATGATCGATGTATGAAAAACTAATTTTTATTTTTATTTGACTGCTAGTTCATTAATTCTTATTAAATTAATTACTTCAATCGATAAAACGTTCGAAAAATCTTCAAAAATGTATCTAATATCGCTCAAAATTAATTACTTAACTATAATTGGACTTTTTGGTTTAAAGTTTAGAAAAACTTTTACTCTACAATATAGATTGATACTGCCATCTTGATGACGTTTCACTTGGATGTTTCATCATAGTGGGTGCTCATGTTTTCATGGAGAAGTGTTACGTGTTTAGCATTACAGACATAAATCTATAAAATTATTTTTAAAAACCAGTTTTATCTTCTGGGTTATAAAATGTAAAAATTACTAAAAATATCATAATTCCAAGCAATGCATGTTCAAAACCATAATTTTATTTATATAGATACAATATGTAAGTCAAATTCTGACTGACCTGGATTTGACTGGTCAATGTTTTCTCCAACAGGAGCTAACACTTTTGTTAATACAGTTCCATTTCTGACATACCATTTTTGATGCCTGTATGAACTAAAAAATTAAGTAAATCAGCTTTTCTTTTAATCTGTTGATGAGTTTGCCCGTCATGTGACTTGACTAATATCAGAGCTACGTAGAGTGGGTGTATTGCCATAAAAAGTATCCCTGGAAGTAAGAAAAATTATGGACTTTTTTTAATATATTTATTTCATTACTACGATAAATGTACTTATCGTCCCCGTCGCAGCAGACCTGCGTACTCAGCGAATTTCCAAATTAATAATATAATAATAATATACGACAAGTTTGGTCAAAATCTGTTGATAAACATGAGAATTATTTGCCTATTCTCCATAAGATTAACTTTGGAAAGAGTGTGTGGGTTTGCTGCTGTGAGGAACACTGAGAGTAGGCATTTAAACCACCAAAAATTTTTATTTTTAACATTTATACCAACTTTCATCAACATCTTTCCATAAATAAAGAAGTTTGCCTATTCTCCATATGTTAACATGGGAAAAGAGTATACAGGTTTGCTGCCATGATAAACACATAAACTATGATTTTTAAGCATAAATGGATTAGCCTAACCTGAACCACATGAAGCTAAATATAAAGTTTTATCCAAAAATATTGGTTGATAAGTGAAATATTAATTTTTTCTTATCCTCCATAAGATTAACATTGGAGCCTCAAAATATAACGTACTGTGTTTAGATTTTTTTATATCTCTGTAACCATTGGAGATAGAGAAAAACTTTAAGGAATAAAATTATGTATTTTTTTAAGCTGATTCTAATGGTGAAAGATGAAATCTAAAGATTTTTTAAAATTACATATGAAAAAACTCAAAAAACCCAATTTTTGAGTACAAAATCCCCCCAAACTACCCGTTCCCATTGACCGATATGTCTGGTTTACGAACTCGTCCGAGCAAATGTAGGAATACACGTCCTTACCAAATTTGATATAGATCAGACCATATTTACGAGAGTTATCGTGTTCACAGACACATATATACATATATTGTTTTTGGTCTCTGTGCACCTAAAGAAGAAAAAATAACATGGTCTTGGCCTTAAGTCTTGCCATGAGACCTACGTTAATAGCTTCTTCCCTATGGGAAATTCGCTAAAAGCATATTTTAAACCTATATTTGGACATCTTTCATACTAGTTACATCTCTTAGAACTTGTTGTGGGTGCGGCGTTATATTTCAAAACAATGATGCGGGTATAGCGGTAACCACCCATTATTGGCCATTACAATTGAGTCAACAACTTAACGGCAATAGAAATCACTAGGATAACCTAACAGATATAAGATCAGTTGTAACACTAAGTAGCGGACGCACCATCGCATTGTGACGCTACCCACCTGATACCGTGCCTAGTAAATTACGCATCTGTTCTAAATTATTCGTTTTTAAATAATATTATTTTACTTAACCCATTAACTGGCTATTAAACTGCCTGTAGTGGCAGGCCATAATTTGATGATTTGCAAGGGTATTTTTAAATACCCCTGTCGCAGCAGACCTGCGTACTCAGTGCATTTCCAAATCAATTATAAATAGTAATAATAATATATGACAAGTTTTATAAAAATCTGTCCATAAACATGTGAATTATTTGCCTATTCTCCATAAGATTAACATGGGAAAGAGTGTGCAGGTTTGCTGCTGTAAGGAACACTGAAATTAGGCATTTCTACCATAAATAATTTTTATCTTAACATTTATATCAACTTTCATCAACATCTGTCCATAAATAAAGGAGTTTGCCTATTCTCTATATGATTATTATGGGAAAAGAGTATGCAGGTTTGCTGCCATGATAAACACATAAACTATGATTTTTAAGCATAAATGTATAGATCTCAACCAGATGAAGGTAAATGTCAAGTTGTATCCAAATATATTCATTGATATGGGAAATATTAATTTTTCCCTATCCTCCATAAGATCAACATTGGAGCTCCTAAAATACAATGTACTGTGTTTAGATGGTTTAATATCTCGGTAACCGTTGGAGATAGAGAAAAACGTTAAGGAACTTAATTGTGTAGTTTTTTAAGCTGATTCTAATGGTGAAATATAAAATTAGAAATTTTTAAAAATTACACGTGAAAAACGCAAAAAAACCCATTTTGGGGTACAAAACTCTCTCAAACTACCCGTTCCCATTGACCTATATGTCTGGTTTACGAACTCGTCCGAGCATTTGTAGGAATACACGTCTCTACCAAATTTGGTCTTGATCGGACCATTTTTACGAGAGTTATCGTGTTCACAGATACATATATATATATATATATATATATATATATACAGTATATGTTTATATATAAATTTTAACGACTATTGTTTTTGGACTCTGGGCACCTAAAGAAGGAAAAATAACATGGTCCTGGGCTTAAGTCTCACCAAGAAGCTATTACCTACGGTAATAGCTTCTTGAAAAGAGTGTGCAGCAAACCTGCACACTCTTCCCCATGTTAATCTTACGGAGAATAGGCAAATACTTCCCATATTTATCGACAGATATTGATAAAACTTGTAATATATATTTTTTTATTATATTATTAATTTGGAAATTCGCTGAGTACGCAAATCTACTGGGACGGGGGTATTTATATTTATAATTTATAAACGAAAAAAACATTTTTTTTTTCAAAAAGTGAAGGGGGGAGACCATCTCCCCAAAATATTGTATAAATTTTATTTCCAAAATATGCAAACTGTCATAAATTTTATCTAGTTTTTAAAAATATACAGTTTGATTGACTTTTACACATTGATATGTCTATAATAACACCATAACCAGAATTGGCCAATTTTTCAAAAGCGCTATTATCATAGTAACACTTTATAATACTTGGCAAATTTACTCAATTTTTCACTCTAACAATATTTTTCAAATGTCACTAGATCGATCTAAATAGTATTTGTCCATTTCAAAACATTTATATAAAAACCAGATATGATGAATTATGATAGGCCTACGTATTCAAAAACACAAAAGACTTTATTTTGATTTCAGGAAGGTCCCACCACTTTCCAATTACATAACTAAATTTAGATTATTTAACAGCAAAACGAAACTAAATTTTCATAAGTATAATAGTCAAAACATATATTTACTTATTCAAAGAAATAAGTAAGCAATTTTCACTCATAATCAATCTGAAACAAAAACTGCGGCGAAGGTAAACAGAGAACTCATTGACGAACGATGTATTTGAAAAGTAGCATTGTTTTCTTTTTCTCTTCTCCAGTGTTTAGTATTACACTGGTGACCGTCGCAAAAGCGACAGTCATTAGTTGTTAAGAGTGATAGACAGTCGTTTTTACGATGGTCACCAGTTAATGGGTTAAATGTTTTCAGGAGTAATAAACTATTATAAATTTTTAATTTATTATTAATATTTTGAGAAATATAAAATATCTGTCATGCCGTCATATGACGTGGATCCTCAGACGGGTGTAGGTGTGGATCACATGACAGGTATACACAAATGGGCTGATTTGTCGTTACTCCTCAACAGGTTAAAGCAGTATTAAACATACTATATTGCTTTCAAACTAACTGTACAACCTATAATCTTAACTATATTACTTTTCTCTTATTTTAGGTTTATGTCAGCGGGAGGATGGGATTTGACATACACATGGTTGTCAGATGGAGTTGTTGCTAAAAACTGGCCCTTGGTAACAGAGTTGGTTGAATTATTATTGATTTGCCCTGTTGACATTGAAAGACTAAAAACAAATGCTTGTCCAAAATTGATTAAGACTCTTTCCAAGGATACCACTGCTGATGAAAGTAAGTTGAATTTCTATCATATCGATTTTTACAAAATCTTAAACTAAATTATTAAGATTCCTGAAGAAATTTTAACTTAAATTCAAGAGTTTTCCTCCGTATGTAAATACAGTTAGTAATTATTCCTCTAAGTCAGTTGTAGTATAATAATGTTGGCTCACTTGGCCTGACAATAATTGTCAGTTGCGGTGTTGTGTATTTTTGCAGCTAGTTTTCTAATTGGAATTAGATGAAGTACGTTCTATACCAGGTCAGCTGATAAAATTTTTGGTCCTCAATTTATTATTTTTCACCTTAACTGTGTATCACCTTGAGGTTCACTTTTTCTAGAAACTCATGTTGATTAGAGTGTTGTATTTAATAGCAGTAGGTTTAATCTTTTGAGTGCTGAGCATTCGATCCAAAACGCACGGTTACCGTAGAGACGACCATGCCCGCGCATAAAATGCCGGCGTCTCGCTTCAAGACTCAGAAAATCACTGTTTATAGTATGTAGCAGTTTTGTGTAACTGCTTAAATTACACAAAAAGCTTAAGAAAAAATGGGCTTTATTTTTATGCATCTTACTCTATGACAGAATACTCTCTGAGATCGTGATCAATCAGAAACAATCCCACGACATCTGCGACGGTCAATAACAGAATACGGCTCATTTGTATAACAACATTATTGTTATGAAGTGATAATTTTTATTTATTGAAAGTTGTAAAAGTCCGAGAAATACTATTATTTTGCAATAGAAAGATTTTAAGTTTAGCTGTAATACAGTATGAAAATCAAGGGTCAGGAAGTCCAAAGGTCAAAGCTGGAACCAGGCTCTAATCTACAACGGAGCATCGTCAGTCTGTTCTGAGATCCAGTTTAGTGAACACCTGTTCTGATCATTGTTGTGAATCATTTTTTAAGTATTAAATATTGTTTTAAAAATGAACAAGTCTATTACAATTATAATATTTATTATTAATTTATTGTCATTTCTAACACCTCATAAAATAGTGCCTATTAATTGTCAAGACTATTAATTTAACCTATTGTCTACAATGGACATGGTTGCTATGTAACGCTAAAAACAGCCCAAAAGGCACTTTTTGTCAGTGTTACTTATTTGCTAATTTTTTCATGAGTTAACCCTAAAAGTGGTAAAGTTATAATTCACAAAGCATTTAATAATACAATAAGAAGTGGCAGGTGGAGGCATCTGTCGTCAATTTAGTGAACTTAGACACCGGTGCCTTTGTGACCATATTGCCCTCTGGGGGGCAAGCAACCGAACCTGCTCACACAGTTCACAAAACTGCCAATAGGGCATGTCTTATAGTCAAGTAAGCGCTTTCTACTCCTAAGCACGGTGGCTGTATTGGTTGAAACACCACAGTGACGAGTTTTAGCCATTCGGAAGTGCTAATGTTTGTATCCCGACCATGAGCAATGCCAATTTGACTTGCAAATGTGTGGTGTAGCGGAGTGGAGGGCCTACCTTAAATAAACAGTGGCTGGCTTCGGTGGAAGTTGACGGCATTTGTAGGCTTAATTGGGATTGCAGTGGACACCTGTTTTGGTTTTGTGGTTATTGGTTATAAGGGGGGGGGCATGTTTTAAGCTTTTTTTGTTTAAACTTTGATATTTCAAGAAGATATTAGTAATTATTTTTATGTTACAGTTAAGAGTAAAAAGCTTGCCACTTCTAGGGTTAATATTTCAAGAAGATATAAGTAATTATAGTTATGTTACAGTTAAAAGTAAAAACCTTGCCACTTCTAGGGTTAAAGATTGAAGAAACTTTATGGCACCCTTTTTAGAAAATGATTGAAAAATATATCCTGATAATGGATTGTGTTTTTTATTTACAGCCGTACGATTACTGGCATGTAAATTAGTGGAACAATGGCTGAGGGTGGTGCGGGGAGACAATGATCCAACACAGCCAGCTACAACCACTACAGTTGCTCCTGTATCAAATCAGCTCGACACAGATAGTACAGTGCAGCAAGATAACTGTTGTGATCCTAGTGAGGGCCATCTACCCGTTAAGATAAAAATTGTGCGGGATGGTGAGAAAATGTCAGCTAAGATCAGTGGAAGAAGGTCTAGTACTGAGGCAGTTGAAGAGGAGTGTAACACGCCAACAAGTTCAGATGATGTCAATATAGAGGAAGAGCCCACTGATGTGGATATTAATGAGGATGATGATGATGATGATGAGGATTATGAAGAAATAAAACCTGTTAAACTGAAGAAAAAGCCACCAAGTAAGGTGGCCAGGCAAGCTAAGAAGCCTGCAAAGGTCAGTGGTTTAGCAAAAAAAGAACGTGATAGCACTGATAGTATGTCAAGTGGATCTAGTAAGTCAAATAAACCCAAAGAGATTGCTAAGAGCAAGAAAGAAAACAATGAATCTCCTAAGGTCAAACCAACTCTAAAAAATAAAACTTCCAGTCCCAAAACAGCGAAAGAAAGTGTTGAAAATGAAGTCACCAAAAAGTCAGATGAGTTTTTGAAAAATAAAGCTAAATTAAGTTTAAGTTTAAAAACTAAAAAAATTGTATCTAATAAAGATAAAAAAGATATTAAGAGTGAAAAGAATGAGTCTAAAGAACAAAATGTCCTAGATAATGATGATTCGTTAACAGAAAAAGAAAAAGAATCGTTGAAAAAACTTATTGCACCACCTATAAGTAAACTTGGAAAGATTCCTAAAAAGACATCTAACAAGGAAGAAAAACAATCAGAAGAGAAGAATCGTACCCTTAAAGAAGAAAATAGTGATATAAAAAGTGATGTGAAAAAAAGTTATGATGTTAAAAAACCAGAAGTGAAACGTCAAGAAAAGAATTTTTCCATTGGTGTTGATAGAAAAGCTGTAGATAAGGGAGAAAAACCCAAAACAGTTAAAACATACAATTCTAAGTTCAGATCAACAGGGTTGGAAGAAGAAGTTAAACCCCCACCACCAAGGCCTGTTCACAAAAAGCCTCCAACTCCCTCATTTCCACCGACTCTGGGTGAGAAGAAATTGAGCAAAAGAACGTCTCCACCTCCAGAACCACACATTCCAGAGAAAAAACTCAAGCCAGAGTCTCCGTTAGATGAGAAGAAACCCCAAGAAAAGGCGGGTGGAATCAAATTGATACCTCCAAAACCCAAGCGTAAGTTATTGCTCAAAATTATTTTTAAAGTTTTTATTTCCTTAGTTTCTTTATCATAAAATTTTGATAAAAATAGTGCCTTCAGAAAAGGTTTTAAATGCAGCAGTTTTAAATGAAGTATTTGAATAATTTTATCTAATTTTTTATATTAACTTTACATGGTTTTGTATGACGCATTATTAACATATTGGATGTTAGTTATTTTCAGGGTCAGCGGATATTCTACAGAGTATCTGTGGTGACTCCTTCCATTATCTAACTCAACTTTCTCTGCTTTACAACAAACTTAATTTTATTTCAACTATTTTTGAAATGATCTTATTTTTCAAATTTTATCTTTCTGGTGTGATAATTCGTGCTTTCTGGAAAATTCGTTATTGTTCCTCATCATATCAAGATCCTGTGGAGTCAAGTTCAAGCAGGATTTAAGGGCGTTGAAGGTAAGGAAAGTCTGAATTAAACAAAATTTAAATGTAGAGCTACTTTCTTATGTATATATGATATAATTTTCTTTGCAGTATTGTTTTTATTGGTAGGTCATTGTTTCTAAATTTTTGCCACCAAAATTATTCCCAACGTAGTTTTATTTCATTTAAGAAGAAGTTGTAAATACTGACATTATTAAAAAGTATAGTTGGAAACAACTTATTATTTATTTTATTAACGAAACAGCTTTATGAACATGAAAGTTTAATTAATTCCAAATTTATATTTTGTGTAGTCATTTGTTTATTCTTGATAATTTGTATAAAGTTCATGTTTTGTTTTATTATTTTAACGTAAAACACAAGAAGAAAATTTTACAATATTAACAATTTTGCAAAGAAAATATTTTTTAGTGGGTGTATTTACTGTTCGGTGCGGTCTTGAATTTTGTCCTGTTAAAAAGATTACTAATTTAACTGTAACATTTTATAAAACTCATATAACTATGCATGTAACTGCAATACCCAAATGGTTTGCTTAGTTTCCTAATGATTATATGTTGTGTTTTTAAAGTTAGTTGTATATTGTAAGTTTTCCCACTTTGATTAGTTTTCATGACGACTGAAACTCAATAATTGACAAAAAGGAGATAGAAAATAATCAAAATTGTAAACTAGTGGCAAGAAAATGAATTGGCAAGTTGAAATTAATCTTTATAAGATTTTGGTTTGAACTAGCAATAAAAGTTAATTTAATAATTGAATTTTGATAAAGTGAAAATTACTGTAATGTTGTCTCAATAGATGTAGTTGGATTTTTTTTCTGCTCTTTATGTTAAGGCATGAGGACACAAGTCTAAATAACTAAAAAATTTCCTATTGTATCCTCAATAAAAAAGAATCATGTCCTTTTTATAGTGGTGAAAAATGTAAAATTTAAATCTGTCTCACTTAAATAGTCAGTCCTACTAGATTCATAGTAAATCTTACAATACATCATTTCATTTTTTAGCAATTAATTTCTCCAATCAAACTACCTGAATGGCCATGCTTATTATAATTGTTTTTATCTATTACCTTCTATTTGATATATACATTTCTCCAAGTATATACTTGTTTTGAAAAAAACATACAGCATTTAATCTACAAAAATACGACAGGAAAAGGTAAGTATCATTCTGTGCTGCGGTTGTTACTGGAGAGTCCACACTGGCCGGGAGGCAAACTGCGACCAAGCTACAGGGACATGTGGCACTTGGAACCAGGAGACACATCTCCAGGCGAGCTCAACTTTATGATTATTTTTTAAAAATAAGATACATTATTTCCTGTCAGTTTTGGTGAATATTTTAACTTATTTTATATTCTACTATTAAATTAAACAATATTTACAATTTATCTAGGTTGGCTTTAGGGTTGCTAAAATTGGACAAATCCTCACATCCTATTCCAACCCTTGGTCACAAGCTGCATACTGTCTGAAATGGCAACTTAATAAGATTGTCTAGCTCACCAATCGTTAGCTTATCAACTACAGTGGTAGTTGTACATTTTTATATTATTGTTGCCAACTATTTGAATTTTATCCCTCAAAATGATGCATAAAAATTAACCAGTGATATGTATAAAATCTTTCTAAAAATCGGGAAAAATATAAGAAATATAAATATTTTAGCGAATTTCCCATAGGGAAGTAGCTATTACCGTAGGTCTCATGGAAAGAGTTAAGCCCGGGACCATGTTATTTTTTCTTCTTTAGGTGCCCAGAGACCAAAAACAATAGTCGTTAAAATTTTTATATATATATATATGTGTGTGTGTGTGTCTGTGAACACGATAACTCGTAAAAAACTTATAACTAACTATAACTTCGTAAAAATGGTCTGATCGAGACCAAATTTGGTAGAGACGTGTATTCCTACAAATGCTCGGACGAGTTCGTAAACCAGACATATCGGTCAATGGGAACGGGTAGTTTGGGGGGGTTTTGTACCCCAAAATGGGGTTTTTTGCGTTTTTCACGTGTAATTTTTAAAAATTTCTAATTTAATATTTCACCATTGAAATCAGCTTAAAAAACTACACAATTAACTTCCTTAAAGTTTTTCTCTATCTCCAACGGTTACCGAGATATAAAGAAAATCTAAACACAGTACGTTGTATTTTGAGGCTCCAATGTTAATCTTATGGAGGATAAGAAAAAATTAATATTTCACATATTAACCAATATTTTTGGATAAAACTTTATATTTAGCTTCATGCTTTTGAGGTTCATCAATTTATGCTTAAAAATCATAGTTTATGTGTTCATCATGGCAGCAAACCTGCATACTCTTTTCCCATGTTAATCATATGGAGAATAGCCAAACTCCTTTATTTATCGACAGATGTTGATGAAAGTTGATATAAATGTTAAAAATAAAAATTTTGATGGTATAAATGCCTACTCTCAGTGTTCCTCACAGCAGCAAACCTGCACACTCTTTCCCATGTTAATCTTATGGAGAATAGGAAAAAAATTCTCACGCTTATCGACAGATTTTGACCAAACTTGTTATATATTATTATTATTATATTATTGATTTGGAAATTCGCTGAGTACGCAGGTCTGCTGCGACGGGGGTATTTAAATATAAATATAACAGTAGAGCGTTGAAAATCCGGAACGTCAAAAATCTGAACCACTTCACTGGCTTTTGCACCACCATATTTTACAATTTTGTGGGAGAGACTGTCATCGCCCTCGGAGGACGGAGTGCAATTTAAAAATGTGTGAACTGTTCACGCACTTTAAAAAAAATAATTATGGCTAAGAGCAAATCAAATACAAAAAATTATTCAATACATTTTATTTATGAATATGTGAAGTTTATTTAGGTCCAAAGTTTGAAATTTTCCAATGATAAGCAAAAATAATACAAAAGAATTAGTTTTGTTAAATCCTTATGGGATTTTAATTTTCTAATTTCAAAAAAATAAAATATTTATATACCTTAGTTTTGGTAGTCAAACACATCAATATATTGATGAGGACCTATTGTATTTTGTTTTTAATAAATTTCCTTTACGAGTAAATAAAAGATAATTAAGCCCATCCCATGTCAAGGGCCCACAGTTACAGTGAGCGCCTGGACTGACTCCTGCCGCCTCTTGAGTAAGTTTAAAAATGAAAATCTGTAATAAAACTATCATACGCTTTCAAGTTTTTCTAAATATCAATTAATAATTTATTGTTTCAGAAATAATCATACAATTTCTGAAAATAAAAAGAAGAGAAACAAAGTTAAATTAATTGTTAGAATTTTATGGGGGGAATACCTCCATAATACCAAGCTCTTTTAGTTGATTGATTTGATTTTTTACGTTTAAAAGCCCATAACTTTTTAACCGTCATGTTTACAGACATGTGGTTGGTGTCATACTATTTAGTACTCTATACACTAATAACTATAAAATTTTAATTAAAATCAAGAAATCTGTTTTTGAGAAATTTGGATTTTTCGTGTTTTTTAGGGGTGAACGTGTGGGTTTCACAAAACCGAGTTTTCATAACACCAAGTATGGCTAAAAATCCACCATATATCATATCAGAAATTAATTACTCCGAGGTTTCACAAAACAGAGTATGTTATAAAAATCAACTGATTCAATATGCCAAGGTTTCACAGAACAGAGTATGTTATAAAAATCAACTGATTCAATATGCCAAGGTTTCACAGAACCGAGTAAGGGGCTGAGTACAGTCCGCTCTATAAGTGAGTTCTCACTAAATGCTAGTCAGCAGCCAGCCAATATGCCGCAGTATCATGCGCTTTGAAGGCATTCACTGCCTCAAATCCGTGTAAATTACATGATTGATCTAATAACTTAAGCTACTTTATAATGTTTTAATATATTATACAGAGATCAAAATGCCCATAGATGAAAAACAAGATTATAGGAAAAGATTATGGTTAAAAAATAAAATTATAGGAAATAGTGAAAGGAAATACTTGTATGCTCCTAAGCAGAGAGAGTTTGATTGTTTATTTGAACAATTTTTTATCTAGAACATTTCAGTTTTTTCTTGAGTGTAAAAAATTAACTTGTCACAATAACAAGCTATAAAGTTATTGATTAAAGAAAATTTTCAGAAGATTACTTACACAATTTTTTTTGTAATCTCACATACTTGATTTTATGCTGTGTAATAAAATAAATTGGGTATTCTCTAGCTGATTCTAATGGTAAAAGAGACATTTCAAATAATTCATGTCGGAAATAGCCATATCTGAAAAAAATATTAATATGAAAGGTGAAAAGAAAACACTTTAATGGTTTAATGTTATTTAAAAAATGTTAAATATAAGAGAAAGAAGTTATGCACAATACACCTTCAGTTGTAGGTGTTAATTAACTGGTCTATTAAAGCCCTACACAGCGGGAGGCGGATTCCCCTGTCCTCTAATGATCCGTCCGCTGTAGTGACATTTAACGATATGTCCTTTGACACAAGTCGAACGGCACACACTGCATAACGCAGGGTGGCCGCAAGGACTACATATTAGCTGGTGCATTCATTCAGTCATTCTGCTAAAATTTGGTACAATGACATTTAGTTAAGTTTTATCAATACATCTATAAAATCCCCAAATTTAATGTTCATTAACCCTTAAGCTACATATTCATTGCTCATCTAATTCCTACGAAAATAGATAAATTGATGTAACTCACTTAGTTATCGACATAATTTGATATAATGTTGTTTGTGTTTCTTCTTAGCTTACACTTAGTGAACACTTAGTGAACAGCCTTAATATTAGCACATTACATTGCAAAATGGGTCATGTTCACATTAAATTTACCACCCTAATGTGACAAAGTAACCGGCCAATCACATGCGGGGAACGCTCCAAATCTATATGAAACTAACCAATAGCATGCGCTAAGCGCTCAGTCAGCTGATAAGACAGTCGCCGTTTCTACATCACTAACTTCCGGTTTTGTGCAATAAAACATAAACTGTCATGGCCGCCCTCAAAGTTCTGGCAGCACGATGCGTCAGCTGCCATATTATGAACCTCTCGTGAAATATTACATTATCTGCACTCGTTACACAAATAGCTACTGCCTGAACGCTGTAATGACCTGCATTTCAGGCCAAGCATTATTTATTTTATTTTCCAAAAATTTGTTTCTTTGTTTACTATTTATGTCTTATGATTCATAGATAAATAATTAACAAGATTTATCAATAACCTGTGTTTAAATTTTGTGTTGCAAAAATTTAGTTTTTGATATACTTTTTTTTCTTTGGTGGATTACATCAAATTACGAAATTCATTTTTGTTATTTTAATTGTTGATTTACTAGTCCCATAACTCGTAGACTAATGATAATATATTATACTCACGATACTGTATATAAACATCACTCAAAACAAAAATGAATTTTTTTATGTTTTGCATCATTTTTCATTTTATAACGGCATTTTTTGAAGTCAAACATTTTAATACTGATTTATTATCAAATTTTTCTCATGTGTTCCACTTCGTATGACTAAATAAATTGTTGTATTAATATAATACTATTTTTTCTCCAAGTGTCACATTTTATAAAATATTTTTAAAATATATGTACATAAAGAACTTTATTATCAATATAATGATGCTAAAATAGACAAAAAGCCATATTCAAGGAAGAAAATTAAGTTTGTGTAGCTTTAACGTAACTGGAGTAAACTAACTCTTTAATAGAATATTTAAACTTGCAGTAGTAGTTGACAAAAATAAATCAGAGTGCTTGTAAAGATCTTGGTAAATGTAGAGCTGAAGCATAATTGTGCCATGGCCTGCAATGCGGGTCACTGGAACTGTGGACCAAGAAACTGCATACAGTATATACTTTGGGAGTTGGTGAGAAGACTACCATGGCCTACAATGCAGGACATTGGCGTGGTAACGGTTAAAGTTTCACATCGATAAGTTGAGCCATTTTAGCAATAGTAATTTGTCTTGTTACTTAATGAATGGCTCTCGTATGTACGAGTAACAGCCCACTCAATATACATAATCAAGCAATTAAAAAAAAGAAATTATTAATATGACAGAGTATAAAAAAACTACAACGCTTTGGACAACTTTAAACTCATACTATACGATAGACCCCATTTTAATAAAGAGCTACTCTATGAAATGATTGATATGTATAAACACCTAAACTTATGGCTATGTGTGTAGCTATACAATTGTAGAGCGCAAAGGATGTCCCATCGACGAGAGGTTCATCTGCGTGAACTTAATTTATACGTTCCGCCAACAGTGCGAAATATGCCTGCTATCGTGCGGTTGTAGAAAAATTAATAATAACCGTTGCCGGATGAAAAAGTCAAGACAAATTATTCTAAGAACCCACTTAAATTCAACTACTTGAGTTTCTCAACTCCAAGTATCGGTCGTTCCTCTTTACCTATGACAAATCGCATTACCTTGGTGGTTTAAGTTTCATACCTTTTAGGGCGGGCGGTTAAAACGTCACGTCAAAATCGCCTCGGCGCTACGAAATGACGGACCCTTTCTTTAGAGCCAAAATATATAAAATTGTTGGAATTCCACAAATACTGTCTTGATAACAAAACTGTTAGTGCACCAGACTAGATTTTTTTATTTTTTTTTAAATCCAGCGTTTCAAATTGTGGAGGTGGTTTATTTTGCCTTGTTTCTGCATTTACAGTGTCAAAAGATGGGCCAGCATACAGATAAATCTGTCATATAACAATCTGACAATAAAACACTAGTCTGCAGAAGTGCTTAAAAGGAAAATTTTCTAAAAAAAACAGAATGTCCCTAACTCAGACTCAGACATGTGGTGTCCCGACACTTGCTATCGGCGCTGACCGATTTACAACAAGAATGTTTGAATCATTATTGCAAGCGCTTGCTCGCGCTGGTGGACTCGTGCGGAGCACGAGTTTTACCTACCTGGTAATAATAGTTAATTGATTGGTCGACGACACAAATTGGCAATTGAAGGCTACCAACGGTTTGCAATTGCTCATAGTCGGCGTTCACTGTGGTGAGGGGTGGTGGAAAGGTCACTCCGGAATATTACCTCCCCATAAAACTTCCTTCGTCATTTAGTACATTACCTACCCATACACTACTTCCAGATCATAGCATAACAACGATTGACAGTGAAGCCCTCCTGGAAAAGTACCTTGCATCTGCCAACCAGAAATGTACCCCTAAAATGTAGGAAGGCGAGCTGATCATCAGCATCTGTCACGCCCTCCCTGTTTACGGTACAATCAATAAAACGTTAATCTATAATAATTTTGTTTGTCTGTTGTATGAATTAAACGCGAAAAATACTGAATCGTCCGGTTTGAAATTTTACACAAAGGTAGATAAACTTGTGCAACTCAAATGCATATCCATCTCCTCGAGCCACGCCCCGTGAACGTCCTAGTTTTCAATATTTACATTTTCACAGGATATTAACATAAAATTACTTGAATGTCAATAACTGTGGACAAAATTGACAGTTCCAGAAGAAGAATAAAGAGGAGCCGTGAATTTAGGTTTCAATTCTTACATTTTATGTCAACATATATTTACACTACATTTTAACAGTTCGGGAAGAAGAAGAAAGAAAGTTCATTTTTACAGACAAACTGCTGGATCGAAATCAGTATTGCAGAAAATGGTAGATTTAAAGTTTTCTCCCAATGTCTGGCTCTATTACGTTACTTATCCGTTCTCAATATTATTCAACAGGTTTTACTTTGTCACGTTGTTGGCACTCGTGTTTTATCATTTTGTAAACAATGAAACAAATTAATAATTGTGTAAATCAGTACACCTCTCAGCCGCCTTTTTTTACCCGTGCGAAGAACGGGCACTTTATCTAGTTGTTATATAAAATAGCATTTCAATTGATTTTATTACTTTGTAAACTCGTACTAGGCAAGGAACTCGTGAAATGTAGGAATTTCTGATACTAATAAAAACAAGCAGTATTTTTAGTTGAATTTTCTATGGATTTTCACAAGGAAAAATAAAAAAAAAATATTTTACAAAATATTGTTTATTTATTGACTTGCAAATAAACTAACAACCCTAACATAATGGCTTAGTAAAATTATGTTAAGTATTTACTACGAAAATGTACAGTATGTTTGTAGTAACTCAATGAAAGGTAGACCTAAATTCGATTCCAAAATATATTCTAAAAATAGATACCTAAATATAGATTTTTACAGTAAACCTAAAATAATTTAGACATTGATTAATCAAATTGTCGTCTTTACAGAATATGTGGAATATTTTTTGTTTTGAATACAAAATTTATTCCTCGTATTTTTCACTTTCTCCTTTGTCAATGGTTTTGACGCGTCTGATTTATATTCATGTTTTCGTAATGTACAACCGAGTATTTGAAACGTTTCGTCCATAATATTAGAACATACTTGTTCAGCACAAGTAAAATTTTATGTGAATGCAATCCTGTTCCTTACGCATTGCCAATTTTTATAATGCGATCTAAATCGGGATTATATTACACCTGGTTTTACGCTGTAGCAGCTAGGTCAGACGTGCTCGTTGCGCTGGAAATATTGATAGTACTCCCCTTAAAGGAAGAAAGTATGTGTCAGTTCGCTGATACCTTTACATTCTAAATCTGCAATCCATTAATGTGATGAGATCGTGACGTTGCCTTAGGCCATTGATCGTAGCGCTGCGTGGTGGCAGCAACAGCAAACGTTAGGGTGACCTACTTCACTTGTTGACCGCTTGCTCAGAATTAAGTGTTACTTTCTGTTTAACAAAATTATAGTTCGCTGACGAACATATAGAGATAATATACTTCTGAAATACGAACTTACGGTATAACTGTATGCTGAATTACGTTGTTATAACATGCGATCTAAAGTATTTTTGTTTATTTGAAGTAGGATTGAACATAATATTTTATGTTACTATCATTTTGTTGATGCCACGCGATGCACTCGAGCAATATTCATACCATTTTTTAACCCGTTAAGTGAATTTTAGGAAATCTTCCAGTTAAAAAAGAACATTGTAAAATTGATAGTCAAAACTTAAACTTTGACGTAAAAATTGATCGATTATACTATAAGATAATATGACTTTGGGTCCGAATGACATTACACTGCTATTTTGTTGGCATATAAATTATAAGATGATAAATTTGTAAACTCTTCGCGATCTACAAAACCTCATGTCTAGTGCACTCGATAGATGTTATGGTTTACTTACTTTCTCTTAAATTTTTTCTTTTTTTTCCAGTACTCGATAGTAGCAGCTTAGTGACCCCTCATTTCCTTTAATTCTTTTATCCATTTTGATGTGAGCATTAGCCGAGGCGATATTTTAATTTGTGTGATATATTTATTTGTATTTTTTTTATCCTAGTCATATGCATAGAGAAATGCTGGAAATATAAAAGTTTAGTCTTTCGTTCTTCTATTAGCCAGTTTTATGATTTTTTTACTAATTATTCATAACGGTTGTAACATTAAAGGTAACTAACTATAAGGTATGTCTGATGTTTAATGTAGATTTACAATCATTTTTGCATGGTAAATGTGCATCTAGAATGGTCGATCACTAGTGGTTTTTTTCCTATTTAATACGTCCAAAATAGTGTTTACCGCTGCAATTTGGGTTTCTGTATTGGTAAGTTGTTAAGTTACACAAAAGTAAAGCTGTTTTAGAATAATCTTGGTCGTTTAGTGTTATTTAATGAATTTTTATGTATTGTATTTTACTCTAATAAACACGTGCAAGTCTATACCAGTGTGTTCCTTGACCTGTCTTACATCGTAGATAAATATTATATGTACTGTCACTAAACAATGCAGAACTTGTTGGACGCAATTAAATAAAACATGTCAAGAGACCGAATGGTCGAAATAGATATTAGTGATTGGCGAGGACAGTTCCGCAGCTTAAAAAATAGTTATTCTATCTCGCGGCTAACCGTTCGGTTGTAATCTGTCGGTCTTAAGGCCAACGCACACAGTAACAGACGCACGTAGGAAAAATCGCTCCACAGGCGTAGATGTTAGTATCTGCATGCAGACGTCGGCAGACATACATACGGACGTCTTTGTGCGTTGCAACATCTAATGACCCGGGGAGTGATTTTTCCTACTTGCTTCTGTTACTGTGTGCGTTGACCTTTAAGGGCCATCAAACAGAAGCTAAATATTAAAACCTATACAATTCACTAGTTTGTTTTCAGAATATATATATGTACCTAAGCTTAAAGCTCGACCCATTCCTGGATATTATTGATCTTATTCATTTTAATCATAACTGTATTTGAATATACAGTAAATGTGACAAATTAAGCATATATTAATTAGTTCGTGATATTAAATAATGCATACGCTCCCTTTGCATATCAAGTCATACGTATTAAAGGGTATATCATGTGTACAGTTCAGCCAAACTAGAAAATTCATTACAAGACATTGTGTATCGTGATTTATCGTGGAAAATCTGATTGTTTGGTGATGAAAAAGACCATCAAAATAACATAAAAGCTAATTTTCAATTCAGAAATTCGCTAAAAATGGATCAAGGCTTAATATCCTAACCGAAGTACAGTTTTGAGCCCCGTTTAACCGAGATGTAGACCGTAACAATTTCTGTTAGCCAAACCTTGGTTAACACCAAACTACAAATTAGAATGAAAAAATTTTGTATGTTGTTGAATTCAAAATACATGCATAACATGGTCGATGAATACAATTGCATTAAGACAACATAATAATAATTGAAGCTACTACTACGATTCGTGGTGAATATTTATTTATTATGTGTCCAGTGTAGAGGCTCGGTTAGCACGGAAACCGCGGTTAACCGGGACTCTGCTGTAATGCCTTAAGTTAAGAGGAGAATGTTATTGTAGAGTGGAGATAGTGTGTCAAATAAGAGTGAATACATTGAGATTTTACTGTTCGCCTATGATTTTTACATCTCTCAATAACTTGCTGTATGTGGTAGAACGCGTGGTCCAGCGCTGCCCCAGTATATCAATTATGATGTATGTGGTGACAGAGGTAATCAAACTAACTTAACGATTATCAAAATCAGAGAATAATCATTTGAATTTTAATAGAGGGATTGGTTTTAAATCATCTACAGAGAAAAGTGAAGTGATTGAAATGAGCGGCACTCGATTATTCATTTTTGTTTTTCTAACCAACATAGGCTAAGTGAGCTGTGCATTTCAAAATTAACATTATTTAAGTTCCGTTCTACATTTGATTCCCATTTCCGGATTAAAAAAACATTTTTTGTAAATTAACAGTCTAATGTAACGGAGGAAAAATATAAACAAAGTTTAAGAGATTTTCAATTGAAGAGCGTCGTGCGGCTACTGAACCCAAATACAGTAATCTCATATCCCGACTAATGTGGCGACAGCCAATCCGGATATGAGAGGGGAATACAGCATCCGGAAATTAAATATAAAAACAAAATATTTGTTGTAATACTTTAATGACATCAAAACTAAAAAAATATGTAATAGAGAATGAAGCGGTATAGTATGTAGAGCAATAGAAACTAAAACGAATCGTTGCAAGAAAGAGTAGGTCACTCAAGCAAAACAAAGGCGACACTGACCACTGATGCGGGTGTTGTCACTACAGTACATGTGATGCATTGGCTAATGGCGTGGGTAGGGACAGGTGGGATGGGGAGGTTTATTATTTCGTGAGTCAGTGACCTTGCATCAGATAGTACAGAATACAAAGAGAGAAGTTCTCAAGCCTCAGGTGCTCGGGACAAGGGTGACTCATCGTTCCCTCTACTCTGTTTTTGAACATTACCGCTGTCCACATCGCTTCAACCCCGCATTCGGCAACCGACGCGCTACTAACCGGCCTACAAACATCGTTCGCGACTACTGGGTTAACAAACATTGGCCTCCTAGAATGTTTTCAAATTTTTGTATTCTTTCAAAATCACGTCAGCATATCGGAGGGTCCGGCCGGATATGAGAGGGTTTTCTGTAGTTCAGAAACGTTGGTGCGCCCGCACAATTCTATATTAGTGCTAGCTTGAATGTTGTAACATTTATACTTTATAAATGATCACAAAAGATTTTTTTGTATGTATGTTTCTACGATTTTTACAGTTAAATATTTAACAGTAAAAAAAGAACAAATTCCTCGTGTAAAAATGCATCATATTTCTGTGCCTGATGTACTCAAAATACGGTACATTTTACCAAAATTCAACGATTTAAGGCAAATTTCCTAGGCCAAGAATTCATAGTTCACACTCAATGAAAAGTTGGATATCATAACAATAGATTGCTCACACCCCTGGATACATCGGTTCAAAAGTTATACAACGTTCAAGTATGGAAATAGTTTATTTCGCAAACAGGGCGTAAGGATAATTTTTTATCTGAGGTCATGTTTACCTAGGTGGAGCCGAAGTCGGAAAATGAGTAACGATGAAAGTGACACTTTTGATCCGAGAGACGAACTATATTTTTCGTCTTGCTGCGCATTACATTAAAGGCCATTACATTACCCGTACGTCGATGTGCCCTTTTACCGCACACGTTCGTCACACATCATGACGTAAATATTTCTTAGAAAAACGCGCTTTTCTCAGGAAAACTAGTACGGTATTCAAGAACAGTAGAGGTTCATAGTTTGTTGAAATTGTCGATGGTATCTTTTATCACATTACGAAGAACCAAACCTAATCTAACCCAAGCATCAGTGTGTAAATTTAGACGTGCGAATAGACAGTTGGTATATTGAACCCAATGCTTAAAAAAACTGACATTTTACAATGTTTGTTCATAAAATAGCCTCAATCTTTACTTCCTATTTCAAGCAGACACGTGACAGATTAATCATCTATCACAAAGAAAAAAAGCTAAAGTGAATAACTGAAATCCTCGAGACAGTTGATATGCGCTATGTAGATAATAATAATGATAATAACAGTATTTTGATTGCCATAAAACAAAAAACTGTCAATAGCAAGAACAAAATATTTTGTTTAAAAATGACTATTGAAATAAAACAAACAAGAAGGTTACAGACATGTTCTGCTAGTTTAATCTGTTTCACACCAAATTAAATATATAAAAATATAGGTACAAAATATAATAAGTGGTCAAAAATGTATTAGTCATTATAATTTTTCAAGTATTCTTTTAAATGATGGGGAATTTTTATGTTTATTAATTTTTTTGGTAACTTATTAAGTTTTCATACAGATACTAAGCTGAACGGAAAACAATATCTTAATATGTTGGTTGAAAGTTCTGAAATATCCTGTATTTGTATAATAACCAAGGCGACCTAGTCTAGTAAAGAGTTTGTCACCTAAAAGAGGTTGGTTGTATTTTGGGTCTTGGAGGAATGATTTCACGTTCACTTTGTGTCCTTGTAGTAATAAAAAAACCTATTTTGTCTTTGCTATATCCATTTAGTACATTACAGATACAGTGAATTTTTTTATCAAATTCATAATTATAATTTTATAATTAATTTAATTTTTTTAATTATTTTTTAATAGTGTATACTCAAATTATTATAGAGTGTTAAAGTTAACTAAATGGTAGTAATGGACCCTTGGTGCCAGGAAATTGACCTCTGGTCGAAAATTAAAATTCTAAAGTACACAACATCATCCATCAATTTCATTCGATTAATCAAGGAATCATTTCATTAGTAATTTTAACCCAACTGTACACACCGTCAATAATATCATCGTTCTTGCCATTTTTGTCTGTGGTATCAAACTATCTTGTCAGAATTTCTTCAGGTTACAAGCGATCCGGACTTCCTTTTTTTTAACTGTTTAACGATTTTGATATATTATACTTCTGCCTATTTACTGTAATGTTTGCTAGCCAATTATTTATTTGATATTGAGTTTTTTTAAATTTTATTCGTGTATAATGTGGGTTCAGCTATAATACTTTTTTTAATAAGTAAAAAATCAGGAGTTTAATTGGTGAACTTTTGTCTCACAAATGATTTCTGAATTTTTGAGTAATTTTATTTGTTGCAGATTTATAAAATTGTCTGTCAGGTTAAATTTATGTCTAATACAGTTAGTTAGTTGTTACTATCAAATGTAGGCATTACTTACTTTTCTAAGAAATAAGCTGATTACCTACCATCAATAATTTTGATGACTTGTTAATAGGCTAGTGTTATTTTTTTCTAATCAGTCTCATTAACGAGATAATACTGTCGTATATTAGCTTAATATGCAATTTAGAAAACAAAAGTTACTAGCAAAGTTTTACAGTTAAATATAAAATGGTTAATGCCGATCAGACATATGTCTTTTTCCTATTACTTTTAACCCATTCAGGTCTGAATTTCTTTTGTATTTGATGGTTTGAGAAAACAACCGGCTCTGTTTGACGACTAACGTAACCCATCAGGCAGTGACATCTATCAAGAACTTCGTAAACTACATGCCGTGCTGCTCCCTATGATCAAATATCGGAAATATCTTACAGAGTTCGATATTTTGCTACTAGAGTATGTTTTATAGCCAACTAAGCGTTTTTTTTCACTATGCACGTGTAGCCGAGATCGCTAGGGTTCGAATCCCAACCATGAGCAATCCAAATTTGGCCTGCAAATGTGTGGTATAGACATACCCACCCAAAATAAACGGTGACTAGCTTGGGTTGAAGTTGACAGCATTTGTTGGCTAAATAGAAATTGCAGTGGACACCTGTTTTGATTTTATGGTTAGTGGTTATAGGGGGGGGCACAAGTTAAAAAAAAATTATTTTGAATTAATTATGTAACGTAAAGAGACAAACGCCATCCATCTTTGGACCCCAATGGGTTAATCTCTAGTCCTTCTGGGCTTCTTATCATTCTTACTTCACTGTTTTTTCATAATTAATTTATCTATCTTGATTGCTGAAATAAGTTTTACATACTGTTCAATCACCCTTTTATATTAAATGTAACAGTTCTCAAGGGAGGTCTCTAAACACGCCTTTCTGGACTTGATTAAAAGTTCTTAGAATGGAAATAAATGATCAGGAAATAAGTGGCCAATTTGATTAGTAAACGTTTAACAATGCCATCTGTAGTGGTTTTCCCCTATATGTGTTTGGTGATTTATGTTAAAACACATTTTATACTATCATTTTTCAACATAAGTATAATTTTTCAGGGAGTGCATTTACCCTCAATTTACAACATTTAGTGTTTTTGCATTATATTGTTGTAAAATAATAAATAATCAAAACTCTACTAAATATTTTTTATTTTTCAATACACAATTAAATTAAGATCATTTTTATGAAATTATAAATTTAAATTTCAAAGAATAAAACCCCTCAGTGAAAAAAATGATGTGAAATTATAATTATTAGTATTAGACCATGGTTTAGTTTTTAATGACTAACGTTTATGAATGGTTTAGTTTTTTTTATTTAAGATTTAGCAATGTTTTACTAACTGAAGAGATTATTCTGAGTTAGTTTTTAAGGCCTGCTGAGGATTCTTCTTGTGAAGTTGAGAGAGTGCTGAAGAGAACACCTGGTCAGACTGGTGACTGCTGTCGGTCCGGTCTACTACCTCGCCTCAGGAAGATAATCCGATTGTATAGACAGATAAGACTACTATTTACTTTAGTATTTAAATTAATTGAAAACCAAATCGAAAATTGAATTAGTTGAATATAGATGAAACATGAACGTATAAATTATATTATTAGCATTCCTTTAGTGTAATTTTTAGAATTTCCTGTCAAAAATTAGATTAACTGCCTGTAAAATTAAAAAGTGTTTTTAATTTTTAATGTTATTTATATGGATAATAAAACATCCAATTGTTTTTTTATTTATCAACAGTTTGCAATAAAATTTGGAATTTAAATACCGTACCTAATAAAAAAATATAAATAATATATTTAATTTGCTAAGAAAGAGAGGAAATGTGCCAGTCAACTGATACTGTGCCAATCAACTGATACCGTTTATTTTTACACAAATAGTGTACAAGAATAAGTTTTCCTGTATTATTTATTCGTCAGAAGAATTTTTTAGTGTTTTACTAAATTTGTGTATACAGTATATACTAGTTTATAACATTTCTAATTTTAACATAATTTTGCTATTAACATAAAGTGATGAAGTATTAGGTATTTAAACTTTAAAGTAACAGATTGAGTTTTTATCAAACTTGTACCACTATTAAGAAGCTTATATTTAAGGTGACTATTGAATGCTAGAGTACTAGCATTTACAACACTAATTAAACTAAAATTATCACTCCCATTCCATAATTTCAAGTTACAGTAAACTAAAGTGAAAAATTACCGTAAACAAAAGTAAATAATACTATATTATTAGCATTTAGACAACACAAATGTTTAAAAATTAATATATTGGCTTAAATTTCTTAAAGGAAAATATAGCTATTATTGCAGTTGCCACGGCACCTAAGACATGTCTCTAAATGTGAAAATCACCACATCAATTGTAAATGAGTGTGAAAATCACCACACCAATTGTGAATGAGTAGGTGAACCAATGCCTCAACAGATAGCACAGTCTCTCCCAGTACTGTTGACTTGTCCCAATAATCTGAATATTTTAGTGTAAAATAACAACTTACCTTGGTTAAATAATATTGACAAACCAAGGTGTTCAACTACCTGTTATCCAACTTCTCTGGATGAAACATTTTAATCTGAAGCTAAAATACACAGCAATAAAATAGCACTGTCCATCCAAAATAATTTAAAATGGGGTAAATAAAGTACAGAGGTTGACCTAAACTTAGACCTCAAGTAACCAAAACGGTAGGGATCTACATCAGTAAATAGAACAGCACAATGTATCAACATTGTGGTAATCTTCATCCACATTTTTAATGATGAGATATACTATGGATGGACACAAATACTCTAAAATGTGTGTTTAACTATACTACTACGATTATGTACGGAATTGTAAATACAAGCAGGTGTTGGTTGTTGCTCTCCACATATTAAAAGCTTGTAGTATTACAAATTTTTTAACAAAATAAAAAAATATGATAGATAATTTTTATTGTCCTAATGCATAAAAGAATACTTCTATTCCCTTTCATTTAAGTCTGGTTCTGCATACCAGTTGGTGTGCAGTTATTCTGAATTACATCACAGTCAATAATTATAATAGTAAAATGCTTATTAACTATGGAAATAACAAAATGATCGGTTCAGTGACAAAGGGCGCACTTTACTACTTTTTACTTTTTTAATTTTTCACTTTCTCCCCTTATACATAGTATATGGAGAAAGTATTGTTTTCGTCAAAATTTTCGAATTTGAGTTGAGGGTGGATATATCCGTTTTGGGGTCCCCTGAATCCAAAAAAGTGGGTTTTGACGTGATGTCTGTCCGTCCGTGTGTGTGTCTGGATGTGTACAGTGCCACAGCCTACCCCGTTGGTCCGATTTAGATGAAATTTGGCATGTATATATATAGTCACCGTATCTCCAGGCGTTTTTTTCATTTTTTTGAATTTTTGATTTTTAAGGGTAGTTCACCCCTAAAAACCCTTAAAAAACGTGAAAAATCCAATTTTCTCAAAAACGGCTCTAACGATTTTGATTAAAATTTGACAGTTTATAGTGTACAGAGTACTAAATAATTTGACACCACCCGCATACCTGTAAAAATGACGGTTCAAAAGTTATGGGCTTTTAAATGTCAAAAAAATCAAATTTTTAAATTTTCAGCGAAAACAATAAAAGTAAAGTATAACTTGACTGGTACCATTGAAACCAGCTTAAAAAACTAAACAAATTAGTATCTGGAATTATTTGTCTACGACTAACGGTTCCAGAGAAAAGTTAAATTTACTGTCTACGATAAACGCAGTACGTTGTCTGAAAGCGCCCAATGTTATTCTTATGGAGAATATGAAAAAATCAATTTCTTCCTTACTTTCCAGCCGTTTTCCATGAAACTTGGTATGAAGTGTAAGGTCAAATCACCGAACAAAACCAGCTCAAAAAAGCTTGGTATTACCGGGGGGGGGGGTCCCCCATACAATTTGAACAATAAATTATTAAATGATATCTAGAATTACTTTGTAGAACATGATAGTTTTATTACAGATTGTCATTTTTTAAATTTACTTAAGGGAGAAAGTATGTGTCAGTCCACTGGTACCGTTTATTTACTTTTACTTTCTCCCCTTATACATAGTATATGGAGAAAGTATTGTTTTCGTCAAAATCTTCGAATTTGAGTTGAGGGTGGATATATCCGTTTTGGGGTCCCCTGAATCCAAAAAAGTGGGTTTTGACGTGATGTCTGTCCGTGTGTCTGTGTGTGTGTGTGTGTGTGTGTGTGTGTGTGTGTGTGTGTGGATTTCCACAGCCTACCCCATTGGTCCGATTTAGATGAAATTTGGCATGTATATATATAGTCACTGTATCTTCAGGTGTTTTTTTCATTTTTTTGAATTTTTGATTTTTAAGGGTAGTTCACCCCTAAAAACCCTTAAAAAACGTGAAAAATCCAATTTTCTCAAAAACGGCTCTAACGATTTTGATTAAAATTTGATAGTTTATAGTGCACAGAGTACTAAATAATTTGACACCACCCGCATATCTGTAAAAATGACGGTTCAAAAGTTATGGCCTTTTAAATGTCAAAAAAATTCAATTTTTAAATTTTCTGCAAAAGCAATAAACGTCAAGTATGACTTGACTGGTGCCATTGAAACCAGCTTAAAAAACTAAACAAATTAGTATTTTGAATTATTTGTCTACGACTAATGGTTCCAGAGAAAAGTTAAATTTACTGTCTACAATAAACGCAGTACGTTGTCTGAAAGCACCCAATGTTATTCTTACGGAGAATATAAAAAAATCAATTTCTTAGTTACTTTCCAACCGTTTTCTATGAAACTTGGTATGAAGTGTAAGGTCAAATCACCGAACAAAACCAGCTCGAAAAAGCTTGGTATTACCGGGGGGGAGGGGGTTCCCCCATACAATTTGAACAATAAATTATTAAATGATATTTAGAATAACTTTGTAGAACATGATAGTTTTATTACAGATTGTCTTTTTTAAATTTACTTAAGGGAGAAAGTATGTGTCAGTCCACTGGTACCGTTTATTTTAGATTGAAGAAACATTGCTTAATGCTTGTAAAAATTATAACAAATTTTGGCAAATGTAACCTGCTGTGAAGGGTAACTTTGATCATAGATCTTGGATGAATGAATAGACTCCTGTAATCCAGCTACTTGAAAGTTACAAATTGTGGATAGTTGTGAGCGTTAATCCAGAAAGACCATCCCCATAATTAGACCAGTACGTAATTCAGAGAAGTGTTTTGGACTCTGCACTAAACTGTAGGTCATTTAGATATGCCTTTGACTGTTGGGCTATTAATTAACAGTTATGTCTAAGGAACATGTTAACCTTAGTCAGTAACAAGACTACAAGATCGCGCCAAAATCAACCTACACTCATTTCTAATTCATACCTACCTGGGTAGGTTGCCATTTCAACTCTAAGTATAAAAATGACATAACATCCTAAATGTGATTTATGCACACTTATATTTTACATAGTTTTAGAGACATCCATTATTTTTGATGATGGCCAAATTTGGAATTCGAAGTCAACTCTGAATGATATTGGTGACGGACCAAATTAGGTAACCTAGAATCTGGGTACCTCTAAGACAATAGGCTCCTAAAATCAGTCTGAAATCACATTAAATATCTGTTCTATAAACATGTGATATTGTGAAGCAAATTCCCTGTCGTGATGGGACATGGTATAAATGTAAATTATACCTTATATTCATAATTTGAAAACATTAAAAGATCTGATTATGTGTGATAAAACTGAACTTACAATAAAGAAATACTAAATCGTGGGATTTAGTATTTCTATTGTACAACTTAACTATTCTGCTCTCTGAGTTGAGGAAATACGGACTATGGGAATGGGATAATTGATATAAAGCTGAATAAATATACCTGTCTGAAAGATGATGACAGATTATAAATATAATTAGTAAACAGGGTGTAAATGAAATACACAGAACAACTTTGGGATATTGTTTCTAAACTCAAAAGCAACAAAAAATAATAATTTGAACTTCATTTTCCATAATTTCCTTCGAACATACAGCCTATCTTGTTCCATTTTCCGTCTTTCGGTGTGTATGTGTTTTTTACATAACTTTAGAACCACTTAAAGTAACATTTCTAAACTTAGTACGTGTATGAGTACTAATAAAACTATTTTTGTGCATAGTATCAAATTTCTACTCTCCACTTCAAAACGGAGGCCATTTCAAAGTTCAATAACTAAAAAACCATGGGTTTTACAAAAAATTGCAAAATTTAATTTTCTTTAAGGAATTTTAAAACTTTAATAGGGTTATAGCAAAACAACAAAGAAATTTAAATTTTAGTAAAGTTACTACTTTCCAAAATTGCCCATTTAAGCTCAAATTGACAGTTGTAGATTTAGGAAAAACTTATTTTTCTCCTTTATTTGTGTCTTGACCCTATTTAAAATTTTACATTTTCTTTAAGAAAATTAAATTTCACAACTTTTTTTGCCCTAAGTGATTTTTAGTAAATCCTATGGATTTTGAGTTATTGAGCTTTTAAAAATTGAAATGGTCGTACTAGTACTCATAAACGTACCAACTTCAAATGGTTCCAAAGTTGTAGTAAGTTATGTAAAAAACCCATACACACTGATATACGGAAACCGGAGTGAGATATGCCATATTTTCATCGGACATTTTTGATAGTTTTAACCTCAGGAACAAAATCCCAAAGTTTTTTCAGTGTATTTCAGATACAGCCTGTTAGTGGAGGTATTCTTAAAATCGTGATGCTTTAACTATTATCTAATCTAGCTCTTGAAAACTTCTTATGGAGATACTGCATATGAAAAATACAAAAATATTTTACCATTAAGAATGAGGATAAAGGATGAGGAGTCTGAGGACTGTAAAGCCTTATGCACCTTGTATACACTCATACCGGTATTACAAGGCTTAAATTATTAAAAAATCAAGTGCAAATCTTTGACATGCAAAAAGAAATATTAAAATTCTAAATGAAAAAGCACAAGAAAGTAGTACACAAACCTTATGACTACTCTTAGTCATAAAGTAAGACTAACCAATGAAACAATTTTGAGGGTTCTGGTGTGATTTTGAAAGCTTAAACTATAAATTATTTTTCCAAGATAGTTTACACTATTTAAATTCTGTGTATTCTGAAGATTAAGTTGAGTTTTTATTTAAATAAGTTTATTTTCGTAAGGGAATGTATTATGCATGAATCCTGAAGAGGAAACAGTGAGATAATTCAAGGTCTCGGTGGAAGTTATCTACTAGGAAACCCCCTACCATTACTCCAGACGAAAATGTCAAAACGACTGAGAGCATGAAGTCATCTGGATGGGCTGACTATTTTGACCACATTACCGGGTCTACCCTTAGTAGAGATGTCTGTCCTTCCCTTTTTGACCTGTAGTACCTTCTTGATGTCTCAGCATAAACTTGACAGTCCGCCACGTATGTTCAAACTCTAGCATGGCATCCACTATTGTATCCAGGTTGAGGTCTCCGATTACAGAGGCTAAAGTATAAGAAACATCTTGCATCTCCACAAGGCAGGTTGGCGTTTCGAGTTTTCCCATCCTCTGAAGATAGATATAGCCATGGCCTTTCAGGAGCTGGCACAAACAAGTTACACTAACGCTTGATTATTTACACTAATCCTTGGCTGAAGAGATGGAATCAGTCTATAGGTCCAGCGGTCAAGAATGCCCTAATTCGAGCTTTTCTGCCTCTCCCACATGATGTTTCACAGACTCAACCTCTTTTAATTAAATCAAGTGATGAATGTATTCATCAAGTTGGATCAACCAAACAGAAATCTGCACGTTCCAAATTAAATACATAACCACCCTTAATTTGATTAATTTCGCTTTTTGAAAGAAAGGTTCAAATACATATTATCGATCAAGTGGACAAAATATCTGCCAACTTCTCATGCATATGTTAAATGTGCACAAGATTCAAGGTATCAATGATTAAAGGATAAAAAAGCCTTCGGAATGTGGATATTGTATCCTTTATTCTGACTTTCTTGAACACTATTTTATAGGATCCTGGATACAAGATTAATTATTTAACTCCACAGGTTGGATGTGGTTGTGAGTGGAAAGGAATTGGTTTATTGTCTTCCTAGTTGCCTTATAGTATCTGGCAACACATACGGGGTATTATAGGGGTATTATATTATTATGATATCTGCAGCAGAATAGACTCTTACTAAGGTTAATATTTAATTCCCTTCTCTTTTTTTATGATATTCTAATTATTTTTCATGTGTGCTATTTTGTAAAGCAGAGAAAGTTGAGTTCCACCTTGTGTTTGAATAATTTGTCTTTTTCAGGTACGTAAGCATATTTGATAGGTTTTGGAGAATACACTTTGGCTTTGAAGGCTTTTTGAAAACCATTCCAATTATAACCTAATATTGTTGTTTTAGAGATTAAAGAGGAGGACTATTGGTTTCCAGTGCTTTTTTTAGAAATTGCTCAAATAAGTACAATATGGAGTTTAAAAAAATATTTTTTTGTCAACAGCAATGTTCCTGCAAGAGAGTGATGTGTTCATGGATGCTATGTTGGCTGCAAATACAATGAAAGAACCTAGGAAACGCAAAAGGAAGCCCAGCGTGAGTAGGGAAGGCCCATCAGACCCGAAAAAGGAGGCACAGGACCACAAGAATAATAGTCCCTCCAACTCACCTAAGTCTGAAGATAGCCCTTCCTCTGTCAAACCTACATTTAAGGTAAGATCAATTTAAAATTTGTTCATTGTAAATTTTGTGTTTGATTTAAAGAAGTTCTTAAAGAAGTTAAAGAAGTGATTTAAAGACGTATTTTATAACCTCCCTTTATAAATGGAGGTTATTAAATATCTTAAATATTTTTCTTTATCAATAATAAAAGTATGTATAAATACCCCTGTCGCAGCAAACTTGCGTACTAGCGAATTTCCAAATCAATAACATAAAAGTAATAATATATGCAAGTTTTATCATTATCCGTCGATAAATATGAGAGTTATTTGTCTATTCTCTATAAGATTAACATGGGATAGAGTATGCAGGTTTGCTGCTGTAAGGAACGTTGAAAGTAGGTGTTTCTAGCGTAAACAATTTATATTTTGACCTATTTTACCAAGTTTCATCAACATCTGTGTACAAATAAAGGAATTTACCTAATCTCTATATGATTAACATGGGAAAAGAGTATACATACAGGTTAGCTGCCATGATAAACACATAAACTATTATTTTTAAGCATGTATAGATGGATCTCAGCCACATGAAGCTAAATATAAATTTTCATCCAAAAATATTGGTTAATAAGTGAATAATTAATTTTTCTTTATGCTCCATAAGATTAACATTGGAGCCCCAAAATACAACATACTGTGTTTAGATTTTTTAATATCTCGGTAACTGTTGGAAATAGAGAAAAAGTTTTAAGGAACTAAATTGTGTAGTTTTTTAGGCTGGTTTTAATGGTGAAGGATAAAATGTGAAATTTTGAAAAATTACATGGGAAAAATGCAAAAAACCCATTTTTGAATTTTTACAAAACCCCTCCAAACTACCTGTTCCGATTGATCGATATGTCTGGTCTTCGAACTCGTCCGAGCAAATGTAGGAATACATGTCTCTACCAAATTTTTTCTCAATCGGACCATTTTTATGAGAGTTATTGTGTTCACAGACACACATGCAAGTATATATATATATATATATATATATATATATATATATATACATTTTAACGACTATTGTTTATGGTCTCTGGGCACCTAAAGGCGAAAAAAACACATGGTCCCGGGCTTAAGTCCTCCCATGAGAACTACGGTAATAGCTTTTCCCCTATGGGAAATTCGCTAAAAGGTAAAAATTAAGAAATAAAAAAATATTTTCTTGTTAGGGTGTGTTTTTGTTATGATTTTACATACAAAGTTATCTAATACAAAACATCAATTGGAAACGTTGTTGATTATGGTTTCTCATCCTTGAGCAGATGAAGAGAGGGATCGATTAAGATAGGGTATTTTTTTAAGGCTGTTACATGAAAACTAAAATTATTCTCTTAACTATTAGCACTTAATACAGTTTTAGTTGTCAAAATTCATAGTATTTTGTATTCTTATTTTTTGCAGGTAAACGTAGCTATTTATAGTATAAGTTTTCTAATATATTCTTCATATATATATATATATATATATATATATATATATATATATATATATATATATATATGTATATTAAATATACATCTTAAACATATACATATATATTTAATTTTTTACAGTTTTACCAAGACACTCTGGAAACATCCATAGAAGATGAGAAAACAGACAAGACCGATGATGAGAATTTAGAATTTTCTGAACCAGAGCGCAATTCAGACGATTTAAATGATGACCAGAAATGTAAGTTGCAAATTTTATACGACAAAAATTCTTGCAAATTTTTTAGTCGTACCATTATCTGTAAACACACTACATTATGTAGAAGTTCATTGAATGTGGTCATTCAGCACTTTTAATAAACACCACTATTCCAGCACTTCTCCAATAAACACTGATAAAATGTTTGTTTTTTTCAAAGCAGGTGCAGGTACGACAAATTCCAAAGGGGTGGCAGTCAGAATAGTGCCAAGGGGCAAAATAGCCATAATTTGTTATTTGGGAAGAGAACGATAAAATTATTTCTTCTTAATTCCTCAACTGTCTGGCATGAAACTTGATTTAAAGCTTAGGGTTACATCAGCCAATGAAATCCATCCCCTGTTGGAACACAATTGATGTTACTTTAACCTTTTATCCAATGGTTATTTCAGCAATATAAGTGATTGTTACAGCCATGTCCAGCACAGAGGAGGAGAAGTTGACGGTAAGGGTTGGTCAAAATGGCCCACTAAAGGGTGTGCTTGTCCACCTGAAATCTCGGCGGCAGAAGAAGTCAGTGACTTGGAAAGAGGATGGACTCGAAACTGTCAAATTTTTTGAACTGGATGAAACAGAAAGAGGTAATAAAAAGCTTTTAAGACTTTTAAAAGCTTTTAATCAATTGTTTGATCAATTTTGTTTTTAAACTCAATAGATTTATATTAAGTTTTATATTTAAATTCCTCTCACAACAAAACTGTGTATCTAGTCACTGATTATGTCATCAATGAAGGTAAAAAAAAATCATATTTTAAGTCACAAATCAGTGAAATATAATTAACTATAATCCATTAATCTCTGGGAAATACTGGGGTACTTACATTGAATAACTATTGAAGGGATTGTTTGAAGTGAAAGCTTTTCTTTGCTTGTTTTTGAGCTGATGAATAGGTGTTAGTAAATTTCCTGTTACAGTTTGCTATTTTATGACGAGCCAAAAAAAGTATACATGTTTAGGGTTTGAGAAGAAATAAATAGTAGCAATTTCGAATGGTGTTATGTAACAGAACTCGGTTAATTTAAATTGTGTTTTTTTTTGCACTGTGTAATAAATGTTTATTTCAACAGTTAATGTTACAAAGAACTTCAGTGACATGAAACTTATGGAAAGAGAACATGAAAGAGAGAACTTCCAGTTAGTACGCAAACTTGGTTAGTAGATATTTATTTTGCTTGATTCTACATTCTATTTTGTAATGACACAATATAATTATTGATTTCATCATAAATAACTATTGAATGGTCCATGAGTTTTGAAGACTGGTTGTATTATTTTATCCATAGTTAGTTTCAGTCTTTATCAAGATAAAATTTTTAACCGGCCTATAATACAGGCAAAAACAGGCCTAAAATACCTCTAATTAGTATTTTACAAGAAATGTTTTTAGAATTTAACTTTCTACTTTTGATATACTATTAATTTCTGATAATATACCTAGTTTACCTATAGCTAATACCTATACCTATAGCATAGCTAAGGATATGCTAAATATTTACTTTTAATATTCCGTTAGCTCTGACCAAGATTAAGTTACATAGGTTTGCATCCCAATCAAACAAATATTAATCAGGTTGCCAAGAGCATCTGACCTGTTTTGAGTCGCAGGTATGATTTAAAAAATTCTATTAATTAAATCTATAGTTACTTAATACTTTTAACTGAAATGGTGACCTACTTATATGTATACATATACAGGAGCGACAAAATATCTTATGGGTTTTTCAAGCCTACAGTCTGAGATGGTGGAGAGTGATTGGAAGGTGCATTCTAAAAGACCTTCACTGCTATTTTTGTTGCCATGAAGCAGTGTTCTATGGGTGTTGTCGCAAGTGTAGATTCTGTCGTTACTATTTAGCGGAAGTTGTACACATTTGAAATGTGAAATGTAGGAAAGATGCCATCCTACAACACAATATTACTTTTATTGAAGAACTTAAGCCCCTCTAGTTGGGATCTCAAACAAAAGCTCTAAGGATGGCCAATGTCAGTTTCAATGCCGGAAAACATGGAGCAAGTTAGTGCTAACTGGTCAACACAGATTACCTTACTCGCTCTACGTTTTTCTGGCATTCTGACTGACCTTAGATACCCTTTGGGCTTGTGTTTAAGAGCCAAACCAGTTGTTGTATAGTTAGTTATTACCTACAGTAGTATTGTAATGCATGATGGATGGCATCTTTCCTTTACAACCCACATCAAAAAGAGTGCGAGATTACTGCTTAGAGGTAACAACAGAATCTCCACTTATAAAAATGTTTGAAACGAAAAACGCATGATGCGGTCTAGACTACTCCTTCACAACACTCTCCACCACCAGTCTGTCAAATTGTAGGCTCGTAAAAACCGTCCCTATATTTCTTGTAAGCTTCATCCATTTTAATACGAAAAATAAAACTAAAAATATTTTTTAATGATATTAAAATTAGTTAAATACTATGTTACATAGGTTATTGAACAATTACTTCTTCTCATCTTTAATTTTATTTTAGCTGTTGACGATGTAATGGAAGAGAAGACTAGATGGCGGGCATTGATCCCAATAGATATTGCAGCGCCTGTCGTGGCACCTGGAAAGAACAGCCAGGAGAAAGAGATTCAATATGCCAGAGAAAAGACAGTACCAGCCGCCATTTATTTCAACAAGAGGACGTGAGTATCTGGTGGTTTGATACTTGACTTAATTCTTTGTGCTTGACCAAAAAAAATCAGTTGGTCTGAGAAGCAGAGTTAAATTACATTTTCCATTTAAATCACTCACTCTTGGCTCTCATTTCGCTCTTGCTCACTCAAGCCTTCTTTCAAAGATTAAAAATTTCTACCTCCATACCATATACATCTTGCAGTTGACAGTTAATATATGACAACATAGAATTAATATTTTCAAAAGCCTTCCATCTCAGGCAGGGATAAAACTAATTAATAAATTACCTAAAAAATTACAAAGCTTAAAAATACCCCAACATAAAAAAAATTTAAAAATATTTAATTTCCAATTTGTTTTACAGAGTTGATAAATTCATGGATCATACTCTAAATTATAATGATTAATACCTATCAAATCTTGTACATATATTTTTATGGATTCAATTTGGTGTGAAATAGATTAACCCTTTTAAGACCGGTCATTAATATGAGCATAACCCAGAAATACCAGGCTATTTGGGGTCTTTTTGTAAAGGTTTACAAAAATCGTTGTAATTTACAAACCAATGGTCACAAAGCTGTAAACTAAGTGTTGTTAGAAAACCTAATACCTCCTCTGTAATAACTTGTGAACAAATATTGGAAAAAAATGAATTATTTTTTTTTTCAAAAATAAGCATATTTGGAAAAAAGTTAAAAAAAAATTTCCACTTTGAATTTGTTTGTACATTATATAAAAAATGAAATACCCCCGTCGCAGCAGACCTGCGTACTCAGCGAATTTCCAAATCAATAATATAAAAATAATATATGACAAGTTTTAAAAAAATCTGTCCGTAAATATGAGAATTATTTGCCTATTCTCCATAAGATTAACATGGCAAAGAGTTATAATATCAAGTTTCATCAAAAAATATTAGATAATAAGTGAAAAATTAATTTTTCCTAATCCTCCATAAGATTAACATTGGAGCCTCAAAATACAACGTACTGTGTTCAGGTTTTTTATACCTCGGTAACCATTTAAGATAGAGAAAAACTTTAAGGAACTTAATTGTGTAGTTTTTTAAGCTGATTCCAATGGTGAAATATAAATAAAAAAATAAATAAAATACTCGTCCGAGCATTTGTAGGAATACACGTCTCTACCAAATTTGGTCTCGATCGGACCATTTTTACGAGAGTTATCGTGTTCACAGACACATATATATATATATAGATATATATATACATATATATATATAAATTTTAACGACTATTGTTTTTGGTCTCTGGGCACCTAAAGAAGAAAAAATAACATGGTCTCGAGCTTAACTCTTGCCATGAGACCTACGGTAATAGCTTCTTCCCTATGGGAAATTCGCTAAAAATGAAGGAACCAGATATGATAAGGAACACTAAAATGTGTTAAAAATAATAAAGTTAAAAATATTTAACTTTAATTATTTAAAGCTATATGACAAGTTTTATCAAAATATCTGTCAATAAATAACAGAATTTACCTATTATCCATAAGATTAACATGGCAAAGAGTGTGCAGGTTTTGCTGCTGTGAGGAACACTGAAAGAAGTCATTTCTACCATAAATAATTTTTATCTTAACATTTATAACAACTTTCATCAACATCTGTCCATAAATAAAGGAGTTTGCCTATACCCTATATGATTAATATGGGAAAAGAGTATGCAGGTTTGCTGCCATGATAAACACATAAACTATGATTTTTAAGCATAAATGGATAGATCTCAATCACATAAAGCTAAATATCAAGTTTTATCCAAAAATATTGATTAATATGGGAAATATTAATTTTTCCCTATCCTCCATAAGATTAACATTGGAGCCCCACAATACAACGTACTGTGTTTAGATTTTTAAATATCTCGGTAACCGTTTAAGATAGAGAAAAACTTTAAGGAACTTAATTGTGTAGTTTTTTAAGCTGATTCCAATGGTGAAATATAAAATTTGAAATTTTTAAAAATTACATGTGAAAAACGCAAAAAACCCCATTTTGGGGTACAAAACCCCCCCAAAGTACCCGTTCCCGTTGACCGATATGTCTGGTTTACGAACTCGTCCGAGCAGTTGTAGGAATACACCTCTCTACCAAATTTGGTCTCGATCGGACCATTTTTACGAGAGTTATCGTGCTAACAGACACATATATATATACATATATACATATATATATATATATATATAAAAATTTTAACGACTATTGTTTTTGGTCTCTGGGCACCTAAAGAAGAAAAAATAACATGGTCTCGGGCTTAAGTCTTACCATGAGACCTACGGTAATAGCTTCTTCCCTATGGGAAATTCGCTAAAAGGCACTAAAGTATGTTTTTGTTAGTCAGAAATGTATAATAAACAAAACTAGAAAAACAGACTTTGGAAAAAAATTAAAATTATTAAGTTATATTAGTTTATATACAACGTGACATATTTGTTTTTATTTGGTTTCTATGCGTCTGTAGGCCCTTCTATCAATTCTTCAAATCCATCAGTTCAATTTTGACATTTTAAGTTTGTTTTATCTACAATACATATTCCTGTAAAATAAAACACATTATGGTAAAGATAAAAGGCCAACTTACCAGAATATTTCATTGAGTCTATAGAGTAAGCAATTGGTCGGTAATGTTTTTGAAGGTGTCAATGTTTCACTGAATTTACAATATAACATGTTCACACCTACAGTACCAATCCCACACAAAATTTGGGTAGCCTTCTCTTATAAAAAACCAACAGTATTTCATTTAGACCAGTAAACACTTTGTACACAGTTCAGAAGCACGAAATGTCCGGGCTAAAATCATTTAGGCCTACTGGTAGCACTGTCAGTTTTTTTTAGGCAAAGTGTAGAATATAGTAAACTGGGAAAAAGTAATAGAACTGCATAAAACACCTGTCCTGGATTTTTTCATTTTGCCACCTTGTTGAAGACTCTTCTTGCTGCAAACAGCACAGCATCTTTCTTTGGTGCCTGGTAATTTAAAAATTCCACTACCGGAATTTAAAAATTCTCTGTCCATCGCCGTCTCCACCGCCCCCAGCGTTAGAAGGACCAGGTGCCTCCAAAGGTGTACCGCTCAAACTCCTGAGCCAATCTTCAGTTACATCCTCAATAATAGAGACCATGTATTGGTATCTGGTCAGTGGCCTACCAGTGCAATTAAGTTTATACAAAATGTAGCTGTTCAGCACCATCCTGCCAATTATGTTGCTGACAACCTTTTTCCAAAATTTTACAGACCGACGTTTGTCAGCATATGTGTATAGCATCATGTCAGAGGAATCTATTCCCCCCATGTAGTCATTGTACTGACGGATAATGTGGGGTTTAGTGATGGTCCTAAAGCGGTTATGGCCTAATGATTTCTGTTTGTCTACATCTACGGCCATAGATTTAGTTGACAACAAACATACCGGTCCTTTTTGGCATCTTTTTTCTCTATAGCCTAGAAGTAAAAGTTGGTTTTTCCTAAAGTAAGATTTTTGCCCAACAGAAAATCTTTCTTTTATTTTAGGTGGTAAATGCTTTCTGGTCTTACGGATTGTGCCAGTGAAAAATGTTTTGTTGTTGAAGAGGTGTGTTGCAAGTGGTACACTGGTAAAAAAATTATCACACACGACATGAAATCCTTTTTTGAGGTAGTTTCCCATTTGTAAAAGCTTACTTACAACTACATAACCTAAGCCTAGTCTTTTGATTTCTTCTTTACTTTCATCCCTTGCTCCTCTATAACATGTGAAACCTAGGCAGTAGTTTGTTACCGAATCGCAAAGCATCCACAGTTTTACACCCCACTTATGGTGGTGTTTATTTGGTAAGTACTGAAGGAGCTGCGTGTGGTTTTTGGTGCCCACAAGGCTCTCATCTACCGACAAATGCTGATAAGGTGTGTAATGGTGTCTGGAGATGTTGTTGGCATGAATCAAAAGAGGGTTAAATTTAGCTGTAGGGTCGTATCCGGGTTCATTTAGTTATGGCAAAGATTCGTTATTTACAAGATGTAAAAATGAATAAATACTTTCAAATCTATTGCGTGAAAACATTTTTCCAAACCAATTAGTGCTTTGGGAAAGAGTGGTTGTCCAGTAGGATTTTATGGTTGGTTTTTTCACCAAGCCCATATTCAGCATTACTGTTATAAATGCCCTTATTTCATTTGCCGTAGTAGCTTTCCAAGACCTAAACTTGTTGTGCATAGATTGCATTAGCGGTCATGTACTGTTGGGCAAAGCGGTTGGTTTCCTTAGAAATAAGCTCCAATATACTTACAGTAAAAAAAAGTTGAAATAGGCTATTGGTTTGGAGTCACTAGGTGGGTAATGTTTAGGTCCAGGGAGCTCTTGATACTGAAATGTGTGTTCAGGGCTTTGAGGTAAGAAGCAAATATCCACACCATCGTCAACCTCAACCCACTCATCATCATCATCATTCTCAGAGTCATTTGACCTCTGAGAATGAGCTTCATCAATAGGCATTGGCCTATCCCTAGCTCCTACATCTCTACGCCTACCTCTCAGCCTGATGTTGTAGCCAGGTCTATTTCTTGGCCTACCCCTTCCTCGTACTGGTATAGGCCTATTTTCTCCTGGAATATTAATAGGAATATTATCCTGAGGGACATAGTCGGGGTCCTCGTCTGTGTCATCACCAAACAGAGTAGGAGAATCACTGTCGGAGTTGTTCAATTCAGGATCACTAATATCCTCTACATCACTGTCGTCCGAACACAATAAGAGCCTATCTACTTCACTCGAGCGTAAATTATCTCTTGAATTCATTATAAAAATATCAAATAAACTCACGATTCAATAAACAGGAGAATGTTATGACAACAATCTACAGTAAACAGAACTACCAAGAAGGCAACTAGTGACACGAAACAGACGCTAGCGCCTTCAGCTGTTGTAGCAAGCGTCTGGCAAAAACAAAGACATATAAAGTTATTACCACTACCTGAGATGGTATATTTGTATAACCAGTGACTGTTTTCGATCAATTGGTTACTAGTGAATACGTTTTCGATGATTTCGACTTGATACGTCAACAAATGAGAGTTTTAAGAGTTTAATTCTAGACTTCCGATATATCGGAAATTCGCCGCGAACGTGAAAAAACCGACTTCCGATATATCGGAAGTTGGTCTTAAAAGGGTTAAACTAGGTATACTATGTATGTAATCTTCTTGTTTCTTTTATTGCATTAGTCAGTTTCACCAAAAATTATGTTATTTTAACATTGCTATGACAATTATTTAGTAAAATTTATTCACCTTTACTCGACTTTAGGTCTAATATTATTTTTTTCTCCCCATGTACATTTCGCTACTTAGTGTAGCATCATCACAGGGTAAAATCTTGAGTGTAATGTTGTGTTATGATTTAAAAGGTCTAAAAAACTGGAAATCATAAAATATTGACAATTATTTGTTTTGGTGGCAATAAAAATACTATTATTATTATTTTGAAAATATTATTGGAAACCTAGAATAATGATTTAGAGTGATTTATCATATTGAAATTTATTTATGACCTAGGCTCAAATCATCTGATCATAATCAGCAGTAAGGATAAACATGGCTTTTTACCTTATTTGTTAATATATCTATAAAAAGTTGAAAAGAAAATAGTTTTCTGCCTTTACTGTGTGTATGTGTACACACGGTTACTAGCGTATAGGTTAAAGAGGTTAAAGTTTGATTTTGATTTTTCAGTGATTTTATTTGGGAAAGGAATGAACTGAATCACTGCATAGTTAAAAACAGTGTTTTAAAACCAAATCATCAATCAAAATGAAATTAGTACTACTGAAAGAAAGGTACTACTGTTTGAAATAAGTTTATGCACTGTTTTTCTATTACTACTTTAGTAAATGTTTTGTCAGGTTTAAGAACATATTTGCTTGTCAGTAGAGTTTTAAGATTTCTCATATAGAGTTATAAGATTTCTTATATAGAGTTTTAAGATTTCTCATATATATAAATAGGATACCAGACACTGCAGCAGAGCCAGACCTAGAGATCCATGCTACAACTGACCCCACCATCATTCCCCTTGACGACATCACAGGCAGCACTGACTCCATCAATGACTTCACCACCACCCCTTGGCCAGAACCTAAAGGTCCTGCTCCTCCACCCATACCACCCCCGGCTCCCCCTACGGTACAGGCACCTGCAGCACCGTTCCCTCCAGTTCCTGCTCCAGGTCCCACATTTCAGGGACCATTTCCACCTATGGGACCTCCAGGCGCACCATTCATGCCACCTGGCCCACCAATGGGACCTAACAGTGACTGTTGGAGAGTGAGTATTAGTTGGCAAAATGTTTGATAAGATTATCTGAGTCGATATTCACAAACAAAACTTTTGATCAGGACTTTTAATGATTCAAATAACTATAAATAAATAGCATGCATCCCAGATCAATTTGTGTCGGTAAATTCCTCTCTTTGCTCTCTTGTTGTTCTGACTTTTTGCTCTTTGCTAACATTTTTTATTTGTTTAATGTGTTAATAAACTCCAGAGATATGAACCTTTTTTGTGTTGCAGACAGGAGATGGCAAGGTTGTGTCAATGCCTGGTGAAATGATGATGGGGCCACCACAGCCTATGATGGGACCTCCAGGACCCATGGGACCAATGGGACCTCCAGGACCTATGATGCTTCCCCCGGGAGTCAATCCAGAGATGGGCCCATTCCCAATGATGGGTCCGAATCCTTCAATGCCTGAGGAGATGCACTTCCCTGGTGCGTTCCCTCCACAGATGGCTCCAGGACCGTTCCCACCAGGACCCCCTGTTCCCCAGGGACCACCTCAGGGATGGCAGGGTGGGGGCGGGGGCAACTGGTTTGATGAGAATCAACAACAAGGACCCCCTCACCACAACCAGAATAGAGGCAACAGCTGGCGAGGCCGTGGGGGTCGCAACCGTAAGTACTGTAAGTTACAACACCCGAGAGGGACTTTCTACGGTGATGGTAGAGTTGATCAGGTGGTGGTGCATGTAGAGAGTAACTTGCATGAACATTAAATAAATATTAATTATAATCAATATTATTTTCTCAAAAATGGCCAGTTTCAAATTATTTAGAATTTTTAACCCTCAAGTCTGCGGAGTTTTCCACGTTTAGTTTTTGTTCAAATAAACATGCATATCGGGTATTGGGTATTGTCGGGTGTGTCAGGCTCTGTATTTCATGTGCCTCATTCCAGGAATCCCCTGAAACAATTTACAACCCCCACACTCCTTTTGTTTCCTTGTGAGTTGCCATTCAGTGAAGCGATGTCAGTTTGCTGAGGGTTTTCTCTAAACGGAATACACAAATGAACATGTGTGTGAACCAAAATATAATTTAGTTTTTTTAAATTAATAATACTGTCATTTAATATACAGTATTTAGTTTGCATCAATGTTCAATTTTATCATTGCGGAACAACACTCCGCATACACCCTCTCCCGTAACACAATTCTTGTACTAGAAAATTGCTAACAATGTTTATCACTATGTTTGTTGCTCAAATTTAGTAATAAATTGACGATGGAACTTTGTATTTTATCAATTTATTTGACATTTAAATGCAATACTATGTTTGAAAACAAGGAAGTTGTGTTGAATTCGTGCATGCAAAGTAATACTCTGCATGCACCCTCTCACGTTTCACTGGTGAAGGGTTAAATGGATGATATTTTTAAAAGTTTAATAAATAGATACTTAAAATGTAATAGATACACTAAAACATTGTTTATCCGGTTCTGATGGGACCAGGGACATTTTGGATAAGCGAATTTTCCGATAAACCGTTTTTCTGTTTTTTTGGAAGAAAAAGCTAAATAAAAGCCTTGAGTTTTTTCTATATCATACCTGTAATACGGAAGCGCATTACGGTTGCGTTTCTTTGATTACAGTGTTTATATACAATTGACTTTTTTTGACCGACAGTATTATGAATGGTTGGCCTAAAACGCCATTTAGTGCTGGCAGCAAACACGGTGCAGTACCGGCCAAAAACACCATCCAGTGCCAGCCGAAAACGTCGTGCAGTATCGGCCAATAATGCCGCACAGTGCCGGCCGAATAAAGTCTGTGTTATCGCAAATCATGCTGTACTTTTCTAGCTACATTTTTTATTTTTCTCATGCAACCATTTCGGATAAACCGGAAATTTGGATAAGAGAGTACCGGATAAACGAGATTTTAGTGTATAAAAATATACTTACCTACTTACTTACTGCTGGGGCATCACAAATCTCAGTCGATTTTTTGCCTCGTAGATTAGCCTCCTCCATTATTTTCTGTCCTCTGCCATTTCAATTGTTCCTCCGCACCGGACAACGTCTTTCCCAATTTGGTCAAGCCACCTTAATTTAGGCCTTCCTAACGGTCGCCTTCCTTCCGGTACGGAAGGAAGGCACATAAGGTATAAAAATATATCTTATTTATTTCTCACACTGCCTACACTACAGATATGAAGTACATATTGAAAACTTTTCAAAAGTACTCCTTAGTTTCAAAAGAAAACTGTAATATACTTCATAAATACTTCATTTACTTTTATAAATTGAATAACCATTAACCAGGGTAGCTTCTGGATCTTATGGAACATTCTTAGTAAACCAGGACGAGTTCCTTTTTTTAGTTTTAACTAATGAATCTGGAGGAGTTAAGAAAGAGACTTCATACCGTTACTTTTATATTCAATGATCACAGATTAGAATAAAATATTCTAACTCTGTTTGTAATAACAGAGTTAACTCTACCTGATCTTGGCAAATCTCTCTCATGATGTTAATTTATTGTAAGATTGACAGGTGTAAAATATGTTTTTACATTATTATATTTAATGTTTCTAAATACAACCAACTGGAAATCAAGACGTTTGATTACCGAAAAATATTTTTCGGTTCTTGAAGGTGGGAATTTTCCTTTTTGACCTTGGTCACCAGCAGCACAACCTCTCTATATCCACGATTTATTAAAACAATCGCTTTATTATGCTGGTAAACATTTTTTTTAAGTATTGTTTTTGTTTCAGCTGATGGCAGTTGGGGAGGAGGAAACTCTAGGATGCCCATTTGCAATAATTTCCTCAAGAAAGGATTTTGCCGCAATAACAGTTGTAGGTTTAGACACCCAAGGAACTAAATTACTATAGCATTTATTCACCCTGTGATTTAGCATTACTAAAATAATTGTAAATAATCTGAAGACTGAATCAATTTTAAGAAATATTGCAGTAAAGAGCTCTAGAATTGTGAACTTTCTTCAAATTACATTTTAATACTATATAACTCTTGTTTGGAATGGATTACTAAATTTATTTTATGTTGTTAACTGTCTATAATATCAATATGTTAAATCTGAGGTATTGTTTATACATAATCGTTATACGAAGGCTGTGAGATGTACATTTTAGTAATTGCATTTTTTAAATGCAATCTGTAAATATATTTTTGTACTATGTACATTGTAAATATTTTATATTCAAATCAGTTTGTACATTTCTTTTTTAGGTTTTCTTTTTTGTGAAAGCATGCTGAACATGTCTTAATTAATCTGTTTTTATGTTTAATAAATTATGTTTCACAAATTTGGAATTTTAATAATTTCCTTTATACCAAATTTTATTTTCAGGAAGAAGCTGTCATAATATGAGATATGTAGTAAGACCTTAACCTAAGGCCATGATAACATTTCTTTTAGCGAATTTCCCATAGGGAAGAAGCTATTACCGTAGGTCTCATGGCAAGAATTAAGCCCGAGACCATGTTGTTTTAGCGAATTTCCCATAGGGAAGAAGCTATTACCGTAGGTCTCATGGTGAGACTTAAGCCCGGGACCATGTTATTTTTTCTTCTTTAGGTGCCCAGAGTCCAAAAACAATAGTCGTTAAAATTTTTATATATATATATATATATATATATATATATATATGTATATATATATGTGTCTGTTAGCACGATTACTCTCGTAAAAATGGTCCGATCGAGACCAAATTTGGTAGAGACGTGTATTCCTACAAATGCTCGGACGAGTTCGTTAACCAGACATATCGGTCAATGGGAACGGGTAGTTTGGGGGGGGTTTTGTACCCCAAAATGGGGTTTTTTGCGTTTTTCACATGTAGTTTTTAAAAATTTCTAATTTTATATTTCACCATTAGAATCAGCTTAAAAAACTACACAATTAAGTTCCTTAAAGTTTTTCTCTATCTCCAACGGTTACCGAGATATTAAAAAATCTAAACACAGTACGTTGTATTGTGGGGCTCCAATGTTAATCTTATGGAGGACAGGGAAAAATTAATATTTCCCATATTAATGAATATTTTTGGATAAAACTTGATATTTAGCTTCATGTGGTTGAGATCTATACATTTATGCTCAAAAATCATAGTTTATGTGTTTATCATGGCAGCAAACCTGCATACTCTTTTCCCATATTAATCATATAGGGAATAAGCAAACTCCTTTATTTATGGACAAATGTTGATGAAAGTTGCTATAAATGTTAGAGATAAAAATTATTTATGGTAGAAATGCCTAATTTTAGTGTTCCTCACATCAGCAAACCTGCACACTCTTTGCCATGTTAATCTTATGGAGAATAAGCAAATAATTCCCATGTTTATGGACAGATTTTTATAAAACTTGCCATATATTATTATTATTATTATATTATTGATTTGGAAATTCGCTGAGTACGCAGGTCCGCTGCGATGGGGGTATTTTCTTCTTTAGTTGCCCAGAGATCAAAAACAATTGTCATTAAAATTTATATATATGTGTGTCTGTGAACACGATAACTCTCGTAAAAATGGTCCGATCGAGACCAAATTTGGTAGAGACGTATTCCTACATTCGCTCGGACGAGTTCATGAATCAGATATATCGGTCAATGGGAACGAGTTTGGGGGCGGTTTTGCACTCAAAAATTGGGTTTTTTGCTTTTTTCATATGTAATTTTAATTTAAAAAGTTTTTAGCTTTCACCATTAAAATCAGCTTAAAAAACTACACAATTTAGCTCCTTAAAGTTTTTCTCTATCTTCAACGGTTACCGAGATATTAAAAAATATAAACACAGTACATTGTATTTTGAGGCTCCAATGTTAATCTTGTGGAGGATAAGGAAAAATTAATATTCTTATTAACCAATGTTTTTGGATGAAACTTTATACTTAGCTTTATGTGGTTGAGGTTCATCTATTTATGCTTAAAAATCATAGTTTATGTGTTTATCATGGCAGAAAACCTGTATACTCTTTTCCCATGTTAATCATATGGAGACAGATGTTGAAACTTGTCATATATATTATTATCATTATTATTATTATACTATTTATTTGGAAATTCGCTGAGTACGCAGGTCTCCTGCAACGGGGGAAACCCTTGCCATGAAAAACATACATCATACGGTAGGTTGATAGATACAGTAAACCCTCTCATATCCGGACTAATGTGGCGACGGCTGATCCGGATAGCAAAAAATCCGGATATGAGAGGGGAATAAAACATCCGGATATTAAATAAAAAAAACATAATTTTGGTTGTAATACATTAATAATATCAAAACTCAAAAAATTACGTAATACGGTCCTAGAGAGTAATAAAATTTTGCCTCCATCATATTGACAACCTTTTTTCTTTTTCCGGCCAAAATAGCTTATTCCTACCCGAAACTAAAACGGACCGGACCATTACAAAAAAGACTAGGTCACTGAAGCAAATAAAGGCGACACTGATCATGGAGACGGGTGTTGTCACAACAATACACATGATGCGTTGGCTTGGCTATTGGGGTGGGTAGGGACAGGTGGGGTGGGGAGGTTTATTGTTTCGTAAGACAGTGACCTTGCATCAGAATACAGTCAGTTGTGCTAGAGACTCAGGCAATCGGGACATTTGCCGCTTTTGAACATTACCGCTGTCCACATGGGTTCAACCCTGCGAACGGCGCGCTACTGACCAGCCTACATACATCGTTCGCGACTACTGGTTTAACAAACATTGACCTCCTAGAGTAATTTAAAATTTTTGCATTTTTTCAAAATCACGTCCGGATATGAAAGGGTTTACAGTATACAGGGTAACCCAAATTCTGTGACAATTTTCTAGAAATAAAGTCATTTGAAAATGTTTATTATTATTTCATCCTAATATTTCACAAAAACTAGTTGATTTCCAGAAAAATCTTAAAACACATAATTTAAAGGCAGATAAAAATACTAATAAATCTAACAAAATCTCAAAAGTGAAAATCGATCAATTATCAAAAAAGTTATTAGAATTTTAAGCTTCTCATTAATTCTCAAATTATGTTTGATGAGAGGAAGTACAACGTAAGCTAGCAAAATATAAAGAATTGAATTTTATAAACTTGAATATACAATAATACCAATTGAAATTTAACAATAAATATCACTGTTAAAAAGGGTAAATTTTTATGTTATGAGACCTGGTCTTGGTGATCTTTTTCACCATTAATCAGATGGTAAATCAATCAGCTAATTCCAAATTAGTTGTCCAATTCCATTGTCGTTATCATTTTAGCGAATTTCCCATAGGGAAGAAGCTGTTACCGTAGGTCTCATGGTAAGACTTAAGCCCGTGACTATGTTATTTTTTCTTCTTTACGTGCGTAGAGACCACAATAGTCGTCAAAATTTTTATTGTATATATAAATTTTAACGACTTGGTTTTGGTCTCTGGGCATGTAAAGACAAAAAAAATAACATGGTCCTGGCCTTAGGTCTTGCAAAGAGACCTACGGTAATAGCTTCTTCCCTATGGGAAATTCACTAAAACTAACAAATTAAATTGGCTCATCAGAAAATACTCAAAATTATCAGTTGAAAACAAAATTTTATGGTTTAAAACAATATTGAAACCAACATGGTCCCAGTGGCGTTGATACAGTTTTTTCATGGGAGGGGATATAAATACCCCCCCCCCCCCGAGTAAAATTTATCCTAGAGGATGTAGTGTAGGGTACATAAGGGACATTTCGATGAGTTAAATACTATATAAAGATCATGCAAAACCTCCGCTGCCATCTTGAACTCTGGTCCCATAAGAACAATGTAAATGTTTGGACAGAGGTACAAATTAATTGACTGTCGTAAAAATGGCTGAGGTGTCAAAATAAAGGTCAAGGTAAAGTCTAAAAGTAAAGGTAAAGTGATTATCTAAGGAATTAGATTTTTATGTTTTTATCCTAAACAAGATTTACAGCTTGTTATTTTACACTCATTGTTTTGTTAACTAGATGCGATTTGTCAATTAATTATACGGGAGGGTACGGATAATATATGAGATTAAACGTCATAAATCGCAAACGTCAAGATCTAAACTGTTTAGGTTAGACCGACAGTGTAAGTTATAAGATTCTTCGGCTGAGAGATCTTGAGGGCGGTAGGGATGACCGGCAGACCAGTCGGGGAAGATCACTTAATTAATTCGAATACTCTCTATGCTGTATTTCGACATGCAACATACAATAACATCAACGCACTGCTTATTCTATTACTGTATTTGTTATTGCGTAGCGGTATTTCAGAATATTTTTGTTTTGAAATTATTAGCAAAGGTGATCGTTATGGGGGGGGATATATCCCCCCCCGTATCTACGCCACTGCATGGTCCTACGGCCAATGATAGTACATTTAAATTTGTTTTTCAATTGATAAAGTGAGTTTTTTTTGTATATTTTTTTCATATATCGCAACACTTACAATACAAGTAAGTAATGTTAATCTATTTTCAACATTGGCCATCAGGCATGGTCCGCCATTGCATTATCCACCAACATTAATAATGTACAGTAAAGAAAACAATTCCGGCCCCTTAAGGCAATGCCTGTTTAAAGGTTCCTTAATTCTGAAATTGAAACAAAAAAAACAGCATTCAGATAATATTAAAATACCCCCGTTGCAACAGACCTGGGAGCGAATTTCCAAATCAATAACTTAATAATAATACTTAATATTGACAAGTTTTATCATTACCTGTCAATAAATATGAGTATTATTTGCCTACTCGCCATAAGATTAACATGGGAAAGAGTATGCAGGTTTGCTGCTGTGGGGAACATTGAAAGTAGGTGTTTCTAGCGTAAACAATTTATATTTTGACCATTTATATCAAGTTTCATCAACATCTGTCCACAAATAAAAGAGTTTACCCAAACTCTATATGATTAACATGGGAAAGAGGGTGCAGATTAGCTGCTGCGAGGAACACTGAAAGTAGTCATTTCTACCATAAATAATTTTTATCTTAACATTTATACCAACTTTCATCAACATCTGTCCATAAATAAAGAAGTTTGCCTTTTCCCTATATGATTAATATGGGAAAAGAGTATGCAGGTTTGCTGCCATGATAATCACATAAACTATGTTTTTTAAACATAAATGGATAGATCTCAATCACATGAAGCAATATATAAAATTTATTTCAAAAATATTGGTTTACTGTATAAGTAAAATATTAATTTTTCTTTATCCTCCATAAGATTAACATTGGAGCTTCAAAATACAACGTACTGTGTTTAGATTTTTTAATATTTCGGTAACCCTTGGAGATAGAGAAAAACTTTAAGATTTTAAGGAACTAAATTTTGTAGTTTTACTTTCTCCCCTTATACGTAGTATATGGAGAAAGTATTGTTTTCGTCAAAATTTTCGAATTTGAGTTGAGGGTGGATATATCCGTTTTGGGGTCCCCTGAATCCAAAAAAGTGGGTTTTGACGTGATGTCCGTCTGTCCGGACGTCTGTCCGTCCGTGTGTCTGGATGTGTACAGTGCCACAGCCTACCCCGTTGGTCCGATTTAGATGAAATTTGGCATGTATGTATATATTCACGGTATCTCCAGGCGTTTTTTTCATTTTTTTGAATTTTTGATTTTTAAGGGTAGTTCACCCCTAAAAACCCTTAAAAAACGTGAAAAATCAAATTTTCTCAAAAACGGCTCTAACGATTTTGATTAAAATTTGATAGTTTATAGTGCACAGAGTACTAAATAATTTGACACCACCCGCATGTCTGTAAAAATGACGGTTCAAAAGTTATGGGCTTTTAAATGTCAAAAAAATCAAATTTTTAAATTTTCAGCGAAAACAATAAAAGTAAAGTATAACTTGACTGGTACCATTGAAACCAGCTTAAAAAACTAAACAAATTAGTATCTGGAATTATTTGTCTACGACTAACGGTTCCAGAGAAAAGTTAAATTTACTGTCTACGATAAACGCAGTACGTTGTCTGAAAGCGCCCAATTTTATTCTTATGGAGAATATTAAAAAATCAATTTCTTCCTTATTTTCCAAACGTTTTCCATGAAACTTGGTATGAAGCATAAGGTCAAATCACCGAACAAAACCAGCTCAAAAAATCTTGGTATTACCGAGGGGGGGGGGTTCCCCCCCATACAATTTGAACAATTAATCTAACGTTTTCTCTTGTTTTTATTTTTAGAAATTGGATGATTATTTTTGAAACAATAAACAATTAAATGATATTTAGATTAACTTTGTAGAACATGATAGTTTTATTACAGATTGTCTTTTTTAAATTTACTTAAGGGAGAAAGTATGTGTCAGTCCACTGGTACCGTTTATTTTAAGTTGATTTTGTACTCCCTTAGGGTAAATAATAGTACAGAATTTTGTTAATAAATTTTTATTAAATTCACACTTCTGAACAACCATATTTTAACACTAGAACACGTCAAAAACAACAGATGAAGTTAACTCAACTAACATTAACAAAAACAAACAAACAAAACGGACATAGACTCGCTACTCAACCGGACGCAGTGCCACCAACATAGCAATGAAAAATAACTTTATTTTCATTACAATTACTATATACATATTTGAAGATGAATATTTTTTCCAAAATCAGTATAAATTCTCCCCCTTTAAAAAATATTTATCTCTTAAAACTTACACAAACTCAAACTGGGACTGGGATGGTGGCGACATCCTGTAATCCAGCTACTTGGAGGTCACGAATTGTGGATAGTTGTGAGCGATGGTCGGTGGATGTAGCGTTCTCTTGTGTAGATTAACGTCCGCACTATTGAATACTACGTTAATCCACAAAAGACTATCCTCATAATTAGACCAATTCGTAATTCAGAGGGCGTGGTTCGGATTCCACGATAAACTGTAGGTCCCTTAGTTGCCATCGGCTGTTGGGCTATTAATTAACAGACCTGTCTAAGGAACATGCCAGCCTTAGTCAGTAACAAGACTACAAGATCGCGCCACAATCATCTTACATTCAATCCTCATTCATACTTGGTTTAAAATACCTACCTTGTGGTATGGTCACCATTTCAAATAATCTAATCTAATCTAATAAAGAATAGATATATTGTGAGTTATTGTTTGAGTTTGTGTAAGTTTACTGTGTTGTTTGTGTTGTAAACTGATAAGTTTATATAGACATGATTTATCTTTATAGATTTTATTAGTTTAACGCTAATATCTACCGAGAATAGTTTTAATAACGAAATAACATTAACATCTGAGCAAATCCACATTGCTCTACATTAATTACATTTCATTAATCGATTCTCATCCATCAGTACCTCAACAATTCGTAATTAATATTGGATTTTTTTTTCAAGTCTTGCGTATATTGTTTAAGAGAATACTGACTTGATTTATTTCACATAACTAAAGTTTTATACATTTCTCACATGGGCTAATTTTAAGTCAACAATGTGTACTTTTCTCACTTCAGTAAGGTTCGATTCACGTGCCACTAAAACGGTTACATAACTTTTTTTCTACCCAATCTTAATTCGCCATCACTTTCAGTCTTATCCATGGCTACAACCTTCAACTCACAACCTTATACCACTCTATAACCATCACACTACCGCTTGAAATGGTAGCATAGCGTGGTACCGATTTACGGACCTCTGAATTATGGGCCCTGTACGCTTAATAGGACTATTTGAAATCTTTCAATAACATGTTTCTACTGTATATTTTTTATTACAAAATAGGGTGGGTGATCTTAAAGAACAGAGAGATGGATGTTGGGTTTGGGCGTTACAGAAGCTGCGATATATTGTCCCTCGGCGACTCTCGAGATAAAAATGGCTGTAAACCTCTTCCGACGATAAATTGAATCCTTGAAGAGGCGTTCGTTTACAACCGGCGGAACTGCCAGTCTTAAAATAACCGTCCTTTTAAACTCTCTGTTAAAGGGCTGCAAGGTGAAATTTGAGGCTCAATTTTAATGAGATAAAAACATTTTTCATTCTCAATACCAAAAGTGTTAGTGTTCACATTCATCTATGCACTAAAACTGTAAAAGCGTAGTAATTCAAAAGGAAAACGTTTTTGAGTATAATAAAGAATTAAACGAAATACGATGAAACTGGGGTTTTATACATACTGTATATATATATATATATATATATATATATATGTATATATATATGTGTATATATATATATATAAATATTTAAATAACAAAAACCCATTAACTTTAAGAACCGCCGCCATTTTGAAAATATTAAAGCAAACTTAATGATACTTTGAGAATATTTTTCTCTTTGGCCAATAAATTTAAGTGCAAAGTTTGGTTTCGGTATCTTTAAATAGTTCTTTATATATAAAGTTTTTTGTATAAAATACAAAATGGCGGCTTATATACATACAAACATGTATATATATATATTTCAGAGGAAATATGTTTTGCTCCTTGGCATTGATGGTTCATATCATTTTTTGCATGAAATTAACCTTAAGATTTGTTTTTGTTGAAAATATAGTGGTTCTAAATATGAATCATATGTGTTGCCCCAAAATATAATGCCATAGTCTATTCTTCTTTGAACTAAAGAAAAATATAGGCTACTATACGTAAAACTTGGCTTTTACTCATGTTTTTTAGAAAGTAAAAATATCATATTGATTTTATTTTTGAGCTTTTGTGAGTGAATTTTCCAACCTAATTGTCTGTCTATATGAGGTCCAAGATATTTAATAATATAGGTTTGATCCACAACCGCACATTTCTCAAATCTCAAATCCAGTGTTAAGTATGAAACAAAGCTTAACGACCATCCAAATTACTTAGCTGTGAACGTTTTGGACAAGAGTGTATACCAGCAGAAGAGGCACGATTTTATAAATCTGAGTGAACGTTTTAAGCAGTTATATATAAATTCTAATTTTAGTTCATCCAATGGTTTGCGACTAACAGATTTAAATAAATATAATGGTTAATATATATATATATATATATATATATATATATATATATATATATATATTTACCTAACCTATTTTAAATTACAAATTATTTTTATTGATTTTTATCATACTACACAGTATGATAAAAAAATAATGTCTCAAAATATTGTTTGTGTGGGTATAATTAAAAAAATATACAATATATAAAAAACAGTATAATACAGTATAGTAAAAAAAATATAATTAAAAAAATGTTTGTGTGGGGTATAATATTTTTAAAATAATTTCTAAATGTTATCAAAAATATTTTTACAAAGTTTTACTTGCAATATTGAAAAAATGTTTTTAATATATTGTGATAAATATACAATATTTATGCATTTATGTATTTATATATTTATATTTATTTGTTTATGTAATATTTAAAAAATATTCAACTAACAATATTTTCGGCAATGTAAAGTATTTAAAAAATATTTTTGTGCTACTAGGGGAATGTTAATTTTTGTACATTTTAGTGGGTTGGGCTTTCGAATTGTGTGATTTTTCTAATATAAGGTTGTTCATGTTTATATGATTATTTAATATCTGGTGTGGGTATTCTTTATGTCATTTATAAATTTGGTATTCTTCTGTAGAGTCCATTATCAGCCCTTTGTTCATGTTTTTCAGTATTTTTAAGTTTTCATATATGCCTTTAAAATTGTTACCTGCATGTAATAGATGTTGTGCAAAGATGGATTTCATTTTTTTTTTTACTGAAAGGGGCGGATTTCTCCCAAGGCACTTCAGCCGTAGCGACTTTTTGCGCACCCCTGGGTGGGTTGCGGCATTATCACATAGCGAAAAGCCATTGGTGATTGGCGGGATTTGAACCCGGGACCTTGGGCACCAAAGCCCCGCGCTCTAACCCCTAGACCAGCGCGCTCCCCAGATGAATTTCATTGATGTTTTGTTGTTACTTATGAATGCTTGAATAAGTTTGTAACGGTACAAAACAGAAGGGGGTCCGTTTACACGGTTTTTACGTTTTGCCTCACGGATAGCCTCAGGGACACTGAGTTGTCCAGGGTTCGTTAATTTAATTTTGAGAAACTAATTTACTTTTATTTTTATATAGTTCGTGAGGGCTCAGAAATCCTTTTACCATTCAATTCACAAATATCATAGGTTAGGTATCATCCTCGCCCACGAACTCCTATACAATTTGGAAAAGATCTTTTTTATTCTTTTATAATTATTATTAATTGAATTACCTTAATTCAATCTTCAGGCTTCTTCCAGCCTGGATCCTAGCTGTCTCACAACACCAGACTTTTTTTCAGTCTTGCACTCCAACTGAATTGTTAATAAAACACCAGACTTATTTCAGTCTTACTCTCTAACTGAATTGTTAAATAAACACCTGACTTCTTTCAGTCTTGTATCCTACTGAATAAATACACACGACCCGGGTGCTTACTTAATTCGTCTACTACAAAACTCAACTCAACGCTAGTAATTAAATAAAAGTTCCTTTCTCGGACAAACTAAAATCTCTTTATTAATCAGATGAATAATTTCTCTATTACTCGCACAATGTTAGTAACTAGGAACAAGGAGGCTATCCCGGCCAAATACCGCGGACCACGTTGCCTATCCCTTGGTCTCCTAACTAAATCGGATGCGAGTTGCTTCTACCTTCAGGTCCAAGAGCCGACGAGCGAGTGTCTACTACCTGCAGGCCTAAGAGCCGACGAGCGAGTGTCCCTGCAGGACCGAGAGCCGACGATCGACTGTCCGCTGGAGCTGCTCTCGGTCGTCGTCGTCTCCAGGGCTCCCCACTCCATCCCATACCACCGACGGTGGCGCGGTTCGTGGCGCTGTTCGGCCTCAGTTGTGGCGCGAACATTTAAATTAAACTTAAATTTAAAACCAAACTAGACCCACCTTATTTTTGCTTCTCACAAGTTCTTTGAAGGGTGATTTTATTGAACGTCCTGTTTGACCTATATACAGGGTGTTCATTAAAGTCGGGGACAAACTTCTAGGGGTGATAGTACTCATCAAAATAAACAAAAAATCACCTATAACCATTTGTCTAAAAATCCTTCGTTTAACCGCTAGCCGCCATTTTGTATTTTTTACAAAAAACTATATATATCAAGAACTATTTAAGATACGGAATCCAAACGTTGCACACATATTTATTGGTCAAAGAGAAAAACATTTTTAAAGTATAATTTAATTTTCTTTCATATTTTCAAAATGGCGGTGGTTAAAAATATTTTAATTAAAATAACAAAAAAAACATTAACTTTATAAAATTTTTACATGATACAAAAAAGATTGGAATTTTAATTTCAAATCGAACGGTACTTTGGGGAACGAAATTCGTCCACGGATAACCGAGAAAATGCAGGTTTAATGTTACATTACAGGGCCCACGCGCCACCGCAGCGCGGCCGTGGCAAAGAAGCCGCGTTTTGCCAGCTTAAGGCCCCTTTTATGCACGGCGTCGGGCGTCGAGCAAGTCGAAAAATTAAAGGTTCTGTGTATATATCAACCATTTTCCCAGGCACGAACCAACTTCAACTTTTCCAGTAAACATCAACAGCATCAACATAAATAACTGTCGGACTGCTCCCACTCAACAAACCCACGTGGTGAGGAAGCGTCGAAACGACGGTCGTCGGGCGAGTGCCCGACGGTCGCCCGGCGACCGTCGTTTCGACGCGCGTCGAAAGACGCCGTGCATAAATAGCTCCATATACCACAATTTTATTAGGGCAAATTTTCGACGAGCGCCCGACGGTCGTACTCTAACTATCGACGTCGTGTTTTTGACGACGGTCGCCCGACGACCGTCGGGCGTCGTGCATAAATAGACAAATTTACGCCAATGTATTTTCATTACGACCGTCTTTCGACGCTCGACGCCCGATGCCGTGCATAAAAGGGGCCTAAGGCCCCTTTTATGAGAAAATGTCACCCTTTTATGCACGGCGTCGAAATGACGGTCGTCGGGCGAGCGCCGGGCGACCGTCGCGCGAGCATGGGACCGGACGATACCACCAGTCCACCACCTCACGCACACTCACAGTTGGACTCACAGTGTTCTCCGTCATGGATCACTGTCTTGATTTAGCCATGATTTAACCATGTCACCTATCCTTATAGCTTCTTCCCTGTGGGGTTTCCCTGTGGGGAATTTGCTAATATGTACCTTTATTAACAACAATTATTTAGTGTTCAGTTTATTTAACATTGTAATTAAGTTATTTTTACATTTCTATACATTTTGTTGATTTGAGTTTTACTTCCACTTATTAAACGTAATTCGAATACTAACGACAAACCTTAAGATTGTAATAACTTTGTTGATAAGTGATAAATTTTAACTTTTGTTACGGTATATTTGTACATTAGAATGTAAAAATTTGAACCAATTAATACCGCAGGTAGTTCAGATTACCGTTTAGCTTGGACTTTCAAACATAGTCTATAAAAAATAAAAAAAATGTGTATAAAATTATAAATTTGTATAAATTATACATGAACACATAATTAGACCTATAGTATTAAAAATGCAGTTTTATGATACAGTAAATGAAACAAAAGATTTATTTGTATTTAAGTATATTACATATGTCCATTACTGAAGTTTGTTAATAGTAAAAATATATTTATGGAAAAGAACAAAATACTGATGAGATGTAACAATACTCAAATTAATAGTTTTACAGTAAATCTAACTGCAAAGATGTACTTACAGTATACAGTAATTATTACATTTTAAGTAAAAAAGCGCTAATCTTTGATTGAGTTAACTTCAATACAAGTTTTCTGCCAGCCAAGTCATTCATTCGCTTCGCTTGACGCCTGAGTGATGTCTTGGTACAAAACAGAACCTAGTGACTTCAGCAGATGACTTAAGTCATTGCTTAAGTCACTCAGGTTCTGTTTTGTACCAAGACATCACTCTCTAAGACTGAGGCTGTTGCGTGTTGATTCATATACATAAATTAGCCCATAACCGGAGTTTTTACTTTTATTTTCAAAATTTCTTGATTAGGTAGGTAGAACGGAGATTTTTAATTTTCTGTTTGGCTTCGGCTAGCCCCCTCGACCCGTGTAAACCAGGCTTAATAAGTTTGAGAATGTAGTAAATGGACTGAGTCGTCGTCTGCTGGATCTTCTTAATCACAGTCGCTGTCTTCATTATCTTCTGTCTCTTGAACTGAGGTACCCTAGCAATATTATTGTCATCCAGGATCTTGTAGCTCAAGACATATTTAGCTTCAGTGCTAATTCAATAATGTATGTATTAAAAAAATCGTATGGAGTGGTTCAGATTTTTGACACTCTACTGTATTAATATTTTCTATAAATTAAGCGTTTTAACGTTTTTTGTAAATCCACTAGTTTTTGTCTTGTTGGAAATTGAAAATTTAAATATCCACCCTTTTGAAAACAGAATGAAAAATATCTGGGCTAAGGAACATGTGTTTTAAAACTTCATACCAAATTGTAAGTCAATCTGATTGAAAATTAAAAATTTTGTGTTAAAAAGCAATCTGCTAAAAATATTGAAAACTGAAAATATTATACTTAGTTTTACTTGTAGAAAAAGGTAATGTATGTTTGGATGTGTATGGTTATGTATGAGTGAATGTGTAGCCTAGTTATGTATGCATTTTTAATATTTATTTATTTCCCATAACAATAATTGCATTACATAAAATAATAACCCAGTCGCAGAAGACCTGCGTACTCTGTGAATTTCCAAATCAATAATATAATAATAATAATACATGACAAAGTTTGGTCAAAATCTTTCGATCATTTGCCTATTCTCCATAAAATTAACATGGGAAAGAGTGAGCAGTTTTGCTGCTGTGAGGAACACTGAGAGTAGGCAATTATACCATCAAAAATTTTTATTTTTAGCGAATTTCCCATAGGGAAGAAGCTATTACCATAGGTCTCATGGCGAGACTTATGCCCAGGACCATGTTATTTTTTCTTCTTTAGGTGCCCAGAGACCAAAAACAATAGTTGTTAAAATTTATATATATAAATCATCCATTCAAGTGATATATTTTGATTTGATTACGGCCTCCGCATTACTGTCATCCATAGCTAGGAGCCACTTCCCTATTCTTCTCTGGAAGACCCCAGTACTGTCATCCTTCCATTCTCTAACAAAATTTGGTAAATTTCTATACATAATGTATAGAAAGTCACAGATTTTTGTGACTTCCATTAATGTGAATTATGTGTATTTGTGTATCGGGAGGAAGGGTGAGATAGTATTTATTGTTTTCTGTTGAAGAATAAAGGCTTAAGAAATTGTTTTATTGTTTGTTAATGATAATTTAATATGAAACAGATTCATTACAATGCCATACAAGTAAAATGCACATTTACATAAATGAAATACTGTACAAAGGAACCTAATATAAATACAGGTTGGACGGAGTATGTTATTGCACAACTTTACAATGAGTTAAACATAATGTTGTATCTCTTGATTGATTACATCAAGTAAACTTGATGATAAATGAAATATTATAATTTTGTTAACACTCACAAATTTTAAAAAGGAAATTTAACAAAACATGAGAGCTAGATGTCTTTCTTTGATGTCTCTGAAATGTAAATTGTAGTACTTATTTACACTAAATTATTTAAAGTATTATTTAATATATGACAGTAAAATAAATATACACATTTTGAATACTTAAAATTTCATTATTTTAGAGTAATTTACAGTCTTAGAAATAAAAATAAAACTAATATTTCATTTGCATTGAAAATGAAATATGAAAAGACACCACATAGGTGTAGTAAAATCTCAAGATAATAATTAGATTACTAATAAATAATATGTAATTAAAAATAGTATAACATGTTAACTGCCATGCAACACATGCCATGTTACTGCTGTTCTATTTCATGCCTGATTACTGCAGTGCTAAAAAATTAATTCTAGGTTTTTCCAGTTACAAGATTTTTTGTAATTCTTTAGCGTAGCTAAAAAGGATTCTAAATTAAAATTAATCACTATTTATTGCAAGATAAAAATTTAGGAACAATCAGGAGACCAAACTTTTTAAGCAAAATATTGCTATAAAATTTAGCAGGGTCTATTGACAACTCTATAGGGCAATGCTTTTTCAATCTTCTATTTTACTTTGTGTCCTATAAAACTTTCAACAACCCTTGTCGCTGGCCTAATAGGTCAATCCAGCAGAATACCAACCTGATTGGACAGTGTGGCAGTTAACATGTTAACTAAGTGATGTACAGTATGTAATATGTGAACAAAGTGAGTTATATTTTTACAGACAAATATTTTTCTTTGAAATATATAATTATTCTTCATAAATGCAAAATGACTACTATAAATCCTTTTTAAATGTAGAGAAGTGAACTGAATGAATGAGTGTCGATTTGCTAATTTTCATTTTAATACAAAACGTTTTCAAGCAATGAAGTAATTATAATTGTGTACATGAGAAAATACCCCCGTTGCAGCAGACCTGCATACTCAGCGAATTCCCATCTCAATAATAAGGCAATAATAGTACAAGTATATGACAAGATAGATCAATCCTGTTGACAAATTAGGGTATTTGCCTAATCTCCTTAACATTAACATGGAAAAGAGTATGCAGGTTTGCTGCTTTGAGGAACACTGACATTAGGCATTTTTACCACAAACTATTTTAATTTTGACCATATACTAAGTTTTTTCATTATCTGTACATAAATAAAAGAGTTTTCCTATTCTCCATAAGATTAACATGGGAAAGAGTATGCAGGTTTGCTACTGTGAGGAACACATGAAATATGATTTTTTAGCATAAACGTATGGATCCTAACCTCGTAAAGCTAAATACAAAGTTTCATCCAAAAGCATTGGATAGTAAAGGAAATATTAATTTTTCTTTATCCTCCATAAGATTAGCATTGGAGCCTCTAAATACAATGTACAGTAAACCCTCTCATCTGGATCTCTCATATCCGGACCCTCCGATATCCGGACGTGATTTTGAAAGAATGCAAAAATTTAAAATTACTCAAGGAGGTCAATGTTTGTTAAACCAGTAGTCACGAACGATGTTTGTAGGCCGGTTAGTAGCCGATCGCCAAACGCGGAGTTGAAGCCATGTGGGCAGCGGTAATGTTCAAAAGCGGAATGGGGAAACGATTAGTCACCCTAGTCCCGAGTGCCTGAGTCTCTAGCGCTACTGTCTGTATTCTGTGCTATCTGGTGCAAGGTCACTGACTTACGAAACAATAAACCTCCCGACCCCTCCTGTCCGTACCCACCCCAATAGCCAAGCCAACGCATCACGCTTACTGAAGTGACAACACCTGCCTCTGTGGTATGTCGCCTTTATTTTGCTTCAGTGACCTTGTCTCTCTCGTAACGGTTCGTTTTAGTTTCGGGTAGGAATAAGTTATTATGGCCGGAAAAAGAAAAAGGGTTGTTATTACGATGGAGGAAAATTTGTATTACTCTAGTACTGTACCACTTTGTACTGCATTATGTGATTTTTTGAGTTTTGATATCATTAAAGTGTTTTTTATAAAATTTAATATCTGGATGTTTTATACCCCTCTCATATCCGGATTTTTTGCTATCCGGATCGGCCGTCGCCACATTAGTCCGGATATGAGAGGGTTTGCTGTACTGTGTTTAGATTTTTTAATATCTCTGTAACCGTTGGAGATAGAGAAAAATTCTAAGGAATTAAATTGTGTAGTTTTTAAGCTGATTCTAATGGTAAAAGATAAAATTTGAAATACTTAAAAATTACATGGTAAAAACGCAAAAAACCCATTTTTGGGGTACAAAACCCCCCCAAACTACTCGTTCCGATTGACCGATATGTCTGGATTACAAACTCGTCCGAGCTATTGCAGGAATTATAATTTTCTTAAGTTAATTCTCTAATCTTAAGTTCTATAAGTTTCTACCAAATTTGGTCTCAATCGGACCACTTTTACGAGAGTTATATGATTTTAGGCAGTTGAGTTGAATAATTTATTTAGATAAGTAGGATGAAGTAAAAAATAATGTCTTCCAACACTACTTAACATATTTACACTTATACTGTAATTATATACAACAGATTGGGCCTGATGATGTTTGGTGTAACTGGACGAAATCGATCGCCAATTTAATAACTTTTGTATATATGTACTGTTGTATATAATTACAATATAAATGTAAATATATTAAGTAGTGTTGGTCTGAAAAATAATGTTGGTCTGGTCTGGTAGGTGTGTGGTCTGAAAAATAAATTTTCCAGACCACCTCATATTATTTTTACAAGGCCATAAAATTTAAAAAAATATTTTGGTGGGACCCAAAATTCAAAATTCAAGGCCTAATGAACTTTGTAATCCCAAGAATAGTTGTTAACCGTGCCACAAACCTCGATGCGGTATTTGCAAAATTATGTGTGAATCTACTGAATTAAAAAGTGGAGTGACAAATAAAGTTTACCCGATAGTTGGTGGATCAAATTGTGAATAATGTGGTTTACCAACTATCATGCAAACATTGTCAGAAAGAATATATAGGCCAAACGTCTAACTCCTTACGAGTTAGAATGACAGGCCACCGTTTTGATGTGGTTCTCAAAGATTTATGAAAGCCAATTTTCAATCATGCAGCTCACCAAAACCAAAATTTTGAGGGCTGTTATGAACTTAAAGCCCTCCACAAAATTTCACCTCATGAAAACCAAAAACAACCAACTTATTTAAAGAAATTCTGAATTCGCACACCAGTTTGTTTCAAATGAAAATTTCCTACAGGATTGAATCTCAGATAGTTTTTTAACCGTTTAAGGAGTACCGTATTTTGCATCAAAATAGTATTGACGTTTCAAAACCTTTTTTTATGTTTGTGTAAAAAGGTGCTCCTTTTTACACAAACATAAAAAAAGGTGTTGAGAGACATTTTAAAACGTGATTTAACGAAATTTGCGCAAATACATTTATATATAACATGATACAGATTGATTCTTCATAAATCAATAATTAAAGACACGTAGCTATGCGGCATGTGTGTATTGGTGTATTCGGTAGGGGAGGTAATCAGCGGGGGAGGGGATATCATACGATGGTGGCTGCGTCGGGACAAGTGGCACCAGCGGCGTGAAGTTTTGGCGTACAAGGTGGCGGCTGCGGCAAGAAATAAAAGCGCCCAAATAACTTTTTCTAAGCGTGAAGGGTTAGAGCATTCTTCACAAAGAGAAAAGACATAACCTTTACATAACATAAAGACAGCGCAAAGAGTGTAATATGGCATTATGTGTGTATCCATGGTTTGAAGATGAAGACTTTCATACGAAAAAAGTTATAAAATGTTAGTTTTTGGGTATTTTGAACCTAATACACATTTTCTGTTATATTTAGAGTAGGCTGTAATAAAATTAAGAGAAGAAAATATCTTACTCCTTTGAGGTGTGATTTGATATATTCCTCGTACTCCTTACCAGCTCTGAGATAGTGACGTTTTAAAACGTCATTTCTCCTTTAAGGTTAATAATAACTAGCCAAAGTACCCGTTCTTCACACGGGCTAAAAAGGCTGAAAGGTGTAGGCTCTACTGATACATTTAAGACATTGTTAATTAATTCTTCATTGTTTACACAATTATTATTACTTCATTAATTGAAAACATTTAGTATTATAACGAAAATTGGCAAATCAAGTCACTCATTCATTCAGTACACAACTCTACATTTTTAAAAAGGATTTATATATATATATATATATATATATACAGGGTGTTCATTAAAGTCGGGGACAAACTTCGAGGGGTGATAGTACTCATCAAAATAAACAAAAAATCACCTATAACCATTTGTCTAAAAATCCTTCTTTTAGCCGCTAGCCACCATTTTGTATTTTTTACAAAAAATCTTATATATCAAGATCTATTTAAGATACAGAAACCAAACTTTGCACACATATTTATTGGTCAAAAGGAAAATATTTTCTAAGTTTCATTTAATTTGCATTTATATTTTCAAAATGGCGGCGGTTAAAAATATTTTAATTAAAATAACAAAAAAACCATTAACTTTATAAAATTTTTACAAGATACAATACCACCGTCGCAGCAGACCTGCGTACTCAGCGAATTTCCAAATCAATAATATAATAATAATAATATACGACAAGTCAAGTGGTCAAAATCTGTTGATGAACATGAGAATTATTTGATTATTCTCCATAAGATTAACATGGGAAAGAGTGTGCAGGTTTGCTGCTGTGAGGAACGCTAAGAGTAGGCCTACCCTCAAAATACCTTCAAAAACATTTATTTTTAACATTTATACCAACTTTCATCAACATCTGTCCATAAATAAAGGAGTTTGCCTATTCTCCATATGATTAACATGGGAAAAGAGTATGCAGGTTTGCTGCCATGATAAACACATAAACTATGATTTTTAAGCATGAATGGATGAACCTCAACCACATAAAGCTAAATATAAATTTTTGTCCAAAAATATTGGTTAGTAAGTGAAATATTAATTTTTCCTTATCCTCCATAAGATTAACATTGGAGCCTCAAAATACAACGTACTGTGTTTAGATTTTTTAATATCTCGGTAACAGTTGGAGATAGAGAAACACTTTAAGGAACTTAATTGTGTAGTTTTTTAAGCTGATTCCAATGGTGAAATATAAAATTAGAAATATTTAAAAATTATATGTGAAAAACGCATAAAACCCCATTTTGGGGTACAAAACCCCCCCAAAATACCCGTTCCCATTGACCGATATGTCTGGTTTACGAACTCGTCCAAGCATTTGTAAGAATACTCGTCTCTACCAAATTTGGTCTCGATCGCACCATTTTTACGCGAGTTATCGTGCTAACAGACACATATATATATATACATATATATATATATATATATATATATATAAATACCCCCGTCGCAGCAGACCTGCGTACTCAGCGAATTTCCAAATCAATAATATAATAATAATAATATATGACAAGTTTTATCAAAATCTGTCCATAAACACGAGAATTATTTGCCTATTCTCCATAAGATTAACATGGCAAAGAGTGTGCAGGTTTGCTGCTGTGAGGAACACTGAAATTAGACATTTCTACCATAAATAATTTTTATCTAAACATTTATACCAACTTTCATCAAAATCTGTCCATAAATAAAGGAGTTTGCCTATTCCCTATATGATAATTATGGGAAAAGAGTATGCAGGTTTGCTGCCATGATAAACACATAAACTATGATTTTTAAGCATAAATGGGTAGATCTCAACCACATGAACCTAAATATCAAGTTTTATCCAAAAATATTCATTAATATGGGAAATATTAATTTTTCCTAATCCTCCATAAGATTAACATTGGAGCCTTAAAATACAATGTACTGTGTTTAGATTTTTTTATATCTCGGTAACCGTTTAAGATAGAGAAAAACTTTAAGGAACTTAATTGTGTAGTTTTTTAAGCTGATTCCAATGGTGAAATATAAATTTTGAAATTTTTAAAAATTACATGTGAAAAACGCAGAAAACCCCATTTTGGGGTACAAAACCCCCCCCAAAGTACCCGTTCCCATTGACCGATATGTCTGGTTTACGAACTCGTCCGAGCAGTTGTAGGAATACACCTCTCTACCAAATTTGGTCTTGATCGGACCATTTTTACGAGAGTAATCGTGCTAACAGACACATATATATATATATACATATATATATACATATATATATAAAAATTTTAACGACTATTGTTTTTGGTCTCTGGGCACCTAAAGAAGAAAAAATAACATGGTCTCGGGCTTAACTCTTGCCATGAGACCTACGGTAATAGCTTCTTCCCTATGGGAAATTCGCTAAAATTGTAACGACTATTGTTTTTGGTCTCTGGGCACCTAAAGAAGAAAAAATAACATGGTCCCGGGCTTAACTCTTGCCATGAGACCTACGGTAATAGCTACTTCCCTATGGGAAATTCGCTAAAAAAGATTGGAATTTTAATTTCAAATCGAACGGTACTTTGGTGAACGAAATCCGTCCACGGACAACCGAGAAAATGCAGGTTTAATGTTACATTACAGGGCCCGTGCGCCACCGCAGCGCGGCCGTAGCAAAGAAGCCGCGATGTACCAGCTGAATTCCGCTTCTTAGCCACGGCCGCGCCGCGGTGACGCACGGGCCCTGTAATCTAACGTTAAAAGTGCATTTTTTTGGTTATCCGTGGACGGATTTCGTTCACCAAAGTACTGTTCGATTTGAAATTAAAATTGCAATCCTTTTTTGTATCTTGTAAAAAATTTATAAAGTTTATGTTTTTTTTGTTATTTTAATTAAAATATTTTTAACCGCCGCCATTTTGAAAATATAAATGCAAATTAAATGAAACTTAGAAAATATTTTCCTCTTTGACCAATAAATATGTGTGCAAAGTTTGGTTTCTGTATCTTAAATAGTTCTTGATATATAAGATTTTTTGTAAAAAATACAAAATGGCGGCTAGCGGCTAAACGAAGGATTTTTAGACAAATGGTTATATAATTGTGCATATATATATATATATATATATAATATATAGCTCTCTCTTTATAGTATATATATATATATATATATATATATATAGAGAGAGAGAGAGAGAGAGAGATTATGACTGGATCATAGAGAACTTTATTAATTATAAACATAAACACTTAAGCATTATGCTAAAATGTACCCTTTAGAAGGCGTTGAAAATTATATTTTATAAATATCAGTCTTCAAGCAATGTGATGATTTATATATCAAGATTCATGAAATATTGTAACTACTGGTCTGGCTACTAAATAGTATGATCACTTTTTTAGCTCCTGTTCAAGAAAAGTCTTGGTTGGAACAAAATGTAATAAAAATATGTATAGAACCCTCTATCGAGGGTTCACTACCAAGACCAAGCCTTAGCGGATAAAAACAAATATTTTGAGAAAATTTTTAATTTAAAAGTAATTAGATTTTACTACTAACAAATTGCATTCAAAATAATTTTGAAGTTTCTTCCCTAGGTTTATTTCAAAACTTGAAAAATGTAGCAACTTCTAAATAACCAATCAAGCCCTGGACATGAACCATATGTTTCCCCTATATTCATCTCCTTCACAGATTCCCTTTCATTAATGTGTTCAATTACATTAAATTTTATTATTTTTAGTATTTTTAAATGTCACTTCTTAATATTTTCTTTCTGCATCACAACACTAATTTTACTACTGTGCAGTACACTAAAAAAGAGGCAATGACATTTTTGACAAAAATAATAATGAAGGGCACTTCCTATTTACTTTCTGCTTATTTCAGTACCTACCACTAGATTCATCTGGATTTCACTGATATGTTCTAACATTGTAAGGTTGGAGATTGTATAATCCAAGTATTTTATAAACAGTTTTTTTTTAAATTCTGGTTCAAATTTAAGCCTTTTAATAGATAATCTAAAATTTTGTTAATATTAAACCTAAAATTACTCAACACTCTCGCCTGAACCAAATTTAACATTTTTTTATGTAAACACACTTTTTTAATAAATTCATTACAAATTGGATTTTTATGAATGTTTATTTCTAAATGCTTAATGTTTTATTTACTGAGCACACTTTAAATTAAACCATTCGTATACAACATATCTATAGTAGTACACAAAAGGCGCCCATAATTGCAACTAAGAGTTATCTCATAGTTGTGCAACTTGCAAAATGATTTTAGTATTTAAACATGTAATAGAGCTATTTTTTAAGATCTACAGTAGAACCTCGATTAACCGTCACCCTTTTAACCGTCAGTCTCTATTAACCGCCACCCCTCTAGCACACAAAAATTATGTTTCCGCGTCAGCGCCGAGCTGGACTGTTGAGGCTCTATGATGAGTGACAACTGTATTGCACACCTGCAATGTGCGTGAGTCATTGGCGGCAAGGGTAGTGACCCAGCTGGTTAATCCCTTACACCGTCTTCTACATTCCACTGCTACTGTTTCATTTTAGTTCAGTATGGTGCGTGGCTACAGTGTACTGAAGTTATTGCCGATTTCGAGTGCAATGCCTACTAGTGTTTTACGTGCTTTATTGTTGACAGTTTCTGTTTATACGTAGTGTGTGCTCTTTTGTTATGGCTGAGAAACTGAAACGTGTAGTTTTGGGACTCGACAATAAACAATAAATTTACTAAACGCTGGTGGTTCATCTCAGAAAACTTATAAACATGACTGTCTGAAAAGCTCGACGGGGAAAGAAACAAAAGAAAATGACGGATTATTTAAAAAACTAAATACCGGAAACAACCGTTTTGAGAGTAAAAGTACGTAAATGTACAGTTGATATTTCATTGTGTTTTTAATAAAATATTTTAATAAAGTATTTTTTACTTGAACCAACGTAGTTTTGTTTTTTCTCATTTAAAATAAATTTACATTAAGTACTGCGCAGTAATCATGAAAATAATTAGGACTTACAATGCCGCCGTTATAACATGCAAAGGAGTGAATTGCGAAGTTGCAACGCCAAACACTGTCTAGGTGCTAAGTTGTATCGGCGCTAATATTATTTATGTTATCCGTCTATTCGGTTATCCGTCATGGTCTCGGTCCCGAGGGTGACGGTTAATCGAGGTTCTACTGTATATTAGTTTTAACACCAAAATCGATAACAATTGTGGGTAAATATATCATAATGTGACGAGGAAAAAATAAAATATTGCTGATGTAATCAGCTGTTGTAGTCTAGTGTCTGCCGTTAAGTGATGTTCAGTAGTCAAGTGTCTTTGTCTGATGCCGTAATTCAAGTTATGTATTTGTTTACATCAGTAATTTGTTTGTTTTAATAAAAATGAGTCAAAAAAGAATGAAAAGTGATTAGGATATTCACAATTGTCTTTTAGAAATTGGATCGGAACGTAATTTGTATAATGTTATAAGTTTTTGAAAAAAAATTATTTTTTTTGATAAAAGTTTATGGTAATGAAAAGGAAAAAAGAACTACATCTTTGTGTAAAAATATGTATTTTACAAATATTAAGGCATCTTTTGTGGGAGAAAAAAATGTTTGTAATAAACATGTCTTAGCTTTTGAAATTATATTTTTTCATTTTAAAAATTAAACAAATAGGCTATATCGTATGAAAATATTTTTTATTGAATTATGGTTTGATATTATATACTTTTTGAAAACCTAGTTAAACATGGATTTAATAGTGAAAAAATCATAACAATAAGTTTATATTTACAATAACTTTTATGAGCCTTTTTGTAAAGGCTCTCAAATTACCTAATTTTTACTGGCCACTCTAGGCCAAGTCAGGCTTTGAATAGGTGGTATGGCAATGGGTTAAAATAGAGTTTAAAAATCTGTAGGCTAAGTGTGCATTAAATGATACACTGACAGTGTTTCAGTGCATCAACAGGACACAAAAGAGTATGGAAGCAACAACAGTCCAACATTGATAAGATTTCTTTATTCTTTATGTATAATAATACTTGAAAAATGTTCTATTAATGTGTTTTTTGGTCTTTGGCATTGGATCTGCTGAACTATAAGTTGTTGTAATATTTACTGTTTTGAATTTAATGTGATATTCCTGATTTTAGGAGCTATATAAAGATTTAATTCTCAGTGTCAACACTTTTGTGCCATCAGAGAAATACATTTATATTGATATTGTTTTTTAATATTTTACTTTTACTTCCTTTGAGGTTAGTCATACGCTTTCTTTCTTTGGATACTTAGCAAAATCTACCTTATGATACAAATAAAAAATCAAATTAACGATACCTCTAGAACCACAATAATCAGTTACATTATTCCTCTACAGAAAGTGATAGTCGGTATTTAATGGACATTCATTATATGAATAAAACACATGTCGGTCTATATATTTAAATGGTCATCTAGCAAATGAATAGATAATTATTCTAATATTATGGAAAAAATGACTTAATTTCTTACAATTCAATATTGTGACATTCATAGTAAAAATCAAATGGTAATTATCAATTAATCAAATGGTAAAATTATATTCCAACGATTAGAAGTTAATTAATTAAATTACTACATTAAAACAAAAAGAAGATCAAAACTGTATTAGAAACTACTTTTAAAATGTTTAACAAAGTAATTCCAGGGATAAACATAGCAGAATGAAAGTCATAGAACGCTACAACAATCTGATGAAGTTTTCTCTGAGTTTAAAATAAATGAAATTTAAAAAAAAACTCTATGTTTAAGTAAGGACAAAATGAAAAACAATAGGATTCCTAGTATTTTGAATTGGAATTGTCTTTTAATACAAATTATTTCACCCTATCTGTTTCAGACTAGAGATATAATTTAACGTATTTCCATTGTTACATTTTAGATACCTCAAGAGAGTTGGCACACTTGTTCATTTGGGCCGTTGCTTGTTCATATTGGTAAGCATGAGAGAGATGTATGATGTAAGCAAGTCATCCATCTTATAGCCAAGGGATGTTTCACACAGTAGTTTTGAACCACGAACTAAATTTCCAATGGTCATGTGGAAGTAGGTGTTGCCTGAGGACCAATTAGAGATGCGTGTGAAGGGATGGGTCACAAGAATATCCTGCAAACAAGGTTTAGGGGTGAAAATTTTCACAAAGCCAACAAAACTATTACGGATATAATAATTTAATCTCATAATTATCATCATAAAAATATAAAATACAGTGCAACTCGGTTATTGCGGCCTCGGCTATAACGTCAACTCGGGTATAACGTCATTTATTTTAAGGTCCCGCCAAACTATATGTATTTACATAGGATAAAACCTCAGATATATCGTCAGTAAATTCTCAAACCTTGTATATAACGTCAAGAAAATCGGGCCGAGATGAAGGCAACATATGGCTAAATAGAGAAAGTTCGGTCGGTGGTGCAACGTGAGGGCTGCGGCTATTGTTTAGCTACATTCTATTTTTAGAAACGGCATTTTATTGCTGTCTTACCGCTAACCACCCCAACCCCCTCCCCTACCGTATATCCGCTGTCGCCGGTCATCAAGGTCAGTGTCAGAAACTCACGTCGCATCAAAGCACTGTGATGCCGTTCGTACGTACCTACAGTTCGTGTAGATATCGTTAGTTCAGTGTATGTCTTTTACAGTTTGTTTTTCGTTATTTTAATTTACGAATACAGTATTGAAAAATAATGGCTAGTGTTAAGAGAAAGGTTTTGCTGAAGAAAAGGTGTGAGTTATAAGAGCGTGTGAGGAGGGACGTAAGATAGCAGACGTGTGTTCGGGCTTGTTTTTTAAAATCGAACCAACAGTTGAATTCACCAAGCCGAACTTCATTACAATATTTTCAAATTCAATTTTTTATATAGTAGAGTAGTCAGTCAGTGATAAACATAAACCTACGGTGTATTTCAAATTACCTTCATTAAATGTCGTAATTTCATGTAAAAAATGTGTTTCCCTATTTGTCCTCGGTTTTAAATTGAAATTATGTAACCTCTTCTATAGTGTCACTCTGATATAGCGTCATTAATTGTGTGGTCCCTTCAATGACGTTATAACCAAGTTCCACTGTATCATAATTTAACCCTAGAACTGGCAAAGTTGTAATTCACGACGCATTTACAAATTCAATAAGAAGCGGTAGGTGGAGGCATTTGTTGTCAATTTAGTGAACTTGTTAGACACTAATGCCTTAGTAACCGTATTGCCCTCTGGGGGCAAGCAACCGAACCTGCTCATGAAGTGCACTAGACTGCCACCGGGCATATCTTATAACCAAGTAAGCGCTTTCTACTCCTATGCACTAGTGGCTGAACCGGCTAAAGCGCTGCGCTGACAAGCATAACGTTCTACTAGCCATTTGGCTTGCAAATGTTTGGTATAGCAGAGTGGGGCCCACCTTAAATAAACGGTGGCCTGCTTGGGTGGAAGTTGACGACATTTGTAGGCTTAATTGGGATTGCAGTATCATTACCACAATGAATTTTAATCCATTCTCTACCAATGACGAATCTTGCCTATCATGCTAAGTTAGTTGCACAAATACCACTGATGGGCAGCATCCGTCATCCATTTTATTTGTGTTCTCGGTTAACCAAACTGACGTCATCAATATTAGGTATTTTTTTATTGAATGTTCATTAAAAATGAATCGCAAGTTGTATTGCATTATAAAGCGCTCAATATTACTACTTTTGATTGTAAAATCCACTTATTTATTCAATTTTCATCCTACTACCAACTGAGTTTTGTTCACACCGTGACTGAAGAGCAATGGCTCAACATGAGGATGTATTTTTGTGTTCTTGTGGGTTTGCTGATTTTGTATAAAATATACTTAATGAAAGATAAAGTGAAGAAGAGAATATATATGATTATATTGAAAGTGAAAGTGAGGAAAGTGATGACACTAAAATTTCAGAGGAAGGAAACAACTTAGGCTTAACCTACAAAACCTGTAAATAATAAGTGTGTGACATTATAATTTATAAATATAGAAGCTAGAATAGAAGAACTCATTTTATCATAATTTGGTGAGTTTTATTTTTTTTAGATCTTAATGGAAATATTACAGGAGTTTTTGGGAGAAAAGTAAAAAAATAACTCGAATTCATTGGGTGTAAAACTCTTATTAAGTTGGTAGTCAATGGGTTTAACAATAAATTCAAACAAAATAAATGTTTCAAATGGTTATTTTTTACCATTGAAATTACAAACTCTCACCCCCTAAGTTAGCTGCAACCCTTAACTTATTTTTATATCACTTACCTTGGTCTGAGGGTGAATCAGACTGACTCCATGCTTGTTTATGGCTATCAGCAACATTTCTGGATAGTTAGGTTCTGTTGTCTGCTTCACCTCAAAGAATGCTGATCCAAATGTCGGCCAACGGTAAATAATCTTCAAGAAGGTAATCTTGGCATCCTCTGGACTCATTCCTGAAATGTATTTAAATTTGTATACTAGTCTTGATAATCTAGATTACAGTACAAGTAATATGAAAGTCTGCTAAATAAAGAATTCTGTAAAAACGGTAATCGTAGAAAAAACTAAAGGTGTGCGATCCTGGAATTTTAAGATTGAGCTGAGCCAAGCTTTTTAAAAAATTCCCGAGCACAACCTTTTTCGAGCCGAGCTTTTCCAAACCTTCACCTGATCTGAATAGGGGTGTGCGATGGAGCAACAAATTTTCAATTTGATACAACGATGCGATTTAAAGAATTCTGATTCAAATTAATACGACACGACAAAATTTCCTTTTGGACAACTATCGTATAACTGAAGATAATAAAAACCTTGAAATTAAAGCTAAAAAATACATTAGACTACTCACCAAATTGTACAGTTAATAATTTAGTTTGGTAACTTTCAAGTTCCAAAGATTTAAAAAAATCAATTTTATTTATCCAATACTATAATAAGAGCAAGGTTTGTACTTTAGTTTTTACAAATTGTTTAGTAATTTGATAATTTTTCATTTATACATAAAATAAATATTTATGCAAAGCCTCTATTCACATATTGTTCACAACCATCTTTAATCAACAACTGTCAAAGGGTTATAAACAGATGTTTTGATTTGTATTGTTTACATTATTATTCTCCATAAGCGTAATGTTAATTTTTTAGATTTTTAACTTAATACACATTAAGTTACATTAACATTACATTTACATTAAAATTAAAAAACATCATTACATTAAAAAACTTAAAAATTAATATAACTTAAAAAATTATTGAATGTATTCACAAATAAATTTTCTATAGTGATTTTTATGTGAAAATGTGTTTACTCATTATCAGGGCCGTTGTGTAGACCGCACCGGGTTCCAGCGACCAGGGGAATGCCCGGGAGCGGCGGCTTGGGGTCTGCCAGTTTTTTATACTTTAGACCTAGGCCCAAAATGTATTTTCTATGGATATGTGTAACTAAGCTTTGAATATTAAGAGGTATGCATTTATCGAACAAATAGATATTTTATACCTAGCCCTTCATTTAATATGCAAAGTTTTCCTGAGTAAAATAATTTTACAAAATTGAATAGCCACTTTACGCATAAGATGCTGCCATTTTCTATCTCCAATCAGCTCGACCAGCTAATGGCTGACTTTGGGACACTGACAATAATAACGACACAACCTGACTTGCAACATTGTACAATGATGACTGTACATGTGGTTGATAGGGACCTAATAAATACAAAGAAAAAAAATAATTGGGATTATTATTTCTATTAGGTCAAACATACTGCTACAAAAACATGTTTATGAACCACCTTGTATATTAGACAGGGTAGCCTACATGCTACATTTTTGAGGACTAATAGCAGTTAAGGAAAAAATTATCATGGATTTATATTGGACTGGCTAAAGTACCCGTCCTTCGCATGGGTAAACAGGTTTGAGAGAGGTTACCTTTACTCTTGAAATAAATATTTTAAAATATGAAAATTTGATTTAAAAAATGCTTTATCGTACTTCAAGTAAATTACTATTCACAGGTATTTACCAATAGTATTTTATACTAAACAAGATCTCAAAAATTAAAAACACGAGTGACAAAATGACAAAGTAATACCTGTTAAGGAATATTGGTAATATATATAATATACAAACATGTAAAAAGTAGAGTAAACAGATGGTGAAATTATAAACTGTAAACATTGAAACCTAGGACATTCACAGCAGTTATCAACTGTGTCTTCTGCTTCCCGAACAGTAAAATTTTAGTAGTCACAGCTGTTGACATTCAACCAATTTTTATGTTAAAATCCTTTTTTCTTACATTATAAACATTTAAAGTTAGTACATTCACGGGGCATAGCCCAAGGGGATTTTAAGGAAATGAATAAGCATATGTGTTGCACGAGTTTAAGATCTACCTTTGTGTAAAATTTCAAACCGCTCGGTTCAGTATGTTTTGCCTTTACTTGCCACAACAAACACACCCACAAACAAACATACAGAAACCATCTCTTCTTTATAATATTATAGATAATCACATACCTGCATCTTGGTTGTAGGCTGCTACTATCGCCCGTTTCCAGTCGGTTGAGCTCTGAACCTTCAACAAATCCCCCGGCACCAACTCCCGCAGCATTTGACTGTGAATAGTATTTAGATTTTTACTAGATTCTGTTAGATATTTACTAATGAAATTGTGGATGTGAATAAAAATTAATTCTTTACTTTCCATATTTTACATACATATAGGTCAATACGAGAAGATGAATTTTTTTGGATTTCTACACCCAAAACCATCTCCCTACCCCAAATTTCCATGCCTTCCGTTCAGCTCCTTTACTAAGTTGTGTGCCTTTACCTTTACCAAGATACTGATCATTACCAAACCAATTACAAAATTACTACTTAAATTCAGTTGATTCATTATACATAATTCACAATAATTCATACTTCTCCTTTCAATTTGTTTATTCTTAATTTTTTATTTTTTAATTCAAGCTATAAAAATTGTCAGGTAAATATATGTTTTAACACTTTGAAGAGTACAGTATTTTGCGTCAAAATAGTATTGACGTTTTAAAACGTCTTTGAAATGGTTCCGCAAAAATAGTAGTCCTAGTGACGTTTTAAAATGTCATTTGACAAAATTTGTTCAAATACATACACACACACATATATATATACAGGGTGTTCATTAAAGTCGGCGACAAACTTTGAGGGGTGATAGTACTCATCAAAATAAACAAAAAGTTTCATATAAACATATGTCGAAAAATCCTTCGTTTAGCCACTAGCCGCCATTTTGTATTTTTTACAAAAATCGTTATATCTCAGGAACTATTTAAGCTACAGAAACCAAACTTCGTACACATCTTTATTGGCTAATATAAAATTTTTTTTTAAATTATCATTTAATTTGCTTTTATATTTTCAAAATGGCGGCGGTTACAATTTTTTGAATTTAAATAACAATAAAACCGTGAACTTTATAAAATTTATACACGATATAAAAATTATTGGAATTTTAATTTCAAATCGAACGATTTTTTGTTTAACGAAATCCGTCCACGGATAAGTGAGAAAATGCACTTTTAATGTTAGCTTACAGAGCCCATGCGCTACCACGGAGTGGCCGCGGAGAAGAAGCGGCGGCGGATGCATTGTTTTGTCCATAGTAATTATTAAATTGTTGGAGTAGTAATGCCATACTTATTTTCAACTGAAGAATACGCCGATATGGTGTTTATTTACGGTGTATGTGAAGGCAATGCTACAATCGCTGTGGAAGAATACAGACAACGTTACCCTTATCGTAGAATTCCAAATGCTAGAACCATTATTTCTACATTTCGTACGTTACGGGAAACAGGATCACTTCCAAGCGTAAAGATCCAGTCTGACCGCCCTCGCCAACATGATGTTAATGTAGAAGAAAACATTATTGCTGCTGTTGAACGTAGTCCAGGTATTAGTACAAGACGTATTTCAAAGCGGTTTAGGGTTTCGCAAAGTAAAGTTTGGAGAACACTTAATAAGAACAACCTTTATCCCTACCATAAACCAAAAGTACAGCATTTACAACCAGGAGACAATGAACATCGCTTGGAGTACTGCAATTGGTTAGTCAATCATCGTCAACTCTTCAAGTACATTTTATTTACCGATGAGTCACAGTTCACTCGTGATGGTATCAACAATTTACGAAACCAACATTCATGGGCAGAAGAGAACCCTCATGCAACAATTGAACGTAACTTTCAATACCGTTTTAACATTAATGTATGGTGTGGTGTTATTGATGATAAGCTAATTGGACCGTTTATTTTTCAAGAGCGCTTAACAGGTCAGGCGTACTTACAGTTTCTTCAAGAAGAATTACCGACATTGCTGGAAGATGTTCCTCTTGCAACGCGACGCAAGATGTACTTCCAGCAGGATGGCGCACCGCCACATTTTTCAAATGATGTTTCCACCTATCTAAATCATCAGTTCCCAAATAAATGGATCGGTCGTGGTGGTCCTATACACTGGCCACCAAGGTCACCAGATCATACGCCATTGGACTTCTGCATATGGGGATGGATGAAAGATCATGTTTACGAGGTCAAAGTAAATTCCCGTGAGGCGTTACTTGATCGAATTAATGAAGCCTTTGTGCAGTTAAAGGAGAGCCCCGTAGAACTACGAAAAGCAACAAGAGCAATTCTTAAACGAGCAGAAAGATGCATTGAAGTTAATGGCAACATTTTTGAGCATTTACTGTAATTTTATTGCATAACTTTACATTACAGTTTTCAATAAAACTTCCTTTAATCGATTATCTGTTCACTTTCTGTATACTTTAATCATACCGTTTTGTTTAGAATTAAATTTTCTACAAGTTTTGTTCTGAAATTTGATCAGTTTATTGGTAAAATAACAAAGCGATTGCTGGCCAAATGTAAAAATTGTGTTTTTTTACTCAATGTTTTTGCATTTTACACTGGATTACTCAAAAACTACTCATCTTACAGTTCTGGGACCTGTTCTAATCAATTTTTCAGGTAAAAGACCATAAGAAACAATGGCATTTGCCCCTAAATTTAACTTCCCAGAATTTCAGAGAGTCTTCATTTACTCAGCGGAACTGAAATCCAGGCGAAATCTTTAACCCTGTATAACTCGCTAACGAAACATTTCCGGACCTATGTTTATATAAGTTTTTTTCATTATTTTTACATATAGAATGAGCTCTCAAAGTTACCGCATATCCTGTATACTGTATATATATACATATACATATAACCTGACACAGATACACGGAACATGTGTATGGTGTATACGGTAGGTTGTGGGTACTCTGCGAAGGGTTTCTTAGGCAGGGTGATCGTGGCAGGAAGTTTCAGTGGAAAAGTGGCGGAACGGCATGAAGTTTTATTGGACCTGTTCTTTAATAGCACTGAATAAAAGTGAAAACTTTCTAATATATATATATATAGGAGGCTGCTACCGTAACTCCATAATCTCGGACAGGTTTTAGCCTGTAATCGGTAAATGTCTGTGACCGATTAGGACTTTGACCGAGTACTAACTAACCCTTTGCACATAACCAAATCTCTTTTCTTTTTTTTTTTTTTAGAAAATTAACAAATTATCAGTTAAAAAAAATTTAAAACTTTAAACTAGCATAACCTTTGATAAAATCAATGTAGAGACCTCCAATATGCGCCATTCGTTTTCTTTTGTCAAGACCTTTTAAATGATATGCAACAAGCTTGGGGTTGCTATTTAAAAATTTCAACTTACCCCTTAACCCCCCCCCCTTAGGGGGGGGGGACGGGTCAAAAATTTGAATACATCAAAAACTACCTTTTTTGATCAAATAAATATCCCTAAAGTATAAAATTTTTATTTCCATTAATAAAAATTAACAGGGGGGTGGGACTTTTGAGACACACGGTGTGTGTGTGTGTGTGTCTGTGTCTGTGAACAGGAGACATGTATTCCTACATTTTCTCCGATGAGTTCATAAACCAGACATATTGGTCAATGGGAACGGGTAGTTTAGCTACCCGCTATTACCGTAGGTCTCATGGTAAGACTTAAGCCCGGGACCATGTTATTTTTTCGTCTTTAGGTGCCTAGAGACCAAAAACAATAATCGTTAAAATTTACATATATATATATATATATATATATATATAAAATATGTGTGTGTGTGTGTCTGTGAACACGATAACTCTCGTAAAAATGGTCCGATCGAGACAAAATTTGGTAGAGACGTGTATTTCTACGTTTGCTCGGACGAGTTTGTAAACCAGACATATCGGTTAATTGGAACGGGTAGTTTGGGAGTGTTTTGTACCCCAAAAATGGGTATTTTGCGTTTTTCCCATGTAATTTTTAAAATTTTATCTTTAACCATTAGAATCAGCTTAAAAAACTACACAATTTAGTTCCGTAATGTTTTTCTCTCTCTCTAACGGTTACCGAGATATTAAAAGATCTAAATATAGTACAGTAAATATAGTAGTTGTATTTTGGGGCTGCAATGTTAATCTTATGAAGGATAAATAAAAATTAATATTTCACTTATAAATCAATATTTTTGATTAAACTTGGTATTTACCTTCATCTTGATCAGATCTTATATTCAAATGCTTAACCCTAGAAGTGGCAAGCATTTTACTCTTAACTGTAACATAAATATAATTACTAATATCTTCATGAAATATCAAAGTTTGAACAAAAAAAGCTTAAAACATGCCCCCCCCTTATAACCACTAACCACAAAAGCAAAACAGGTGTCCACTGCAATCCCAATTAAACCTACAAATGCCGTCAACTTCCACCCAAGCCGGTCACCGTTTATTTAAGGTGGGCCCTCCACTCCGATACACCACACATTTGCAAGCCAAATTGGGATTGCTCATGGTCGGGATTCGAACCCTAGCACTTCCGAATGGCTAGAACGTTACGCTCGTCAGCGCAGCGCTTTAGCCGATTAGGCCACCAGTGCATAGGAGTTGAAAGCGCTTACTTGGTTATAAGACCTGCCCGGTGGCAGGCTAGTGTACTACGAAAGCAGTTTCGGTTGTTTGCCCCCAGATGGCAACACGGTCACGTAGGCGATAGTGTCTAACAAATTCACTAAACTGAACACAGATGCCTCCACCTGCCAATTCTTATTGAATATGTAAATGCGTCGTAAATTACGACTTTGCCATTTATAGGGTTAAAAATCATAAATAATGAGTTTATCATGGCAGCTAACCTGCATATTCTTTTCCCATGTTAATCATATTATGGAGAATAGAGAAACTGCTTTAATTATGGACAGATATTTATGAAACTTGGTATAAGTGGTCAAAGGAAAAATATTTTATGCTGAAAATGCCTACTTAATATGTTCCTCACAGCATCAAACCTGCATACTGTTTCCCATGTTAATCTTATGGAGAATAGGCTAATAACTCTCATATTTATCGACAGATATTGATAAAACTTGACATATATATTATTATTATTATATTATTGATTTGGAAATTCCCTGAGTACGCAGGTCTGCTGCGATGGGGGTATTAACTGTCACCATTAGAATCTCTTATCTTATGGAGGATAAGGAAAATTAATATTTCACGTATCAATCAATATTTTTGGATGAAACTTTATATTTATCTTCATGGGGTTGAGGTTCATCCATTTATGAAAAAAATTATAGTTTATGTGTTTAACATCACAGCTAACCTGAATACTCTTTTCCCATGTTAATCATATAGGGAATAGGCAAACTGCTTTATTATGGACAAATGTTGATGAAACTTGGTATAAATGATAAAAAAAATTGTTTATACTAGAAATACCTACTGTGTTGCTGCTGCGTTCCACACAGCAGCAAACCTGAATACTTTTTTCTATGTTAATCTTATGGAGAATAGGCAAATAACTAACTCTCAGATTTATCGACAGATATTTATAAAACTTGCCATATATTATTATTTATTATTATATTATTGATTTGGAAATTCGCTGAGTACGCAGGTCTGCTGCGACGGGGGTATTTTTTATTTTAGTTTGTTATTTATTTTAACTCATTATCCATTGTATTTTTTAGAATAAATTATCTGTAATATTTCTAGAATAGATTCATTAATTCATCCAGTGTGTTCTGATAAACCACATATCAAACGAGAGCTAATGAAATATTCTATACAAAGAACATTTACAAAATTTAATGTTGAATGATAAATAGCAGCTAAAAGAGAAGAAATTTGTGTTTTGCCGGAATGACTAGACATCAAGGTGTGCAATGAATCATTGTTACGGCAACCGAAGTATGAGCTGTGACTCAGACGATCCAAAAGGGTTAAGGTGTCACACTTAGAATGCCTATGGTAGTTTATACTGTGCATCCTAGTCTTTGAGTAGTAAAAAAGTTAAGCAAAATTTGCAGATATATTTTGTGAATATATCTGCTAATATTTTTGTTGAAGACAAAATAATCATTCATAAAATAACTCAACTATTTTATTTTCAAGTTTTAACTAATTGAACCTACGGAATAGCCTGCAGTTCTTGTTTACTTTCTCCAAATCTCACTCGATAGACAAGGGCAGCTAGCCGGGCTGCTTCCTCTTTGGTGCATTTGTGGTAGCCTGTGAAACACAAAATATTCAGAAGGATGTCAAGTGAATCCATCATTAAAGGTAACAAATTATAGTTGGAGTTGTGGTGATACCATAATGTATTGATTCTCAATACCAAATACCAATACCCAAATTTAAACTCAATATCAATACCTCAACACAAATACTGAAAAAAGTTTATCAATACACACCAGTAAGCTGTTTTAGCGAATTTTTCGTAGGGAAGAAGCTATTACCGGAGGTCTCACGGTAACACTTAAGCCTAGGTCCATGTTATTTTTTTTCTTTAGGTGCCTAGAGATCAAAAACAATAGTCGTTAAAATTCATATATATATATATATATATATGTGTGTGTGTGTGTGTGTGTGTGTGTGTGTGTCTGTGAACACGATAACTCTCGTAAAAATGATTCGTTCGAGATCAAATTATGTAGAAACGCGTATTCCTACATTTGCTCAGTCGAGTTCGTAATCCAGACGTATTGGTCAATCGGAACAGGTAGTTTGGGGCAGGGGGGTTTGTACCCCCAAAATGGGATTTTGCATTTTTTCATGTAATTTTTAAAATTTTAAAATTTCATCTTTCACCATTGGAATTAGCTCAAAAAAACTACACAATTTTGTTCCTTAAAGTTTTAGTCTATCTCCAATGGTTACCAATTTATTAAAAAATCTAAACAAAATAATAATAAAATATAATACAGTGGAACTTAGTTATAACATCATTGAAGGGACCACACAATTAATGACGCTATATCAGAGTGACACTATAAAAGAGGTTTCATAATTTTAATTTAAAACTGAGGAAAAATAGAAAACACATTTTTTTACATGAAATTAACACTTTTAATGAAGGTAGTTTGAAATACACATAAAAGTTTATGTTTATTACTGACTGAACTACTCTATACTGTAAAAAAAATCAAGTTTCAAAATATCGCAATGAAGTTTGGCTTGATTCAACTGTTGGTTTGATTTAAAAAAACAAATCCGACACACACGTCTGCTATATTACATCCCTCCTTTCACGCTCTTATAACTCACACTTTTCTTTAATCGGCAAACCTTTCTCTTAAAATTTGCCAATATTTTTCAATACTGTATTCGTAAATTAAAATAACAAAAAACAAACTGTAAAAGACGTACACTGAACTAAAGATAGCTGCACGAACTGTAGGTACGTACGTACGGTATCACAGTGCTTTGACGCGACGTGTGTCACTGACACTGGCCTTGATGACGGCGACGGTTAGCGGTAAGACAGCTATAAAATGCCGTTTCTAAAAATAGAATGGGGTTAATGCTAAACAATAGCCGCGGCCCTTGCGTTACACCACCGACCGAAATTTCTCTCTTTAGCTATACGTTGCCTTCATCTCGGCCCGATTTTCTTGATGTTATATAAGAGTAGAATTTATTGACGATACAAGCGAGGTTTTACCTATGTAAATATCTATAGTTTGGCGGGACCTAAAAATAAATTACGTTATATCCGAGTTGACGTTACGACCGAGGCCGCAATAACCAAGTTGTACTGTAATAAAATAATATAAAATCACAGCAGCAAACCTGCATACTCTTTCCCATGTCAATGTTACCTAAAATATGTCATCTAGGCAAATACCTACTCTAATTTATTAACAGGTATTGATTGATCAATCTTGTCACATAATTGTATTATTATTGCCATACCTTTGATTTGGAAATTCACTGAGTACGCAGGTCTGCTGCGACGGGGGTATTTTACGTATTGTATAAGCAAGCATAAAATTATGCGCTGAATAAATTAGACATAGCATAACATCTAATTCACAGCATCTTAGTAGATCTGATAAAAAGTCATTTAAAAACTAATGTTGTGCCATTTGACCATGCTCTCTCTTCAGTGATTTTTCTGATTTTAATGGTTTTAAATTTTGACAGTCTATACGATACAAAAAACCAGTTTCATGCTCATTGTTTGTGTAACCAAGTTTAGATTTTTAGAGTATCTTTCATATTGCATGTTTAAACCTTCTTTTATGGTAACCTTTATTTGTAAAAACATACAGAATATACATTGTACAAAATAGGCTCGTGCTGGATATGTCGAGAGGATGGGGTTGTGAGAACGCCAGCCATATAAACGGTCAGGCACCAGACACCAAGCTTCACTCAGAAACAGAATTTATTATATTATGTTTATTACTCTTCATTTCCAGTTTTCACCCTCTTACCAACGCACAAAAGCTCACAAATTAAATATTTTAGGTTTTCCATAAGGAAAGTCTGATTGACACTGAAGTTACTGATTGGTTTAATAATATTTTATGAAATTTATAAAAGAGAGTCTGATTTATATTTCATATAAATTGTATGATTACTAGAACGTTGGATTTTTCCTTTAAATAATGTTACTGTCTTCAGTATTAACAATAATAATTCAAATTGAGGGTTTTACCACAAGGTATTCCAATTTCTTCAGCTTATAGAGTTCAAATAAAAGGGTAAAATTTAATAGTATTTGTGAGCTTTTTAATAATTACTGTTAATTGATACACTTAGGATCTGTGTCCTTAAAATAATTTAAATTTAATAAATGGTATCAGTGGACTGACACATACTTTCTCCCTTAAGTCAATTTAAAAAAGTAAATCTGTAATAAAACTATCATATTCTTCAAAGTTTATCTAAATATTTTTAATAATTTATTGTTTCAAAATAATCATCCCATTTCTGAAAATAAAAAGAAGAGAGACAAAGTTAAATTAATTGTTTGAATTGTATGGGGGGGAAACATCCCCCCCGATAATACAAAGCTTTTTTGAGTTGGTTCTGTTGGGAGATTTGACCTTACACTTCATACCAAGTTTCATGGAAAACGGTTGGAAAATAAGAAAGAAATTTAATTTCAATATTCTCGGTAAGAATAACATTGGGCGCTTTCAGACAACATACTGCGTTTATCATGGACAGTAAATTTCACTTTTCTCTGGAACCGTTATTCGTAGACAAATAATTAAAATTACTAATTTGTTTAGTTTTTTTAAGATGGTTTCAATGGTGCCAGTCAAATTATACTTTACTTTTATTATTTCACTGAAAATTAAAAAATTTGATTTTTCTGACATTTAAAAGCCCATAACTTTTGAACCGTCATTTTTAGAGACATGCGGATGGTGTCAGATTTTTTAGTACTCTCTGCACTATATACTATAAAATTTTAATCAAAATCGTTAGAGCCGTTTTTGAGAAATTTGGATTTTTCACGTTTTTTAAGGGTTTCTAGAGGTGAACTACCCTCAAAAATCAAAAATTCAAAAAAATGAAAAAAACGCCTGGAGATATCGTGAATATATGCATACATGCCAAATTTCATCTAAATCGGACCAACGATGTAGGCTGTGGCACTGTACACATCCAGACACACACACACACACACACACACACACTCACACACACACGGACGGACAGACATCACGCCCAAACCCACTTTTTTGGATTCAGGGGACCCCAAAACGGATATATCCACCCTCAACTCAAATTCGAAAATTTTGACGAAAACTATACTTTCTCCATATACTACGTATAAGGGGAGAAAGTAAAAATTGGGTATACAGCAACATGACTTGTCTCTTCCTTGGCTGGTGGGCTGGTGGAGCTCTTCTCTCCCCAGTTGTTAGGCTTTCAGTGTTGAAGCATATTGTTTAAAAATCACCCGTTCACTGTTCACTAAAACGACCTTTATAGACAAAATTTGAATCAGGTGTAGATTAGATTTAATTTTGGTATATTGCAATTATGATGTGATGATTTAATTGATGTGCTATATTGGGATAGGCTGAATATGATTATGATTTTTTATTGAAACATTTTTGATGGGAAATTATACAGATAAATGAGTATCAATATATAAGATAAGGAGTATGACCTTCTGAGGAGCGGGTGATAAAATGGTTATTATTGAAACAAAAATAATATTAGGTAATTACAGTAAACCCTCGTTAGTCCGGACTAATTGGGGCTCCAAGTCGTCCGGATTAACGAAAGTCCGGATTAAAACAAATAATCTTAAACGAAGAAAGACAGTGATTTTTGGGTACCCCATGTATATAATCAAACACCTTTGGGAGATAAACTTAAATAGTATGTATATTCTGAATATAAAAATACATATTGTAAAAACAGTGTTACATTTGAACAAAATTATACACTTGGTATTTACGTCCATACAAAAAATGAGACAACGAAAAAAGACAAAATTACTTTGAACATGAGGGTGAGGATCATCATGTGACTGAACTGGTATGAAGAAGGAGTTGATCTTCATTTGCCTTTCTTTTGTGTTAATTTCACAATTAAACAACGCAACTAAAACGTGCAGTGCAATTGACCTCTGTGGAGCAACTGACGGCCTGACACGAGCAGGAGGAACACAATCGTGTGACTGAGCTACTATCTACTATTTACAGTAACCATGGCAACGGCACGTACACCTTGCACTGTGATCGCCCCCTCCACTATCCGCCCGCACTCGGCACACGCACACTCACATTGCCGGGCGCAGTCGTACAGTGACGATCGCATGCTACTAATCAGCGTTCTGCGCATTAAAAACTGCGATCCAATGGCTGTCCGGATTAAGCAAAGTCCGTATTAATGGGGTCCGGATTAACGAGGGTTTACTGTAGTTAACAGCATTATTAAAATACAGTATTATAGACATCATATCTAAATAATAAATGGGTGACATGAAATTTTACAGGAAGTTTTAACCGTATAAGTCATAGTCTAATAATTCTAAGTACTGATTAGTTTGGTTAATTGAATTGGTTTTAATGGTGACGCTTAAATTATTTTATAAATTTATTTTATCGGATAGATTATATTTTGGAATTATAAAAGCACACAAATTTTTAATTGTCATTTTTACAGCGGGTGTTTTCATACTATTTGGGACCATGAGCTTTACAAACCATTACATTTTAATCAAAATCATACTCGTAGAGTCGTTTTTGAGAAACTTGGATTTTTTTTGAGGTGAACTCCTCTTAAGCCGTATCTCCTCCGACTGAACATGTTCGCCGAACATAACAATGGACAAACATTCTATATTTAGTTCATCAAATATGTCAGACAAACATTTTCATTGGCTTGCGGACAGGCGAATCAATGGTTTTTCTTAAAACTAAAATGTTGGGTGAGGTAGCAAACTTTTTTCCGCCACTACTCCCATCACAACGCTCAAAATGTTCGAGAAGGTGTCCCCACCAAACCAACACCGTACAATGTTCGGCGGGCGTTACAAATGTTTGCCGAACAATTTTTGGTGACCACGTTTGGTTGGTGGAGATGCGTCTTTAAAAATAATAAAATAAAAAACATTTGGGCTATTGTCAATGTCCAGACCTGTACTAAATTTAACAAAAATCGACCTGATCACAAAAATTGATCTAGTATTGTAATACAGTAATACAGACAGACAGATGTTAGGCCAAAACCCACTTTATTGATTCATGGAGTTTCAAACAGATATATCCACTCTCAGCTCAAATTTAGAAATTTTGAAATACTTTCCCCATACAAGAATACTTCTAAAATCCTCGTATAGGGGGAGAGAGTAAAAAAAATCACTTGTAAGCTATAACCCGATACAAAAGACGTTCATGGATTATTGAGTCGTGTCTCGTGTCGTTTAACACCTGGAGGCATCCGCTTACTTGTTACCGCCCTTGCCACTTAACGCACGCGCACTCCGCATTCAGGTGATGCTAAGTAGCATCACCTGAATGCTAGATAGCTAACTTAGCCAACTTTCTTGCAGCAAATTTATACTGTACCTACAAATTTATACCTTGTACTGTACCTGCAAATTTTAACTTTATTGTTCTGAAATCTGTTTTAGTAGTTAAAAAAATTTGAAACATGTAATTTAGTAGTATAATGTGAATATGCTTTAATATTATTTAATGTGTGAGCAATAAAGAATTTCAATTCAAATGTTTTAGTTTACTACTTGAAGGATAGCAACAAAGTCTTCCTATATCACAATATTCCGCTAAATAAAACGTGTTTAGGAGTCCAATACTGCGCAATAGATATCATGAGTTAATATACAAAAAACTTAATTTTTTGTTAGATGATAAGAGGGCGCCTTAGGGCGATGGTGCAGGGAGACACGACCCCCTGTCCTCCAGGGCCTAGTTTAGAGATTAGCATGTTTAGCACTTTGTAGGTTACTATTTGTCTTTAATAAAAAAATTCCTCTAAGTTAAAATATGTTTCCTACAGAAATTAAAGTTTAATTTTATGGAGAAGTTGCTTCCCATCAAGATGAGGTGGGACATGCTATTAGAAATCAAAAATGACTAGATTTTCATTTATAAAGATTAAGTTAATAATCTTTCTTCATGTAGCAGGTAAACCAGAATTTTTGTACCTTCTATTCTGTGAGCCTTACCTCTGAGAAGTTTAGGAAGTTCCTGGTGAAAGTGAAAGATGAGATCAGAGTTTCTATCTTTGCCAGGAACCGTGTTTGTCCATAGCTTCTTCATAAAAAACACCTGGTACGTGAATTGCGGCGTGGCTCCTGTACCAACAACATAAAGTATTACACAATATTTGAATTTATATAATTTTATATATTTTATAAAATAAAATCTATAGTTTATATATGAGGGTGTTCAAAGACTGTTTAAAAGACTGACAGTACTCATTTAGGACATTTAATATACAAGTTTACACTTTAACATTTGTATCTCCTTCTAAGTGGTCGCAGTTGAAACCCACACACTCTTGTTCTGGCACCTCTACTCTGCTCCTTAATCCTTCAAGACGTGTTGAAAGCCCTCCTTAGACAGAACCTTCAAAATCGCCCCTCAAGTCTTAACAGCTGCAGTAGCGGTTGGAAAATGCTGGCATTTGAGCTCTTTTTTATGAAAGAAAACATTTGCAAAATCAGGGCTGAAGGTGGGTGAGGCATAGTTTCAATTTATTTTTTGGTAAGAAGGTGAAGAACACTATTGGCAACATAGTGATGAGCAACGTCATGATGAAGTTTCCAGCATCTGACGAGGTTTAGCTACTTTCTCAGCATGTGGTCTTTGATTGATCAGTAATAAAATTTAGTAGCCTACTCTTCATTAGTTGTCTGACCCTGTGGTACGATTTGTGTGTACACCATACCACGGTAATCAAAGAACGTAATCACCATTGCTTGTGCAGTAGACTTTTGAGCACAAACGTTTTTACCTTTTTCTACCCACTCTTGACTCTGTTATTTGTTGCAGTGCCATAACAGAAAATCCAACATTCACCGGTTATAATACAGTGTTTTTTCTACCAAGCATAACCTTCTTGACGCTAACGTTGGAACTAAAGTTGGCAAATATCAACACAATTTTGTTTCTGAACTGGTGGTAACATATATGCAACGAGCACAGATATATTAAAATGATCATGCAAAAGTCTAAAGACACTTCCAATTGATATGATGAGCAATATTATGCAGTGATAAATGTCATTGTGATTATTTCTTCAGATTTTTTATTGATTGTGTATATAAAAGTTTATTAAATTTTAGACTCAATGAATGGACGATGGTAAACAAAACAATAACTGGGTTTTAGGCTGGGTTCAGAGAAGGCTAATCTACCATTCATAATAAACTTAATCTAGCTTATTTAGTAAATTTAAGATTATCTGTCAATAAACAAAATTTATTTTGCTTTTTCGTAGAATTTAATGCAGCCTTCGATACAGTTGTCAGAAATTCGTAAAATCAAGTATATTTGTGCATATTTGTGTACTCTATGTGTAATATAGTCAATGTATAAGAAAATTACGTATGGGCTACTATGGGCCTCCACAGCCACCAGCAAGAAATTTTAATACTTTTGGTGTTGGATGCTGCGGACGCCCATAGGCGTCCGTGCATGAATCAATTGCTACAAAGACCTAAATATGTTCTAGAATGAATAGTGAAACATCTGTATTTGGGGAAAACAAAAATAAAAGGTCAAACTGCAATATTATAAGTATAGATTGAATTTATCTTACAATATAAATAAACCATAAATATGAATATATCCATGTATTCAGGCTGTATTTTGAATTGAACTGTTTTACGAAACATTAAGTTAAAATTGTAAGCCTGTGTGATAGTTAGAGGTGTGTGGATATCCGAAAATTGGGTTCGGATTCGGATCGGATTGGATTTCCGAAACCGATCCCAATGTATTTAAGATATCCAGTAGTATCCGATAAATATCCAAATTTTCGAATAGACTGTATATTTAAGCAATTTGAACAAAAACAATGAGATTTTCGTCGAGTTAATAAAAAAAAAAAAAAATTCCGCGAAGGCGGAATAATTTATGCTTAAAAGACGTATTACGTAGTCTTTCATCAAAACAATGTCGTTGACTGGTAGACGCGATACACTTATAGCCATTCAAATCGCTAAGCAATATGACAACGTGAAATATTTCCCGAAAATATGTGTTCTTGAAGAGTGAATCTATAATTAAACTAAACGGTATATTTAGAAGTTTGGAAAAATCAGGATTTTGAATGATTTTAATTGGTTTAGATATTAAAATTAAATTTCAAATCATTATTCTGAATTAACTAATCGATAATAAACAATGAAATAGTGAATGAAACAATTGAATGTAGCAACAACCAAACCAAAGTAAGGTTACGGCTTCCTGGTTTTTGTAATGCGTAGTAGACATTAATAATGGCAAAATGCCAGCGCTGCTGTGTCCTTTAGTCCACGATAACTAAATATCGTACGTCTATTCTGACTACATCTTATTAGTACTCCTTTACATTTATCACGGATATATTTAAGGATGATACGTCCTTGAGGTATCAACTAATTATTTTTAATAAGTTTTAATAATGTTTTAATCGGTATAAATAAATATGATAATACGACTTTTACTGGTACCGCTGGTACCTACTATGACTAAAGTAGTACATCGCTATGCACGACTGAATTGAATTGTTGATTTAATGTTATTGGTAACAAACCATCATAATAGCTCGTTTTGCGACGGGGTTTCCAGCAAAAATAATACTACTTCATTCTGATCGTCTACGTAGACAATCTATTGTTTAGTTATCGCATTCTCAACTACTCCGGGTTTGAGCAATACGATAAAGTGTTGCCAAATTTACATTTGGCCTATTTCGTCGTTCGGTGTTCACATAACCAACAAATTTCCCACTTGTTTTCAATCTACATTTTCTCTTTGTTAAATGAATTTAAGCGTTATTAGTTTCACATTTTTAGATAATTTTAAGATGAATAACTAACTAGATTACGACGAGGTACTATAATTTCACGGCTTTCAATATTGTTACACAGCCGATCGGGGTATTTTACCTGCCAAATATTCCAACTCTGCGCTTGCGCACAGGCCTTTGTTTGATAGCAGCTGCACTGTTACTGCCCCTGCCGATACGCAGATAGCCGATGGCATCGAGCCAACGTCGTCTGTCAAATCTTGATTCTTTGTTAATGGTGATTTGTTTTAGCGAATTTCCCATAGGGAAGAAGCTATTACCGTAGGTCTCATGGTGAGACTTAAGCCCGGGACCATGTTTTTTTTCTTCCTTAGGTGCCCAGAGTCCAAAAACAATAGTCGTTAAAATTTTTATATATATGTATATATATATATATGTGTGTGTGTGTCTGTGAACACGATACCTCTCGTAAAAATGGTCTGATCGAGACCAAATTTGGTAGAGAAGTGTATTCCTACAAATGCTCGGACGAGTTCGTAAACCAGACATATCGGTCAATGGGAACGGTTAGTTTGGGGGGGTTTTGTACCCCAAAATGGGGTTTTTTGCGTTTTTCACATGTAATTTTTAAAAATTTATAATTTTATATTTCACCATTGGAATCAGCTATATAACTACAGAATTAAGTTCCTTACAGTTTTTCTCTATCTTCAACGGTTACTGAGATATTAAAAAATCTAAACACAGTATGTTGTATTGTGGGGCTCCAATGTTAATCTTATGGAGGATAGGGAAAAATTAATATTTCCCATATTAATCAATATTTTTGGATAAAACTTGATATTTAGCTTCATGTGGTTGAGGCCTATCCATTTATGCTTAAAAATCATAGTTTATGTGTTTATCATGACAGCAAACCTGTATACTCTTTTCCCATATTAATCATATAGTGAATAGGCAAACGCCTTTATTTATGGACAGATGTTGATGAAAGTTGATATAAATGCTCAAATTAATTGTTTACGCTAGAAACATCTACTTTCAGCATTCCTCACAGCAGCAAACCTGCATACTCTTTCCCATGTTAATCTATGGAGAGTAGGCAAATAATACTCATATTTATTGACAGATAATGATCAAACTAGTCATATATTATTATTATTATGTTATTGATTTGGAAATTCGCTGAGTACGCAGGTCTACTGCGACGGGGGTATATATATGTGTCTGTGAACACGATAACTCTTGTAAAAATGGTCCGATCGAGACCAAATTTGGTAGGAACATGTATCCCTACAAATGCTCGGACGAGTTTGTTATCCAGACATATCAGTCAATGGGAATGGGTAGTTTAGGGGGGTTTTGTACCCCAAAATGGGGTTTTTTGCGTTTTTCACATGTAATTTTTAAAACTTTCTAATTTTATATTTCACCATTAGAATCAGCTTAAAAAACTACACAATTAAGTTCCTTAAAATATATTAAAAAATCTAAACACAACTATAACACGCAACACAAACACAGCGCTAAATGAAATGTTACGCGAGACGCCGATCGGTGTCCGCTGCTTGCGCAACCATACACCGCTTGGATGCCGTCACACTGAACGTGTTAACTTCTCCCATTAGGTGTCTCCTCCAAATTTTCCAAATTATAGGATATGCATGATGGAACAAATGTTTCGGTGTGGTAATAGGATAACAACAAGCTTTGGATCCGACGGGAGAAATGCTTTATGCACACAGGTGGCCAGCCTTTAGTGTGGGAGCTCCCCAAGGAAGCAGGGTTACCCACTAAAAAAACATCCTCTACTCTTTAGGATTCTAACCTGGAACTGTTTGTTATATTACAACAGGCTATGCCTAAATTGGCTTACGCCCTTGGGGCTCACTCCATGTCCAGGCACTTGTTTAAGTGATCTGGGCTTCTTCGCGGTCCAGATCGCTTTTCTTCTCTAGAGGGATGCCCTGGACGAACTTTGACAAACAATCCCAGTTTCCCTCATCCTCAATGATCCGTGTCCACCTAGAAAACACCAAGTTTTTGTGTAGCCTCCAGGCTGCTTTCACAACAAGGGCAGCAGAAGAAAGTGTGCTCCACATCGTTGGGAACACCCGGGCAGAAAATGCAATCCGGTGAACCGATTTTGCCCATCCGATACAGGTACAACTTGAAATAGCCATGGCCTGTCAGAAACTGAGTGAAGCAGTAATCCACCTCACCATGGCGCCATCCCACCCACGGTTGGACCTGCTCTATGAGTCGCGCAGTCCATCGTCCTCAGGCGTCGAGCTCCCAGCTGTGTTACCACTGCTAGAAGGTTCGGGAACGCTCTTCAGATCTTGCAGCATCCTTGCCGATCTCGCCCTGTCTGATAAATCGCCATCCTCTCCCCTGCCAAAAGTTTGACAGGAATGACTCCAGCGACCACCAGGACGGCTGGCTCGAATACTGTCATGTATGCAGAACACACCCGAGGCGCAGCTTGACGCTGAACCCGGGCGAGTCGCAACCGGTAGATGTCCTTGGTGAGAGCATTTGCCCACACCTCTGCCCCATAAAGGAGCACGGACTGGACTGAGGACATCAAGAGAAGTCTTCTGCTCGGCTAAAATTGATACAACTCCATTTTGTATATAAGACTAAATCTTGTGAAGACAAGCTAGTACTCTGTAGGGTCTTTTAGGAAATATGTGAAACATTAAATAGTAAAATTTCAAAAATGTAACCAGCAGGTGACCTGGCGATTGGTTTCTAGTGGGCACCCAAATCATTATGATACTCAGTGAGAATGTATTGGTGAAAAGTATAATTAAGGTTAAATCTAGGTTTATAAAAGTATAATATGAAAACTAACCATCCCTTGATGGTCTGGCCTTCTTGATCCAGTCAGTTAGGTGACGTACAAAATCAAAGAAGAAATCCCCTTCTGGCACTGATATGACTTTGTCTGCAATCTTGACAAAGAGGCTGAACCCCTCACATGATCGTAGTCCGAGCCTTTGAGCAATATTGGAGCAAAAATCCTTTGCTCTTGTAGATGAATCAACTTCAAATGCCTACAAATAAAATGTAAAATATTGTGAGTTCAGTGACTTATACATTAAAAATATTAATAATAACAGACATAATTTTCTCTCTTTAAAAATAACTTAAATAACCAATTCTTGAGATAGCCATACATTATAGGTTACCGAGCGTTGCTCAGTGGAATGGAGATTTTAGTTAAGTTAATGTGATGTGTCATTAACCATATGCAAAAACAAGCAACAAAAAGCTATGGTTTTTTATTATTATTTAAATAAAAAACAATTTTAGTTTTATGTTTATCAAATCACATGGAATGGCGAACGTTAAATTAGAAATGGATTTAAATTTAAATCACTTGTTGCATTTTCTTGGTCACATTAACTAATTATAATCCTAATTCCAAGTTTGATGGTTGTAGTTAAATTTTATTTAAGTTATTTGGAGGATTTTATAAGTTAGAATTTGAATTTAGATGCAATATTTCAGTAGGCAACTGACATATGGGACATCATGTTTTAGTTACACAGTATTTTAATTCTATAATTTGAGGGGTACCATCCTCAAATCCGAACTAATTGGGGCTAAAGCCTGGAGATTTTCTTCACGTCGACAAATAAAGATAACAGGCTTTAAGTGAAAACTTGCATTTGCTCTATCTAGCATTATATTTTTTTGTTAAACGTTGCAAAATAAATTTGTGTGATTAAATCAAATTATTTTAAATTTACAGCTACTTAATTTTTTTGATTCCCAAGAACACGTTCGCATTTGCCGAGATTTCGGATTTCTAGAGTTCAGATTTGAGGGATGCTGTACCAACTTTTGAAAACTATGTGCCTAGTATAATACACATAGCTTAAAAAAAACTCAAAACAAATATTTGTGTTTAAATCTAATGTTTAGGTAATTCTTTACTAAATTTTTCACTGTCTTACATTATCTAAACTATAAAAAAATCCTTTGGTTTTAAGACTGTTACTCAAAGTTGTAATTTCAGACAGTAATGAAAAGAGACTTTAAACCTGTGTTATTTACAAACAAAAGAGATGCTTCAATCTCTTTCTTGCAATTGTAAACTATCAGCTAATTGTCAATAATAATCATAGATTATTACTTTTGATACTATGGTTAACTTACCATTAACTAACACACGTGTATATATTTTAATCTGTTCTACATTGTAACAACCAACAAATCATAACCTTGACATCAGCTGCTTCTCTCCCTCCCTAGGGTGAGAAAGGATTGCTTTCAGCCCACACAGCATTTATAAAAATGGTTGATTTCACAGAATTATGACAAAAATTAATTTACCTCATCAGTATCATCAGGAAAGTAAACCTTGTGGAAGATCTGCGTTGTCTTGTGTTGTATTGCCTCAACCTCTACCTGGTGAGGTGGATACTTGCGCTGACCATTACGTAATGTCTTCTGTAACCTCTGCAGTGAGTCCTGGGATATTGGATGTCTCCTGGTCCTCAGGAACAAAGTAAGCTCCTGCAAAAAGACAATAGACTAGAAATATTAAAAACTGAGGTCTCATCATCATCATCAGAAGAGGTGGACCAAACTCCTAAGCCATGTCAGCTGCTTAACATCTGCTCTTTGATTGTTGCAATCTAGATGAGGTAAGAGTTTTCATTTAAGGAATCATGAAGAGAGGAGAACATCTACCAAAAGAGGACGTCATTGAAAAGGTGCAGTGATTCATCAGGTCACTTGGTTTCTGGATTTACCAGGATTCTGACATCCAGAGACACCTACGTGGGGGTGTGTAAAAAGCCCATTGTGACTGGTGTGCATTGAGCCTTCGGTACCCTTAAATAAACAATGAAATTAATAATTATGAATTTTGAAATTTTTTGGCTTTGGTTTTAGATTTGATTTTGTAAAATTTTGTATTTATTTAGGTGCTTATTGATTCAATTTCGGCAGGTTGTGTTAGTGGGGTTGTCTTTATTTGATTCATTTCCTCCCAAAATTCACTTTGTATTTCTCGAATTTCTTGTATTTGGTGTTCAAAAATATGACGACAAGCTTGAATTTCTTGATTCATTTCATTTATAGTTTTCAGTAATTTTGATTAGATTTCTGTGTTAGTTTGATTTAATTTAATATGCATTTCTGATTTAGTATGATCTATTTTAGAGTTAATCTGTTATAAAAGTTAATATCGTGTTGAAACACACATCGCTGTTTGAGTTGAGCATGCTCAACTGAGAGGAAGCGTTGGAAAAGTCTAATAAAAGATATTGAATAATGAAATTGATTATTGACAGAGGTCTATAACAAAGCAGTTTCTGGTTACCTTTAGTAAGTTTTGACTGCAGGCAAAGAGTCCAGTTGCCAACCACATAAGTTCCCAACCTCTCTCCTCACTCATACGGTTGCGGTTATCGGTCAGCTGTCGCATCAGCTGGCAGTAGATCTCATCTCGGAGGATCTCCTGTGATTAGAGAAATTGAGTGCTGCATATGTTAGGGTAGTGTAAAAATTATCTCCAAAATTACTTGAGATCATTCCCAGATATAACAACAGCTATTAAAATACAAAACTTTAACTTCATATAGTAAAAAGTATAGCTACATTTTTTAACATTTATAATTTTGTTCACATTGTGTTCTAAGTAGTCATTAACCCATTCCTGTCTGGCAGAACGGTCGACGTTTGAGGCCACCCGGGCTGAACAAAAATCGAGCCTCGTTCACTACGACCGCGTGTCACTATTAGCGTGAAAGAATTAACAGTAACTTCATGAATTATATGTTTTGATTTGTTTGCTCTGTTCCTTATACTCTTTAACTGCGTATACAATCACTTTTAGCAAGAAAAAAAATTATTACTGTACTTTTTCACCAGTTCCAAGCTGTAGACTTAGAAACAAGTTGGTATTTTTGTTTCGTCAAATTTTACTTTATTTTCAAAAGATTCCTTTATTTTACTTGGCAGATCTACTTCTAGTTACCTGCAGTAATAAATAGTTAATGATAAATCTTTAAATAATAATTATTATAACTGTATTATCATCAATAAATACAATGGCTAAACGAATTGTGCGAACGAGAAAAATAATTTACTGTAAATACGGAACATTTGACACTAAATAAGATGATAAAAGAGGACGCCAACAACATCTATCGGATGAGAAATGAACTAGAACCCCTAATGGCGGAAAAAAGAACTACATCGAAATATAAACAGGCAACGTACATTGTTTGCTCATAACCACCCCGCGGCCCGTGCAGCGGGACGCACGGCGCACGTCATTAGACATCTGTCTAGCGAAATACGCTGACGTACAATGTACGTCATTAGATGGGAATGGGTTAAAAATAAAAATACCCACTCTAATCTCTAGAGTGTATGACAGAGTCATTAGTCTGTGCGCATGGCTCTAGCGCTTTAAGCCTTCCTATAAAAGTTGACCTTGCTCACTCTATTGTGCTTTTCTACAAGCATTTTAGCTGAAACAAATAAATGAACTCAACTGATTGTAAAATTGAAAGGTATAAAAGCCATGAGCACAGTCTAATGGCACCATCTTGACACCAATGACATCTTACAGCTTTTTTTCACTATTTTAAAATCAGAGTGATAAAAATTTTAATAACATTATGCTTTATTATGCTTAACAAAACCTCAATTCAGGTCACAAATACCACACACACATTTGCATATCATTAACACGTTCAATGCTGATAGTTTTAACGCTTGGCAAGCCCTGTGCTAAAGGGTTTCTAGGGTTTTTGTTACTATTTTTTAAAATATCTTTTAAACATTAAAATCGCAAATGAAGCATTATACACAGTGAAGGAACAAATACAAACAACAATCACAGTCAAAAATACCCTTCAAATTGGTTCTTGGCTCCATAACCAGTGAAAATTGGGTGCACGGGAATACAAGATCTTTATTGGACATAAAATATCAGAGGATACAATACGCTTTGTCAATTACATGTTTGGAACGTATAAATATTAAATATTCTCAATGTCTTTCATGTCCATGCAGATGAGATATTCAGTTTCGGTTCGGAACGCACTTACGTGTCGGGTCGTACGCATACGGGATAGACGCGAAGTGATGTGTTTACATGTGATTCACATTGAACATGTTAAGCTGAATATAGCATATTTTATCAATTTTTTATCACTAAACAACAGTCTTTTACAATAGCCTAAAATAGCTGTAAGTTGTAATAGAACATTTTTTCGAACTAATAATGGCTCCTCTACACTGGATACCAGATTGGGTGTATTTTTTCCGGTTGATTACACTATCTGTTTCCTCCAGTCATCTCTATTATTTATTATGTTCAAACAACTAACATGTTTAAGAGGGCCATCATATATCTGGTCAGTATACTCGTTGCTGGCTCGACGCTTGGCTGGCAGGTCTCCGCAATACTTGAGGATTGCAGTGAAAGCGAAGCAAGCTTCTTCTGCCAGTTCCTCCTTGCCTTGTAGTTTCCGTAGCAATGGCTGTTTCATAGGCTCTCTTGAATGTCGCCAAAGGTCATCTGCCAGTCCCCGTCGAACAGAGGTCAGGGTCAGGGCCTTGGACATTGTGCGCTTCGGGGGCAACCTGCGAACAAATAACAGACAGTATAATATTGAATGATCTATTGCTTTGTCTTTTAGCACCTTTTTTAAGCTGGGGTTTAACTATCCATCCCCACTTTTCGAGTTTTATTCGAGGCCTTAAGGTCTATTGAGGCATCCTTGTTTATGACAATTGCTCCTTGATCTTTTCCTTCCCCTTTGATCTCTATTCTTCCCCCGTTTCAAGCAATTTATAGAACGCCTATTGAAAGCCAAGCCTGAGCAACCAACCACAGATGTCATGCAGATCCAGTGTCTTTTGTACAATACCTGCATAGGCCTGACTGACACAGGCTGAGCAACGGAAGATTAACTCACCAGTCTGTGTCCGTCAGTATACCTACCAGTTTTAAATCCCTCTTTCTTAAATTGAGTACTTTGGCCCATCCCTTCCCTAGTGGGTTGAACAGGGCCTTGGAATGTCTTGAGTTCCCAGTCCAGGCTGCTTGCACCTTGGATCTATACACTCAGTCAATGATTATCTAGTTAGCTAATATGCGGGAACACCGCATAAGCTCTCCTACCACCAAAAAAGCCTTCCGAACGTCATCTAGCCAATCCGTTTCCCTTTTTGTAGCCTTCCAAGCCTACGTGTCCTGGAACTACACACTTGATGCCTGGATTCCACTATGACAGCCTCCAGAGCTGTTAGTGCAGCCTGGCTGTCAGGTTGAATTGAGATCCTTTTGCTTTTTAGATGCCTTTCCATACACCTCTAGTCCAGATAGGGTTGGGTTGATTCCAAACATCGATTCTCGATTCCGGCGATTCTCAGGGTTGGAATCGGAATCGAAAATGATCATCTAAACTCGATTCCGATTCTTCGATTCCAAGCATTCGTTGTTCTGCCGATGACGAACGGAGAAAGAGAGAATTATGTTCGTATTCCTCGTCATGATGTCGTAATATGATAGAGTCGTCATTATTGTTTTGATTGAACTCAGAATAGGAAACTAATTGTCGCCCGCCGACTCAAAATTATCGTTCACAGATTACTGTCGTTGCCACGTAAATAAAATCCAATATTTCATTTCAAAGCGGATATCCAGCTCCGAAATGAATGTAACAAGTACCCAATAGAACTAAAAAAATAGCCGTAATTTCTGATGGACCATATAAAATATGACTATTAACACTCAAACGTTTCATTTCAGATTACATCGCCAATATGAAAATCTTTGCTCTAACACAAAAGTGCAGACGACGAATGACGTAATTCGTATCCTAATTAATATAAGAACGTCATTGGCCGATTCAAGGTTGCAGCATACCTCGTAATTACTCTTATTTCAGTTACTGATTAACTTCAATACGATATTGAATCGTCGATGCCGATTATCAGAATAGTGTTATTATATTATTTCGTGAAATGAACTTTTCGGCAAAAAAACTACGAAGATCTGAAATTCTAAAGCAAAGTATATTCATTTTTCATGATAATTATTAACGGGATTAGTTGTAAAAATAATATGCCAATTTAATACTTTTGATTTCATACAAATAATTGGTTACAATATTTCGATATAACAGACTATTTTTCTGAATTAGATTCACAAACTACGATACGATACCAAGTAGCCTACCTGACATAGTGCCATTTTCATCTATCCGTTGATAAATTTGCTAACATGATGCCAATTTGATGGAATTTTGTATAATTGTATCACGAAAACACTTTTGTTGCCCATGTCGTCTGCCGCCGTCTGATCATGGATTCGTAATTAATTCTTTGTCTTTGTTATTATTGAGCATCAAAGTTTCAGGGGTGAAATGCATTAATTATTATTTATTGTGTTGTCATCAGAATGCGGAACATTGAAGGATGATGTATAGCAATTTTATTCTTTCCTAAATGTCATAGTCTGTCCGCTGTCGTCACGCTGTTGACTGTTATTGTTGTGCAACACATTGTTTAGGCAGTGTTTATATTTGTGTTTTAAATAATTTTTAGTGGAGAAATTAATTTGTTATTTATTTATTGTTTTGTCATAAAAATAGGGGATTATTTTAGAAAAAGATATAAGGGAAACAGAGATATAAGGGTTTTATTTGAACTCAAATAAAAGGTTTTTGTGATTTTTGCAATTTTTATGATTTTACCACTAGCAAAGGTTTATATTAATTTTGTTATTTCGATCAAATTAACCATACATAAGTATATATTATTGATTTCACCATTAAATTTTAAGCCAATTCGCTTTTTAAATTTTTTTCACGTAAGTTGTGTATGTGTATATATAAAGTGCACAATCGTAGACATAAACAAGATACCCCCGTCGCAGCAGTCCTGCGTAATCAGTGAATTTACAAATCAATAAGATAATAATAATATATGACAATTTTTATCATTATCTGTCGATAAATATGAGAGTTATTTGCCTATTCTTCATAAGATTAACATGGGAAAGAGTATGCAGGTTTGCTGCTGTGAGGAACACTGAAAGAAGGTGTTTCTAGCTTAAATAATTTATATTTTGACCTATTTTATACCAAGTTTCATCAACATCTATCCACAATTAAAGGAATTTACCTAATCTCTATATGATTAACATGGGAAAAGAGTATGCAGGTTAGCTACCATGATAAACACATAAACTATGATTTTAATGCACAAATGAATGGATCCCAACCACATGAAGCTAAATATAAAGTTTCATTCAAAAATATTGATTACCAATAACTGAAATAATTTTGCCTTATCCTCCATAAGATTAACATTGGATCCCCAAAATACAACGTACTGTGTTTAGATTTTTTAATATCTCCGTAACCGTTAGAGATAGAAACTTAGTAGATAGTAACTTTAAGAAACTTAATAGTGTAGTTTATTAAGCTAATTCTAATGGTGAAAGATAAAATGTGAAAAATTACATGGGAAAAATTCAAAAATCATATTTTTGGGATACAAAACAGCCCCAAACTACCCGTACCGATTGACCGATATGTCTGGACTTCAAACTCATCCGAGCAAATGTAGGAATACTTGTCTCTACCAAATTTGTTCTCAATCGGACCATTTTTATGAGATTTATCGTGTTTACAGACACACATACACACACACACACACACACACACACACACACATATATATAAATTTTAACGACTATTGTGTTTGTCTCTGGGCACCTAAAGACAAAAAAATAACATGGTGCCGGGCTTAAGTCTTACCATGAGACCCATGGTAATAGCTTCTTCCCAATGGGAAATTCGCTAAAAGATTTTCATATATGTACTTATTAATTTGTTCATGTAAATACTAAATATTTATATTAATAATTTACACACTTTGTTTAACATTTCTTAATTCTTCATTTTAGTACTGAACAAAATTATATATCTTAACTTCTCGAATTAATTAAGGTTTTTATTTTAAGGCTTGCAAACCTGGTCACACTGAAAGAAATATATTGGACACTTCTAGGGTTAAAGTGTTACATTTGTTGGCGAAGGTCAAATCAATGCCTGGAATCGTTGGAATCGGAATCAGGAATCGATTTGGAAGAATCAGCATCGGAATCGAAAACATTAGAATCGACCCATCCCTAAATTCAGACCTACCTCCCTTATGTCATCCGTGTAAAACATCACGAATTTGGACTATATTTTATGATTTCCAGTTTTTAGACCTTTATAAATATAAAATTTGCTACCTTTATTTGCCTGTAGATCTAAAAAAATTTCTTTATTCTCCCGATGTACTTTTCGCTACAAAAGTGTAGCATCATCACAGGGTAAATTCTTGAATGTCAATAAATTCTTGAATTTGGACTCTCTGTCATATAGGTTTAGATCTGTCACCACCATTTTCAGATCTAAAATGTCTTGAAGGCAGAGAGATGCCCTACCACAGGTAGTGGACTTGGTGTGGGCCTCATCTGTCATCTACCCTAAGCAGCAACATATTGAGTGTTTTTCCACTGCTGCTACGTGAATTCATTGCTGTGTAGATCCTTGAACAGGCAAACCTTCAAAGGTTGGTCTGTTCAACAAACCAGCAAGTTCAAACCTACTGAAGCTTACTGGCTACAATCCCGCTTTTTAATACCAAACCAGGACAGCATGTATATTATATTGAGTTCGACTATTTCCTCATAAGTACAAAAGATAAATTCTATAAAGCTGTGTTCAACCCACACATCTGGTCAAAGGATCTTCTGCAGGCATCAGGGAAACTCTTTAGCATTAGTAAAACCATTTAACTACACATGAAGCTCTGGTGTTTTCTAGGTTGAACTAGATACTAAATAGTTTGATTGTAAATTATTAATTTTTAGTAGATCTAACAGAGTGTAAGCAATACTGTAGGTTTTACACCATCTGGTACACACAGATGGTCACCTATCTAGTACTCTCAAGTTTTTACGTTTATTATTAATTAGTTAAAAGAGGTAAATTGATACTTTAACTAATAGGTTTAACTCTGACACCAAACTTGATGTACACTTAGTTATACCTGAAGTGATCGATAGCATATTCTGCCAGCGTGTGAGGCTTTTCTCTGGGTTCCGTGCCATTCATATGAGGTGTGTAAAGTTTCCGGCCCTGATCAGCCCCTTCAAGAGAAAACAGAGCCTGAAAAACCAAAAGTTCTTAATACTCTATTTTTTACTTATTAAACCCCTTTGTTTACTTTACTTAATCATTATTAGCGATAGTTTATTAAAAATTCAGAAGAAAAGTCCATTCCTATTAAGTTGTAGGAAGACATTGAATGCTAAGTTGGGACCTATAACTATAAATAAATATATAAATATATATATATATATATATTTCAAACAATTAGAAATAATTATGTTTCGTCACTATATTTCGCTTTCCGCGTCTTCAGGTGAGAAAAAAAGTATAAAAATTAAAATTAACTTAACATAACACAGAAATAAAAATAAAAGTGTAGATATATATATATATATATATAGCGTTTCTGTATGTTATATATATATATATATAAAACATACAGAAACCACCTCTTTTTTATGTTTAGTATAAAACACTATTAGTAAATACCTCTTTTAATGTGAATAGTACCTCTCAGCCTCTTTTACCTATGCGAAAAATGGGTACTTCAACTAGTATTATATGTAAGGAATGATTTTTCATAATAACTAATTCATACCAAATCAGTTTACTGTTTAAATACTGTTTAACAAAATGGTGTTATTATTGCATTTACTCCTTTAAATGTTTACAATTCAATTAATCAATCTTTTCATCAACAAACTTGCCATGGTTTGTCTTTTTAAAAATTTAAAATTCTACTCACAATGGAATAATTGGAATAATGGATTTTAATTTAGAAATAATTTATTATTACTAAAAGTGGTTTATGTAATCCAATTGATTGCTAGTGAGTGGCAGAAAATAGTTTTGGTTCCTCCTTTATGGAACCATCATTACCCTTGACATGCCTGATGTTTCCTCCTTTAAGGAACCATCATCACCTTTGTAACGAACCTAAAATTTGACCCCCTCAAATTGTTAAAACCTGGCGTCGCCTCCCGTGACTCCACGTCCCCTTCCGCAAGTCGGCGTCACCCTCCGCAACACTTCTATACCCTCCATTTACCTGGTGTCGCCTCCCGTCACTCCACGTCCCCTTCCGTAAGTCGGCGTCGCCTTCCGCAACACTCCTATACCCTCCACTTACCTGGCGTCGCCTCCCGTGACTCCACGTCCCCTTCCGCAAGTCGACGTCGCCTTCCGCAACACTCCTATACCCTCCATTTACCTGGCGTCGCCTCCCGTGACTCCACGTCCCCTTCCGCAAGTCGGCGTCGCCTTCCGCAACACTCCTATACCCTCCACTTACCTGGCGTCGCCTTCCGTGACTCCATGTCCCCTTCCGCAAGTCGGCGTCACCCTCCGCAACACTTCTATACCCTCCATTTACCTGGTGTCGCCTCCCGTGACTCCACGTCCCCTTCCGTAAGTCGGCGTCGCCTTCCGCAACACTCCTATACCCTCCACTAACCTGGCGTCTCTTCCCGTGACTCCACATCCCCTTCTGCAGGTCGGCGTCGCCTTCCGCAACACTCTTATACCCTCCACTTACCTGGCGTCGCCTCCCGTGACTCCACGTCCCCTTCCGTAAGTCGGCGTCGCCTTCCGCAACACTCCTATACTTTCCACTTCCCTGGCGTCGCCTCCCGTGACTCCACGTCCCCTTCCGCAAGTCGGCGTCGCCTTCCGCAACACTCCTATACCCTCCACTTACCTGGCGTCGCCTCCCATGACTCCACGTCGCCTTTTCTGTAAATCGATGCCGCCAAATCTTACCTGTCAAAACCCATTTCCTAAAACTCTTTCTAGCACTACCTAAACTCAAAAACCTCTTACCCATGCAAAAGCATTGTCCGTTGTTACCTACTCGACGGCTCGATTGCTACTAGTAAAAACAGCGCTACTGCACATGCGCGGCCTGGAGGCAGTCCTTCGCTGGCAGCCAACCGGAGCAGTCGACCACCGCAGTCGCTCCGGGTAAGCAGTCTACGATTCCGCCTGCGTCCTGCTGGAGCAATCCTAGCACGCCCCCTCGTCCTATCCGCTTATCCTGCTTGAGCAATCTTAGCAGGCCTTATGTCCGATCCACTTATCCTGCTGGAGAAATCCTAGCACGACCTTACGTCCAATCCGCTAATCCTCCTGGAGCAATCCTAGCACGATCCTACGTCCAATCCGCTTATCCTTCTGGTGCAATCCTAGCACGACCTTACGTCCTATCCGCTAATCCTGCTGGAGCAATCCTAGCACCACCTTACGTCCTATCCGCTTATCCTGCTGGAGCAATCCTAGCACGACCTTACGTCGTATCCGCTTATCCTGCTGGAGCAATCCTAGCACGACCTTACGTCCTATCCGCTAATCCTGCTTGAGCAATCCTAGCACGACCTTACGTCCTATACGCTAATACTGCTGGAGCAATCCTAGCACGACCCTACGTCCTATCCGCTTATCCTGCTGGAGCAATCCTAGCACGACCTTACGTCCTATCCGCTAATCCTGCTGGAGCAATCCTAGCACGATCCTACGCCCTATCCGCTTATCCTGCTGGAGCAATCCTAGCACGACCTTAGTCCTATCCGCTTATCCTGCTGGAGTAATCTTAGCACGACCCTACATCCTATCCGCTAATCCTGCTGGAGCAATCCTAGCACGACCTTACGACTTATCCGCTAAAACTGCTGGAGAAATCCTAGCACGACCCTACGTCCTATCCGTAAATCCTGCTAGAGTAATCGTAGCATTTAGTCCTAACCTAGTAAAACATAACCGTAAGTTACTTTTGTTACACCTGCTAGTGCAAACCAAGCATTTCCCTATGGCTATGATGAGACCTATGGGAACTTATTTGGACATATAAAACCCATACTGAGCCACATAAATCCTAAATTAAACTCCGACCCCTGGAAATACACCCTGCCCCGACTGAAGCTGCATCCGAGCATACCTGACGACGGAACGTCACACCTTTGACATGCCTGATGTTTCCTCTTTTATGGAACCATCATCATCCTTGACATGCCTGTTGTTTCCTCCTTCATGGAACCATCATCACCCTTGACATGCCTGATGTTTCCTCCTTTATGGAACCATCATCACCCTTGACATGCCTGATGTTTCCTCCTTTATGGAACCATCATCACTCCTGACATGCCTGATGTTTCCTCCTTCATGGAACCATCATCACCCTTGACATGCCTGATGTTTCCTCCTTTATGGAACCATCATCACCCCTGACATGCCTGATGTTTCCATAAAGGAGGAACCAAAACTATTAACAGATAGGATTACATAAAGCAGGTATTTAAACTACTTTTAGTATTTGCCCATAATCCGGAGGCTAAAAAACACTAATATGAAATTATTATTATGTAGTATATGTATCATATTGGATTGTTGCATGTTGTCTTAAGTAGTTTATGTGAAACATTTCTATGAGAATACAATAATAAAAATATTTTTGATTGTAAAGAAAGAAAATTTATTCAATTAAAAGGGCACCCCAAGTCCCATTAAACGGTAATGTTACTTTTATTCCACAACATCTCTGGAACCAGACTACAAATAGGGCTGAAATTATTTTTTTTTAATATTAGTTGATTATCAATTTTGATAACATGACTATTTTTTTAGAATTTTGAAAGTTGTATGTTTAAAAAAACAACAGTTTTAAGTTTTCAATTTTTGATTATTCTATTGCAAATATCTTATAGAGAAAAGATATGTGCACTGCTAGTATACCATTAACAGTTTTGTAGTTGTAAGTCAAACGGTTCCTGAGTTATGTTTCTGTAAACTTTCAAAAACTAAAATTACAAAATATTGCAAAAAACTAAAATTACTCTGGAACTCCTTATAGGTTGATCTATTGGGAGTTGGAGGAATTTTTAAGTTGCAAAATAAGTCAAATACGATATAAAATTGTAAGTATTTTCATTGAAATACAAATACTGCAACTTTTTTAAGAGTTTGATCCAAAATAAAATGGCGGCGATCTGACACTAGGTTACAGATGTTACATATTATTGAAAAAAGGAAATTCTACAGAATAAAAATGTAGTAAAGCATAAGAACACTAAAAAATAATTTTGGCCGATTTAGGGTGCCCTTTGATTATTGATGAAAAGAATTCAGAAATAACACCACAAAACTATAGTTTATTGAATTTACAACTAGGTACTTGATGGACTGCATAGTATTCATCTCGTCACTACTGTATTCAGGGGGTTTCTTGGTCTGTGCTATAAAGAATGTAAGTGATACAAATGTTCATTTCTCTTTAAAATGCATTTAAATTTCCATAATTAAGATCGTCAATAGGTAGGCCAGTTATGTGAGTTATGTAAGTATTAACACACCATCCAATGATATATTTAATGACTCAAGAACACAGGTTAATATTTTATAGTACTGTACATATGGCCTAAGACATATTACATTGCTAGTAACTAGAGGTGTGCGGATAGTGACATTTTTTCAGATTGGATTATGTAAAATGGATTATTTTTTCATTGGTTAGGTAAATTTCGGATCGGATAGTTAGGGTTCATATCAGATTTTGATACTTGCAATAACACAGTGGAATTACACTTATCTAAGTATAAATTAGGAAAAACTCAATAAAAATATTAAGAAAGTTATTAAACTGTTGTAAAAATCTTAACGTCTTCATAGGCTGAACAACAAAACTAAAATTTTTATACTTCACTGCATTTAAAAGTAACAAATTTTAAGATGGTGTAATTCACAATTGAAATAAACAAAAAACTTATAATTCGCCAATAAATTACATCAACAGATCTTAAAAGTTAATTATATAAAACCATGGATAGATTGATAAATAGTAATTAAAAATTTTATTTTATAATCCAACTATTTTATTTATTAAAATGATAAAAACCAATCGCCATAAACAAAGAACCAAAAGTTAACAGATAACATTGGCTCGTTGTCATCGGCTATCTCCATATCCAGCTGCCATGTTACAATATTAAAAACCGTGAAGTTATGGTACCTAGTAGTAATCTAGATATTCAATCTTAAATTTTTTAAAAAATGCGCCATATATAAACTAATGACACATAAAATCATCCAACAATAAGAAAATGTAGAGTGAAAACGAGTGGAAAATTTGTTTGTTATGTGATCACGGAATTACAAAATAGGCCAAATAAATGAAAAACCTGATACATCCAATTTTATTGAATTACACACATTTAATAAAATTGGATTTTAAAAATATTTATTATGTTTTCATAATAATGTGTGTATTTTACTCTTAGTAAGTGCGTCATTTGTCAACACTTTATCGTACTACTGAAACTCGTGGAGAATACGATAAGGAGAGAGGAAATCTCAATCCATTCATGTGCGTCACTATTTAGTTGACGTGGCATTTGACTACCTTAAGAGAGTCATAGAACAAAAAATAGATCATTATATCAAAATAATTAAAGTATAATTTGATCCTCTACGCAGACGATCAAAATGAAGTACACCAGAGTCCCGGTAATCTGAACCCCGGTAGTCAGAACTCCGGCTAATCCGAACAACCTGATGGGGAAAAAGGTCACCGAGTTTAAATTAAAAACAAAGAAATGTAATCTCAATTGTAACATTTTAATCTACAGCACAGTTACACTAATTTTACATTACCGTGTTCACAATGTTAATAATATATGATAACTTACTTTTTGGAACATAAGAATACAATTATCATCTTATGACATAACAAAGATATCCTGTTAGCCATTACAAAGTTGTGCCATCGTCTCATAACATAAAATAGAAACATTCAGATGTAGCAGTACACTGTTGCTCGAGATAACGGAGGGCAATGTCTAAACAGTGGTGGCTCGTGAGTGAAATACTAGTGGGGCGCACACCGGGGGTCTGGGGGTTTTGGTTTACCCCCCAGGAGAGGGGGGTCCGGGTGTTCTCCCCGCGGCAAATTTTTGAAAATATTGTGTATTTTAGTGACTTTTAAAGCAATCTAGTTATTAAATTTGTGATGCAATGTGTTTCATTTTTTAACTAAAATATCTAGTTTTCCTCATAAACCTTGAATAATAAATACTATAATCTTGGTCTTACCAAGATTAGTTGGTAAGAGTTCGACTTAGTTTGAACTCTCAATTGTATGGATGAATTATATTAACAAAAACCTTTATTTGTTGCAATATTTTGTAAATAAAAACGTAAATACCTAACTTAACGTTTTAGCACCTTCATTTTTTACGCAGATGTACCTGTAATACACTACTGTTGTTCGTTTTGCAAACATAAGATGTTCTTAATCAAAAAATATATTTGCAATGATTACCTCCTCTAGACAACAAACACTACTACAACTCGCGAGCTTTGTTAATGGAGATGTAAGCTTTGTTTTCTTGTACTCAGTTAACTTACTGCTAACTGTGTACCAAAACTACATCACTTAGATCACAAACATTATCTCTGTTTTACACAAAAACAAATAGACAACTGGCGCGCGGCAACTAACTGTCAACTCACCACATATGTTAATCTGCGCATGCACGGACGCCATCCGAAGACTTCCATAAGAGATACGCTTAGACGCGTCACAGCACCAGCCACCCCCACCACTACCTCTCTTCATATAAATGCATTGTGATGGATTCGGACGTTCTGGCGAGTGCCCTACGGCTACAAATACGAACTTTTCACGCTATTTTTGTATGTTTTCCTCCTATAATTTTGTTGTATACGACTGTTAAAACATTTTGGTTTGTTGGATCTATAGTTATAACTAAATAAGTATTCAATTATTTTTTTCCTTTTTCAAATCTTTGGGGGGGCGGCGTTTGAGAGTCCTTATTGGCGAGCCGCCACTGTCTCTAAATACACTTACAGTGCATCACAATAGGCTCGATTCTCACAGACCAACTCTTTATCATCGCTTTTCGCCGAACTACTTTTCGAACATTCAAGATCATCTCCAGCAATGATCACGATCGTGTAAAAAATAGGCCTACAGACGGCACTGTTTTATTATTATTAGATTTGATATGTCTATGAGTGTGTCGTGTTTTATATTTCTAATGACTAGTCCATGGATTGAACGCCCCTGCAGGAACACTTGATGCCATTCAGGAAAAACATGTAGTGGACACACCTACAAGTGAACTGTGATAATATGTAACTTAATACCTCTAAATACACCGATTGGATCTAAAATAACAGGAATAAAATATGTATGACTTTATTAGTACTTTTAATGAACTTAACACTGCACCTCTGGATAACCTGAACAACTCGGTAATCTGAGCAGGGTTATGTCCCAATTAGTTTGGATTACTGGGACTCTGGTGCAGTATATTATTTGCTAAAAATAATGTCCCAAAATGAGCTATTATGATGATTGAGCTTGTTGCCAAAATCAGATTTTATGCGGAATAATATCAAATCGCAATATGATACTTGGTGCAACTATCGATAATGCTATGCTTTGTATTTCAAAATGCCAAATTGTGTTGAACTTGATCAGTTACTTAAATACGAGGGTTGTCCGTAAAGTAAGGTTCCCAGTGATTTTACTCAGTGAAAAACATGTTTATTTGCATAAACTCGTACATATTTGGAAAGTTCAGACTTTTTCCTATTTTTCTATGTAGTTGCCACCGAGGTCAATGCATTTTTGCATGGGGTGTACCGGCATTTGAATTTCCGAGTCAAAGAAGTTTGCCGCCAAGTCGCGCAGATATCTGAGAACCGCTTTTTCCAGCTCTTCTCGGCCGCCGAAATCCGTTCCACCCAGGTGTTTATTCATATCAGGGAAGAGGTGGTAGTCGCTGGGAACTAAGTCCGAGCTTTATCCAAAGTTAGCGATGAGTTCGTTGGTAACGTTAGCAGTGTGCGGTCGAGCGTTATCCTGATCCAAACGCACCCCCTTGGACAGCATACCCCTCCTGTGGTTTTGAATGGCACGGCGACGTTTTTGCAGTGTCTCGCAGTAGCGGGCAGCGTTGATTGTTTCACCGTTGGGCAAGAATTCGCACAACAATATGCATTTCCTTGCCGGCACTTTGCGCTTGCTTGAATTTTCGTGGAACGCTCCTCGTCATGAACGTCGGTACGCCCGTTCTTGAACTCCCTGTACCATTTGCGCACATGTTGTACGCTCATACACTTTTCTCCATATTTTTCACACAGCTGGGAATGAATTTCCCCAGACAGAAGGTTTTTGGCAGTCAAAAAACGAATCATTGAGCGCAGCTCACACCTGGCGGGCCAAGCAACGTTGAGCTTTATCTTGTTCGGCTGCCAGGGCAAGACTGAGCGCCGCAGACACTTCGCTGTGGTGGGGATTTGGAGTGGGGGAACCCAGGTACACAACAAAACCGCGCGAACCCCCGTCGCAGCACTATTGGTGACTGCAGCGCTATGGGAACCTTACTTTACGGACAACCCTCGTACATAGTTGAAGAATCAAATAATAATCATACCGCAACCTTTAACCGGCCAATGATGTTCGTACATTCCAATAGGATCTCAAATGTGTAATTTGGTCATCTGCTTCAACACTTTTGTTCAATCAAAGATGTTCCGTATTGCCGACTTAATCTCAAAAATAAAGTTATGCTTTAATCTTACAGTTTTAATGCTCATTTTACACGGTCTATTCGAAATCTATTCGATATTTACGGGACTTTACTGGATACTTGTATTGCATTGTTGTTTTTTGTCTGAAAGTAATCTGAGTTTACGGATATCTGCACAACTCTACAAGTAATTGTGATAGGTACTGACCAGAATGTCGTTGTGAGGTTTGCTCACAGTTGGCAGCACGTAAACAGTTTCCGCAGGGAAGTCGCCACGCTCACCTGTCCGCTCACATCTACCCACACACCAGCCGCTGTTCATAACTGTCTCTCCCGTGCTGTCATCCTCTAGGATGATTAGATCTCCCTTGTGAAAATTCAGGAATGAAGAGCCCTCCCCTGTGAAATTACCGACAAATAGAAGGCATATTAAGCTTAATACGGTATGTCAGAACTTGCCAGGACTACTTGTAATTGATAGCAAATTTTAAGAAGCAATTAATTTGAGTTCCTTATGAGCACTGTGAGCACACCAAACCATCTGCTACACACTATCTACTGCACAGGTATTTTTTAGAAGGGAAATAATTGGTTACAAATGTTCAATATCAATCACCCTTAAGTTTAAAATCTTAGATTTTAGGTTGATTCCCAAAAATTGAGCACCATTTAAGTTTGGTTTCTCAATTAATAAAAACAAATACAAATTACGTTTAATGGATTAAAATTAAGATACCAAACAAGTAATATTCTACTTATATTCTTAATCATACCGCGACTACTGCATATTTTAAGGTTAATGTCAGTAAAGGGTGATAAATATGATGTGTGTGTGTGTGAATAAGAGTGCGATGAATATTCCACTTACCAGTCCAAACAGGTAGGGATCAGTGAAATCAGAATAAAGAATAAGGACTCAAATTACATTATTTAGAACAGAAAACATAAACCATTGTCATTCCATTTCTACTATATTTGATAAAAACTGACCTGGAGCCTTGTAGTCCTGCAAAGCAATGACAAAGCTTGATCGTTTCTTGAGTCCCTCAAGGAAATAAACGACCAAATCTCGTATATCCTCTGCATTAGGACTCTGGAAAGTGAATTCTTCCCCTCGCACAGTGGACAATGTGAAAGTCTGTGTGAACACCTTGTTGGTCCTGTGTTCACAAAGTTTGATTAAAGCATTGCAACAACTTTTAATAATGCTAATGGTAAGCAAAAGAAGAGAGAAAAGTGCATCATCAAAATTAAAATTTGGTGAAACAAGATTGGATTTAAGTAGAAGGAAAGCTAAGAACTGAAATTCAAAGTTCCAGTTGGAAAATAACTAGGTGCATGTGTTCAGTGTAAAATTTTTCATCTAAAAGTAAAATAAGACGGAACTGTTTTTTCGAAAACATTTATTAAATGCTTGATAACTTTTGTTTTTTAACCTATTCACAATGTGTTATCTTAAGTATTGAATTTTTATGTAGAATAAGGGAGCTTTATGTATGAACTTGGAGAAATAATGTGAGTATTGAGGGACTCCTTCTGAAAATATTGATTACACAATTAACACGTTCGCTGCGGTGCCCGAAGCCCCTGTTCCTTGCATGGATTCCTTGCATAATTTAAAATCAACCAATAGAAAAATTCCAAGTGACAATTGACCCAGACAGAAATATATACTACTTTATTACAAAGCTGGTCGTAGTTCTCTCAGATCCCAATAGGTGGCAGCATACATCGCCAGATCTACCATCTTGATATTAACCTAAATGTCACCACTCTCATCTGAGTGGTCCGCAGCGAATGTGTAAACCACTAAGATTCATATGACGATTTCTTTCCTTCATGCCTTGCTTACGAGTCTTGCATCCTATCAAATAATATAAAATGTTTCTAGAGACTTATCGGTCAGCTAAGCATACCTCTATTCAATTTTGCTAAAGATCTGTTCATATAGATTGTGATTTCATTACAAACACTCACACCTCAGATCAATAAACTTCCAATGTTGTTTAGAGGTCTGTGGGTAGTGATTTTAACTGTCAGTTCGGGTAGTAGATTACCATAAATTATCTGCTCGGGTCGGGTCGAGTTCGTGTATCATAAGCTAAATAAAAATTTTGGTCAGGTTCGGGTATTACAAGTTAAAATTCAGTTTGGGTTCGGGTATTGTAAGCCTAAAGTTTATGTTGGCTTTGGATTTTATTTGTAAGCAACATTTAAATTTAAAAAGCTTTTTATTGACCTACTTAACAGTATTGATACAAGTCCAATACCTATCATTGCTTTTACCAACTTATTCATTTCACATATAGGTCCTAAAGTTATTCTGTTTGGTATATTAACCCCAAGTGTTTTATCCATTTAATTAATTATATATCATTATAAAATATGTTGTAAAAATGAATAAGGGGAAATAATTTTCTTGAGTGCATATGAAAATACCCCCGTCGCAGCAGACCTGCGTACTCAGCGAATTTCCAAATAAATAATATAATAATAATAATAATAATATATGGCAAGTTTTATAAAAATATGTCAATAAACATGGGAATTATTTGCTTATTCTCCATAAGATTAACATGGCATAGAGTGTGCAGGTTTGCTGATGTGAGGGACAGTGAAATTAGGCATTTCTACCATAAATAATTTTTATCTTAACATTTATACCAACTTTCATCAACATCTGTCCATAAATAAAGGAGTTTGCCTATTCCCTATATGATTATTATGGAAAAGAGTATGCAGGTTTGCTGCCATGATAAACACATAAACTATGATTTTTGAGCATAAATGGATAGATCTCAACCACATGAAGCTAAATATCAAGTTTTATCCAAAAATATTGATTAATATGGGAAATATTAATTTTTCCCTATCCTCCATAAGATTAACATTGGAGCCCCACAATACAACGTACTGTGTTTAGATTTTTTAATATCTCGGTAACCGTTGGAGATAGAGAAAAACTTTAAGGAACTTAATTGTGTAGTTTATTAAGCTGATTCTAATGGTGAAATATAAAATTAGAAATTTTTAAAAACTACATGTGAAAAACGCAAAAAACCCCATTTTGGGGTACAAAACCCCCCCAAACTACCCGTTCCCATTGACCGATATGTCTGGTTAACGAACTCGTCCGAGCATTTGTAGGAATACACGTCTCTACCAAATTTGGTCTCGATCGGACCATTTTTACGAGAGTTATCGTGCTAACAGACACATATATATATATATATACATATATATATACATATATATATATATATAAAAATTTTAACGACTATTGTTTTTGGACTCTGGGCACCTAAAGAAGAAAAAATAACATGGTCCCGGGCTTAAGTCTCACCATGAGACCTACGGTAATAGCTTCTTCCCTATGGGAAATTCGCTAAAAAGGATGAAAAACAAAATAAAAAACTATAATGTATTTCATTGTATAACAAAATACCCCGTCACAGCAGACCTGCGTACTCAGTGAATTTCCAAATCAATAACATAATAATAATAATATATGACTAGTTTGATCATTATCTGTCAATAAATATGAGTATTATTTGCTTACTCGCCATAGATTAACATGGGAAAGAGTATGCAGGTTTGCTGCTGTGAGGAACGCTGAACGTAGGTGTTTCTAGCCTAAACAATTAATATTTTTAGCATTTATATCAACTTTCATCAACATCTGTCCATAAATAAAGGAGTTTGCCTATTCACGATATGATTAATATGAGAAAAGAGTATGCAGGTTTGTTGCCATGATAAACACATAAACTATGATTTTTAAGCATAAATGGATAGACCTCAACCACATGATGCTAAATATCAAGTTTTATCCAAAAATATTGATTAATATGTGATAAGATTAACATAAGATTAACATTGGAGCCCCACAATACGACATACTGTGTTCAGATTTTTTAATATCTCAGTAACCGTTGAAGATAGAGAAAAACTTTAAGGAACTTAATTGTGTAGTTTTTTAAGCTTATTACAATGGTGAAATATAAAATTATAAATTTTTAAAAATTACATGTGAAAAACAAAAAAACCCATTTTGGGGTACAAAACCCCCCCAAATTACCCGCTCCCATTCACCGATATGTCTGGTTTACGAACTCGTCCGAGCATTTGTAGGAATACACGTCTCTACCAAATTTGGTCTTGATCGGACCATTTTTACGAGAGTTATCGTGTTCACAGACACATATATATATTTCAATATTTTTATATTTGAATAATAAATAAATATATATATAATTAAAATTAAATGAACTTGAGCTCCCTTTAAACATTTTATTTTTGACAATATTTATTGTGTGTAATGTAAAAAATAAAATGTTTAAAGGTTTTTTTTAAAACATTATTAAAAAAAAAATCATTCCTTGTCAACTTGCTGCCAAGCTTACAAGGAATGTAGTGTTTTCAGTACCGTTGGCCACCCGAGCGGGGAGGACAACATCAGAGGAAATATTTCTGAGCTGTTTGCAGAATTGGCACGGCCAGAGCTACTGGCCTACCGAGCACAAAGGGTTAAGACTAACTTAATAAATACTATTTTGTCAAACATATATTCATCAATGGAATAAAATGGTCTGTCTAACAAGTCGTTTTTGAGAGCTGCTTTGAATTTATTTTTTTCTTTGATCCCCTTTTAATAGACAGGTAACTTATTTATGAATTTATCTCCCATATAACTGGTTTTCTTTTCAAATAATCTTAATCGGTGGTGGGGTAGCTCAAAGTTATCCTTGTGCCTTGTTTTATAAAAGTGATAATCACCTAAATGTTGAATTGTATCAAATTTTGTAAGTAAAGTTGTTTGATATACATAGTTACTATAAACTGTCATTATTCCAGGAACTGCAAAATGTATCGTACTGACTCTTGTCAATTTAATTTTAACATTATTCAAATTGTTTTTTTTTGTAGAATTAATAATCTGTTCATATTCTTTTTACTTGTTACTCCATAAATATTTAACCCATAAGAAATTAGCAAGTGGATACGTGCAAAATAAACATTTGTAAGGTTATTTAAATTACACATTGTTGCCATTCCATACAGAGAGTAATCAAGAGACAGAGCATTGTCTGAGGACAGAGCATTTGTTAGCTGCAGTTAAAATTACAACTATCTTCAGCATAAGATCCGCATGACAATAGTATGATGAACATCATCCATTTCCTCCAGGTAGTACCCGTATCTTACCCATGCATTGACTAAGACTGTGGCATGTTCCTGTAATCCAGCTACTTGTAGCTACTCTACAAGTCGGGGGTTTATACAAGGGACAATTTGCCTAGGATCGTTAATCACCACGTTAGTATAATTCAGTAGTTGAAAGTTGCCGATGCACCGAAGTATATGATTTCGTCTGTAATCGATGCTGACGGTAGCTGGCATCATGTTGTGCCCCCATGGTTGACGGCACCCGTCATTGTAATGCTGTTGTTAGTAGGACTGCCGCCAGGGGTGGTCTGACAGTGGCGTCATCCTGTAATCCAGCTCCTTGGAGGTCTTGAATTGTGCATAGTTTTGAGCGATGGTCGGTGGGTGTAGCCTTCTCTTGTGTGGATTATTGTCTGCACTATTGAATACTAGGTTAATCCGCAGAGTTCATCCTCATAAATTGACCAGTTTGTAATTCAGAGGCAGTATTTCAGACTCCACATTAAACTGTTGGTCCCTTAGATATGCCATTGACTGTTGGGTTGTTAACTAACAATTCTGTCTAAGGATCATGTCAGTCTTAGTCAGTAACAAGATTACAATATTGTGCCACAAGCATCCTACTCTCATTTCTTATTTATACTTGGCTTAAAATACCTACCTGGGTAGGTTGCCATTTGAGTTAAAAGTATAAAGTATGCAATAAAGTATGAATAACCAGTTGGAAATAGAGATAGGAAAGAGTAAATTTCACTGTGATTGCCTTAAGTTTACTCACACTCTGAGGTCTAAAATGAGACAATATTTGTAGCACCCTTCTACATCTCCATCCGACTAATTCTTTGTTTTCTGATCCCTTTCAATCCATGCCCTAACTTCCAGAGTAAGAGTCTTATACAAGCTGCCTTTTAGGTGTAAAACCATCTTTCTTGCCATCATCATTCAAGTAGCATCTTTGGTCGATCTTCATGTAATGTTTTTTATAGCGGTAGGATTAGTTCAGGTTTGGAAACCACACTAATTATGAAACTGATCAAATAATTTTTAAATTGAGGAACATAATATAAAAGAGCTTCTGAGCACTTAGAAGCTAGAACAGAGGGGAACTTAGTATTCAGTAATAATAATTTAAAGATAAATAAGTTGAATGATTGAAAACTGTAATGAAGGTGAAATAAAAACTTACTTGTGACTAGCAACAGTGGTTATTTCTGGGAAAGAGAGTTCAAGTAGAACTTGCTCCTGATCATCAACCACGTACACACCTGTCCAGTTGACTGCAATTATCACATCATTCTTGGGCAGGTTTGGACCTACATGTGAATTGTAAGGTTTATATAAGTAAGCAGTTGCTAAACTTACCATATCATATGAATTGAAGAGAAAAATATACTTCCTTATCTACACGTGTATAAACTCACACTCTCTTTGAGAATCACTTTATTGTGTTCAGGTAACCACCGCAAAATGATATAACCAATAATAACAGTAAATGTGAAAATTTTTATGATTAATATTATACAACTATTTTCTTACCTGAGTTCCTATAAGCTTCGTAAAATCGAGAGAACAATAAAGGCCACTTGAACTTGGCATAACCCACCACATCCTCCTTGATCCTCAAGGCAGGGATCCTTTCCTTGAGGTAGTAACTCTAAAAATATCATGCAATTAAAAGTAGAGTCATGTAAACATAACAAACGAAATGAGTGAAGAAAAATAAACAAAACATTCTTCAAATATAAGAAAAAAACTTTTTTATTGCATTAAAAACTAAATGCAACAAATATGTTAAATCTAACAATTTATTTAATTTTTACTATATTAACCCTTTGAGGTCAATATCTGGATGGTAGATTTTATGAGCTAGAAAGAACAGGCGGACGATATATGGACGGTCGCTTTCACTCATAAGTAAGACCGGGCCGTTGATATCTGGACGGCAAACTTTACTTCTTATTTTTTTAAATTTTGTAAGTGTATTTCAATCAATAACTGTTTTCATATTAATTTTAGGTACTAGACAATGATATTATTAACAATAAAACGTTTATTTTGCAATTAATATATTTAATATGGAGTTATAAAGCGTTTGCAGCTGTCAGCTGCTCGACGCCGATGATGAAACATCTGCTGCACAGTTGTATACGTGCGCTCAAGGTCATCACTACTCACAGTGCATTTTTATTTTATTTTGTGCATTTCTACGCCAGAAGCATTTTTAAGGTTTTGATGGGAAACAGTCCAAACCCCAGTTACTACCTGACCTGTTGTTAGGAATCATCATTAATTAATAACTCTATGACAAATGACAACTGGGTTCAGATGGCGGGTATTATAACCACTACACCACCCAGCCAGTTAGTAATTGATGTTATAGTAATTGTTTTATGGTATATAAATTTATAATGTAAAAATATTATACTTACTTTCCTGTGAAAAATAGGTTAGATCATAGATACGTCTAAAGGGAATGTTTTCAGTTCATCTAAACAGCTGTTCTTATAACCAATCTATGACGTCACTATCCATATGACGCCTTTAACCAAATCACGTCACTATTTCGATTTCTGGTCGCGCAAATTAGCAACACTCCCCCCAAAGCTAAGAATGTATAGTATACAAATTTATAAATGTATAAATGCCATTGTTTATATTCTGCAAAACAACAATGAAGTACCTATAATTTTATAAATATTTCACCCAATATATATAAACTTTTAACACGTGTCACTAAAGATATTTAGAACTAAAAAAAACATGTTTCCGACTGTAAAAATATTTTTTGTTTTTGTTGTAAATTGTGTTGAATATGTATATTTATATAAAAAATGATAAAAACTATCAATTTATTATTTTTTTATTTTTAATTTCTTCTTACATATTAGTAAAGAACAATTTCTGTTACGCCTCGAGCTGCCGAGCTATCGATTATTTCTTCTGGACAGTGGTCACCTGACAATCTGATAAAAAAATCATGTTGCTAGTGTGAAAACTAGGGAAGATATAATTTTTTTTCTTCCTTACAAAACAGCCATTATTTGGAGAATGCTGTTTTGGGCCGTAGCCAAATCCCTACGAATATTTTGGGTTCTGGCGAAGGGTCGAACTTAAACGCTCATTAGTGAGGATTAAGAGGGTCAACTAGGAGCCCCCGAGAATGATCAACTCCCACGACCACCCGGCCAGGTAGGAACAATCAGGTTGTGTCCTTTTGGGGGAGAATGGGAATTATTTTGTCCCCGTGCCTTGTCATCACACGAGGGTGGGTGTCCGTCGTTCATTTGATTCCGGTCCGTCCGTCTCCATTCATTCTCCAGACGTTGATCTATTTTGAAAAATGCAACAATTCCGTAACCTGACCTAGGCGCTTGAATAAGTTGGAGGCTCGCACTTCATTGTTTCCATATCCTTTATTGTTTTTGCATTCGGCTTTGGTTATTCCTCACCCTTTTGTCCGCTTAAAGATTAGGTCTCAACAATGATTTCAAACAAATTGTGTACAACCTCTTTTCACATACATTTATAAATTTACGCTCAAGAATCATATCATTCCTTTGCCAAAGTAATGTGGATTAGCCATGTATTGTATCGTATTTTTCTATTATACTGTTACATATTTATTATAATTATCCTAGGTTGCTCTTATATTGATGGTGGTCTTTTATACCATGTTGGAAAGAAAATCACCTTGTAAATTAACCAAAAATTATCTCAGTATCTCAGCTTGTTCCTTTTAGCAAGCCCTTTAGCTTAGTCTAATTAAACCTTTTTTATAATATACTCATTTTGTTACCAATAATGATATTTATCATTATTTATTATTGTTTGATATCTGTTATATTTCAGCTCATTTCGATCTCACATCTAATTTATCAGAGTTTTGTGACAATTGGATAATGCATGTATAAATGTATATGGTACCATACTCTTCCCATATTGTTAAAAAAATGTAAAAAAGGTTGTCACTGTGAAAAATAAAATAAATAAAATAAACAATGTCGAGGTCCTTCAATAAAACTGATCATTCATGTGAATATTAACTCAGATGCTCTTACAAATTTCTGCCATTTCGTTTATGTTCAATGTGTCAATTTCATGGTGTACTTAAAATCTCTATATATAAAAATGAATGTATATCCTTTATGCGTTGTCAAACTAGTATTCATTTTATTCATTTTTCATTTTATACCCCACAAGTTTTCATTTTATTGCGTTTTAACTTTCTAAAAATAATCTTATGGAAAATAAGTTTGTTTACAAATTTTGTACAATCAAAACATTTGATTTCTTAAGCTACAGCTATTGGTTTACTTACTATTAGCAATATGCTTTACTATTTAATGTCATCTGAATACTTCATTAATGTAAAACTAAGAAGTAAATATGTAATGTACAAAATCAACAGCTTTATTCGCCACGTTAATAGTTTACGGTTTTAGGGGGTTATGTTATTATATTTTTTATTTTCTATCTGATTAAATGTTACGTGTTTATATGTTGGCTAGAAAAAAAATAGTTACAATGTTTATACATACAGTATTATGTTTATTATAATTATTCAACTGTCGTATATCTAGATATGGAAAAAAGTCGTGTTAGCTACACCTTTTTAACTCAAGAATGACTGGACGGATTTTAATGATCATTGATTTTTTTTATTCCATTTTGGATGTTAGATTACGCGAGTATTACTATAAAAAATGCTGCGATTCAGAAAATTAAATTTTTCCTATAAAAGCTGTATTACAGTTAGGTTTGGTTTGGGTTTAAGTTGGATTAGAAAACTGTGAATCAATCCACTCAGATTTATTTGTGTTGTGGCAATGTTATTAATATGTCTTATCGTATCGGTATTGTTATTAACTATGCCGCGATCCAGAATATCTAATCTTTCACAAAGAAGTCGTAATGCTATTCGACTTCAGAACATGGCCAATCTAAAATATGTGTGTGTAATAAATGAAAAATGCTAATACAGTACTGAACAAATCAGTAAGCCTAGTACAATTTGTCGGAACTAAATGGTGTTGGAATAACTGTATGAAATAAAAGCAAAGTAACATATATTATCCAAAATATTTTGTTTTTGACAGAAAACAAAATATGAATAGACCAAGGCCAGTTAAAATTACCTAAATTCACTGGCTCAAGCAGCCGCTGTGTCTAGATTGGTAGCATGGAGAACTACCAATTCGATGATTTCTTGATGGATTATGTAAATATTTATATATTAAATATTATTTAAAGATTGGTTTATTTTTAATTACAAGTTTGGGTCTAGTCCCTATTTATTGCACCGAACAATGCTTGGTCACCAGGTACTAATAATATAAACATTCATTTTGTGGCCAATATTGTTATAAAAATAATTATATATATCGCTCTTAAATCGTTATCAACCTACTGATGCGTAACATATTATTTCCTTATAGATGTCTTATCAAATCACAAATCCTATACATGTGGGTTGCCTGGGAATTCAAAAATCCCTTTTTCCCTCGTTTTGAGGCCGCTACCTGGCCGGGCGGCCGTGAGAGTTGATCATTCTCGGGGGCTCCTAGTTGACCCTTCTTAATCCCTTCTAATGAGCCTTTAAGTTTGACCCTTCACCAGAACCCAAAATATTCGTGGGAATTCGGTCACCCCCCTGTTTTGGGGGACTCAAACAAAAAATTGGGTTGCATTTTTTGGACATACTTTTTTTCGCCCAGTCCTCAAAGAGCTAAGCAGTACTATAAAACCACTCAATTAAAAATCATAAATAAAAAATTATTGTGATTTAGTAGGATGATAATTTACCCCGAAAGCAAGCATAAGCATGTGTTTGTAAATAAAGAACTTACCTTTTTATAAGCTTGGACAATGAGAGTTGCCCATCGATCTATTGATTTCTCCGCATTTGTTAAACAATAATCTGGTATGTAGTTGGGCAACAAGTTCAATAACCTTTCCATGTTCAAATCAGCTTGAAATTCTATGAAATATTGTTGAGCTGCAATCATCGCTAGATCTTCTTCCTGCAGTTGTTGAAAACAAAAATAAATTATGTTTAAAAATCTTAGTTTTCATTGTATCATATTGCTTATGCTCATACAACATTTCTGTAATGGAAGCACAAAATGAAATGTACAGATAAGTATCCAGTTATATTTTGAAGTTCTTAATTTTATAAATCTTGTTCAACTAATTATCTTTAGGTAGCAACAATTATTCTGACTGACATTTTTGTAAGCTCTACACACTACTTCTAAAGAAATAGTTTGTGTGTCCATTTGATTTCAACAATATCTTTATTAAACTGATTTTACTAGTTTTATGGCACAGTAGAACCTCACAAACTTGACACTTTGTGGACCCACAGGTTGTTGAGTTACGGGGTTGTCAAGTTATACAGAAAATTGCAATTTATTTCATAGGTTTTGATTAATTATACATAAGACTCCAGTTTCACATAAACATTTATTACAGTACAGTATTATGAGTACATACTGAGTAAACAGCCCTTATTGTCAAATATTCAACAATTAAATTTATATGTTCTGAAGAAATGCTAAATAAGCTGTTTTCTTTCAATGACCCAACATTCTTCCATGAATAAGTAAACAATTGCGAGCTACCCCACCCCACCAATGCCCAGGTGTATAAACTTAAAACAGTCTAAAGGCGCCCAATAGATCGACTGCCTATCACAGTTTGTTTCATCTGTTCTGCAACCTTGAAAAACCGAACGCACTAGTAATATATGATAAAGGCTCTCTGTCAGCTGTTGACTGTTAACAAGGACTATCGACATATTAGGTGTCAAGTTTAACAGGTTTTACTGTATTAAAAAATTTTAGATACTTTTGTAAAATTTCCCTCCTAGATTCATGAACTCCACATCCCAGGCTTCCAAACTGTGATGTTATTCTCAAGGGGGGAATGGTTTATGAACACCTTGAAAATGGCTTTTCTAAACTGTTCCAAAAACCTCAACACAGGGGCTAAATTGGGTTAGTTTAGTAACACTTTTGATCTCAGGGCTCTGACCTACTGGCCTTTTCTGTTTTACCTTATACCTTATAGTTTTACCTAATAGAACTCTATTTCGTTCAACATAATTAGGTTATTTTGGTTTGTTTCTAAGATCTGAAATTAATATTAGAAGTGGTCCCTAAGTTCACCTATTGTAGTGGCTTATTGTCTTTCACCTCAGGGTTTCCCCCTAATAGACCAAATAGGCCTATTTATTGCAATAATGTTATTCAGTGCATTTCAGTGTTCAATGGTTAATTTGGTATATTCAATAAAGAAATACCATTCCATTGAAAAATACATTCCCTTCAGTCTATAGAGCTCTGTCGTAATATATCCCCGAAGAAAATAACATAAACACTCTGACTTCACTATATTTTTTTATTTAAATGTGAACACATACAGTTTAACAAAATGTAATGCAAAAATTCTACCTTATCACATCTATATTCTCCAAACTTAACACCTCGGACAACTTGTTGATAGATAAGGTTGGTTGCCACTTGGTCCTCTGTTGGGTCATGCCACGGAGCGAATATCTCTTTGCGAAAAAATAGTCTCCAAGGAGCATTGCGCTCCTGGGCACCTTGTTCTTTGGCGTACTGCTCACATTGGGATATGGCATCCATCACATGGTCCCCACCACTACCCAGAGATGAAACCTATAAGCAGGTAGTGAAGTTGTGGTTACTTATACAACACTTCATAACTTATGTAATATTACTATTACCATTACTATTATCCTTTGAAATGGTGCCCTATCCGTGTAGGTATTTTAAGCAAAGTACGCATGAGAAATGAGTGTAAGATGATTGGGGTGCTATCTTATAGTCTTGTCACTGACTAGGACTGACATGTTCCTTAGTCAGGACTGTTAATTAATAGCCCAACAGCCATCGGCTACCACGCTAACATGATATATATTAACCACTTAACAATAACACTGACAAAATATCATGCAGAATTTTTTTGCATGGCTATAGATATATTAATTAACATTTAACAAAAAAAATTTATTTAGAAGGATGTTTAACGGTGTTTGAAAAGGTTGTACATAATTTCTTTTGAAAAATTACAAAACAAAAAATATTTTTAAAACAACTTTTTACAAAAAATGAGCAAATTTATTATATCATGGGGAAACCGAGGAAATATTTTATTTGTAGCCCTGACCAAGAGATTATCAATACAAGCTTAGTCATCCAATCTAACCTGAAATAACTCAGAACAGAACATAAAGATAGATTTGATAGTTATTTGAATCTTTGTTAAAACAAGCAACCCAAAATGACAGGGAGGTTTTATTTTGATGAAATGAAACAATACCTATACTAAGAATTAAATATAAATTTGTTTTAATATTATTTAAAAATCATGCCACAAATCGTTGCATCATCGTATCGTATGGCGTAGTCATTAACTCTGATAGTTAAACTGGAGCCCACATGTAAAACCTGTCTGTATAAGGCTAAGTAGAGTTTTTTTTGTTGAGACAGTTAAGATATTTGTTGCCTAAAACATTTCTAAAAGGTGCATACTACGCTTTTTTCACAGTACTTTGATGTGCGGTATTAGTTTGTAGGGTAACAGTTGTCATGTAAATTGTGTTCTTAAACTTAAAATAATTAAGGTTATGAATAGAGCATCGTTTAATGTACACTGTAGACCTCTATTTGTTTCTCAGGAAATTTCAACTGTTCTCAATGTGTATATTTATATTTGTTTATGTAGAGTTAGGTACAATCTTTATGATCTCACACTGAGAAGTGAAGGCCACCACCATAATACTAGACACAAGTGGCAGAAAGAGGAATCTTTTAGTAGGTTGACCTTGACTCGAAGCTGGTCAGACTCTTAAGATTAAACATGTTTAATAGACTACCAGAAATTGATCAACATATGTGTGTTAGTAAATTTAAAAGGATTTCTAGTATCTAGGCCCTTTTATAGTGTAAATAAATTTTTTGAAGTTCCTTTATCTGAACTTAAATTAGCTTTTTTGTAAAATTTGGTAGACTAAATTTGTTGGAATTCCAGTGTTAATGTTCAGTATCATTGTTCTTATTTATTGTTTTATATTATTTTGAAAGATGAATGTTTGCTATAGAATTAGCCTATTTAATTCTAGTCACATCTCATGTACCTGTAAATATATCTTTTATGTAGCCTAACTATCCTATTTTGACATGGTCTATTATAACTGTATTATTCAATGACCAAATAAAGAATCCTGAGTTCTTGTCATACCGCTCCAAAAACAGCTTAAAACAGCTGTTACATGTGTTGAAGAGCAAAATGTGTTCTTTTTCTTCCTAGGACAAAAGCTATCATTATGATGATTTTTTGAGTCTTAGGTCACAAAAGATCATTGCTGATGATACTTTTTATTTAAGGTCAGCATTCAACTCCAACAATCACTATCGCTATTTCGGACGTTTCTCATATTGATTGTAAAACTGGTAAACTACTATTAAATCAGTAACTACTAAATCAGGTGATAATTTATGTTTTACGAGTTTGCCTCATTTTATTGGCAGTATGACGAAAGATATAGTTCATCACACGGCTCGAAATTGGCTTTTTGATTTGCACTCACATATTTAACAGCCTCGGCTGTTAAACTTGTTCTCGTATCAAAAACACCTGTTTTTGGTCCAAGTGACAAAATATACTATTTTTAATTTATTTATTTTTAAATATATTTACCTTGTCAAACAGAGCAATATAGAGAGAGAAGCCAAATTGGTCTTTGAGACCAATTTTGTCACTCAGCTGATTGCAGAGCTCTCGAGCCGTAGTGGCTGAGTCAGCCAAGAGTGTTTTAGTGTTACCGTCCATGAATGTGATTGGCAACATGATTGGCTTCTTAGATTTGGTGGCCTGAATAAAAAAGTCCATAAATAAAAATATTGATTAAAATATTTTCACCTTAAAACCCTAATAAGCATAATGCTTAAAAAAGGAAAAATAATTAATTGTTTATTAACACGTAAAATGAAACATCGGTCAAATTGACAGATCGATAATGATACTACGTAATAGTGGCTAAACTGCTTGACCTTGACAGCTGTCAACCCCAGTCCCTTCCCCCCAAACCCCTCTCCGTAATATTTGGTAATTTCCAACTAGTTGGCACAACGTTGTCGTACGTATTAGACGCATTGTGTGAATACAGTCGGTCAGATTTACCACAATTTTGCTTACCGGCTGGCAATCGTAGGTCAAATACACCTTGAATTTTGGTAAAAGGATGTGATGAAACACAACAAACAAAAGAACACCTGCTAGAAATAAAATAACAGCTAGATTATCCGCTATGAGACCACCAGCTCTGGCCTTGGGCAACAATCCTATACAGATTTTTTCCCGAGGCCAAAGCTAATCGTCTTGGAGCGTGAAGTTAGGAGTTTCATTTTTTTCTGTCACTTTTTCTGTTTCTTTTAGGCTGACAAATCAATGCAATATTTAATAAACAATAGACAAACAATTGTTCATAGTTGATCTGTGTTTACACTACAGTCTTTGACAAGTGTTAATGTCACAGGCTTATGTCGTAGTATACCGTACCTAAAATCTTTGAAAATACTGTCACTGACTCCTGTGTAAACGCAGCTTTGAAAAGTGGAAATTTATGGTTCTTAGAAAATTAATGAAACTAATCATCTAAGCACATAATTCATCCAGAATACCTTCATAGGTACAACAATCAAATTAAAATTGAACATGTATCTGTAAACAACATGTTAAAGAAGTAGAAAAGTATGATTGGCAGAATACAGCTAAAATAAATATTACAGTAGAACCTCTTTAATCCAAACCCCCTTAATCCAGACGTCCACTAATCCGAACGTCGTAGCGGAAGACTTTTAAGGCTGCCGTTGAGGGGGAGCGTCGATCCTTCATCGAACAGGCTACACGGCCGACGACAACGTCCTTCATTGAACTCACTATACGGAATGCGGGCGAAACGAAGACAATGCCTTTCCCTTCCCCCACTCACTAAACTACAGTGTACATTACTGTTTTCGCGCTCAGTCGCTCTCCATTGTCACAGAGAACTACATATGTATTGTTTATTGTTGTGTGTATAAAGTGTTTGTTTACATCTTCTGTTTGGTATAGTATCTTAGTTATAGATTAAGTACAGCATCAGTGTTAGGATTGTTTGTAATAACAGTGACCGAGTACAGAAAACTAAAATGTCATCAAAAATGTCCCTGAAACTTTAAACATTGAAAAGAAAATAGAAATCATAGAAAGACTTAAGAAAGGTGAAAGTGGTGCATCGTTAGCCAGAGAGTAAGGTGTAGGTAAGTCAACAATTACTGACATTAAAAACAATCAAGATGAAATAATGCAATACTCTTGTAAACAAGACAGTAATGAAGAGCCTAAAAATAGGAAAACCTTAAAAACAGCCAATAATGAGGCTCTCGATGATGCACTGTATTTGTGGTTCAGACAACGAAGGAGCTTGGGTGAATCGATAATCGGTCCACTTCTTTGTGAAAAGGCTCTTCAATTCAATGTAAAACTCAGCGGGCCTAATGTCTTTAAGGCTAGCAGTGGCTGGCATAGTAAATTTAAGCAATGGCGTGGCATAAGAAAACTCGATGTTCAAGGGGAAAGCCTATCTGTGACACTATGGCTGCAGAAGCATTCGTTCAAACTTTTAAGCTGTTGAGGAGTATGCCCGTCGTGTGACGTGGCTAATATCAGGGCTACGTAGAGTAGGTGTATTGCCAAAAACAGTACCCCTGGGTGTAAGAAAGAAATTATGGATTTCATTAAATATATTATATTACTACAGTAAGTGGATAAAAAAGCATATTACAAACACACTTTGACATTTCAATCAAATCAGTTTATTGACAAAAATAAACGTTATATTAGGTGCTTATAGCAGTAACTGGTGTCTTGTCAATTATATAAATCTTTACAATAAAATACAATGGAAAAAACATTTATATATAAAACATAAAAAATTATAATAACCACAATAATGTACAAAGACTAACCCAAGGAGGTGTCTGCTAAAAAGTCTGGGATGAAATAATAAACCTTATCCAGAAGAATTGCTCTAATTTTAACTTTAAACACATTTACTGCACATTGTTTAAATTTTTTCGGCAAATGGTTGTACAGCTTTAGGCCTGTGTACAAAGGACATTTTTCAAATTTTTTTGTCCAATGGATTGGGTCATCATATTATTTAACTCTCTTTGATTGTGTTTTGGGTGTGATATATTTCAAAACAATGATGCGTATATATCAGTAATCACCCATTATTGGCCATTACAAACGATTCAATAACTAAACAGCAACAAAAATCACTAGGATAACCTAACAGATAGAAGATCAGTTGAACACTAAGTAGCGCACTCATCATCACATTGGCACTAAGCCAATTCTCGAGAAACATCAACGATACCAACCTGATAAACATAATTTACCATGCCTAGTAAATTACGCATCAGTTCTAGATTATTAGTGTTTTAATTATATTATTTTACTCAAATGTTTTCAGGTGTAATAAACAATTATACATTTTTAATTTATTAGTCATATTTTAAGAAATATCAAATATCCGTCATCCCGTCATATGACGTGGATCCTCAGAGGGGAAAAAATGTCACATGACGGGCATACTCAAATGGGCTCATTTCCTGTTACTCTTCAACAGGCTAAAGAAACTATAGCTGATAAGGGGTTTTCACAGGATGATTTTTATAATGCTGATGAGACTGGTGTGAATTGGCGCTCATTGCCAACAAAATCTCTTGCATCACAAAATGAAACTCAAGGTCACGGATACAAAGTGAGCAAAGACAGGGTTACGACTACGGTTTATGCAAATGCAAGTGGTACTCACTTTCTTCCATTGCTGCTTATTGATAAAAGTAAGAAACCCCGTTGTTTAAAAAATGTAACATGTCTACCAGTAACTTATAGGGCACAAAACAACTCTTGGATGTCATCTGAAATTTTTCTTGATTGGTACTTGAACACATTTATTCCAGAAGTAAAAAAGTTCAGAGAGAAAGAATGCTAAACAGGAAAAGTCGTGTTAATAATCGACAATGCCCCAACTCGTCAAATTTATAGTGAAGATGAGATTCTCTCCTTTGTCACCGAGGAAAATACATCTGATGACAGCAGTGATGATGAAGAAACGTTTGCTTTTGGACCGTCCAATGCCGATGCGTTTACTGCATTAGAGACGGCAATGAACTGGTACGAAAATCAGTCCGAATGGTGTTTACCGCAATTGATGGTCTTAAAGAAAATTCGCGGCCAGAAGACTTGGCAGCCAAAAAAACGCACTTCGACATTAGTTCAAAGGCAAATGGATGACTATTTTAACAATTGGCTTAACAACTTTGTCTGATTAGCTCATTGCTGTACTCTATACACAGTACAGTAGTTCTTTATTGTATAATGTATTTATTCATATATGCACCGTAACTGTTTCTACTGTAATGTATAGTACTGTTTATTCACTATATTTACTACTGTATTAAATAAACACTGTATTTTACTTTATAAAGCATTTTTCACTTTTCCTCTAACAATTACGATCCATTTTAGCCACGTTTTAGCTATTGTTATGTAAAATAAACAATATGTTCTGTAATCCGAACTATTCCATGGTCTGAACTACCCCCGGTCCCAGTTAGTTTGGATTAAAGAGGTTCTATTGTATTAGAATAATATTGTAAGATTCCATAAAATTATTATTCCAGTCAAGTAACTCAACTGCTTATCTATATTTTTTTACCTTGGTTACCTGAAAGATCACTTAACATAAAAGTATTGTTAATTGATAAAACTCACTCAGTAATATGGTATTGAAACATGCTATCGAGATAACAAGTTTTAAATTGCCACATTATGCAATAAGGCAAAACTAATGTACAAAACAACATTTATAAAGTTGAGAGCATCATTGAAAACATGATATGACATGAGCAATATTGTTTGTTACATGATAGTAAAAAAAAAAAATAGAATTACTGATGTAGATGATCAGATTAAAGTGATAAACATTACGGCAATAATTATTAAAATTGTGTTATTGAAATTAATTGAAGTGGTGAATGATTATGATGTACAGTTGATTCATATTTATTTTTTAAGGGTTTTGTTCTTATTATTTTTCTCAAAACATATTTTATATTGAATAACAATGGGCCATATTCAGAAACTCAGAAGAAATGTAACAGACAAAATGATTTTAAATAAAATTAAAAATATAACAATTATACATTTATTATTAACAGTTGTTGTTTCATGGCTTGTGAATTCACATTCTTGCATTTAAGAAGGATACTAATTTATGTAATTTCATTGTCTAAACAAGAGTATTTGGTTTTTATGCTCGTATATATTGTCTGTTTAAAACTTTAATTTAAGAGGATTTTACTGGAAACCTGCTAAACATTCAGATCGAATGAGAAATATTCTTTAATGTGCGGATGGAATCCAGACATTAAAGATAATTTTACCTGGAGTTCGAGCCAGCTTGGTGGTTGGTTTCGTGTTCCATTGTTGAATGTTCGTTTCAGTCTATCCTCACAATAAGGGGCGTATCCTGGGGGGCCCTCCCGAATGAAGGCTCGCAAATAGTTGACAAACTTCTCTGATGGAGCAAAACATCCAACACATAGCGACAGAAGAATCCACCCTCTTGCATGTGATGACTTAGATGGGTTGTTGGTAAGCTGCTTGCAGATCTGGCAGTAGATTTCATCCCTGTTGAAAGTTTTTTCAATCATCTAACTATAATTATTTTGCAAATTTCAGTTTTTCAGAAGGCGATCCACTGATCACAACTGACTGATTGATGTGTCCCTCAAACATTTTGTAGAGATAGTAAGTGGGCGTAGTATTTTGGATTTTAGCGAATTTCTCATAGGAAAGAAGCTACTACCGTAGGTCTCATGGTAAGACTTAAGCCCGGGACCATGTTATTTTTTCTTCTTTAGGTGCCTAGAGACCAAAAACCATAGTCATTAAAATTTATATATATATATATATATATGTATGTATGTAGTGTGTGTGTGTCTGTGAACACGATAACTCTCGTAAAAATCCGATAGAGACCGAATTTGGTAGAGACATGTATTCCTGCATTTGCTCGGACGAGTTTGTAAACCAGACATCCCACAATCGGAACGTGTAGTTTGGGGGGGGGTTTGTAATGACTAACATCAGCCTATTTAACATCCTTCATTTTTCAACTTACATAAGCTAGGCAGCTTAAGCCAATAGTGAAACGCTAACTTGTACTAGATGGAACCGGGACCTACCTCAAACCTATATTTAAATTAGAGCTCTTGACAAGAAATTGTCACAATGATGATCAAAAATCAATACGTTTAGGTTGCAATAAATAATTAGGTTTATAAATAATTTTATTTTATTTTTTCAAGAGATGCTATACTAAGAGATAAATCAAATGAACCATTGAACATGAAAATTGGCTGAATAACACAACTGCAACAATTGTATAGTCTAAAAGAGAGGAGCTCTAAAGTATCTTTTTACACTTGGATCGACTTTGGGGCCACTTTTTACATTTTCATTTCCAATGTTAGGAAAATAAACACATGTTTATGGATAGTTATCCTGTGACTACTCTAACCTCAGTTCAGCTCTCAGGATTCCATGGCCAATGATAAAATGCAATTTTTCCAAGTTGGAAGTTGGTCGAGCCTCCAACCACGACTGGTAGCTGTCAGCTGTGTACTCGTCTTCTTGCAGTTTCCGCCTCACATCTTCTCCCAATTTGTTCTTCCTTTTCAGTGTCAATGACACCAGTTTGTGTCTAATTGATCGTGGCTTCTGCTTCAGGAAGGTTTCCTAATTTTTTTTTAAAGGTGAATATTATTATTTCAAATATAGTTATATAAATTACAAACATTAAACTTTTTAGTATTATATGATATTTAATGAAATCATGCATTAATATATAGATATATCATTAATATATCATTAATCAAATCGAATCTGGATCCAGTCGCCATTTGTCATTGGGCTACTAATTAATGATGCTTCCTAACAACAGGTTGACGTTAGGTAGTAACAAGACCGGGGTTTGGACCGTTCCCCATCAAAACGTTAAAAATGCCACTGGCGTAGAAATACACAAAATAAATATTAAAGTAAAGTCCAGTTTATCTGGATTCATTTGGCAATGTCCGAATCATGTCAAAATCCAGATAACCTGAAAACATAACAGGATAGACATCTACGCCACATAGACAACGACAGTGAAAGGTGCCTGAAATGTTAGTGCTGCAAACTTCATAACTACCATACAACCATACAAGAGAATAGCCGCAAAATATCGCAGGCATTTAACATACAGTCAGCTCCCTCTAGTCTAGACTCGGATGGTTCAGACGTCAGATGGTCCGGATTACTTCTTGGAAATAAGTCGTCAACGTGCGGTCACGTTTCTCATGGCAGGAATCGACAGGATTGAATGTGTTTGTTTATTCCGGCCTAAATGTAAATAAATAACATCACAAACATCAGTTCAGTTTACAATTGGGTTCAATACGGATCTCCAGAAATGGGAAATGGCAATGTCGGCATGGGAATTTTGACTAATGCGGATGGGAGCACTGGAACTGGGAACAACGTCGCTAGTCGCCAGTTGCTCTACGCCTACGCAGTTGCTTTACGTCAAGCAACAGATATCGCATCAGCTGTGGATGTAATGTTTATGAGGAAATGGTGTGATTATGAGTTCAAGAAAAAGGACTAAGCAAAAAAGCAGAAGAAAATAACAGATTTATTTTAATATGTACAGTATTCTAAAGCCAAGATTTTTATTCTTTTTAGCTTATAGTAAATACTTTTGAGATAATATTACTAATATAAAGTAAAAGTTCCGTTTTTTATACTGTAAATAATGTTGTAAAGGTTCAATTTGCAGTGCCTTATAATTTCACGATAATTCCTCTTTATGGTGACACATTTAATTTATTATCGTCACAAGAAACTAGGATCTAACAAACTAAAAACTGTAATGTTTGGGAAAGTACGCTTTAAAATCGTCTAAAAATGTGATTTATATAGATACTGTATGCTAGTACAGGTTGTGATTTATTTATATGTATAAATATATAAAACCGTCGGATGGTCCGGAATATTTTTATTCCGGACTGGGGTCCGTCCCGAAGTGTCCGGATTAGAGGGAGTCGACTGTATTAAAAAGTTGTTTCTAGTTATTTTATTTAAAAGTTAAAAAATATAATAGATTAAATAGATAATTGAAATGGCAACCATACTACAATGTAGGTATTTCAAGCCAAATATGAATGAGTATTGAGTGTAAGATGATTGTGGTGCTAAGATGATTGTGATGATTAACAGGAGTGTTAATTAATAGCCCAACAGCCGATGGCAACTAATGGACCTACAGTTTAACGTGGAATCCGAACCACAGCTTTTGAATTACAAATTGGTCCAATTATGACCAATTCGTAACTCAAATTCATTTTTCAGACTCTTTGATTTTAGGGTTTGAAAAATCGAAACAGTAGCCTTTTTTTGAGAATTTCCCATAGGGAAGAAGCTATTACCGTAGGTCTCATGGTAAGACTTAAGCCCGGGACCATGTTATTTTTTTGTCTTTAGGTGCCCAGAGTCCAAAAACATTAGTCTTTAAAATTTATATATGTATATACAGGGTGTTTCCCGGCAACCCTGACAAACTTCAAGAATTTGTTCCTTGGGTTAAAACAAGGACAAAATGTCATATGAACATAGGTCCTAAACCCATTTTTTTCATAGTTATGGTTAAAAATGTGTTTTTTTTTAGTTTTTGTGTACATAATGTACATTTTTACCTCTGGAATGCAAAATTGATAAAATATTTTGACAAAACTTTCATAGATAGATAGAATATTAAATTTAAATGAGATTTCATTGCTTTTTTGTACATAAAAATGGAGTATGACTGAGAAAAATCTGTTTAAAACAAAGTTTTTCCTAAAAAAAATAGAGGTCAAAAATATTTGCTATAACTTTTAACGTCCTTTTTTAATACAAACAATCAAGCAATCGGGTTGCAACTTTACCAAAAGTTGCAGAATTTAATGGAGAACAATAAAATATCAACATTTGTATATAATTCAAAGTTTTTTAGTTTTACTTTTTTTATTCATGTGGTGAGATCTACCCATATATGCTTAAAAATCATAGTTTATGTGTTTATCATGGCAGCAAACCTGCATACTCTTTTCCCATATTAATCATATGGGGAATAGGCAAACTCATTTATTTATGGACAGATGTTGATGAAAGTTGGTATGAATGTTAAGATAAAAATTATTTATGGTAGAAATGACTACTTTCAGTGTTCCTCACAGCACCTAACCTGCACACTCTTTCCCATGTTAATCTTATAGAGAAAAGGCAAATAATTCTCATGTTTATGGACAGATTTTGATAAAACTTGTCATATATTATTATTATTATATTATTGATTTGGAAATTCGTTGAGTACGCAGGTCTGCTGCGACGGGGGTATTTCATTTATTTATGGTAAGAAATAAAACAATGTAATTCAAAAATAAAACTTATTGTATTTCATCTTAATTTCTTGTTCAAATCTTGAGTCTAGAAACAGTTCATTTAGTAAAAAAGTATTTAATTGTATTTTTTTTCTATTTCTGACCTTTTTTCATGTATTTCTTTCAGATAATATCAGCTACAGTATTCTTGTCGGTGTATGAGGATCCAACATTCATATGTTATGCAATCATAGTTAGTAATACTTGCCACAAACAGCAATTACTGCTGTTGTGTCTGAAATTTTGAAGGTGTTTGAGATGAAACTCACATTTTATCCCTCGAAAGGTTTACTGTCAATTAATCGATGCCACCGCCCAGTCGTCGAAGGTTTACTGTTGATCAATTGATCAATTGGTAAGCTTTTACAAAAAGCAATGTTGCGAATACATTTTCAGCTAAAACTACATTGAATATACAGTGGAACCTCTTTAATCCAAACCCCCGTAATCCGGACGTCCACTAATCCGAACGCCGCCGCAGGAGCCGTTTAAGGCCGCCGGTGAGCGGAGATCAACGGTGACAAAAATTATCCAGGATACCAAATTTATAGTAAAGATGAGATTCTCTCCGTCGTCACCGAGAAAAATGAATCTGGTGACAGCAGTGATGATGAAGAAATGTTTACTTCTGGACCGTCCCATGCCGATGTGTTTACTGCATTACACAGTACAGTAGTTCTTTATTGTATAGGTACTGTATTTATTAACATATGTGCCGTAAACAGTACTGTTTATTCACTATGTTTACTACTGTATTAAATAAATGCTGTGTTTTACTTTATAAAGCATTGTTCACTTTTCCTGTAACAATTACGATCCATTTTAGCCCCATTTTAGCTATTGTTATGTAAAAAAACAATATGTTCTGTAATCCGAACTATTCCATGGACCGAACTATCCCCGGTCCCAATTAGTTTGGACTGAAGAGGATGTACTGTAATATTGTTGTACTTTACAGGTTATACGCTTTCTGCCGATGTCTGTCTTATGTGGCTTACTCTATGTGTCAGAGTTCTGTGTGAGTTAAATTATCTGTCTTCTGTTGCACGGTTATGTTGCTTTGTTTACAATGGTTGCGTTACACGTTCTCGTGGCGTTTGTATGTTGTATGTTATTTTCACAATTTTAAAATGGATAGCAGTGACTTAAGTTTGTAAAACTATATACTTTTATTTTCCTAATGAAATTTTGAAAAACTACACTATGTTCAATTTATAACTGTTTTTTTTTGTGTGGGGAGTGAACTTTGAGATATTGTTTGATTTTTTCTATCAATATCAAGTGGATACACCCATCAAAAATAAGATAAAAATAAACATATTATTATTTTCTTACAGATAATTTAATGTAGATTAAAATGGTATATAATATGTTATAGTTACTGTATTTTTAGTATTTTATGTGAATTTTTTCATAAAAGGACGCAAAAGTGCCAAAAAGGGTAAACCTCAAGGGGTCGAATAGTGAACCGTTGGTGGGTTAAATGTTATTACTTTTTTTAACCTAATCCGGAAGAGTTGGATCCAGATAAGCTGGACTTTACTGTATAGATATTATAATGAGGTCTAAATGGCCAATCCCCAAAGATCAAGGTTCAGGTCCCCCGGGGATTACCCAGCTCCACAAGGTAGCATCCTGGTCTAAAAGTCACTAAGATTAAAGAGCTCACAATGCTGACAACAATACATGATACAAACCGATTTGGGATATATTTAACAGAACATGAGTAATAGAAGTAAAAAAATCTAATGAAAGGTAACTTTGATCCTATAAATCAACCAATTGAACAAAAATCCACCTTCAGAAGTGTTTGTTTTTTAGTTTTAAAACTCTAAGACCAATTATCATAAATGTAATTTAATTTTTTCATCCTTGAATTAGCATTTTATTTGATAAATAACTTTATTCACTACTTTTTCAAATAGAAAATTGTTTGGTCTAATTACCAATTGCAATTATTTAATAATTTAGGTTCCCCTAGGCAAATTGTCCACTAGGAGCCACTTTAATAAAAAAAAATAATAAAACATAAAACACTAAATAATTATTGATCATTAACCCTTTGAGGAACGACTGGTGATATATCGTCAGTACAGTTATTGTAAAAAAAAATACCCCCGTCGCAGCAGACCTGCTTACTCAGCGAATTTCCAAATCAATAACATAATAATAATAATAATAATATTCCAAGTTTTATCATTATCTGTCGATAAATATGAGAGTTATTCTCCATAAGATTAACATGGGAAAGAGTATGCAGGTTTGCTGCTGTGAGGAACGTTGAAAGTAGGTGTTTCTAGCGTAAACAATTAATTTTTTGAGCATTTATATCAACTTTCATCAACATCTGTCCATAAATAATGGAGTTTGCCTTTTCCCTATATGATTAATATGGGAAAAGAGTATGCAGGTTTGCTGCCATGATAAACACATAAACTATGATTTTTAAGCATAAATGGATAGACCTCAACTACATGAAGCTAAATATCAAGTTTTATCCAAAAATATTGATTAATATGGGAAATATTAATTTTTCCCTATCCTCCATAAGATTAACATTGGAGCCCCCAATACAACATACTGTGTTTAGATTTTTTAATATCTCAGTAACTGTTGGAGATAGAGAAAAACTTAGAGGAACTTAATTGTGTAGTTTTTTGAGCTGATTCCAATGGTGAAATATGAAATTAGAAATTTTTAAAAATTACATGTGAAAAACGCAAAAAACCCCATTTTGGGGTACAAAACCCCCCCAATCTACCCGTTCCCATTGGCCGATATGTCTGGTTTACGAACTCGTCCCAGCATTTGTAGGAATACATGTCTCTACCAAATTTGGTCTCGATCGAACCATTTTTACGAGAGTTATCGTGTTCACAGACACATTGTAGTGTTTTCAGTACCGCTGGCCACCCGAGCGGGGAGGACAACATCAGAGGAAATATTTCCGAGCTGTTTGCAGAATTGGCACGGCCAGAGCTACTGGTCTACCGAGCACAAAGGGTTAAGAATAACTTAATAAATACTATTTGTCAAACATATATTCATCAATGGAATAAAATGGTCTGTCTAACAAGTCGTTTTTAAGAGCTGCTTTGAATTTATTTTTTTCTTTGATCCCCTTTTAATAGACAGGTAACTTATTTATGAATTTATCTCCCATATATATATATATATATATATATATATATATAAATTTTAACGACTATTGTTTTTGGACTCTGGGCACCTAAAGAAGAAAAAATAACATGGTCTCGGGCTTAAGTCACGCCATGAGACCTACGGTAATAGCTTCTTCCCTATGGGAAATTCGCTAAAAACGCACTGAAGACATATCGTCAGTGTTAAAATATGACAGACTGTTCCATATGAATCCAAATTTATTTTGAATCAGCTATTTGTTTTTTACAGATTTGTTTTAGCGAATTTCCCATAGGGAAGAACCTATTACCGTAGGTCTCATGGCAAGAGTTAAGCCCGGGACCATGTTATTTTTTCTTCTTTTTGTGCCCAGAGACCAAAAACAATAGTCGTTATAATTTTTATATATATATATTATATTGAAATATTTCAACCGAGTACCCTTAGAAAACATTATATATACAGGGTGTTCATTAAAGTTGGGGACAAACTTCGAGGGGTGATAGTACTCATCAAAATAAACAAAAAATTTGCAATAAACATATGTCGAAAAATCCTTCGTTTAGCCGCTAGCCGCCATTTTGTATTTTATACAAAAACGTTATATATAAATAATTATTTAAGATACAGAAACCAAACTTCGCACACATATTTAATGGCTAAAGAAAAAAATATTCTCAAAATATCAATAAGTTTGCTTTTATATTTTCAAAATTAGGGCGGTTAAAAATATTTTAATTTAAATAACAAAAAACCATTAACTTTAAGAACCGCCGCAATTTTGAAAATATAAAAGCAAAATTAATGAAACTTTGTGAATATTTTTCTCTTTGGTTAATTAATATGTGTGCAAAGTTTGGTTTCTGTATCTTAAGTAGTTCTTTATAATATATAAAGGTTTTTGTATAAAATACAAAATGGCGGCTAGCGGCTAAACGAAGGATTTTTCGACATATGTTTATAGGAAATTTTTTGTTTATTTTGATGAGTACTATCACCCCTCGAAGTTTGTCCCCAACTTTAATGAACACCCTGTATATATGTGTGTGTCTGTGAACACAATAACTCTCGTAAAAATGGTCTGATCGAGACCAAATTTGGTAGAGACGTGTATTCCTATAATTGCTCGGACGAGTTTGTAATCCAGACATATCGGTCAATGGGAACGGGTAGTTTGGGGGGTTTTGTACCCCAAAATTGGGTTTTTTGCGTTTTTCATATGTAATTTAGAAAATTTTTAGATTTTATCTTTCACCATTAGAATCAGCTTAAAAATCTACACAATTTAGTTCCTTAAAGTTTTTCTCTATCTCTAACGGTTACCGAGATGTAAAAAATCTAAACACAGTACATTGTATTTTGAGGCTCCAATGTTAATCTTATGGAGGGTAAGGAAAAATTAATTTTTCACTTATTAACCAATATTTTTGGATAAAACTTTATACTTAGCTTTGTGTGGTTGGGACCCATATACGTTTATGCTAAAAAATCACAGTTTATGTGTTTATCATGGCAGCAAACCTGCATACTCTTTTCCCATGTTAATCATATGGAGAATAGCCAAACTCCTTTATTTATGAACAGATGTTGATGAAAGTTGGTATAAATATTAAAAATAAAATTTTTTGATGGTATAAATGCCTACTCTCAATTTTCCTAATAGCAGCAAACCTGCTCACTCTTTCCCATGTTAATCTTATGGAGAATAGGCAAATGATTCTCACGTTTATCGACAGATTTTGACCAAACTTGTCATATATTATTATAATATTGATTTGGAAATTCGCTGAGTGCGCAGGTCTGCTGCGACGGGGGTATTTTGTTTATGTTTTGATTGGTTGAATGAATTAAAATAAGATAAAATGATTTGAGTATTTAATTTTGTCGAGAAAGAATATTTATTTTAGATTTGTTTCTTTTAATTTTAAACTTAAGTGTTTTCCTAGTATACAAAGAAGAATTAAAAGTCAGTAACTAGTTAGTTGTGCGAAAAACCCTGCTAAGGATATACTGTCAGCTAGTAGTTTTTCATAAAGTTTGTTGTTGTCTGGCACATTTTAATCCAACTCATTTAATTTTAGGGTTTGAATCCCAACCATGAGAAAGCTGAAACTGTCTTTGCAAATGTGTGGTATAGCGGAGTGGGGGACCCACCCACGCTGGCTTGGGGGGAAGTTAACGGCATTAGTAAGCTTAATTGGGATTGCAGTAGGTTTTGCTTTTGTGGTTAGTGATTATAAGGGGGGCATGTTTTATGCTTTTTATTGTTTATACTTAACTAACTGACCCGGCGAACTTCGTACCGATAATAATAAATATTTGATTTTTAATCATAAAACATAATCACAAAAATTCGTTCTGAGAAATATTATATTTATACAGTAATTAGATACAATTGAGTGCTGACTATTTTATGCTTGCTTCTTTGGCTTGCTCAATGGTTCAAATCAAAACAGCTGCTGTTTATATCTTAAAAGGTAAGATACATTTGTTGGAATCCAAAACAAAATTATTTATCCATAAGATTAACATGGGAACTTTGAAGGCGTATAGGGTAGAGATTTATGGGAAAATCGTCACAAAAACTATCAGACTTTCCTATTTTAGGCCTAAAGAACCAGTATACCAAATTTCAGCCTCCTAGGTAATCGGGAAGTGGGGGAATTAGTGATGAGTGAGTGAGTGAGGGCCTTGAATTTTATATATTAAGATACTAGCAGTAAGCCCGTTCTTTGTACGGGTTGTAGCATTCAATTTAAAGAAGAAAGATCATCATACCAAAATGTAAACCTGAAATTCTAAACAAATCAATACAAAGAAAATAAATCAATACCCAGCTTTATTATTTAGCATTACTTTACAATTAAATAGATTAGAACATTTATACCACTATTATTATTAGTTAACCCTCCAAAGGTTCACTATTTGACCCCTTGAGGTTCACCTCATTTTGGCGCTTTTGCAGGCTTTTACTAAAAATTCCACATAAAATAGTAAAAATATAGTAACTATAACATATTATACACCATTTTAATCTACATTAAATTATCTATAAGATAAAAGTAACATGTTTTATTTTTATCTTGGTTTTGATGGGTGTATCCAATTAAAATTGATAAAAAAATTTTTTTCAAAAGATTTTTCAAAGTTTGCTCCCCCACAAAACACAGAAAATAAATACCAGTCAAAAATTGAAGATAGCCAATTTTAAAAAATTCTTATAAGTAAAATAAAAATATATAGTTTTATACACATAAGTCACTGCTATCAATTTTAAAATGGTGAAATTAACATCAGAACACCAAACAAACGCGACGAGAACGTGTAACGCCACCATTGTAAACAAAGCGACATAACCGCGCAACTGAAGACCGATGTTTTAACTAACATAGAATTCTGACGCATAGAGTAAGCAAAACGAAACATACCTCGGCGGAAAGCGTATGATCTGTAGAAAACAACGATACTATATTCAATGTAGTTTTAACCGAAAATGTATTCACACCATTGCTTTTTGTAAAAGCTTACCTACCGTCGATTGATCGACGGTGAACCTTCGACGACCGGCGGTGGCGTCGATGAATCGACGGTAAAACCGTTGGAGGGTTATACTTTAAAATAACTTTTTATTATAGTATGATTTTGAAATAGGTTTAAAATCAATGACCAATATAAACTAACTAATATTGATTTGACAGCTGTTTGTTTTTATTTCTATTAAATCTTTAAACTACAAAGACAGCTGATTATTACCAGTAGGTTATTTATTTAAAACTGAATCAAAATGCGAGTAATATCGCGTAAAAGTGGGTTTTTATATGTTCGTTATTTACTTTTCAAGGGGCGGCGAGCGATTTAATGCATTTACAAACCTCCTCTGGAATGTAGAGAATACATGAAATAAGTTTCATTGTAATCAGTTCTCCCGTTTTTTTTCGTAGAAGACGGCGTAAAACGCCTCCTGGAGCATCACAGACAAACCGACAAAAATTGAGATAAGACTGGTTTCGGCTTCTCTAACGCATGAAAAGTAGAAATAACTAAAAAATGAATAATTCTGATCAATGTACAGACAAAACTCTAATTTTATTTATATAGATTTCAAGAAGATATTAGTAATTATTTTTATGTTACAGTTAAAAGTAAAAAGCTTACCACTTCTAGGGTTAATGTATAAAATATAAATGTTCATGTGTTAAATATAAATGTTTCTATTTTGGACCATAACTTCACATCCATCACATTTTATAGAAACAAATTGTTCCCATTACACACACCTTACAGAGTCACTAACTCCACTCAGTTCATGACAACAAAGTACAAAGACAACAAAAAGGAAGAAATCTTACAGTTCCAGTTTAAATTCAATCTCATTTCGCACTAAAATTTCAAGAGACAAATGAGACAATTATTTGTCATTAAAGACATTCACAAAATATGCAATAAACATTGTCAATTTGGCCTGATCGCTTAGCCTATACATAATTTCTTTGCATTAACTTAGCTGTGCGTAGTTACTTACAGGGTCCATCCCCATCATCTGAGCCTCCTGGAACTCCTTGCTTCTTATGAAGTTCCTACCCAGCGTAGCTGTGACCTTGGACATGACAGAGGTAGTGTCCCGCTCCATTGTGTGGTAGCGGGGCTCAGGAAGGTCTCCACAGAACCGCAAAATGGTGATCCATAGAGCTTGTGCAGCCTGCACACACACACACTCAGTAACAGAAGCTTGTCAAATTCTTTGTATAGTATTGAAATATTTTTCCATAATTCTATTATTATGTTAGTAGAATAATGAGCAATTAGGCTATATTTAATAATTATTCAAGTATAAATTTAGGGTTCCAATTCTCCATTTTAATATTGTTAGTTATATATATTTATTAGGATATCAAAAATAGTTTAACCCATTCAGGTCCGAATTCCTTTTTTAACTGATGTTTTGAGAAAACAACTAGATCGGTTTGACAACTAACATAACCCATCATGCAGTGACATCTATCAAGAACTTTGTAAACTACATTCCTTGCTGCCACCTATTGTGAGAAGCAAAATTAAGGGGGTTCTAGTTTGGCTTTATTTTAAGTTGATTTAAATGTTCCGCCGGCTGAAGCAAGCAGCTGGCCCTGTAGTTAAAGGAGCCGCCACGTACCGCGCCACCGTCGGTGGTGGGGGAAGGAGTGGGGAGCCCTGGAGACGACGACCGTGGTCAGCTCCAGTGGTCACTCGCTCGTCGGCCGTCAGGCCTGTAGGTAGTCATTCGTTCGTCGGCTCTTGGACCTGAAGGTAATAGGCAGCTCGCATCCGCTTAGCTAGGAGACCAAGGGATAGGCACGTGGTCCGCGGTAGTTTGTCCGGGATAGCCTCCTTGCCTCTAAACGCTAACTTTGTGCGAGTACTAGTTAAATTCGATTAATTAAAGAGTTTTTAGTTGTCCGAGAAAGGAACTTTTATTTTAATTGTGTTTTATTGAATAATTGTGTAGGAACAAGCCTGAACCAAGGCTGGTGTTTTACCGAATAACTGTGTAGGTACAAGCCTGGACCAAGGCTGGTGTTTTACTGAATAATTGTGTAGGTACAAGCCTGGACCAAGGCTGGTGTTTTACTGAATAACTGTGTAGGTACAAGCCTGGACCAAGGCTGGTGTTTTATTGGATAATTTAGTAGGGTACAAGCCTGAACCAAGGCTGGTGTTTTATGTAAGGAAAGACAATTGACAATAAGTATAAAAGAATAGAAAAAAGATCTTTTCCAAATTGTATAGGAGTTCGTGGGCGAGGATGATACCAAACCTCTGAGATTGTGAATTATATGGTAAAGGATTGCTGAGCCCATACGAACGAAATAAAAGTAAAGTAAATTAGTTTCTCAAAATTAAATTAACGAACCCTGGACAACTCAGTGTCCCTGAGGCTATACGAGGCAAACGTAACGTGTAACGTACCCCCTTTCGTTTTGTACCGTTACACTATGATCGAACTTGGGAAATATCTCGCAGAGTTCAATATTTTGCCGCTAAAGTATATTTTAAAACCAACTAAGTGCTCTGTTACACTAGGCACGTGTAGCCAAGATCGTTAAAGCGTACCACTAACGAGTGAAACGTCGAAGCCTTTCGGAAGTGCTAGGGTTCGAATACCGATCATGAGCAATCTGACTCTAGCCCACCTTAACCAATTGGCTACGATAGACGGGCACTGCCTGTTACAGGATCGCCAGCACGTAACTACGGATGACGGGTGGTTTCCGTCATCGACGTGACTATTGATTTATTCTTGTATTTAGGGGTCTTTGACAGTTGTATTACGGCATTTGACTCTCGATTATTTTTATATCGTTATCGTTCTTTGTTTTCGAATTTACGGTTTGTTTTTTTACACCGTCGTGCAGTATGAAGTTTGACAAAAATGGTCATTTCGCAGCAATATATTCCTTATTTCTGAGGATTGTTCTGATTTTGTATGAAAGTAGTAATTCAGAAAGTAACTAAGTATAGTGATGAGTTGAGTGTTTCCATATGTGAATGAGACGTAGAATTACCTTAAAGTATGCCTAACCTTCAACAGTCGAACTGGACATCGAGTGATAACAGTTACAGAACAAACAAGTTTTTTAGGCCTATATAGCGTAAATAGGCAATGAAAAGTTTTAAATAAATTGATTTAAATATGTGTAGTACCAAATTAGAAAACCTTCAGCAAGATATATGGGGAGTAAATATTTATTTTCTGTGTGTTTATTGAGTACTAAGCTTAAACCCTGATAAATGCTCATACAATTCAGTACCATCATGCTTTAAAAGTGTACATTTATTCAGTATGCACTGGATTAAATAAACGGTGACTGGCTTATGTGGAAGTTGACGGCATTTGTAGGCTAAAGGGATTGCAGTGGACACCTGTTTTACCTCTAGAAGGAATATTTAGATGCTGAATGAATATAAAAATTTTAAAATTTATTGTTCTTGTGAAAAAGAATTAGGTATGACTTAAACTCAATTAATCTGCATCTCATATTTATTCTACATGATATGAATAAAATCCATAATACTCACCCATCAATCATATTCAACTTGGCTGCAATTAGCAATATTTTACCTGACCTGTTTTGGAAACCATCCAAAGTAATAATCATACAAACACCGCACAGTTTCAGAAACTAATTTTCTAATGTTCTAAAAAATGTTCTATTTATTCATGTAATTTCTTAATTATATTGTTTGTGAACTATAAAGTGAAAATTTACCAATTGGTCACCCTGTGTGTGTAGAGGCAATAGAGGATGTTTCAATGGTTTCCGACTGTACTGATGTGTAATGTTGCCTTGGAAGTATGTGGCAGCAAACTTTTGGAACTTGAACTCGCTAAGGTCCTCCTCGTCTTCCGACTGTGTCTGCATTGCCATGATAAGCTCATTAGGATCCTGCTTGTCTGTTGGAAGATCCTAAAATCAAATGAGTTAAGAAGCACAACACCTAAAGAAAATGGCAGTAATGACAATCCCAATAAAAAATATGAATGATTCTCATTAATGAATTAAGTTGCTAGACTTAACTTCTCATAGACAATGCATTCTCAAGATATAGACTTCTCAGTCTAATAGGTTGATATTGATTTATCATTTTACAAAAAATATCTATCATGAACACTAAACTTTTTATACTGTTTTCGGTGCAGTAGAAATAATCATTAATCCTATAACTGTTATTTTAGGAGATCTATTTATCTTATATAAATCTATAACATCTATATATAGGTATCTAGAGCGATTAAAAATACAGTCCAGGAGAAATCAATTATCAGGAAAATAAATCAATAATATTTTGAATAAAATAAAAGTATTATAGCTTCAGATACTGTTTTTTGTCCTTTTGATCCAAAGAAGAAGTTTATTTTGGCAACCGATGCGGGTCCAAGAGGAATCCCTGGAATTTTATCTCATGAAATCAATGGTAATGTAAGGCCTATATGTTTTGCTAGCAAAAACTTGTACAAGGTTGAAATATAGTACTACCAAATAGATCAAGTAATCCTGGATATTGTCAGGGGTGTTAAAGGATTTGTAAACTATGTTTGTAGTATAAGATTGACCTTAACTACAGACAATAACATCGATCTTTGACCCTAAAAAGATTTTCCAGTTTTCTCAGAGATAAAATGCAACATTATGCCTTATTTTTGTAAAATTTTGTTCGTGATATTAAGTTTAGGAAGAGTGTGGATAATGGAAATGCTGACTGCTTCTCCCGCTTTCCTTTACCTGATGGTGAATATTGCAGTATTACATCATTGGATTTTTCGAAGCCAATCCAATGAAAAATATTTATCCGTGACTTCTAAAGAATTAGATCCAGAAGTAAGAGAACTGACGTTAGCTTTGGTGAATGGTGAAGTCATAGACAAATCAAAGTTTATGGGCCATAAACAAGAAGTGTATGACATGGTGAATATGACAGTATTACATCATTTGATTTTTTTAAAGTCAATCAAATCGAAAATATTTATCATGTGACTTCTAAAGAACTAAAAAGGAATTGGATTCAGAAGTAAGAGAACTGACGTTAGCTTTGATGAATGGTGAAACCATAGACGAATCAAAGTGTATAAACAAGAAGACTTTCATCTGTTTGACGGATGTTTCTTTCTGGGTCAAATAGTTTATATTCCAAAAAAATACTGTAAAAGGATTATGACCGAACTGTATAGAGGTCATAAGGGAATTGTGAAGACAAAGGCATTAGCTAGGAGCTATGTGTGGTGGCTCAGGATTAACTCTGATATTGAAACAATGGTAAGATCTTGTTAGTCATGCCAGAGTATCTTGAAGAATACAGCAAAATTATTCATATATGGGAAAGACCATCTGCTCCAATGGAAAGAATACATATAGATCATGCCAGTCTGTTAAAAGATTATTATTTCTTAATCCTTATTTCTTACTAATGCCTACAGTCACTGGGTGGAAGTCAAAGTTGTGAATATATGAATACCTTATATGATAAGAAAAGCAAGTACTCTCTCAGTTAATTAAGACTGTTTGGCTATTTAATCAGTAACAAAACCATGAGACCAGACCCAGATACAGTAAAGCTATTGTTGGAATTACCTCTTCCTGAGAATACAAACTCCCCCAAACGTGTTGCTGGTATATTTGCCCATTACTCGAAGTGGATCCTTAAGTTTGGTATATTTGCACATTACTCGAAGTGGATCCTTAAGTTTTCGGATAGGATACAACACTTAGTACAATTTAAGTATTTTCCATTACCTCAATCTGCCAGTTTTGCCTTTGAAGAACTAAAACATGGGATTGCTTACTCGATTTTAAAAACTATTGACCCCAAAAGCCCATTAAGTAGAGAAAGATCTAACATTGCTGTTGCTGCTACTTTGAGTCAACTTGGACAACCTATAGCATTCTTCTCCAGAAGTCTCTCTGACTGTGATAAAAAGGCATTCTGAATCAAAAAGGAAGCTAGTGCCATTGTGGAAGCTTTGAGGAAGTAGAAACATTTGCTTATAGGCCATCACTTTAAACTCATAACAGGATCAACAAACACTTTCTTTTATTTTTGATATGAAGCACACTAATAAGATAGAGAATGGTAAAATTATGCGGTGGCGCCTCGAAATTTCATGCTTTAGTTTTGATATAGTATATCGATCAGGAAATTACAATGTGGTTGCTGTTGTGTTTTCAAGGGTAAGTGCTTCTGTTACTGAAAACCATCTGTTTGATTTGCATCAAGTCTAAACCACCCTGGTGTGACACTGATGTACTATTGGATGCGGAGTAAAAATCTTCCTTATTCTCTACAGGAATAAAGAATTGAACAGAGTCTTGCCTTATGTGTGCCGAGATTAAGCCACGGTTCTGCAAACCAGTTGATCAGCATCTGATAAAGGCTACCACTCCAGTCGAGCGATTGAACATTGACTTCAAAGGTCCAATTCCTTCCAGTAAATGAAATCAATATCTACTACCGATTATTGATGAGTACTCAAGATTTCCATTTGCATATCCAAGCAAAAACTAGTTCATCAACTGCGATTAAGTGTTTGAATAATTTGTTTTCAATGTTTGGCACTCCTAGCTACATCCATTGCGACAGAGGAACTTCTTTCTTATCTCAAGAACTAGTCTCCTATTTGCATTCTCGAGGCATCGCTACAAGTAAAACCACATTGTATAATCCAGAAGGTAATGGGCAAGTCGAGCGCTTCATCGGGACTCTATGGAGGACAATACTTCTTGCATTGAAGAAAAAAATCGAACAACTATACAATGGAAGAGTGTTCTTGATAAAGCTTTGCATGCCATTAGATCACTATTGTGTACAGCTACCAATGCTACTTCCCATGAGCGTTTCCTTAATCACCACAGAAGATCAACCAATAGAACTGCTTTGCCAACAAGGCTAAGTTTTCCAGGACCTGCTCTAATTAGATGTCATTAGCAATCAAGCAAAAACGATCATAAAGTTGAATAAGTGGAAATCATTGAAGCTAACCCTAATATGCCCGTATTCTAATTAAAAACGGTCATGAATCAAACATGAATCATACATGAATCATAAACGGTCATGAATCTGAAACATTGGTACCTTGAGGAACTTCAGACTTCTTAACCATCCAAATAGAGAAGCAATCGAAACTACCATTGACACCAAATTAATTTTCAAGAGAGAGATAATTAACAATGAGATAATCCGCCAGTTGGAACCAAATCTACGACACTGGAAGAAGATAGACAAACCTTATCCTTCAACTCAGATTCAAACGAAACGGAATCAGACTTATCATTTACTATAAAAAGATTGATAAGAATAAGAATAAGAATAAGAAATCTTTATTTGCCATTGACATAAACATATGTATCAGCAATCGTCAAATCCTATAATAACAAAAAATCACAACAAGGAAATAGTAAAGAAACAGTACAGACATCCTTAACCTATCCTATATTACAATGTTTTTTTTGTTTAAAAAATCTGTAACTAAATAAAAAGGATTTTTTAGTAGCCAGCTGTGTAATTTTTTTAAGAACAATGAATGATTTTGATATGATTGAACAAATTTACTGAGTTTATTATAAATTTTCTTTTTTAGATAAGGGAAAGTAGACTACCCCAATATCTTAACCCTCCAGGTGCTAACATCTCACTGTGAGATGTCAGCGAGGTGCAATTGTATAGCGCTATAGAAGTCAAAAATTACTGTCACGGTGCTGCCATCTGCGAGCTAATACATGCAACTACTCTGTAGTTCCCTATTCTGACGCTAGAGTTCGTTACTTTGCCGCTAAAGTATGCTTTTATAGCCAAATAAGCGCTTTCTTTTCCTAGGCACTGGATGGCCGTGGTGGCTAACGCGCTACGCTGACGAGCGTAACGTTCTAGCCATTCGGAAGTGCTAGGGTTCGAATCCCGACCATGAGCAATCCCAATTTGGCTTGCAAATGTGTGGTATAGTGGCGTGGAGGGCCCACCTTAAATAAACGGTGACCGGCTTGGGTGGAAGTTGACGGCATTTGTAGGCTTAATTGGGATTGCAGTGGACACCTATTTTGCTTTTATGGTTAGTGGTTATAAGGGGGGGGGCATGTTTTGTGTTTTTTTGTGTATGCTTGGTATTTTATGAAGATTTGCATAAAAATAACAAAATTTAAATAGTCATACCACTTGGAGGGTTAAAGACTATGAGCACAATTTCTCTGAAGGGAATTACAGTTTTGTACTATCTTACCAGCTGATCTGGTTACCATGCAGATTTGATATGTTTATTTATTTTGTTATTGTTTTGTTATAAATGGCTTTAAGATATTATCCTATGTGTTTTTACTTAAAAAACCAAAAAAGCCTTCAATTTCAAAAGTTTTATTGTCATTCCTACAACACACACATTTTATGTTTTCTTAAGGAAAGAAAAAAATAGCTCTGTTTGGATGAACTGAAAACATTCTCTTTAGACATATCCATGATCTAACCTATTTCCCACAGCGAAGTATATACAATCATTTTCAGAGGTTTTTGGATAGCAAGATACAAACTGAGTGAGTAAAATAACAACAAATTATAATGCTTTAAAATTACTAACACAAACCTTTTTAAAAAAAACTTCTTTAGGCTACATCTTTCTTATAAGCATAATGTTCTTGGAAATATGTAAATCATTATATCCATTTTAAATAAAACTAAAATTTAAAAACATGTTTTGACATTGCATAATGAAGACAAAGCACAACACACAGCATGTAGGTCTGGATACGACTGCTACACAGGTTTGTATGATTAGAGTGCACCAAGGCATGAAATATATGCAGACCATACAGTACACCTCTAAGGGATTATTAACCATAAAGTGCAGACAGCTCATTAACTATGCAAAATATGTCAGTGAATTCAGATTTGAATGTAAAACAACGCTCAATAATCTTATGAGTTTTATTTGAACTTGATTTATAAAAGCACAAAAATATTAGTTTAGAAAGTCAATGTCATGGCACAAATACGTAAAAAAATACTACAATTACTGAAAACTAACTGTCTTAATACCAGATGAACCTTTTAACATTGAGTATTTAAAGTAAACGAAAAGTAAAGGAAAATACCCCCGTCGCAGCAGACCTGCGTACTCAGCGAATTTCCAAATCAATAATATAATAATAATAATATACGACAAGTCAAGTGGTCAAAATCTGTCGATGAACAAGAATTATTTGCCTATTCTCCATAAGATTAACATGGGAAAGAGTGTACAGGTTTGCTGCTGTGAGAAACACTGAGAGTAGGCATTTATACCTTCAAAAACATTTATTTTTAACATTTATACCAACTTTCATCAACATCTGTCCATAAATAAAGGAGTTTGTCTATTCTTCATATGATTAACATGGGAAAAGAGTATGCAGGTTTGCTGCCATGATAAACACATAAACTATGATTTTTAAGCATAAATGGATAGATCTCAATCACATAAAACTAAATATAAATTTTTATCCAAAAATATTGGTTAATAAGTAAAATATTAATTTTTCCTTATCCTCCATAAGATTAACATTGGAGCCTCAAAATACAACGTACTGTGTTTAGATTTTTTTATATCTCGGTAACCGTTGGAGATAGAGAAAAACTTTCAGGAACTCAACTGTGTAGTTTTTTAAGCTGATTTTAATGGTGAATGATTAAATCTAAAAATTTTTTAAATTACATACGAAAAACGCAAAAAACCCCATTTTGGGGTACAAAACCCCCCCAAACTACCCGTTCTCATTGACCGATATGTCTGGTTTACGAACTGGTCTGAGCATTTGTAGGAATACACGTCAATACCAAATTTGGTCTCGATCCGACCATTTTTACGAGAGTTATCGTGTTCACAGACACATTATATATATATATATATATTATGTAAAGTTAAAATAATTAACTGAGTATCCTTTAAACATTTTTTTATATTTAAAAAACAACATGTTTCAACCTTTAAAGGCCATTTTCAAGTTAAAGGTTGAAACATGTTGTTTTTTAAATATAAAAAAATGTTTAAAGGATACTCAGTTAATTATTTTAACTTTACATAATATAACAGTAATCCTTACAAGTGAACTATATAGATCAAATATATATATATATATATATATATATATATATATATATATAAATTTTAACGACTATTGTTTTTGGTCTCTAGGCACCTAAAGAAGAAAAAATAACATGGTCCCGGGCTTAAGTCTTGCCATGAGACCTACGGTAATAGCTTCTTCCCTATGGGAAATTCGCTAAAAATAAGCACGGAGAAGATAAAATGAATGAAGATCATAAGTATAGATAATATACTGTAATATAAATAAAAAAGGAATAGTATCCAATTTTTTTGTGCCAAATTTTACATCGGACAGACAGTAACAAATTTTAAATGTTGATACAAACAAGATATTCAAGCAATGAAATCAAACAACAGAACAACCCAAAAATCCACATTTGCAGAATATCACATGAATACAAAATAATTGATGATTATATGAACATTTTAAATATCTTCAAAAGGGAAGAAAAAATTAATGTTTTAGAAGAATTTTAAATTTATTCACACGACAAAAAAGAACCACAAAATATACTGAACACAATGCAAGTAGACAGAATTAACCCCATACTTGACAAAATTCAGGAATTAAAAAGATATTAATACATCATTTATTTTCCACTGCACTATACAACAAAATTCACATGTTTTTAAAAAATTTAAATTTAATATATATATATATATATATATATATATATATATATATATATTAATTTTAAAGTTTTTTTACATTTTTTAAAACATTTTTACCCACTAGAAGATGGGATTACAACCCGAAACATGTTGTGGTATAATAAATTGTAATTATGAAAGGGTGCTATGGTTTTTATTTATATTACAATACTATATCTGTATTCAACTCTTCTGTACTCCTTTGTAGAAGCTAAAAACAGTTCTAGCCTGGAAATCAAAAGATTCATTGAGGGTAACAGTGCAAAAATCAAAATAATTAATTTTAAACGCGTGATAAATACACTTATACAGTGGAATCCCTCAAATCCGAAATCCTGGCAAATCTGAACATGTTCTCAGGAAAAAAATGAAATAGCTGCAAATGAAAAAAATTGATTTAATCAGACTAATTTATTTTTCAAGGTTTAACACAAAAAAATACAATACAAAATTGAAAATAAATATAAGTTTTTCACTTAAAGTCTGTTATGTTTAATAATTGGCAAAGTGAAGAATATTATATTATTATTAGAATATTTACGGACGCAATTCCCAGCCAGCGTCGCATGAACATCAGCTGTTAGCCCTACATACTAATCAGCAGGTAAACGCTCACTACACAGTAGACAGGTGCGATATGTATCCCAGTGGGGGTGGGGGGAAGTAGGGGGATAGTGATTTATTTTTAGAGCACGGTCGCCCAGCAACATTGACATGTCACGGGACTTACATCCACCCACCAAGGTCACTGTCCTTTCGAAATAAAAAAAGTCTAAAAAGACTTTTTAGACTTTGTTCTGTAGGTAATGTTTGAGCTGTCAGTGTCAGGAAGTTTCAACCCTGGAATAGCTGCGCTTGATGAGGAGGTGTGTTCGGTGTACAGAGTGGAGCTCCTTCATTTAAGCTTCCTCTATGCAAAACATTTTCTTTTAAGCCCTTGGTTTGTTCATCATGCACTCTAGAATTTGAATGTTATTTGCTATACGTGATTCATTAAACTTACTGCTTTCAAATTTTTTAAGTTTGTCATGGAGTCATGTCATGGAGTTTGTCATTACTTCTACAGAGTAATGAAACTTCCCAACTTTTTCTATAATCTTTCCAAATTTCCATTTAGCTTCATTGTAAAACAATCAAATCAAATTACCCTTTTCAAAATTCCTCTTTAAATATGTAATTACTGGGTCCTTGTCCACAATAGCTTTTACCAAGTCAATTTTAGAATGAATATTTCGTCCTAAAAACAAAATTGCTGGAGGTTAGCCACTTGTACAAAGCGGTGTTTTCTGATAAGTTATCAAAATATCTCTAATTGCTTTTCTCAGGTCACTAAAACTCTGAGCTTCTATCAATCCCCAACTGGCCTTTAGAGATTATTTAAGTGGTTAGACACATCTTTCAGCTGATCCATTTGTCGTAGCGTGATAAGGGGCTATTAACTTATGCTGAATCCCATGTTCCTTGCAAAATTCTTAGAAAGCGTCACTGGTAAACTGTGTCCCATTGTCTGACTCAAGAATATGTGGTGTTCCAAATGTTGTGAAAAACAACAATAGACACTCATTGGTAACACTGCTCGTTACTAATTTGACAACATTGACTTCCACCCAACTACTTTAGGCATCAGTGATGATTAAGAAATAATGATCTCTAGAAGGACTGGCATAATCTAAATGTATTTTTTCCATTAATTGTTTGCTTTACAAATGTAGCTGAAAAGTAATATACAAATACATTTGTAAAGCATTGGGCATTTTGTAAGGCATTGGAGCAGATGCCCTTTCCCATAAATGAACTGTTTTTGCTGGATTCTTTGTAATACTTTGGCATGACTCACAAGATCTTACCATTGTTTCAACAATATAAGTGTCAATCCTGGGCCACCACACATAGCTCCTAGCTAATGCCTTTGCATTTGTCCCTGATGACCTCTATGCACTTCGGTCATAATCCTTTTACGGTTTTTTTAATATAAACTCTTTGACCCAAACACAAACATTCGTTAAAACAGATGAAAGTCTTCTTGTTTATACACTTTGATTCATTTATGGTTTCACCATTCATTAAAGCTAACGTCAGTTCTCTTACTTCTGAATCCAATTCCTTTTTTAGTTCTGTAGAAGTCACATGATCAATATTTTTGATTTGATTGACTTCAAAAAATTGAATGATGTAATAATGTCATATTTACCATCTGGTAAAGGAAAGTGGGAGAAGCAGTCAGCATTTTCATTATCCACACTCTTCTAAAATTTAATATCAAAAACAAAATCTTAAAAATTAAGGCATGATGTTGCATTTTATCTCTGAGAAAACTGGAAGACCTTTTTGAGGATTAGAGATCAATGTTAGTACCGTATCGTCTGTAATTAAGGTAAATCTTCTACCACAAACATAATTTGCGGATCTTTTAACACATCACGCCAGGGCTTCTCGATCTATTTGGGAGTACTTCCTTTCAACTTGCTTAAGCTTCTGCTTGCAAAACATATAGGCCTTTCATTACCATTGATTTCATGAGATAAAATTGCAGAGATTCCTCTTGGATCCACATCGGTTGCTAAAAGACAAGTTTCTTCCTTGGATCAAAGGGACAAAGAACTGTATTTGAAGTGATAATACATGTCATTTCTTTGAATGATATTTTATTTTTCTGATCAAATCTAAATGTGACATCTTTCTGTGAAATCAAACAAAGGAGATGCAACTTTGCTCAATCTGTGGAAAAATTTCCCATAGAAATTTACAAGACCTAAAAATAATTTAAGTTCTGTAACTATGTGTGGATCTTGGACATTTCAAATTGCCTCGACTTTATTACATTTGCATTTATTTACATTTGCTTTCATCAATGTAATAGCCACAGTATTCAACACCCTTTTGAAAAAACTTTCATTCGTCCACATTTAGTCTTACAATATTCTCCTTCAGTCTAGAAAAAATCTTTTCCAGAACAATAAAATGGTCTCTTAATGAGTTAGTCCCTACTGCTATGAAATGAAATGAAATGAAAAAGTGCTTTATTTTCATACAGATTCTTTTTTTTCACACTATACATTTTTCAACACTAATAAACACTGGTCACATAAGGACCGTCGGTTTGGTTAGCACTACAACTATAATAAACATATTCAGTATAAATTTCGCCTGTAACAAGAAAAGGAAAAGAATAATAAATGCACATAAAATACCTAACCCATGAACTAACTAATAATAATAACTAACTGAAATCTTCTGATGTATGGAGACTAAAACAAAGCAAAACCAACAATTAAATTTCTTCAATTTTTTAACATTGATGTATACAATTAATTATATGCGTGAAATAATCATAAACAAAGGGTTAAATATGAGGCGAGAGTTACATTAATAAGGACTACAAGCTATCAGTAGACCATATAAATAATTAACAGTACTATTACGTTGAAACAAAATCTTTAGGTTATGGTTTTTAGTTTTAAGAGCCTGTGGAGAGTGGTGCGAGGTGTCCCGGCAACTATCCCATGAGCAAGCCTAATCCCACATACACATGCACACGAGTACATCCACACACCAACGTACATACCTAGCTGCACACGCACGAGCTCATACCTACATACCTAACTATAAATTGTGACTAAGTGAGATTAAACTCAGAAATAAGTTGCCACCTGTAAAACGAAGCATTTTTCAGAAATTTGGCTAAGCTCCGCCAATTCCCACCATTTAAAAAATGTTTGAACTCATGTACATTCAAGCTGCCTTTACCCAACCATTTTTTTCTAATTCCCGACAGTATGGGACACACTGCTATAAAATGAAACACGTTTTCATCCGCGTTTAGATTACATAGGGATCAGGTATAATTTCTGTCAGAGCACCAGGGTTTAAAATTTAAGTCGATCAATTCTGCTCTGGCCTTAACCGCCCATGCTATAACGTCGATGTCGTTTTTATCGTCAAAGAGGATTCTGTTATCGGCAAGGTCAAGGTCAAGATCAAGAGCCAGGTACCGACTGTGGTAGTGATATGTCGACGTGATTGCCCTGGCTCGGCACGCCGCCCTCCATGCCCGTCTCTCCGCCTCCACCACGCTCGCCAACTGCGAACCCAGCCGCTGCACGTCCGCACAGACAAAGTCTAATTCGATGCCATACTTTGACGCTAAATATTTCCAGCTTTTACACCATGACAAATCTCTTTCTATCACGATACGTGCCAGCCGATTAGGCAATCTATCACCAGGCATTTTCAACACTTTTAATAAATACTTGAGGTTTGTGGTCATTGTAAATAAATGCAATTTTTCTCGGCTTTCTCGGACGTTTGCACCGACTCTACTTTGCTATTTTCCTCACTACCCCAGACTTGTGCCCCATAACATAACATACTTCGCACCACGGCGTCAAAACAATGTAACTTAACGCTAAGAGGGACATTTTCCTGCCTAATCAACTGCCCCCAAACAGAGTTTATTGCTAATTTGGCCATGCTAACCTTCTCTGCAAAATGTTTTTCCCACGATAGGGTTGAAGTAAAAGTAACACCTAAGTATCTATAGTCGTTAACTACTTCTATCTGCTTACCACTATAAAACCATTTTTCGTTACCTTTCAGCCTCCCGCCGTTTTTAAAAATAACAACTTTCGACTTCAGTAGGTTCATTTTAGCGAATTTCCCATAGGGAAGAAGCTATTACCGTAGGTCTCATGGCAAGAGTTAAGCCCGAGACCATGTTATTTTTTCTTCTTTAGGTGCCCAGAGACCAAAAACAATAGTCGTTAAAATTTTTATATATATATATATATATATATATATATATATATATATATATATATATATATATATATATATATATGTATATATATATATATATGTGTCTGTGAACACGATAACTCTCGTAAAAATGGTCCGATCGAGACCAAATTTGGTAGAGACGTGTATTCCTACAAATGCTCGGACGAGTTCGTAAACCAGACATATCGGTCAATGGGAACAGGTAGTTTGGGGGGGTTTTGTACCCCAAAATGGGATTTTTGCGTTTTTCACATGTAATTTTTAAACATTTCTGATTTTATAATACACCATTGGAATCAGCTTAAAAAACTACACAATTAAGTTCCTTAAAGTTTTTCTCTATCTCCAACGGTTACCGAGATATAAAAAAATCTAAACACAGTACGTTGTATTTTGAGGCTCCAATGTTAATCTTATGGAGGATAAGGAAAAATTAATATTTCACTTACTAACCAATATTTTTGGATAAAAATTTATATTTAGCTTTATGTGGTTGAGGTTCATCCATTTATGCTTAAAAATCATAGTTTATGTGTTTATCATGGCAGCAAACCTGCATACTCTTTTCCCATGTTAATCATATGGAGAATAGGCAAACTCCTTTATTTATGGACAAATGTTGATGGAAGTTGGTATAAATGTTAAAAATAAATGTTTTTGAAGGTATAAATGCCTACTCTCAGTGTTCCTCACAGCAGCAAACCTGCACACTCTTTCCCATGTTAATCTTATGGAAAAATAGGTAAATAATTCTCTTGTTCACGACAGATTTTGACCACTTGACTTGTCGTATATTATTATTATTATATTATTGATTTGGAAATTCGCTGAGTACGCAGGTCTGCTGCGACGGGGGTATTTAAATTCCAAACATTGCAATAATTTTCCAATCTAGCGATCATATGTTACAGCCCTGTAGGTGAAGGTGATACAATAACTATATCGTCTGCATACAGCAAAATGTTAATTTTTTCCCTACCGAATATACACCCTCCCTCAAAAACGTCAGGTAAATCGTTAACAAATAAACTAAACATCGCCGGAGAAGCTATACAGCCTTGCCGAAGACCGACAGTCGTTTCGAAACTATTTGTAACCCCGTCTTTACACCATACACAGGCACTTGTACCCTCATAATAATTTCGCATTAACTTAATGAACTTTGTAGAGATTCCTAAAGAGGAGAGCTTGTATATCAGGGCGTGTCTATCGATTGTATCAAATGCCGAGGAGAAATCAACGAAAAAACAATATAGTTTTTGACCCTTGGTAGCGAGTCGTAAATTTACCATATTCGAGAGGTTAAATATATTATCAAGCGTTGAATATCCCCTCCTAAAGCCAGCTTGAAATTCACACAGAATGTTCCGATCTGAAAGCCATGACTGCAACCTGTTATTAATCATACCAATAAATATCTTGCATATAGTGTCAATAAATGAAAGACCCCTATAGTTTTCGACTCGATCGAGATCGCCTTTTTTGTGCAGAGGAAACACTATTGAATTTTTAAAACTTTGTGGGATAACGCCGTCATTAAATATTTTGTTATATACAATTAAAAGTTTTTCTAAAAAGTCATTGGATGAGTATTTAAAAAAATCGTAGGGTATACGATCTTGCCCCGGCGCTTTATTACTTTTGGCAAACCTTAAGACTAATTTGATTTCCGCTAAAGAAAAATTGTTATGTAACACGTTATCGATAATTAACGGTTCAGCGTAAGAGATCCTCGATGACGATAATGAGGGGTTAAGCAGATTATTAAAATGGTTAAACCATTGAATAGCCGTAATACTACCTATCCGCTTATCGGGTTTCTTTTTGTAAATATTAATTGCGGACCAAAACCAAAACTCTTTAGCATTCTTAACATTTGCTAGATTTAATGTTGCATTACTATAATACTTGGACCTCTTGTTTTTACATAATTTCTTAAAATGTTTAATAGAATCTAGATATTTGCTCTTAACTAAAACTGAGTTTGTTTTTCTAAACAGATTTAAAAGCCTAAACACTTCTTTCCTCCCTGAGAAACACTCGGCATTGAACCAGGGCTGTTTTTTTTTCGTTGTAAAGGACTTTCCAGCGCATTGTTTACCACTCGCCGCCTCTTTGACTAATGAAGTTTATATTTTACATTTATATTTTCCTGATTGTCCGTCGAAATATAAAAATATTTTGAAACGTCATTAATTTTTCCACTAAACGCCTCTTGATCCTTGACCGTACATCTTAGCTTAGGCAAGAGAGGTATCACCTCCCCCTCCACCTCAGTACCCGTGCCACCTTGGGACAACGACCTCTTATCAAAACGCAGACTAACCGCCACTGGCATGTGATCTGACCCGGGATGCAAAATAACTTTAAATTCCTGCACAAACTTACAACATTCAATTGAGACCGCCGCTATATCAATCACCGAGCTCCCTGCGCCGCTTATAAACGTGTATTCCCCGTCACAATTGCTCTCCGACCTTCCATTCAATACAATTAGCCCTTGCTCGTAAAATAACTCTAAAATCTTAGCTCCCTTTGCATTCTTAACTTTATCCTTTGATTTTCTTTTGTTTAGCAGCTTACAATTTACGCCTTCTAAGATCTGGTGAGACACACTTTGCCCATCACTGAAGCGTCCATTTAAATCACCTATTACTATAAAATTGCAAAAACTATTTTTATTTACAAAGCTATGCAAAGATTTGAAATCATTTTCCCAGGAGTTAAAATTCACATAGAGAGGGAGGACAAACACGTCCTCTTTTTCTGGTTTAAGCTTAATGTTAAACAACGTGTATGAATCAATTGATATGAACGCTACATGTGATGCTACAGCTGAGTTTTTGTTAATTAAAAGCAATGTACCTCCAGAGAATCTGCCATAATCAGATACTCTTATCGCGGGGATATTAAACAAACTGAAGTTGTACAACCTTTCCAAAACAAATTCCGTGTGTTTAACAGAAACAAGTGTTTCTAGTGAACAAATAATATCATATCCGCTTATCAGCTCCATAAAAAAGCAATCAGTTATCTTATTTTTAATCCCACAAACATTATATGACAGTATACTAATATTTACATTACTATCCCAGTTCTGTCCCCGACACTCCGCAGTCCCCTGTCGCTGGTCCGGTGGTGGGAGATCAGCGCTGCCTCCTCAGTGATGGTTGATCTGAGCCCTGCCGCTGGCCCCTGCTGCTATCCTAACGAAAGTGTCGTACTGAAGCTGAGGCGCCGGCGGCGACGACGTTGACACCTTTCCATCTGGTGCTGGTGGAGCCGTTCTCCCCTTGATGGGTCCTTGCGTTCTTAGCTCAGCAAGGAAATCAGAGAAGTCCTGTTTCAGCAGGTCTCCCAACCTCGCACTTCCATCCATCTTCCCCGATTTCAACAAGCTATCCTCCCGAGTGAATTTCACACCTTCCACCGTGAGGTGATCGAAATACAGTTGCATCCGCCTTCTGCCACACACTCGCTCGATTTCAGCCCTCAGTGACATGAGATAAGCCCGCTTCTCCCTGACCTCCCGCAGATAGTCCCGCTGCACAGAGAACCCCGTCCCTCTCAACAGACTCAAACGAGACATTATGTACTCTATGTCTGCATCCACCGGGAAGTGCGCAATCACAGCCGTTTTCTCTCTGTCTAGGTTATGCGCCCTGTTCACCCAAACATCATTGGTCATCCCAAATACCTCCTGACAAAACTTCATAACATGGCCTCTGTAGTCTGTAGTCTGTAGTGTGTTTTCGGGCAGTTTTAAGCCCCGGAAGATCAGATTGTTGCGCCGTGACCTCCCCTCTAAATCAACCAGTTTGTCTACTACTAATTTCTCTCTGGTCTTAAGCTCATCGACCTGGTTTCTCAAAGTGAGGTTTTCATGTTCTAACGCTTGGAGCCTGTTGGCTACACTGAGCAGGTCCTCCTTCGAGGCTAAATTTGCTAACTTCTGGTCGAGAATAGAACTTAACATACTAGCCAGCTGCCCATGAGTCATCTCTCCTACCTTCTCGTTATCCATCACTTTTGACGTGACACGTACCTCAGAGGACTCCGGAGGTGTGTTTTCTCGTTGACGTTTACTTGGTCTCGAGGGCACAGGTGTGAAGAACTTGTCAATGGTTCCTTTCTCACTCATATGATAAACTAATTAAAATTATATGCTCACAGTCACTCCACACAACGCGTCTTGACACTTTGTCTCCCGCCGTGAACTGCCTGCGCACTTGTACAAACCGGCCGCCGACAACCACGTTTTCGCACTCCAAATTATACGTTCGTTAAACACAGTTTTTGGACGGGGTTATTGGCAATAGATACGTCCTGACCGAGTAACACACTAATTGGGACTAAATCCGAGCGAACTGATAAGCAACCGAGGCCGCAGTAACAAAGAAATCAGTAATATTATCAGGACCGTCGTAGCACACTACCTTCTCTGTAGCACCAGTAGTGCCAACCTTCCCCTACTGCTATGTCATCAAACATTATCACTATGTGAGGAATGTCAGCTAGAATTTTCTCAATAGTTTAAATAATATCAAAATAATTATTATTAATAATTTAATTAATATAATTATTAGTATATTATTAAATATATATAAATAATATCACAAACATCAGTTCAGTTTACAATTGGGTTCGATATGGATCTTCAGGGAAAAGGCATTTTTGGTGTGGGAATTTTGACTAATGCAGATCAGAGCACTGAAACTGAAAACAACATCGCCAGATGCTCTACGCCTGTGCAGACTCTCTATGTCGAGCAACAGATATCGCATCAGCTGTGGATGTAATGTTTATGAGGAAATGGTGTGATTATGCATTCAAGAAAACAGTAAAAAAACAGATTTATTTTAATATGTACAGTATTTGTAAAGCCAAGATTTTTATTCTTCTTACGTTATACTAAATACGTTTGAGATAATCTTATTATTATAAAGTTAAAGTTCCTTTTTTTCATACTGTAAATAAATCTGTAAAGGTTCAATTTGCGGTGCCTTATAATTTCACGTAAATTCCTATTTATGGTGACACATTTAATTGATCAACGTCACAAAAAACTATGATCCAACAAACAAATATCTGTATTGTTTGGGAAAGTACGCTTTAAAATTGTTTTAAAATGTTATTTTATTTAACAAGAGAAGAACTTACTTATGAACTTTTGGTTAGAGGGCAAAAAGTTAAAGGGACAAATGTGGATTCGTTAAGGAAATTGCTGAGGGCAAATCTAAATATTAACCCGGAACTAACCCACCTTCATTGTAAGATATCATTAAAAGAGCAATTTGATAAAATTGAAGCCAAAATTGATAACCTTCATACACTTTTGGAAGAAGCTAGTGAGGAGGAGAAAGCCTCACCTGCACAGATAGCAAAAATAAATGCAAAAACAAATCATGTCAACTTAAGGGTAAGTCATTTATCAAAATGTAAATTAGATGATATCTATAAGAGTATTTTGGCTAAGTTAACAAATAAACTACACAATCTGATAACTAAGTTTCAAGAGATAAAACACAATTTTACTGAAAGTGACATTAACTTATATGAAGGAAAATTAAATCAGTCTTTATTGGAAGAGGAAGAATTAAACTTAACCATAGAAACACATACACAAGAGACACCAACTAAAACATCCACACCATCTAAAAATGTAGAAATAAACTAGAAAAATATAATTGCTGCACAAAATCCTACTAACAAGACACATGGGCAAATGATGACTAACCTAGTCTTAACCACCACACCTAGTACTAGTGATTCAGTAAACTCTATAGTATTTAGTAAATTGACAAATCCTATTGAATCCTATTTAAAAAGGTTTCCAATGTGCAATGGACTAGAAATTAACCCCCTCTTACAATTTTTGAGAAATTTGGTAGAAATCCGAAATCAAACTAACCTAACTTCAAGCCATTTATATGAGATTTTGTCTAATTACAGTACACCGCCCTTGCTAACAAAAATACTTGAACACAAGGTTACGAACCAATCCTTAGATTCTTTGCATCAAAATATTACAACCACATTTATACCTATCGGACTTAGGGAGAAATTAAAACAAGAATTTGTCTATAGAGAACAAAATCACCAAGAACCTCTATCCATCTGCATTCATGAAATAAAGATGTATCATGACATACTGAACTGTAAGTTAAGTGAAACGGAGTTAGTTTCCTATATAAGAAGTGGAATTCACCTGGCTGTCAGAAATAAGTTAGTGTTCCAAAAAGCCCCACTAACTTTTAAAGACCTAGATCAACTATCTATTGAGGTTAATAACATTCAATACAATGATTATATCAGGGATAATCATCAGCATACTTATCAAGCGGCCCATAAAGAAAGGACTAATTACGATAGCCAAACCTACTATCCTAGGACAAATTTATTCCATGGACAACAACCGAGGTATAAAAAACAAGAAGTGACCTGCTACAGTTGTCAAAGAAAAGGGCATATTGCCAAAAACTGTTTTCAAAAGCCAAAAAACTCCTAAACTCGGGAGATGTAATCACTTCCCTAAATCTCAGATCATATTCTCCCGATAAAGTTACAAAAAATTATGCTAAACAAAATGAGTCAGGACAATACAAATCCGAACTAAGGAAAATAGTAAAACAATGGAATAAATTTAAAAAACCTAACTACACTAAAGTCAAAGGAAAAACCGCAATAAAATTGCCATGCATTAAGGTAACATTAGATAAAGGTTTAACGATTAATTCACTTCTGGATACAGGAGCAAGTAAAAACTTTATCAGTCAAGATCTGTTTGATAAATTATCTAAGTTTAACCTAGTTAAGGGGATAAACTCTTGGTCAGGTACTATTTTGGCAGCCAATGATAGCAAAATTGATGTTAATACTGAGTGTAAAGTTAAAATTAAAATTGACAAATTTACATGGATAGAAAAGTTTTTAGTCAGTACCTGGTGACCGAGCTTTGCTCGGATAGAATAAGACATATATTTTACAAGTTAATTAGAAAAATAAAAACACATTTATTACTCAATGAAAACATTTATGTGGTTAAAATAAAACCGATTTAATACACCATAATTAATATAGCACTGAACAAAAAGTGTTGCCCCTGATGGGGTTTGAACTCGCGACCTTCGTGTTACGAGGCCAACACACTACCGCTGGACCACGGCGTCTGCCAAATGTGCATCGCCGGTTAAGGTGTTTTAGCCAACCTCAGTTGTTTTAGCCGATCATTTACTGTTTAACTATCCATACAGTTATTATTAGCCTGTGACCAACTGATTTTGTTATAAACGGAATGAGGATTGAAAAGCAAAAGAGAAATTTAATTTACACATATTAATTGGTTTGTTACAGTGGCTTCAAGTGATACAACAAATACGTTTTCTATCAAAACACGGAAGATTTTGGAAATACTCTTTCCTGCTTTTATTTCGCACAGTTATGTTACCCTTAAGTTTTTACAAATTGTTTAGTAACCTGATAATTTTACATTTATTACATACATAAAATAAATATTTATGAAAAACCTCTATGCACATATTGTTCTTTGCCGTCTTCAATCAAGAACTGTCAAACGTTTATAAACAGCTGTTTTGGTTTGTATTGTTTACATTTTATTCTCCATAAGCGTAATGTTAAATTTTTAGATTTTAAACTTAATATTACAAGAAAACACGAATTTTCCTGGACATTAGACCTATCTAGAACTTATTTTCTACTCGGAAATTAGTTATTTCCAAAATTTAAAGAAATTCTTCGGCGCCGTTTTCGAGATCCGTTTGCAAATATAGCCTATATACAAACCTTGCTCGTATTATAGTATTGGATTAAGCAGTGTCAGTATGAAATGATATTGGGTACGCCATTTGTTCATAATAAAAGGCTACAAATTGATTAACATGGAAAAAAATGTTTCTTTAAATTTCAGCATGACCATAAGATTGATATACTACTGCAAGAAAGTAGTTCCTTAAATCATATCCACATAGGCACTCCATTTATGAAGAATGAAGTTGAAAAATTAATTAAAGACTACCCCAATGTTTTTACTGACAAGATTGGTGAGGCTTTAGACCTACAAATTGAGTTAAAAGTGACCGATGATAAACCCATGTGTATTCGTCCCTACTTTCTAAGTCCACCAGCTATTACTAAAATGAAAAAAATCATATATCAATGGCTAGAAGAGGATATAATAGAGATATCTACTAGTGCCTATAGTAGCCCTGCCTTTTTAACTAACAAAGACCGACTTGTAATAAATTACACGGAGCTCAACAAAAGAACTTGTCAAAATGAATTATCCACTAGGTGACCTTCAAAATCTCCATCAACACTTGAGGGGTGGGAAATACCTTCTCTGTCATAGATCTAAATAAAGCCTTTCTTCAGTGCCCTATAACTAAAAATTCACGGGATCTAACTTCATTTTGTACGGTGTTTGGGAAGTACCGGATGAAAAGAGTTCCTTTTGGTCTGCAAGTCGGAAGCTCTGTGTTATCGTGCTACATGGACAAAGTTTTCCATGATATCAAATTTAAATTTGTAATTAACTTCTGTGACGATATAGTAGTGTATAGTCCTGAATCGCTTCGCTCGCTGGGGGCTCCGCCCCCAGGCCCCCTTATAGGTGTCGGCAGAATCGCTTAGTTAAGAGTAATAATAATTAGAATTTTGAGCGATAAAGTGAATCCCTGCATTTCACGAAAAATACCCAATGCATTTGATATGGGCAAATTTTAACATTTTCACCCAGGTCGTAATATGAAATTGTTATATTTGGCAGTTTTCCTGTCGGTTGTGGATCTGACGGAAGGTGCTGCCAAATTTCAAGTGTCTAGCACTGCTAGAAGTGGGTTAGAAGTAGCATCCCTAGTAAGTTGCACAAGGCATACAAAGAGCCATCCAGAACTTAAGGAAAAACAACTAAATTTTCCATATTTAATAGGTTTTCATTTAATCATTAAAGATCTTGTAAAGTTATTACGTTTTCCTTTTAGGGGTTAAAAAAATTTTAAAAAGATTTGTTGTAATGAAGGGAATAAGTTACAATAAAAAGTCATATTGACAAAGATATAGATCTTCAAAAATCCGTATGGTAAGGTACTCTTAGTTTTTGAAGACATCTCGTTCAAGAGAAATATCAAAGAACCAAAAATATTTTATATTTTTTAAATTATTTTTTAAGTCATAAAAATTTAAAAACTAAGATATCTATATAAGGTCTGTGCCAAATTGAAAGTTCCTACCCCTTCTAAAAGTGGGCTAGAATTAAGCGCACAAAAACCCCTCTGTTTTTATTGGACCTTTCGTTTAAGATATATACCCGAAAAACAAAGATTTTTTTTAGTATTATTATTTTTTAGTAAAATTTGAAATCAGAAAATCTGATGATTCAATTACTATTAATGATATCTTATAAATGTTTTTAAAAAATCCCAAGTTTCTAGCTCAACAGGAAGTCATAGATCTGAAAGTAATATACGAAACCCTTGGTTATAACTTGACCCAAAACCGGCATTTCCTTACTACTTACGAAAAATTGTTAACATTTTTAAAATGATATATAAGTTGCAATATTATTACATATTCTCACTTATAGTTATAAAGTGAAGGTGCATGTAAAATATTAGCACTCTATGTACTATAATAACGCAACAAGAAATCAAAATGTGCTTAAAAAAGGAATTTTCATAAAATGTAACGTTATCTAGGGGTAAGGAGTCAAAATACGAAAAAATGTCATATTACCAAAGTTGTAGATCTCAAAAAATCCGTGCCACATGGTATCCTTAGATTTCCGATAGGTCCTTTCGTTAAAAAGATATAATCGAAAAACAGAGAACCATCGAGGACTTGGAAAAATCAACTAAATTTCAAATATATATGAAAATTTTTCATTTTTCCATTAAATATTATGTAATATTATTTTGTTTTCCTTTTGAGGGTGATAAAAGGAAGGTGTGTGCCAAATATAAAAGCTCTAAGCACTATAATAACGTAACAGGGGAGCATAATGTGGGTAAAAATGTAGTTGAAAAAAAATCTAACGCTATCTAAGGGTGAAGGAGACGAGATACGAGAAAAAGTCAAGAGACCAAAGTTGTAGATCTTGCAAAATCCGTGGCACAAGAAACCCTCTGTTTTTCGATAGGACCTTTCGTTAAAAAGATATAGCCGAAAAACGAAAAACATTTATGAAAGATTTTAAGATTTTTTTAGGGTAGTAAAAATTTAAAATTTGTAATTCCGATTATTTGTTTACTTATAGTATTGCCTTAGGAACGTCCATAAAAATTTTCAAGTCTCTAGCTAATTAGAAAGTCGTATTTTGGAGCGAAAAAGTAAAACCTTGCATTTCACGAAATCGACCCAATGCATTTTATATGGGAAAATTTTAACATTTTTTTTCACGGTCCGTAATGAAAAATTGTAAGATTTGTCAATTTTCCTGTCGGTTGTGGACCTAAAGCAAGGTCCGTGCCAAATTTCAAGTCTCCAGCATTTCTAGAAGTGGGTTAGAATTAGTATCCCTAGTGAGTTACACCTGGCATCGTATAACTTCTGTGACGATATAGTAGTGTATAGTCCTGATAAGCAGTCTCATCTTAAACACCTCAAAGAAGTAATAAGTCGACTTGATAAACATAAGCTTACTGTAAATGAAGAGAAAGCAAAATTTTTCTGCGAAGAAATAAGTTTTTTAGGTAATCTGATTAAGAACAACACAGTTTCAATAGATCCTGAACGTACAGTTAGTGTAATAAATTTTCCTATTCCAAAAAACTTAAAGCAAATTAAACAGTTCACAGGAATGTGTTCTTATTGGCTCAAGTACATTCCTAACTATGCTGAAATATCTCGTCCCCTAAATGGTCTAAAGAAGAAATTTGTAAAATTTAAATGGACACAAGAATGTCAAACTGCATTTGAGATATTGAAGAACAAAATTTCAAACCCCCCATTACTGCAAATTGCTAATTTTGACAAACCTTTCACTCTCCAAACTGATGGAAGCTCAAATTCAGCCGCAGGAGTACTATTACAACAAAATGAGGAAGGAGATTTGCTGCCTAGAGCTTACTACTTCAAAACAATTTACACATGCTTAATTGAAATATAGTACCTATGAGAAGGAAGCTTATGCAGCAATACTGTGTATGGAGAAATGGCGAGAATTTCTTGAAGTTCGTCCATTCTGCCTATAGCTTACTACTCAAAACAATTTACACATGCTGAATTGAAATATAGTACCTATGAGAAGGAAGCTTATGCAGCAATACTGTGTATGGAGAAATGGCGAGAATTTCTTGAAGTTCGTCCATTCAAACTTATTACAGATAATCAAGCATTGAGCTTTGTTCTTAACTCAAAGCGAAAGCTTGGGCGATTATCAAGATGGACGGAGAGGCTGTTAGACTTGGATTATTCAGTAGAACATAAACCTGGGAGTGAAAATGTAATCGCAGATGCCTTATCTAGGATGTATAATGAAAATGACTCGGGAAGTGAAGAAATCGGAGACATAAACAAGAACTCAAATCGAGAAGTTATAAGTCTTGTGCAGAAGAAAAAAGAACAGATTATAAATAAGGCCAGGAAAAACACATTTAAGCCAAAGGAAGATTTATTAATAGCAAATGTAATTAGTGATCTACCTTTAGCTTTCACTGATTTAAAACGTCACCAACGTGAAGATGAGGAATGTTTAAAAATAATTGACAGTATCACTAAGGGAACAAATCAACTAACCTATTTTATGAAAAATGAGCTTTTAATGTATCAACGAGCAAATGGAAAAATAGAATTTATTTACCTAAAAAACTATTCAATCTAGTATTTGCATTTTTCCACAACACTGTATTAGGCGGACATTTTGGCGTATACAGAACTCAAGGAAAAATAAATGAGTATTTCTATAACCTGCGACTGGATGACATAATAAAACAAAAAGTTAACGAATGTAAAATATGTGTGATGAGCAAGAGTACTCAATTGAAATATGAGGTAAACTAATATTGATTCCTATCGAAGAGGCAATGAATACGGTATTTATCGATATTTTAGGTCCCCTCCCAAGATCAAAAGCTGGAAATAAATACTTATTTATTGCTGTTGATGAATTTACCAGATTTGTTTGGATTTATTCATTAGGTGAATGTAATTCAAGATTAATAATAGGAAAGTTGCAACAGATTTTTGCCAATTTTTCAGTGCCTAGAAATATTGTATCTGACAAAGCAAGTTATTTCATCTCAAAAGAGTTTAAATGTTTTATATTTAAGAATTATATTTGTCACAGACGTCTCGCCGCTTACCGTGCAAACTGTAATAGATCTGAGAGATTTTTGAGGGATTTATCAACCTTACTGCGTTGTTTTTATCATTCTGATCAAACTAACTGGGACCAGCATTTGAATTTGGTTCAAATAAGCCTAAATACCGCCCGTAACTCAAGCACAAACAGTACAGCATTTAATTTAACGTTTAACCTTACTGCTAACAATGCTTTATCTAATTTATGGAATATACAGGACTTCATATCTGAAAAACTAACTGTTGAAGAAAAGGAGAACAATTTGAAAAATGCCATCAAGAACGCTCGAAAAAGTATACAGAGGAACAGAAAACGGAAGAAGTATAATGATCACAGGAGCAAAGCACCTTTCAAGATCAATGACCTCGTGTATGTCAAGACGCATTACCTCAGTAACAAGTTAAAAAATTTCTCGAAGAAATTAGCTATCAAATATGAAGGACCTTTTAGGATTTTGTATTTCATAACTGATGTAACTGTTTTAGTGGCACGTGAATCGAACCTTACTGAAGTTAAAAAAGTACACATTGTTGACTTAAAATTAGCCCATGTGAGAAATGTATAAAACTTTAGTTATGTGAAATAAGTCAAGTCAGTATTCTCTTAAGCAATATACACAAGACTTCATTAAAAAAAAATCCTATATTAATTACTTATTGTTGAGGTATTGATAGATGAGAATCGATTAGTGAAATGTAATTAATGTAGAGCAATGTGGATTTGCTCAGATGTTAATGTTATTTCGTTATTAAAACTATTCTCGGTAGATATTATCGTTAAACTAATAAAATCTGTAAGGATAAATCATGTCTATAAACTGATGTATTGTGAGTTATTGTTTGAGTTAGTGTAAGTTTTAAGAGATAAATATTTTTTTAAAGGGGGAGAATTTATACTGTTTTTTGGAAAAAATATTCATCTTCAAATATGTATATAGTAATTGTAATGAAAATAAAGTTATTTTTCGTTGTTATGTTGGTAGCACTGCGTCCGGTTGAATAGCGAGACTATACCCGTTTTGTTTGTTTTTTTTGTTTATGTTAGTTGAGTTCACTTCTGTTGTTTTTTAAAGTGTTGTAATGTAAAAATATGGTTGTTCAGAAGTGTGAATTAAATATAAATTTATCAACAAAATTCTGTACTATTATTTATCCTAAGGGAGTACAATTACAAAAATTGCATTGCAAGTCGCTTTTCAAAACCAATAGAATTTTAACTTTTCCTTCAATTTATATCTTAAATAAATACAATAACCTTTTTTCTTAGCAGACATTACAAATTTCCTTCACGAACAGCAACAAATTATAATTTAAGAAAAACGTTCAATCCAAGAGTACCTCCATTAAGTCAAAAGAAATCTGCCCCAGAAGTTTTGAAAATATGGTTAAGAATATTTTACTTCAAAAATGTTTTTATAAGGTTAGGGATTTCATTTGTTGTTATGAGAAACCTAGTTACTATATAGACAATACTGTATTGTTTCATTTAGCTAATTGACTACTTTATAAATGTATTGACACTGATATGCAGTTTTGTAAACCGTCACAATAAAGAGATCTGAATCTAAATGTAATAGTAGCCCAATTAGTAATTATTAAGTTAACAAAAAATATGTATATATATAACTTATATTTTATTTTATTTATAATTTTGGTTATTTTCAAATTATTTCCCTAAAGAAGTCCAAATTGGTCTTTTCTCAATTTTCCCTCTCTGTCTTACTGTAACAATCAGAGATTCTGTAGGCATCTCAACAAAAAAGACATGTAAAAGTGAAATATCTACAAACTAAGTAAACCACCTTACTTCCTATCGGTTAGTCAACATTTTTTATTTTCAGTTATAATATCAACTCAGGTGAACAAAATTAATTGGCAATAATGATTTCATAAACGAAACTTTGCCATTGTCAATTAATTTGACACATTCTGAAATAGGCTATCATATGATGATGATAGAAATTGACTGTCTGGCTTATGTTTGAAATCGTACTATTTGTTTAGTTTTTTGACTTGGAACTGACGAATTTTTGGGGAACTGAAAACATTCCCTTTAGACATATCCATGATCTAAACAATTTCCCAACGGGAAGTAAATACATGTTTATATGTTATTCTGCTAAACTTAGCTTACTTTCAAAGCTACTACTAGTAAGAGTAGATTATTCACATATTTAAACAAATAATTAAATTAAAAAGTCAAGACTTAAAATGAAGGGCTAAATAATTTTATTGGCCTATTAAAATGACTTACATTGAACACTGATGTTTCTCGGGCTGGCAGAGGGGCCTCACTGCTAGAGTCTGGCAAAAAATCAAACATGGCTTCCACAAGTTTACTATCATCGACTGGTTCATCTTGCTTTTTAGCTGCATCATTGATTATATTCTTCTTCACCTCCATTCTTCTCCTTTCTTCTATTTCTATCTCATGTTCTTTTCTCTCCAACTCTTCCAATCTTTCCTAAAAGAAGAGGTGACAAATCATTAGTTATGATGATTTTTTTAGCATATCACGGCCAACAGCATTTCTACATGAGAATCACAAATGCTTTCACCATGTTAGTTGGCTAGGTCTCATAACAACATGTCCTATAAGTGCCACTGTGAACAAATTAAATTTTCCCGAGTATGCATTCCCAACCAATGGTATTTTAAATTTTTTTAAATCATACCTCCGTTCGGACCCAATAAGGTTCATGTTATGTTATGAATGATATTTCACATTTGAAAACGATATTGCCATTAACATCACAGTTGGAACATACATTAGTGCTACAATTTATGTTACCAGCGTAGTGCATAAAATCAACGACGTCATGTTTTTTTAAAGTACAAGAAAGAATATCGGTAAAAGGTTTTGATGAGCTACAAAGAAAAGTGTATCAAAATCTGACGGTAATATAAAATACCCCCGTCACCGCAGACCTTCATACTCAGTGAATTTCCAAATCAATAACATGGCAATAGTAATACAGTTATATGACAAGATTGATCACTCAATACCTGTTGACAAATTAGAGTATATGCCTATTCTCCGTAACATTAACATAGGAAAGAGTATGCAGGTTTGCTGCTTTAAGGAATACTAAAAGTAGGCATATTTAGCATAAACAATTTTTGTTCTGACCATGTACCAAGTTTTATCATTATTTGGACATAAATAAGGGTTTGCCTACTCTCCATAAGATTAATATGGGAAAGAGTATGCAGGTTTGCTGCTGTGAGGAACGCATAAACTATGATTTATTGGTGATCATAAATTATGATCATAAACGTGTAAATCCCAACCACATGAAGCTAAAAACAGAGTTCCATCCAAAACTATTGATTAGTAAGGGAAATCTTATTTTTTCCTTATCCTCCATAAGATTAGCATTCAAGCCCCTAAATACGATGGACCGTGTTAAGATTTTTTAATATCTAGGTAACCGTTGGAGATAGAGCAAACTATCTATCCTATAGAAAACTTTATGAATCTAAATTGTGTAGTTTTTTGAGCTAATTCTAATGGTGAAAGATGAAATTTTAAAATTTATATGGGAAAACGTAAGAAATCCATTTTTGGGGTACAAAACCCCTCAAAGTACCTGTTCCGAATGGCTGGATTACAAACTCATCTGAGCAAATGTAGGAATACACATTTCTACCAAATTTGGTCTCGATCGGACTATTTTTACGAGAGTTATTGTTTTCACAGACATATATAACTGTATAAAAACTTTAACGACTATTATTTTTGGTCTCTAGGCACCTAAAGACAAAAAAATATCATGGTCCTGAGCTTAAGTCTTACCATGAGACCTATGGTAATAGCTTCTTCCCTATGGGAAATTCGCTCCCCATTAAACTTGAAGTCCTATAGAAATTTCGTATTTATTTTTTTAATTTAAATATGAAAATTGTGTTATTTGCTATAACCATATACAACACTCATTTTCCAATTTTTAAATGTCCTCAAATTAATGTTAAGGCCGAATGAACCTAACATTAAGCAAGAAGATGAAACAATGAATTTTTTTCATTTTGAAGCCAAAGTTTGTAGCAATGGGAAGATCAAAAAGGCAAAGAAAAAGTTGTGTTTAGGAGTAGTGTCTGTGTTATTAAAGTTGTGTTTAGGAGTAGTGTCTGTGTTATTAAAGTTATGTTTAGGAGTAGTGTCTATGTTATTAAAGTTGTGTTTAGGAGTAGTGTCTGTGTTATTAAAGTTGTGTTTAGGATAGTGTCTGTGTTAATAAAGTTGTGTTTAGGAGTAGTGTATGTGTTATTAAAGTTATGTTTGGGATAGTGTCTGTGTTAATAAAGTTGTGTTTAGGAGTAGTGTATGTGTTATTAAAGTTATGTTTGGGAGTTGTGTGTCTGTGTTATTAAAGTTGTGTTTAGGATAGTGTCTGTGTTAATAAAGTTGTGTTTAGGAGTAGTGTCTGTGTTATTAAATCATGTATTTGACTATAAGTTGCTCTGGTGATTCATTATGGGGGATAAAACAAAATATTAAAATCCACACTACTTATATTTTAACATCTCGGTAACTGTTGGAGATAGAGGAAAACTTTAAAGAATTAAATTGTGTAGTTATTAAGCGGATTCTAATGATGAAAGATAAAATTAAAAATTTTTTTATTACATATGAAAAATGCAAAAAAATAGTTTTAGAGTACGAACTCCCCCCCCAAACTACATCCGAGCAAATGTAGAAATACACGTAACTACCAAATTTGGTCTTGATTGGGCCATTTTTATGAGAGTTATCGTATACACACACACACACACACACATACACACACATATATGGTATATATATATATATATATATATGTGCAGTAGAACTTGGATAATTCGAACCTCAAGGGACCAGAAAAAAAATTCGAATTATCAAAAAATTCGAATTAGAAAAGTTTATGCAAGTGGTTGAAATAAACAATCAAACATCATGTTTTAACATTGTATATTAAAAAAGTTAGGTTAATGAAGATATTATTGATTAAAAATCCTAATTTTTGTTAAATGACAATAATGTGTTTGGAGGGATCTCGAAACTAGCTATTACAAACTTTTTCAAATCCCTTCTCTACCTCCTTGATCGCCGCTATTTATTCTTGCAACGTCAGAGATTTGTAGGTTCGCTTTGACGAAGCCATCATATACACGACATGTTAACATGAAAGCAGACGACGAATATCGGAACAAACCACCACCGATGATACACACAGATGTCAATGTTGTGATTCATGAGCAGTAGTGGACTAGTGAGTGGGGTGGGCGTGTTGATCTAGCTAAAAATAGTCTGAGGACAGGAAGCCCGAACGTTGTTTCCTGGAAAATCGCACACAATGACTTGTTCACTTATACACACACTATAGATTTCCGCTGTAAAAACTTCGAATTATCCAAAATATATTTCAAATTAACCAAGATATTTTAACATTGTTTTTTATATAAAATTCTAGGGACCAAGACAAAACTTCGAAATAAAGAAGTTTTCGAATTACAGAAGTTCGAATTATCCAAGTTCCACTGTATATATAAATTTTAACAACTATTGTTTTTGGTCTCTGAGCACCTAAAGACGAAAAAATAACATGGTCCCTGGCTTAAGTCTTGCTATGAGACCAACGGTAATAGCTTCTTCCCTATGGGGAATTTGCTAAAATCATAAATACACGTAATGTTGTTATTAGTATTATTTGTATTTTGTTTGTAAACAACACATCATACCCTGTAGTTCTTTTCAGCAATCTCCTTGGCTCTCTTGTTGCCTTGCTGGCTCAGTTCTCTTTCCTCTATCTTCTTGAGTTTCAGCGCCTCTAACTGTGTGCGGTACTCAAACTGAAATTCATAATTAATCATGTTGAATATGTATTTATTGGAAACTTCATGCTGCTTTCCTCAGGTAGTAAATACTGGCAGTTGAAAAGACATGAGAAATGTTTTCAAGTTAGTCATTTGCTGATTTTAACTTAAAAACTGGTCGCCTTGGAAAAACAGACATAATTAGGAATCGAAACAAAATAATTTTACATTACAACAAAAACCATTTACTTTGAATGACAAAAAATTTTCAAATTGGAATCAACGTCCTACTATGTTTCACTACCAATATACCTATGTAGTACATATGAGTCTTCATTCATAAACATACATTCATTCAATCAATTCATTCATCACATTAATGTGTACTTTATAATATTCTATACCATAAAGCTAACACCTACCTTAAGCTTATTGAATTTGCGCTGAGCGATGATTCTTCTGACGTGGCTCTGTATCTTGACAATGGCCCACATCTTCTGTTGGTACATGCGACGTACAAGGTATCCTCTACAGCGAGCCTGCAGTCCCACTATGTGTCCTCTCAGGTGTCTGAATCTGTAACCATATGGCATTCTAGACACATGTAATTTTATAAGGTTTTCTCTTCTCCAAGCAAATTATTAAAATAAAAAGAATGAATCAATCTCGTCAAAACAAGGAGATTGGACAAAACAAGGATTTTAATTTGTTTGCTGAAGATGAAGCTTGTTGTTACCAAAACTCTACAACAATATACATAAAATCACATTCACACATGCTCGTTCATACATTTATCGGATACAATGGACGATGATAAAAAACCTAGCTGGAACCAGTAGTAATAAAATATAATTCTGAGGTTACACAGTAGTTCAGCTACTTCAAAGTACAACACGATTTGTAATGATGAAACTACTCATATCTGCAGTGTGATATTCTACTCTGGTGATGTAATTTGGATTGTAAACAGATACAGTTGACTCCCTCTAGTCCGGACTCTGATGGTTCGGACGCTGGATGGTCCGGACTACTTCTTGGAAATGAGTCATCAGCACGCGGTCACGTGGCAGAAATCAACAGGATTGAATGAGTTTTTTTTTTTATTTAGAGCCAAACTATAAATAAATAACATCACAAACATCATTTCAGTTTACAATTGCATTCGATACGGATCTTCAGTGAAGCGGAAAATGGCAATGCCAGTGTGGGAATTTTCACTCATGCGGATGGGAGGAACATTGGAACTGCCAACAACCTACATCGAGTATCAGATCGGCGTGTCAACTGTGGATGTAATGTTTATGTTATGAGGAAATGGCGTGATTATGCAATCAACAAACAGTTAAAGCGAAAAAGTAAAAGAAAATAACAGATTTCTTTTAATATGTACAGTATTGTAAAAACAAGGTTTTTATTCTTTTTAGGTTATAGTAAATACATTTGGGATAATCTCATTAATATAAAGTTAGAATTCCATCTTATTCTGTAAAATCAAAATTTCTAAATGCTCAATTTGCAGTGCTTTATCATTTCATGTTCATTTCTATTTATGGTGATTTTATTTATCAACGTCACAAAAAACTACGATCCCGTGAGTTGGAAACAAAAACCTGTAAAGTTTGGGAACAATAAGATAAACAATAAGAATTTATAGCCTATTTGATGTTATTTACCTGTGGCTGAGAACTCGGGACCTTATGAGAGCTTGAAGCCTCATGTAGCCAACACGCATCCTCTGATACCGCCGCCTCTGAGCCCATCCCAGCCAGTACTTTTGGATAACCATTACAGCAGCCTTCATACGGAGGAATCTATTAAGTAAAAAGGGATGGTTAAAATGTTTAAAAATAACTAGATAGATATTAAGTTGCTTTAGCAAAAACTAGACTATGCAAGATGGTTGGCGCCTTCACTGTTCATACCTTCTACGGTAGACCCATCCTCGGATACTGCGCTGTAACACGATAATGTTCCTTGTCAGCACTCTATCTCTCTCCTGTTCCAGGAACAGGTCATGGGCATCCTTGAGGAACACTTTAGTGTTGCCAAGCTGGTAGTCAGAGCGACCGAGGACCTGTGCACAGATCTTTGCTGTAGCAGAACGGCACTCAGTCTGAAATGCAGCAGAACAAAATGTGTTGAAAATAAGCAAACTTTGCTTCTGCCAAAGGATTATCAAATATGGTACAATATTTGTCTCAATATTTTATGAAATTTAATAATTACAAAAAAATTTGTTTTACAGACATTTCCCATACTACACTAGTAATTATTGTGATGTTTATAAGTGTAAAAATCAGAATTGATATAGCAAAATGAATAAATTTGTCCTTTTGTTTAGTTTATTCTCGGCTTGAATCTTTAAAGGAAAAATAATTAGGAGGTCAAAGTATAATGTCTTAGCACCAAAAACTATTGTTTTATTAACATTTTAATGGATTACTTTTTCTTTTTTATACAGTAAACCCCCTCATATCCGAATCTCTCATATCCGGACCCTCCGATATCCGGACGTGATTTTGAAAGACTGCAAAAATTTAAAATTACTCTAGGAGGTCAATGTTTGTTAAACCAGTAGTCGCAAACGATGTTTATAGGCTGGTTAGTACGGCGCCAGTCACCAAACATGGGGTTGAAGCCATGTGGGCAGCAGTAATGTTCAAAAGCGGAGTGGGGAAACGATGAGTCACCCTAGTCCCGAGTGCCTGAGTCTCTAGCGTTACTGTCTGTAATGTGTTCTATCTGGCACAAGGTTAACTGACTACAAAACAATAAACCTCCCAACCCCACCTGTCCCTACCTACCCCAATAGCCATGCCAACGCATCATGTTTACTGTAGTGACAAAACCCGCCTCTGTAGTCAGCGTCGCCTTTGTTTTGCTTCAGTGACCTCGTCTTTCTTGTAACGGTTCATTTGAGTTTTGGGTAGGAATAAGTTATTATGGCCTATTTTTTATTTAAAAAAAATTTTTACAGATTATTTTCAACTTATTTACGTGTTTTAAACTAGTAGACAACTATTAGTAAAAAAATAACTAGCATCATCTAAGCTCAAAATCCAAAATGGCGGTCATTTGAAATTTTAAAACTTAAATACTTTGTTAATGGTATCTCCGCCATTTTGGATTTTGAGCTTGGATTATGCTAGTTATTTTTTTTTTAATACTAATCTAATAGTGTAAAACACCTATCAAATTTTAAAATAATCCGTTGTAAAATGTTTGTATTAAAAAATATTTTGTGAAAAATACAAAATGGCGGATATCTGAGAAAATAAGCGTTTTTGGCCATACCTCTACTGGAACTTTTTTTCTTCCTTTTAATGTACCCAAACACTCACCGAAGTCCTGAAATGTTTTTCATGGACACCCTGTATAACACAAAATTCTGTATGAATCACTGGTGCCGAATACTGTTTGGCTATGAAAAATCGAATGACAGCACAAACTTCACACTTGGTAGGATCCTCTATTGTAGCACTTATTTGTACAAGGGGGTCAAAAGAAAAACTAACGCTCAGGCAATCTTCACTCTACTAAGGCGCAACACCAACTGATCTGCCACAGGTGCCACTGTAAGTATGACAGCTTTACTCCCATCTACTTCCCACACACTGAGTAAATGGAGTTTATGATCTGGCAGTCCTCATATTACTTTTACTTTCATTTTACTGTCCTTAATTAAATTTCTATAGGGAAATAAGCAAGCTGTTCATATCGGTTGTCCTGAAGAGGACTACATATGAAAGAACTATTTAAGTAGCAATTACTTAACTACAATTTAAATACTATAAATTTATTTAAAACGTCTATTATTTCTAGTTTTGACTTCAACAAGGATTTAACTAAAGTAATTCTTACCTTATGAGCCGGGGGTATTCCTGGAATTAGAAACCTATATCTCTCCACAAATTCTCGAAATGTGTGTCGGATTGGGTATCCAGCTCTCCGAATTCTGATTGTTTCCATCATTCCGGAGTACCGAAGTTGACGACAACAAAGCCCTCGATCAAACATCTAAAAAAATTGAACTATTTATAAAACAAAGCTTAGTTAAAATCAAACTGTAAAAATGTATTCCAGACCATTTATCATACCCATTCAGAGGGAAGAACACCCATAGTTAAATGGGTGTTCTTCCCTCAAATGAGCCCTGAGAAGTTTCTAAGGGCTCATTAGACAACATTAAACCTCATTATTTATTGAAGAATATTTTTTAATGAATGGAGCAGCAGTTGAGTAGCACATATGATTTCAATACTACATTATGTGATGCGGTAATGGTGTATTTCAACTTGAGTTCAAACATATGAACATACATGAATGATAGGCCTACCCAAAACCTAAAATTGTTCATAGCATAAATAAACTCCTTTATGAGTCAGAATGCATTTAGATTGGGTTATTTGTTTTCTGCAAAGTTTTTTGTCTTTGCCGCCATTTTGAAAATAGAGCGCCGCATGGCGCCGTCCGCATCAAGTGCCCTCCCCCATCCAACAAGAATTATGTGATTTCATCAATTTAACATGCAGAGAAGCAGAACATCAAACAATCTGCTGCACCGGTTTGCCTACGCAAGGTTCTCACATCCTGTTGCTCAGTGAGCAATACCCTCTTTCCTCAAAAAAATAAACAGAAAAAAAAAATAAATAAATAATCAGTGGACTGACACATACTTTCTCCCTTAAGTAATCTGTAATTAAACTACAATATTTCTTAACATGGTCAATGTTGGGGTCAAAAGTTTTTTGTTGAAAACTAATTAATTTGCTTTCTAACCAAACTCTAATGCAACAAAACAAATTATTTTTGTTCAAAAATATTTTTTTAAGTTTTTATTTTGTTTTAAAGCCAAACGGAAGTTTGCGGATTCGAATCCCCACCTCGAGAAATCTCAATTTGGCTTGCAAATGTGAGGTATAGTGGTAGGAGAACCCACTTTACAGCTAGGGTGGAAGTTGAAGGCATTTGTAGGCTCTTTTACGATTGTATGGTTAAGGAGGGGGCATGTTTCCTATTTTTCGGTTAATACTGATTATTTGTTTTAAGAAGAGCTGTATAATAATTATATCATTCAATTAAGGGAAAAACCAGACATGGGAAGAAAATTTACCCAAGGTAACCCAAAAAAGAATTTAACAGGATATTACTAGAATATGAAGTGTTTCAAAAAAATTTGGGTACCATAAAAAACTATAAGGCTAAAATCCATGTTAGAAGTGATAGAGAGCCTAAGTGTTTTCCAGCTCGCAGAGTTCCTTTCCCCACTTAAAAGAAGAGTTAAAGGAGAACTTGACAGACTAACTAGTTTGCGATGGTGTCTTAGAAAAGATAGATCCTTCTATAACTCCTATTGAGTGGGCTACCCTGACAGTGAATGTTGAGAAGAATAATGGTTCCATTAGAATATGTGGAGATTTTTGAGTGTCATTGAACCCTAACATTATTACACACTTAACTCTCTTGCCAACATTTGAAGAGCTAACAAGCAAAATAGCTGAAGGAAAACAGTACTCAGTGATGGACTTGAGAGATGCTTACCTTCAAATGGAGGTAACCGAAGAGGATAGGAATTATCCAATTATTGCCACCCATAATGGCTATTACAAGTACAAGAGACTACCATTTGGCTAGCTACCATACAGATAGCCCGGGTATTTTTCAAGAGTACATAGAAAAGCTGCTTGAGGGAATACCACAAGTGGGAGTGCTTCTTGATGATGTGATCATAACAGGCCGGGACAAATCTGACCATTTGAATAACTTGAAAGAGGTTTTGAGGCGCATGAAAGAGGCAGGGTTAAGAGCCAAAAGAGAGAATTGTTAGAAGTGATAGAGAGCCTAAGTGTTTTCCAGCTCGCAGAGTTCCTTTCCCCACTTAAAAGAAGAGTTAAAGGAGAACTTGACAGACTAACTAGTTTGCGATGGTGTCTTAGAAAAGATAGATCCTTCTATAACTCCTATTGAGTGGGCTACCCTGACAGTGAATGTTGAGAAGAATAATGGTTCCATTAGAATATGTGGAGATTTTTGAGTGTCATTGAACCCTAACATTATTACACACTTAACTCTCTTGCCAACATTTGAAGAGCTAACAAGCAAAATAGCTGAAGGAAAACAGTACTCAGTGATGGACTTGAGAGATGCTTACCTTCAAATGGAGGTAACCGAAGAGGATAGGAATTATCCAATTATTGCCACCCATAATGGCTATTACAAGTACAAGAGACTACCATTTGGCTAGCTACCATACAGATAGCCCGGGTATTTTTCAAGAGTACATAGAAAAGCTGCTTGAGGGAATACCACAAGTGGGAGTGCTTCTTGATGATGTGATCATAACAGGCCGGGGCAAGTCTGACCATTTGAATAACTTGAAAGAGGTTTTGAGGCGCATGAAAGAGGCAAGGGTTAAGAGCCAAAAGAGAGAATACCTAGGACACATTATAGATAAAAAGGGGATACATCCAACGACAGATAAGGTTGAAGCCATAAAAAATATGCCAGCGCCCAAAAATATCAAGCAGTTAATACCATTTTTAGGGTCAATCAACTATTATGAGAGGTTTATTCCTAGTCTACATGCTCTTTGTTCTAACTTACATCAACTGACTGGAAAGAGAGCCAAATGGTTGTGGACAGAGAAAGAAGAGGAAGTTTTTAAAAAAGGTGAAAAGCATTCTTTCAAGAGAAGACACAGTGGTACCCTACGATGAGAGTAAGCCATTAATATTGGTTTGTGACACGTCTGAAGATGGCCTCGGAAGTGTACTTATGCACAAATTTGAAGACGGATAGGAAAAGCCAATTGCTTATGCTAGCAGAACGCTATCAGAGACTGAGAAGAGATACTCTAATATTGATAGGGAAGCACTAGCGATTATGTTTGGTGTGTGGAAGTTTCATCAGTACGCATATAAACAAACCTTTACACTCATAACCGATCAGAAACCTCTCCAAAGAATATTTGGAGAAACCAGAAACCTGCCAAAAGTCATGAACAACAGACTCGTTAGATGGGCACTTCAACTGAATCAGTACAAATTTCAAATCAAGTACTGGAAGGGAGAAGAAAATGTTGTAGATGCCCTCTCTCACATTCCATTAGATGAGAAACATCAAATCACAGATGAAACAAAAGAGATAAGGTTCTTGAATATAGATAAAGTGGAAACGATATTGTCATACAAAAAAACTCCAACGAAACAGCAGTTTGAACCAAGAAATCATACTTGCCCAAAGCTATACACTAAATGCTTGGCCAGAAGACATACCGGAGAATTTAAAAACATATAAACGAAAGAAAGAAGAGTTGTCAGTTAAAGATGGAGTGTTAATGTGGTTTGGAATGGTTGTTGTTCCAAAAGTGATGAGAAACAAGGTGTTAAAAAACTGTGGTCACCCTGGGATATCAGCCATGAGATCAATAGCAAGGTATTATGTATGGTGGCCAGGCATTGACAAAGACATAGAAATGCATGTGAAATCATGTACGCCGTGTCAAGAAAACCAAGAGAATATTGAAGAAGTTTCCATCCATCCATAGAACATTCCAGCGAAAGTTTGGGAAAGAGTCCATTTAGATTTGGCAGATCCTGTTGATGATATGATGTGGTTAGTGGGAATCAATGCACTATCTAAATGGACAGAAGTTGAATGCTTAAGAACGACAACATCAACCACAATAATCCAAAGACTCAGATGCTGGATGAGCAGGTATGGGATTCCATCACAGGTAGTCACTGACAATGGCCCGCAGTTCATTTCTGAGGAGATGGAGCAATTTTTAAGAGACATCCTATCAAGCACATAAGATCGACCCCATACCATCCCCGAACTAAAGGGTTAGTAGAACAGTTCATCCGAACCTTGAAAGTCCTACAAAGCCACAAAACAAGAAATTAGAGATCCTACATTGGCATTACAGAATGTTCTGTTTGGCTACAGAAATGCCCCACAGAAGACAACTGGCCGAGCTCCGTCAGAAATGTTTTTAGGTAAGAGATTACCTACAACACTAGAGAATTTGAAACCGAATGTGAGAAGAGAAATAGAATTCAAGCTCTGGCAACAACAGCGAGAACAACCGAAAAATATTACCAGAACCTTCAGTGAGGGTGAAGAGGTGTGGGTGAAAAATGAAAACTGTCTGGGGTGGAAGGCAGGGAGAGTACGAAAGTGCTATGGTTTATATTTAGGGGTCTGCGGTGCACCGAAAAAATCGGTACGGTACGGTTCCAGCCTTGTACCGAAACTCGGTACGGTACAAGAACTTTTTCGGTACAAGTTCGGTACGGTACAAATAAAGAAAAATTAAGTCACCATCCAGTCTATTAAATAAAACCCGACCGTTAAAGGCTTTATACTCTACAAGTAAAATAGAATTACAACACTGCCCAGATGTACGGCAAATACTGAACGTAAGACTGACTCGTAGCGTGTTGGTGAATGATTATTTAAAATAAAATAATTTCACCAGGACTTCAGGAAAATCGGGCAACCAGCCATCTCCCTGCCGGCTCTAAATTATTGTGCATTACCGGCTTATTATCGTATCCATGTATAGCAGCTTACGCGATCAGGGAACCGTTCCTCCTTTTGACGCAACAAAATAGTCGTACCAGTATGAGGCTCGGATTAGTGGTGTTTCAAATAGTGATGGGAATACTTGTGATTTTTCAATCACAGTTCAAACCTTTTAAACTGTGATTCATGATTCTTTCAATTGATTCGTTCTTTTTCCTCTGACAGCCTGTTGACGATGTTATAATATAGTATCGTCAACACATCGTAATATAACATCGTTCAGTATTGGTCACATTATGACCAATACAGAACTGTGATTTGCCGTATCGATCCGGCTCTTTCGGGATTTTCACTCAAATAAAATAAAAAATTATAATGTTAAGGATATAATTGAATAAAGGAAATAAATAACTTTTATTTTTTAACAATATGTTCTGTATTTCCTCATTAGTGGAAATCCGAACTAATTGGGACTGAAGCCCGTTCTTCCAGGGAAATAAATACTACGTACTTATTTCGTCACTGTATTCGCGCGGTATACAGGCTGTGCGTGACTCAATAAGTTCATAAGGGCAGTGACCTTGGCGGGTCGAGCCTGTTCTAAAAATAAACCATTCTCCCCCTACCCTACTTACTAACAGGGATGCGTATCGCGTCTGTCTACTGCCTGTGTCTAGTTTAGTAAGCGTTTGTTTACCTGCTGATAAACGTGCGTATCTATAACAACCGAAGTGGCTTGGAATTACGGTCGTGTGAAGATTTTCTTCATTTCAACAGTTAAAGCATTGATTTTATAATTACGAAGTATGTAAATTCAATGGTTAAAGATAACAGACTTTAAGGGAAAAACCATGACTTTGTTAAACCTTGAAAAATAAGTTTGTGATTTTTTTTTAATTTCCAGGTATTTCTTTTTTTTATTTCCCAAGAACATGTTCGGTTTGAGGGGTTCCACTGTAATATTAAAATATTAACCACTTTATACTAAAATAACTATTTTAGTCTAAAGAGCCCATTGACATTTTATGAAAGTGTTTGATTTAATTTTAATAATTATTGTGATTATTTGAATTAAAAATAATAAACCAGGACAATATAAAATATAGGTCTTGGCTAGGGGGTATTGACTCAGTTTTCTGTATTTTTTGTTCTGCATTAAAATACATTATAGTTTTTTTTGTTCATCCTTAGTTTCATATAGACTTGAGAAGATTATTTCCTCTTATTAATTAGTTACAACATAAATTATAATGTTTAAATAATTATTAATATGTTTAATGCGATATGATTTTTAAAGACTGGATTTAAAAATCATATTACAGTTTGAAAATTAGTAAAGTAAAATATTTCTTCTGACATTGTATATCTTTTTTTAAACTCCTCTCTCTATGTTTTCACTAATTAAGTTCTGGAAAATACTTATGAATAAAAGGATGAGATCAGTCAATGTTACTAGCGGCATTATTCTCTTGTACCGTACCGTACCGAATTTGTACCGAAAACCGAGGTACAACAATTTGTACCATACCGACCTCATAATTTCCTGTACCGCAGACCCCTATTTATATTCATATGAAGTGATTTGTGGAGGGTTAATACGAAGCAAACACCAATTGAGGAAAAGAGAAGGGGCAGTTGACGATGGCGTGGAAAAAGTGCAGGAATAACCTTCAGCCAGTTTACTACATTTAACTTGCAAATTATTTTATTGTAAAATTATCAGCTGATCAGCTGATATTGTTATGTTTATGTTTTGTTTTTGTAGTTTTAGAGAAAAAGGGTGTTATCTTTTATGGTGTTTTAATAGTACTTTAGTAGGTAAAAAAATTAAAACAAAAACTAAAAAACCAAAACTTGTCCATAAAAAATATACTAGTGACTCGCACTTTCACTTTGTTGTACTTTCCCATTTTGCTTTTTAAATGCCATATTGTCTCATGATGGTAAATTCAAATCATACAGATTTTACATATCCAAATGAGTTTTTAAAATTGATCCCTAGAATAAAAGTATATTGAATCAGCAAAGTCTTATTTTTTATATTTTCTTTGACATAAATATAAACTACCACTAACCATTGGTTTCTTAAACTCATTTGGCTTAATACAACGGATGAAGAACGGTTGACAGGAGCTCAAGGTTTTCATCAGTGCATCAAGAGACTTCTTAAACTGTGTGGAAAGTGTTGGTGCACGTTTTCGTGTCTCCGACCCCATTCCAATGTCCTCTGCGAACAATAGCTTCAAGAACTTGTTGCTAGACAACGTTACCAGCTGTAGAAGATCTGCACTGAATGTGTCTCTATTCTTCTCTAGGAATCCTGTAACATTTAATCTATACGAAAACTCCATTTAAATATCAGTTATAATGAATATTTCTTAACTCTTCAGAGAGGTTTTAATGGGACTTTCAATGAATTTTAAGTTTTGTATTACACTAAATTAGAACTAAGTTAAATCAAGCTAGTCAGTCATAGATAAACAGTAGAGTCCCAATAATCTGAAATGGTCAGGACCGGACCTTGATATAATTGAATTTGGAACAAAGAACACTAAATTAGACGTAAAAGAAGAATTACACATTCACAAAAACTAAAAAACACAACCCAACAGATTGATTAATAAATTGCAAACACAAACAAAAAATAGCATACAACTACAATCATACAACTACACCCCAAGCCTACATGAAAATCAGCTGCTGATAAAGATATCAAACAATTATTTACGTTTAGTAATAATTTTAATATATTAGGTTAAGTGAACTTATGAAAATGTCCTTATGGTACGAAACATGTCAGTTTAATAAATTTAACCCTTAACATCCTGAGTGCGGTCTCACAGACCGCTTAAGTAACTTATTTATTTGAATTTAAGGGTTTCAAAAGACGATGACCCCAGCCATGCCAGGTAGTTGTTCCTCCCCACCACCGAAACCGATTTCTTATTGTCACTTGTCTTCTGGTCGTAATATTTATGGATATTTTTAGATTTGTTTGTCGTCAGCGGTCTCTAAGACCGGACCCAGGACGGTACACGATAGATTCACGACCCGGCCCATTGTCTTGTGTGTGGGTTTTTGACTCGGATTTTGAAGAGATGTTTGAAAACTGGTACAAGGATGCTTTTATAAGGGAATTGGATTAACTTAGATGGTGAAACCACAATTTTAGCGAAGTTTTCATAATAAGAGGCTGATGTATCAACTTTCGAGCATGCATCCGTCAAATACTGGGAGTAGAGGAAACTAAACCCGACACTGTTGGTGATAGGCTGAATAAAAGAAAGACATACTACACATGTGATCCGAAGAAGATAAGAAAAACTGCCTACATTTGCTATTGATGTAAAAAAAATGTTTGCCACAAGTGTACAACAAAATATTGCAATAAATGTAGATATCTATGTTATAAGCTGAAATTAGCTGTAAAGCAACTGTCTAAATTTTAACGATAATACGTTTTTTTATAAGTATTATTATTTTTTTATATTCATCACATCCTATGGAATGGAAAAGTACCAATAACTAAACATTTTGTCATATATATATATATATATATATATATATATATATATATATATATCATTACGTTTTCATGGTTTTAGAAAATGTCTACATTTTGCATCAGATTTTGCCATGTCCAAGTTTTTTGAATTTTATAATATGTACTCAATAAACGTAATTTAGTATTATTCACATAGTAAACATTACAAATAACTTATTAGATTGATAAAATGATTTCCAACAGTAAAAAGTAATTTTAAATGTTTTTTAGTTTTTTCCAAAAAGGCGGTCTGTGAGACCGCACCCAGGAATGAGTGTAACAAAAAGTTCACCCAGGACGTTAAGGGTTAAAAAAAGAGTACTGCGTATTTTAAAAGTTAGTAACAAATATATATTATATATATATTAAAAGGCCACAAAATTTAAAAAATATGTTGGTGAGACCCAAAATTCACAAATTCTAGGCCTAATGAACTTTGTAATGTCAAGAATAGTTGTAAACCATGCCACAAACCTCAATGTGGTATTTGCAAAATTATGTGTGAATCTACTGAATTTAAAAGTAGAGTGACAAATAAAGTTTACCCGATAGTTGGTGGATCAACTTGTGAAACCCATAATGTGGTTTACCAACTATCGTGCAAACATTGTCAAAAAGAATATATAGGCCAAACATCTAACTCCTTACGAGTTAGAATGACTGGCCACCATTTTGATGTGGTTCATAAAGATTTACGAAAGCCAATTTTCAATCATGCAGCTCACCACAACCAAAATTTTTAGGGCTGTTATGAACTTAAAGCTCTCCACAAAATTCCACCACATCAAAACCTTAAAAGAAACCAACTTATTTTAAGAAATTCAGAATTGGCACACCGGTTGGTTTTAAAATCAAAATTTCCTACAGGATTGAATCTCAGATAGTTTATTACTTATATAAATAAATGATTCAACTCAACTGCCTAAAACCATGAGTTCAAAAATTTTATTGTAAACTTTTCCTTGAATTTATTTATGTTTTATTGTGTTTTCATGTTGTACACAGTCACCAACACTCATTCATTCAGTAAACAACTATACAATTTTTAAAGTAGTTATAAAATAATAAAATAAAAAATAAAATAATTAATATATTTGTATTAAAAACTTTTTAAGATTTTGATAAGTCTTGTTTTATATTATAGTGAACATTTATTTCTCTCTGTGGTTGCCATGGTTATTAGAAGATTTAGTAATAAAAAAGATCTATCTTATTACTCTGTAAATTGTACGTTGAATTATGAATATGAAATTGAGGAAAGGAACACCACTTTCATTGGCCGTATCAAATTTAAGTTACAGTACAGTACAAGATCTGGGGACCTCGTTGCGCAGTGAAGGTGTTGTAAGTATTAACACAGTGATTACACTTCATCTGTATAATTGTTAATTTGCTATAAAATGTAAGTTGTAAATTTGTATAAAATGTTTGCATTTTTTTACTACAAAAAGTTAAATGGACTAAGGCCTAACATATTATGTGTTTGAGTCAAACATTTAAACTGGATTATGTTTACAAAGTTCTTATGTCTATTCTTGTTTAAATAAATAAGTTTCATACAATGCTGAAAAATTAATTTAACCTTTTTTCCTCTATACATACTTCTTTTTCATTGATATATTAATAAAATAATATATATTTTATTGCATTATTTTGATAAGTTTATTCTAATTTAGTACCGTTGGCTATTTAGTTATACCTTTAAATATTAATACATACTATTAAATAATTTTATGCATTTGTTCCTACATGATATTATAATTAATTACTGTAACAAATGTTATTGCTGACTGTTTCATTTATAACGGATAATTACAATACTCAATGAAGATAAATAACGTGTTTGTGGTAGGCCTACAGTAAAATGATATGGAAGCAGGCACATCTGTTGAAAAAAAAGAAATGAAGGTTACTTTAGATGAAAAGATCCAACCATAAAGACCCTACTTGAACTTTCTGCTTTCCTTGTATGTTGAAGTTGATAAATATGAATAAATGTTTGTGCATGAATTATAAAAATTCAGTACAGTTCCCAGCAGTGAAAGATCAGTTAAGTGAATGGGTAATTCCTATTTTGCATATCAATACTAGAAGTATGCCAATTCTTTGTATGGATTGTATGTTTTGGTGGTAAAAATAAGTTATTTATTATTATGACAAACTATTAAACTAAAGTAATATCAACAAATAAATTAAAAAATTCAGCTCATTTAGTATTCATTTTATGATAACATTTTAATATAGTAGACTATATAAGTCAATTTTGAAATAGGTCTAAAATCAATGTAAACAGACCAATATTGATTTTAGTTTGACAGCTGGTTATTTTTCCCTAATAGATCACACGTTCAATCAAAATTATAAAACATGTTAATATGCTTAAAAACTGCTGTTTTGAGAGCTCATTACTTAAGTTTTAAGGGAGTGTGTCAGTTTATTAAAAAGTAAACAAAAACCTCCAAATAGTATAGAACAATAAAAATAAGTTTAATCATTGTAGGTGCTCTAGTTTATACACAAAATATTAACACAAATCACTTTATCAGAGCGTTACAGAATGGCAGTGACTCATGCATTTGACCCACATTCATTTCGTTGTTCCCAGAGGGCATAACCTAAAAACGTGAAAATGACCAAATATATATTTTTGGTCGATTTAACTTCATTTCATATAGGTTGCAAGGTTAAAAAATAATTTTTCAGAGTAGTTAATAATACAATATAGCCCGTAGTTCTGAAGAAGAACAACAGCTGTAAGATAAAGTATTTCATTAATGATGAGAAGGAAGCCTAGCGCGTGTGAGATTTCAAAATTCTATTCTCGAATTAATTATATTCGTGCACCGTTTCAGCCTTCAACTGTTCAACCTTTACAAATAAATCACCGACAACTGAATAAAAAATAAATATTTTTCAATAAATGTACTGGTTGGCTCACTGTTTGCTTATGGTTGGCATTGATGGATGATGGTCGGCTATTCTATCGTGTGCCAACCTCGCGCCAACTAAATACAATTGATCAAATTTGAGCAACTATATTGAACCTTACGAAATACAGCACTGAAAACTGAACAAATGATTAATGTATCAATAAATTCAGTTGGCTCATTGTTGAGTTATGGTTGGCATTGATGGATAATGGGCGGCTATAACATCGTTACGCCATCCTCGCGCCGCGCGACATGCCGGCCGTTGGCCAACTATTTTCGGCGATCATTTCCCGACGTTGGGCCGATGATTTGTGCTACTGGGGTTTATCTAGTTCCTTATCACAGATATATCAGTGACAGAAACATAACAGTGACTTTGTCACCAGTACAAAATATTGCATATCCCCTTACCGATACGCAGATAGCCGATGGCAACGAGCTGACGTCATCTGTCAAATCTTGGTTCTTTGTTTGTGGCAATTCGTTTTTGTCATTTTAATAATTAAAATAGTTAAATCATGAAATAAAATTGAGAATTATTACTTATCAATTTATCGATGGTTTTATATATATATATATATATATATAAAACTAACTTTTAAGAACTGTTAATGTAATTTATTGGCGAATTATAAGGTTTCTGTTGATTTCATTCCATGAATAATATGACGTATATTAAAATTAATTACTTTTCAATGTAGTGAAGTAAAAATTTAGTTTTGTTGTTCAGCCTATGACGAATTCATGATTTTTTATATCCAATCTAATAACTTTGATAACATTGTATCGATTTTTTTCATTTATTCTTAGATAAGTATGATTCCACTCTGTTATTGCGAGTATCCGAACAACAAACAAGGGAGTGAATTGCGATGTTGCCATGCCAAACACTGTCTAGGTGCTAAGTTGTATCGGCGCTATTATTATTTCTGTTATCCGTCTATTCGGTTATCCGTCATGGTCTCGGTCCCCAGGGTGACGGTTAATGTGACGGTTACTGTATTGATCTTTAAATGCAGGTGCACCGTAGCTTTTAACTTCTCTTCCAAAAAAAAACTATGACAAACTTTTCAAATGTGTGTAATTTTTTTCAAACAAATTATTTATTTGATTTGAGCACTTTTTATAGCTTTGTAACATATTCTCAGTTGTATTCAAATATATTAAACTATTTAAACACCTTTGTCCGTTAATTTGAATTTTAAAATAAACCCAATTTTGGTTCGGATTAACCAGACTTTTGGATGACTAAATTTCAGATTATTAGGACTCTACTGAAATAACTTCAGGATCTCCGTATGAAATATCTTTTATTGAAAAAAAAACAATAAAAGCTATTGAATAAACCTTCAAATATAACCATTGAATACTTAAATGTAAATTTTCGATAAACCATAATAATATAGAATACCTCTAGTATCATAAAATACAACGCCAGCAAAATGATTGAGCCCAAAGGAAGTGTTGATGTCAGACTTGGGCTTGAGGTAGTTGCGATGGCTGCCATGTTGCTTATGGAGCTTAGCCAACATGGTTTGGTCTGTGCCCTGACAAAATAGAAGCATATATTTTACTAGATATAACAATTTTCCAGACAAACTTGAGACAAGTACATTATTTTTTCCCAGTAGATACTTGGTCCTGCAAGGTCCTTAGCTTTGCAAGAACATGAAATGTTAATGAAAACTAGTGAGTGCCCTTGGATTGCATGGTTAAGCAAATAATAAGGAGGATCTCTGGCAGCACTTTTTTGCCTGGTAAGCTAGAGCAGTTAATGAGTGGGCTCATCTATCCATCACTGAAGAACATTTTCAGAAAAGGCAGAAAAAATACCCTCGTCGCAGCAGACCTGCGTACTCAGCGAATTCCCAAATCAATAACATAATAATAATAATATATGACAAGTTTTATAAAAATCTGTCCATAAACATGAGAATTATTTGCCTATTCTCCATTAAATTAACATGGGAAAGAGTATGCAGGTTTGCTGCCATAATAAACAGATAAACTATGATTTTTAAGCATAAATGGATAGACCTCAACAACATGAAGCTAAATATCAAGTTTTATCCAAAAATATTGATTAATATAGGAAATATTAATTTTTCCCTATCCTCCATAAGATTAACATTGGAGCCCCTCAATACAAAATACTGTGTTTAGATTTTTTTATATCTTGGTAACCGTTGGAGATAAAGAAAAACTTTAAGGAACTTAATCGTGTAGTTTTTTAAGCTGATTCCAATGGTGAAATATAAAATTAGAAATTTTTAAAAATTACATGTGAAAAACGCAAAACCCCATTTTGGGGTACAAAACCCCCCCAAACTACCCGTTCCCATTGACCAATATGTCTGGTTTACGAACTCGTCTGAGCATTTGTAGGAATACACATCTCTACCAAATTTGGTCTCGATCGGACCATTTTTACGAGAGTTATCGTGTTCACAGACACACACATATATATATATATATATATTGATAAGTAAATTAAATAAACTTGTGCTCCCTTTATTAAACATTTTATTTTTTACATAATTCACTATATATATATATATATATATATATATATACCCCCGTCGCAGCAGACCTGCGTACTCAGCGAATTTCAAAATCAATAATATAATAATATAATATATGACAAGTTTGGTCAAAATCTGTCGATAAACATGAGAATTATTTGCCTATATATATATACATACATATATATATACATATATATATATACATATATATGTATATATACATATATATATATATATATATATATATAAATTTTAACGACTATTGTTTTTTGACTCTGGGCACCTAAAGAAGAAAAAATAACATGGTCCCGGGCTTAAGTCTCGCCATGAGACCTACGGTAATAGCTTCTTCCCTATGGGAAATTTGCTAAAATTTTAACAACTATTGTTTTTGGACTCTGGGCACCTAAAGAAGAAAAAATAGCATGGTCCCGGGCTTAAGTCTCGCCATGAGACCTACGGTAATAGCTTCTTCCCTATGGGAAATTCGCTAATAACAGAAATATTGATACTCAATTAAAAAATTAAGCGTTTTGATACCCCTATAATCACAATCGAAATATTTTTCCTTAGTAGTTTGAATGCTAATTTTATAATGTCACAAGAACCTCGATTATACTTGGAAGGTTTATCTGGGTGGCAGATCAACCATGGACAAAATTTACATAAATTTAAAATAAGTAATTTTTCTGTTTAATTCTTGTGAAAAATGTACTTTTGCATAAGTGATGAGTTGTGGAATACAAACTACTAATGTGTTTATGGTTTTACGTCAATCAAGAATTTTGATTAAGACTCACACTAGCTGGTACAGAGTGACAAAACAAAGTCACAAGACAACTTTTCTACATATCAAATCAAGCAACATGGCTCAAATAACTCCAAGGTACACAGGATACTAAAGGTACAAGGTTAATTACACTGTTCGCTATCCGTTCACCGATTGTCTGTAGACATATGAAAACACAGTAGAACTGGTTCAAAGCAGTGATGTCAAAATGATGTATTGCCTTGTGGTTGGACATTAACCATAACTTGCTCTTCTCCAATTGGACACTACACATTCTATGTGGGTGAGAGAAGGAATGTGAAGGAAGGAAAGAAGAATATCCTAGAATATAACAAAACTGACGACAGATGATGAATTATTGTCAATTATAAATGACCTGATGTAATGCTTAGCTTATCACTTACTTAAAATCTTGTCCTTTGATTTTGTAAAAAGCCACTATTGATTCAAATACTGTATCTTAACCCTCTACTACACGTGCCACGGACTCACAGTCCTCATTTCAACATAATTTCTTTTTTACGGATGGGCACACTGCGCAGGGTGACGAGCGGCTGTCTACCTTCCCCACCCCATTATCTCTAACTGGTCTCTGACCAGTTTCGTTTTAAACCCCAGTACATTAAAATAGGCTCTGGGATCGGTTGCAGACTGACAGTCCGCTCGTGTGCGTTAGTGGCACTTGAATTTTGAACAGCTCGCTTGTGCAAATGCATTAATTTTATGATATACTTTATACAGTGTATTGCGTTTACATAAGATTTTTAACAACTTGTAAATTATATTATTTTTCATTATGGCTTACGTCAGGCAAAGTGATGATGACATTTGAGCAATGTTTGAGGATGAGTTTGGTGCTGGTGATTCTAGAGAAAAAGATCTGATTAAAAATGAATAAACATGATCTGTTCCATAAAATAATTTAATGTTGAAAAGATAAAGGAAAAACATGGTATTTACATTTGAAATAATATTGTGAATAAGAAAAATATGGTCAATTATATATAATAAGGCAGACTGTTTTCTAACAATATCGTTGAAAATACTGACCATGAAAGTGACAGTGAACTTTCAAAGTATGGAAACAAGGATGAATAAGATGAATTTAAGTTTTTTAATACACAAAATAATATTTTGTTGTAAGAATTTTAAGCGAAATGAGTACAGTATATTTTTTTACCTATTAATTTGTAAATAAGTTACTTAAAATTAAAATACATAATTTTTAATAATATGTTATTGTTTTACTACTCCTTTATAACCTAAGAATAAGGTTCTAAAAAACATTGACATATATATGAAATATGAGTTACAACAAGTACGGACTAACAGTCCACACGCGTGTAGTAGAGGGTAAACTAGCCATCTTTATTCTCTTATTTCTTCTTCACTGCCACTCGCTTTGCTAATAACACCTAGGATTTTGTGGCATTGTGATTCTCATATAGTTGTTATTTGATTTTATGACTTTATGAATTTTACGAATATCCTCTGGACCACTAAAGTAAAAGTATAAAAGTATAAAGTACAAATTAATAAGAAGATTTGAATTACCTGAATCAGGTAAATGGTCTGATTATTGGATTCATTCAACTCTAATGGCTCAACATATATTATTTATTTTTATACATAATCTCCCCGAATTGCAATGCAATGTTAGTGCCGTGATAAAAGTTTTTTCATTTCAGTGTCATACCATTCTGATGCGAAACTAGTTAACCATGATTGAACTTCTTATCTTCTCACGAGATATTGTTTCAACTATGGGGACAGATGGAAGTGGCTTGGTGCAGGATCAGGGGAGTAAGGTGGGTGCCGAGAAACATCCCATCGAAACTCTTCAAGCAGGTCTTGAGTTTGACTAGCAGAGTGTGGATGAGTCAAATCAAATCAAATCAAATACATTTTATTTCCAAAAAAATATAAACATACAATTTTTTAAATACATAACAGGTAACGGAAAAAAAAAGTTCCCACATGGGCCGATATTGGCCTGTGCGCGGGATTGCGTTCTTCAATAAATTAAATTAATGTGTACCTTCAAGAGAAAAAAAATTAAAGAAAAAAAAATTACACTTAACAGTAGAAATAAAAAGTACATATATTTTTATTTTGGATCTGCAAACAAACGTAACCGTACAAGACACATTTTTGCTATTTCAATGTTAATATATTATAGATTGAGTGAACTGATTTAATCTATTGTGGCCTGCATGAGGCAGAATGTTCGGCGCGACGGCATATGTTGTTTGTGAATGAAGTGGGAACAGTTAGAACAGTTTGAGTGGGTTAGTTGCTGTACTCAGAGCGGATGAGTGTCTCAGCCTGTTCGAGACCGATCTCCAACAACCAGTCAGAGATAGACAATTTAAACAATTTTGTAGAAACCTGAAGGTTTCTAATCTCCAAAGGAATGTTTCTATAAATGAAATTCGCTATAAAGAATGAATTTGAATGACAAATTGATTTTACTGCCCTGGGCACTTGCACACCTACATTAACTGAGTTTCTGGTTCTATAATTATGAGAAATGGGGGTGATAAAAATTTCTTTATGAGTATATGTATAAATCGATAATGTTTTAATATATAATTGTCTGATTGAAAGTAATTTTGTCTGGGAAAATAACTGATTAGTTGGGAATCGCTTGCACTTTCTAATTAATTTTTATTTATTAATTTACTAATTAATTTACTAATTTATTAATTTTGGAAATAACTAATTTCTGAGTAGAAAATAAGTTCTAGATAGGTCTAATGTCCAGGTCCTGGATTTCTTGTAATATTAAGTTTAAAATGTAATAAATTGACGATACGCTTATTGATAATCAAAATGTAAACAATACAAAACAAAACATATATTTATAACTGTTTGACAGCTGTTGATTGAAGATGGTGGTGAAAAATATGTGAATAGAGATTTTGCATAAATATTTATTTTATGTATAAATGAAAAATTATCAAATTACTAAACAATTTGTAAAAACTAAATGGTAAAATAACTCTGCAAAATAAAAGCAGAGAAAGGTATTTCCAAAACTTTTTGTGTTTTGATAGAAAATGTATTCATTATACTGCTTAAAGCCACTGTAACAAACCTGGAACAAACTAATGTAAATTAAATTTCTCTTTTGCTTTTCAATCCTCATTCCTTTTCTAACAAAATCAGTTGACCACAGGCTAATAATAACTATATGGATAATTAAATACAGTATAAGATCAGCTAAAACAATTAATTGAGGTTGGCAAAAAACCCTTAAACGACGACCAGCATCTGGCCGACGCCGTAGTACAGTGGCTAGCGCTTAGGTTTCACATGCCGGAGGAAGTGAGATCGATCCTCACCCGGGGACAATATTTTTGTTCAGTCTTCATGCTGTATTAATAATTAAGCTGTATGAAATCGGTTTCATTTAAGCCAAATAAATGTTTTCATTGAGTAATAAATTTGTTCTAATTTTGCTAACTAACCTGTAAAATACATATCTCATTCTATCCAAGCAAAGCTCGGTCACCAGGTACTTACATATGAAAAACGCAAAAAATCCAACTTTTTAGTACAAAACCCCCCAAACTACCCGTTCCCAGTGACCGATATGTCTGGTTTACCATTACCACCCGAACGATCAAATGTTGAATACACGTCTCTACCAAATTTGGTCTCGATCGGACCATTTTTACGAGAGTTATTGTGTTCACAGACACACACACACACACACACACACACACACACACACACACACACACATATATATATTATATTGAAATAATCCAACCAAGTACCCTTAGAAGGGTACTTTCTAAAGGTACTTGGTTGGATTATTTCAATATAATAATATTAGTAGTTTGATGAAATAAACAGTTATATATATATATATATATATATATATATATATATATATATATATATATTTATATAGAAATTTTTACCACTATTGTGTTTGGCCTCTGGACACCTAAAGACAAAAAAATAGCATGGTCTCGGGCTTAAGTCTTGCCATGAGACCTACAATAATAGCTTCTTCCCTATGGGAAATTTGCTAAAATAAGAGTTTTGTCTGTACATTGCTCAGAGTTATTAGTTATTTTTACGATTTGTGCGTTAGAGAAGCCGAAACAAGTCTTATCTCAATTTGTGTCTGTTTGTCTGTGACGCTCCAGGAGGCATTGTACGCTGTCTCCTCTGAAAAAACGGGAGAAATGATAACAATAAAACTTATTTCATACAATCTCCACATACCAGAGAAGGTAATGCTTCAAAGCTTTAACCCTAGAAGTGGCAAGCTTTTTACTCTTAACTGTAACATAAATATAATTACTAATATCTTCATGAAATATCAAAGTTTAAACAAAAAAAGCTTAAAACATGCCCCCCCCCTTATAACCACTAACCACAGAAGCAAAACAGGTGTCCACTGCAATCCCAATTAAGCCTACAAATGCCGTCAACTTCCACCCAAGCCGGTCACTGTTTATTTAAGGTGGGCCCTCCACTCCGCTACACCACACATTTGCAAGCCAAATTGGGATTGCTCATGGTCGGGATTCGAACCCTAGCACTTCCGAATGGCTAGAACGTTACGCTCGTCAGCGCAGCGCTTTAGCCGATTAGGCCACCAGTGCATAGGAGTTGAAAGCGCTTACTTGGTTATAAGACCTGCCCGGTGGCAGGCTAGTGTACTACGAGAGCAGTTTCGGTTGTTTTACCCCAGATGGCAACACGGTCACGTAGGCGATAGTGTCTAACAAATTCACTAAACTGACCACAGATGCCTCCACCTGCTAATTCTTATTGAATATGTAAATGCGTCGTAAATTACGACTTTGCCATTTCTAGGGTTAAATTGTCCGCTGCCCTTAAAAAGTAAATCAGGAGCCTTTAAAACCCTTCTTATTACGCTATTTTAGTCACATTTTGCTTTCAATTATCAATAAATCAATTACGGGCTTACTGCTAGTATTTTATAAAATTAAAATAAATTAAGTCAATATATTTGTTTACCTTAGGAAACTTGCTCTCTTCGTCTATCAGAGCCATAATATTAAGTTGTTTAATTGCTATTAGGTCCAGAGCATCTTGGTTGTCTACAAATTCAATGTGCTGCCAGTTTATGTTTTCCACATTGTACTCTTCTTGCTCTAATTTGAATATGTGCTGAACGAAAAACTGTTGTAGATTCTCATTGGCATAGTTAATACAGAACTGTTCAAAACTGGAAATAAAACTTGTTGTCATTTCCAAAGATGCAAATTATATCAAATATATAAAACATAAAAATTCATAAAAATAGAATATAATGTATAAATTTCAAAAATATAAAATTTAAATTATTATGATTTAAATAGAGGGAAACAATCTTATTCCAAGTTCCATAAAAAGCTTTTACAATATTTCCCAGTAAACTGTTTATAACTATACTCTAATTGGTCAAATGTTTACTGCAAAAATATAGGATTGTTGTCGCTGTAACTGATTTCATACGAAAAATTGAAGTTATCTGTATAGAAAATTATTATTGTCCAATCGACTAAAACTTATTAAAAGAGGAAAATCAGATTAAATAAATAAGAAGTATACTTAATTACTAAATTATAAAGCAATTATAAATTATAATAAAAAGTAATTATTATAATGATTATAATTAATTAAATAACAAGTAAGATTATAAATTAATTTTATCTAAGTTCATATTTTAAAGAACAAGGTAAATCTGAACAAGGATGACATTAAACAATAATTGCTGAACGATATCTAGCCCTGGTAACCTGGAATAAAACTTTAGAGGCGGGTAATTGAAAAAAAGTTCTTATCATGTGGTAGTGATAAAAAAAGTTAAAACTTTTTCTTTTTATCATTTTAAAGCATTAGACATGTTAGAATGAATTGTTTTCAACTTTTGTCCGTCACCAGAACAAATGTTGTTGTCCAGCAACCAAGGTTTTAGCACATTTGTTCTGTCATCAGTCTGTCAGCTTTTGCTTGTATCTAATCCAGAGGATGCTGTCATTTTTACCAACACATATTACCTACATCACAAACACACTTTTTTATAACACATCAAAATGGAAATGAAGGAAAGATGAATTGTACTTCAAATTACATCAACTACGAGTACCTGGAGGTGACATATAGGTAATTAAAGATTATCATTAGAGTGTTAGCATTCAGGAACACTACACTGTTTGTCATTCATGATACTGAGAGTTTTTTTAGTACAGTACTTGGTGTGGTTGTGGCTGATCGGCAATGTGTTGATAATAAATGATTTAGTATTTTGGACTAATAAATAAACTAAAACCTGGTCAGGTTTTAGTGGTACTATCAGGCGGTTGCTTGATAGTAGGCTACAACATTGTACTATGTGCTGAAACAGCTGAAATTTAGGTTGTTAGTCGACAAAATTTTAACTTACAAGAGTACAAATCATATGTAAAACCAATCTTATCATTTTTATAGTCAATGCAATCAACAATTAGTGATTTTGAGCTAATTAAACAAGTTTTCTTATACATTACAGATATGAAAAAACTCATATTTTGTAATTTATTTTAGCATTCATGCAGTCACAAATACAAAATTTGATGAAAAAGGTTTTAATCGTCTTGGGATTAATACATTTTTACATTAACACATTTATAATATGATGAAAAGTATTTTTGTAAGCACAAATAATTTCAAAGCAAAATAAAAATCAGACTTCAGTTGTTGTATTAGTAATAGAAAGAAGTAGTTATAAACAATATCTTTAACATTTAAAAATATTTTTGTTGTTTTTAAAGGTGTGCGGATATCCGAAAAGTCGGATCGGTTTCGGATCAGATTGGATATCCGGCTCCAATCCGAATACAAAATAAGTATCCGAAAAAATCCTATAAATATCCGAACTTTCGGATAGACTGTACAACATGAGGTTAAAACCGAAAAATAATTGCTAAACTTTCCGTTTGAGATACGTCAGCGATACGGATCAACAGAAATGTTTAAGCAGATGACGAAATTACGCAATTCATAACCTATTAGAATGTAAGAACGTCTTTGGGCGGCCCGAGGATGCGGTATGATTATTCGATTCTTCAACTACGGATTTAAGTTACCCATAAAGTTCAACATGATATTGCATTTTGAAATACAAAGCATAGTCATCGATAGTTGTACCGAATATCAGATTACGGTTTGATATTATTTCGCATAAAATATGATTTCGGCTACGAAAAACCGTGAATTGTCGATTTAATATTTGGTAACAAAGCTCAACCATCATAATACCTCTGGTATTTGCAGCAAAAATATATACTATTTAATTTTGATCGTCTACGTAATTTGATCGTCAGATCGAATTAAACTTTAAATATTTTGACATAATGGACTATTTTTCGTTATCGCATTCTCGAGTTCTCCGGGTTTGAGCAAAAAGATAAAGTGTTGTCAAATTTACATTTGGCCTGTTTCGTCTTTCAGTGTTTACATAACCAACAAATTTTCCACTCTTTTTCATTCAACATTTTCTCTTTGTTGAATGATTTTACGCGTCATTAGTTTTTAAATGGAACATTTTAGATAATATTAAGATGAATAATTAACTAGATTATGACAAGGTACCATAATTTCACGGGTTTAAATATTGTTCTGCACGATACTCCAACTCTGTGCCTGCGCAGTCCTTTGTCCAATAGTCCGCGGCAGCGCTGTCATTGCTTTTCCTAGTTTCTTGTCACAGATATATCAGTAACAGAACCATATTGGTGACTTTGTTACCGGTACAAAAATATTGAATATCCCTACCGATACTGTCCGATTCGCAGATAGCCGATGACAACGAGCTGACGTCGTTGTCAAATCTTGGTTCTTTGTTTATGGCGATTCGTTTTTGTCATTGTAATAAATAAATATTTGAATCATGACATAAAATTGAGAATTATTATTTATCAATCCATCCATGGTATTTTATAACTAACTTTTAAGAACTGTTTATGTAATTTATTGGCGAATTATTTGGTTTCTGTTGATTTCATTCCGTGAATAATATGGCGTTTATTAAAATTTGTTACTTTTCAATGCAGTGAAGTAAACATTTTAGTTTTGTTGTTCAGCCTATGACAAATTTATGATTTTTTATGTCCAATCTAATAACTTTGATAATATTTTATCGATTTTTTCTCATTTATTCTTAGATAAGTGTGATTTCACTGTTATTGCAAGTATCCGAATCCGAAAATTATCCGATCCAAACCCTAACTATCCGATCCAAACCCTAACTATCCGATCCGAACTTGTGCTATCCGATCGTAATCCGATCAGAAAAAAAATTAACTATCCGCACACCTCTAGTTGTTTTTATACTGAATGAGCTTTAATTAAATTTTTCATATCCAAAACATGTTTGTTTCTCTTCACCTATCTAGTTAAGATTCTACTGAATTATTAATGAAAATCTAAACTACTAAAACCATCCAACAAATATCCCGAGATTGTCATTGATGAACAATTAAAGAGTAACTGTAGTACTCCTTAATGAATTAATGAACAGTAGTATAAAATATTTTATGTTATTCCATAGAGGAGTTATAATTTGATAAAAAAAGACATAATTAAGTGATTACTGATTGGACGTTATATCATAGACACTTATAAATTACAACAGTTATTCACAGCAACATTAGAATAGTTATGACTTGATCTTGTAACCTGTTGGTATGGAAGTTTTCAAAACCAAAAATGTCGAGGACACCGATTGCACTACGAGAAATTCCCTTGGGTCTATAGATGGCATTGTTTATCTTGCTGACGATGTAGACGAACAGTCTGCCATAGATGCCTTTAACAAATGCATCCCTCACATCCACCGACTGTTCTCTGGATAATGTTGAAACCTGCCAAACAGAGTAAAATACTATGTCCCTTGCAAACCTGGACTTCTCATTACGATGTACAAAGGAGTTATACCAATTCATACTGGGCAAATCCCGCAGGTAACAGCTCAGCTAGTTGAATATAAATTTAAGATTGAAAGTCAGGAGTGTTTCTCTTTCCTGGGGTGTGGTTCACTAGGATGTTTCCTAGTGAAATTATCTCAAAATATGCAATATCAAAAAATCATAAATCAATATTAAGCCCAATTACCCACAGTATCAAGAATACATGTTATCACTATATGACCCAAAATTGAGAACATGAAAAATCACCATTTATTTTAACACTTAAAATGAAACATCGGTCAAATTGACCGATCGATAATTTTACTACGTAATAGTGGCTAAACTGCTTGACCTTGACGGCTGTCATCCCCAGTACCTTCCCCCCAAACCCCTCTCCGTAATATTTGGTCATTTCAAACTACTTGGCGCGACGTTGTCGTACGTATTAGACACATTGTGTGAACACGGTCGGTCAGATTTACCGCGTGTTTCGCTTACTGGCTGGCATTCGTCGGTCAAACATACCTTGAATTTCGGTAAAAGGTTGTGGTGAAACGCAACAAACAAAAGAACACCTGCTAGAAATAAAATATTAGCTAGATTACCCACTATGAGACCACCAGCTATGGCCTTAGGGAACAATCCTATACAGATTTTTCCCGAGGCCAGAGCTGGTCGTCTTGGAGCGTGAATTTTGGAGTTTCATTTTTTTCTGACCCATAATTTTGCGTAGTAAATATGATTTGTCATAAAATGTTGTAAAACCTCATTTGTTACTTTTGTGATTGCTAAGTGATACATAAAAACAATAATAAACACACAAAACACCAATAAAACACAGTAACGGTCAAATTGACCGTATGTTTCTCTTAACGTTTTAAAAATTATGTTTCGATATGAGAGTTAAAAGGTAAACCAAATTCTAATTTTTATTTTAGGATTTCAATGCTGAAATCAACGTTCCAACATAACAGTAAGAAAAATTACATTATTCACTATTAGCAATAAATTTGTTTTATTCCATTAGATTCTATTTGTTAATCCCCGTTATGAAAAAATTAATAATCCACATTTACCAGAAACAAAATTTTAAATCAATTTCAATTGATTAAGGACAGGAATAAAGACAGAAAACCACAAGTTTTATACTTCACTACTAGGGATGTGCGAATAGTGATATTTGGGTTCAAATTGAATATTTATTTACTGTTCCGAATATCAAATATTTTTGAATAGAATATTAGCGTAAGGGTTTATTTTCATCCATTTAGATCATCTTCATAACTTGGGTGTGTGAACAGCCTAATTAAAAAATGTAGTAATTGCAAGGCTTTTAAATTATCTAGGGCATAGGATTTGCTATTCAATTCTCTCAAGTAAAAATACAAAAACTAATTTAACCATTGTTACAACTAAACAAATCAATCTCTTAAAAAAAAATACATTTTGAAAAATAAGTAAAATTTGACATATTAACTATGGACAATCTGTTATTATGCTCAAACTATAAATATAATAAATTGGAATATAAATACTGAGGTAAAAATAATTTTAAATTAAAATGTTGTATCATATTATAAATAAAATTAATTTAATAATAATCTACAATTTAAAACAGTTGCAGAGCATAACTACTTTAAATTTATAAAGCTAAATTATGAATAGTTTAAGAATTTATTCTTATAAGTCTATTAGTTTCTTGTCAAGTTCATATTTATAAAAATTTATTTAAGATACAACATTATAAAATTATTAACGTAGGTTTTTACAGCTGTTATTTTAACCCTTTAATGAGTGTGCTAAAAGTATATATTTTAGTAAGGACGTAATAAATAACTTGTTCTAACCAGATAGTAATAGGCAGAGTAGTCTAAAAGTATCAATTTTAGTCCCAAGGACGAGACGTATAAACACTTGTTCTAACCAGATGGAATACAGAGTAGTGGTAATGTTTTGTTGGAGTAATTGAATTGTGGAAAAACACCTGTCGTTCATAATTTAATAATGATAAATATTACAAACCCCCACCCCCTTCTGTCTATCCAAATCTCAAGGTCATAGTGTTGTGACATTGACCCAGCCACCTGTCTGCCTCTATTGTCTGGCCCCCTGTCTGCCTCTATTGTCTGTTGCTGTTGCCAAAATATGTCAGGCTGTACTGTGAATCATAATTTTAATGTTTTGACATGGATATGTCTTAGCTCTGGGGGGGGGGTTGGTGATTTTTAAGATGGAAAACATGTAACAGGTTTCCATAGAAACTACCAGAACGATTGTATTAAGTTTTAAATATAAAAGAATAAGAACAGCTGTTTAGATGAACTTAAAACATTCCCTTTAGACATATCTATGATTTAACCTATTTCCCACAGGGAAGTAAATACACACATTTTTAACAAAATGGTTTCCTCAAAGCTTTTAATACCATATTTAAACAATGTTTTATGCAACAATAATAGCTTCATGTTTCACTCTACCAGTGCAACCTAGATTTTTTATCACTGTGGCCGTCTGGTAATAGCCTAGGAAAATACAAAAATTTTATCTTGACTAGCCATACCAATGGAACTTTTGATCCATTGTAATATTTACCCTTTTGAATGTTGCATTATCCTCTCAAAGTTTTTTTTTGGAATAGATATTGATTTTCACTGATAATAGTTCCATACTTATGGAACTACTGTTATGTTGCACAAGGAAGGAAACGAAAGCTGTCAGTTCGGCATCGATCGAGAATCAGTTACATTAATATTTTTATCCCTATGTAGTCAGATGATAAAGCATTGATTACATTTAGTTTTCAACTGAATTAGCTGCATAATGGTATGCTAATTTGAACTTTGTCAGATATCTCGATTCGGACCGAATATCGGCAATATTCAAGATTCAAATATTCAAAGTTCGAATATTCGCACACCCCTATTTACTATGTAGTCCAGTGGAGTTGACTTACGACAGTCTCTCCTGATGCAAAGATGGTTTTCCTCGTCAAAGCATCCACCAATGGTTGTTTGGGAACAGATAGCAAGTTGGCAACTCTGGTTACATTGCTCAGGTCTGGGATTTCAGTGGCATCCAAGTTATCTACAATATACAAAATTGTAATCTATAAGGCATTTACTAAACAAAACATTGCCAACCTTGGTTATATTGCTTGGACAACTTATTTTTAATATACAACATTGTATTCTGTTGGCAATAATATCAATATTACTCTGTATCATTCTATAAACAGTCTGTTTATAGAATAAAATTTGTCTGCATTGACAAAGAAGAGTGTCTCAAGAGTTACGTTTATTCCGAGAGTTATGACATGTTTATTATAAACTCACCAATAATAGCTGCCTTGTATTTGATGTTTCCTATGTGAAGAAGAGCTGCCAATAGTTTTAGAATGTCCCAAATCTCCTGATCAGAGAACAAGAGTACTTTCATAGCTGATCGAATATCTGCAAACTCTGCAGCATCGTCTCGACCCTCGCATGTAATACTCCCTCCCTGTCACATGAACAGGGTATCACAGATTTATATTAATTTTAAACTACACTATGTTTTACCACTTTAAAATAAGAAACTTACTCGAGGCAAATATTAAAGGGAGAACTTTTCATTGCCCTCATAATAAGCTTTAATTTAAATCACTAATGTTGCTTCTGAAAAATTTAATTAAACATTTTGGTACTAGGTACCCAATATTTGTCATTTATACTGACTAAACTAGAAATTCATCACACCCAATTCAGCAATAATATATATATTATCTTTAAATAAGTCAACCGAGTACCCTCAGAAAACATTTTAATTATTTCTTCGACATGTTTCGGGAATCATCCCATCTTCAAGAAGTACAAATGTTTAACCTAATTTGATAATCTTAATTTATAAATGTAAATAAATGTCATATGATAATTTAAATTTCACTGTATTCAAATTGGTGGAGTGTATTAGCATGTATTATTTCTTCCTTGTATAATTTTTTCATATATTGGATTGTTTGTTTCAATTTGTGAAGTGTTTAATATATTATTTTTGTCAATTTGATAGTGAGTATAAATTTGGAATTCTTCTTTTGTATCCAATTTTCTTCCTTTTTGTTTGAAATTCAATATAGTCATATTATGTGTCATACTAGTGTAATTGTGGTTTGTGGAAAGAATATGTTCGGCAAACGCTGATTTTTGTGTTGTTTTGTTGTTTGATTTTAGCGCTTGTATATGTTCTTTGAATCTTGTTTGAAAATTTCTACCGGTTTGTCCAATATAATATTTGTTACAGTCATCACATTTAATTTTATATACTCCTGATCTTGTGTATTTATTAGTTTGGTTGTTGTTTCATGATTTCTTTTGTATTATTTCATATGCATTGTGTCTTGTTCTGTAGCTTATATTGAATTTTTGTTTTGTAAAAGTTTTCTGTATGGCTTTGTTTAGTTTTAAATTGTATGGCACGCAAATAATCTCTTTTTCTTGGATTCTCCTCTCTTTTTCTCCCATCTTTTTATCATTTTATCTATCATATTCTTTTTGTATCCATTTTCTTGTGCAATTTGTTTTATTATGTTTATCTCTTTATTGGAATTGTTCTTGTTCATCGGTATAATCATAAGTCTGTTAATCATCGTGTTGAATGTTGAAATCTTATGTTGCCAGGGGTGATGTGAATTACATGGGATGACAAGATCTGTTTGTGTGGGTTTTCTACAAATATTAAAATCATGTTTATTGTTTGTATTTTGTATTGTTAAGTTTAAAAAGATTATTTTCTGTTTTTGTATTTCCATCGTGAATTTAATAGATTTTGAGATTGAATTTATGTATTCTAATAATTTGCAGTGTGAACCATTCTCATTGTCATAAAGACATATAATGTCATCAACGTATCTGTACCAATATATAATATTTTTTCTAAATGGGTTAATGTCATTTATTATTTTGTTGCTTTCAATTTTGTTCATATATATATTTGCTAATAAACCTGAGAGAGGTTATCCCATTGCCAAGCCATCCTGTTGTTTATATATACAATCTTTATACTCAAAGTAGTTTTGATTCAAACATGCTTTTGTCAGTGTTATCAGATCTTTTTTCTCATTTGTATTAAGTGTGTCTGAATTATCTAAATTGTCCTGCAATTTTTGTATGGTGTCTTCTGATGGAATATTAGTATACATGTTGTTTACATCAAATGATAAGAATATAGCGTTTTCCGGTATTGTTAAATCTTTTATATTTTGAACTAGTTGGTATGTATTTGAAATGCTATGATTAGTGTCAGTATATGTTATTTGATTTAGTCTGTAATTTAGAAACTTACATACATTATATGTTGGAGGTCTAATTGGTATTCCTACTTTATGTACTTTTGGTTGGCCTCTAAATTTTGAGATGGATGGATTGATCATTTTTAATTTAATTTTTTCTGCGTTGGAGATTGATTTACATTTAGTTATAATTTTATTCATATCCCTACTATAGGGTTGGATCTTTTGAAATATTCACAAATTTGTTGTTATTGATGAAATTTTCCACTTTTTCATGGTAATCTTTATTATTAATTATAACAGAAGTGTTTCCCTTATCGGCTTTTGTTAGAATTGCATCATTCATTTTTAATTTTTCTGAAATAGATTCAATTATCTTCATATCCTCTCTAGAATTTTTAATAATCTTCTTTGTATTTTTAAAATTTTGTTTATTTAGTTCATGGATGAAATTATATCGTAAAGGATCTTGAGTTTCTTTCTTTTTAATTTTGATTGAGGCTTCTACTTCGATCAAATCTTCTTCAATTATTTTTGTTTTGTGATCCAAATTTATGTTATACTTCAATGCTTTTGATAGCATCTCGTTTTCTAAATTGTTGAATTCTATATTAGTTAGGTTTTTAACTTTGTCAAATGATTTGAATCCTTCTTCTAATTTGTTGATATTATTTAGTTTGTTGTCATCATATCTCATTTGTTTTTCAGATAGGTTTTCAAGTTTTATCCTATGTGTCATTTTCTTCTTTTTCAAAATAGGTTCCATCCATTCCTTTATATACTTTGAGAATTTATCAACTGATTCTTGATGATATTCTTTGCCTATTTGGGTTTCAACGATTGTCTTTTTCTCATTCAATAAATGTAACTTTGAGTAGAGAAAATTAATTTCTTCTTTAACCCATATTACTTTTGCAGTTTCAATAGTTCTTTTAGCTGCTCTTGATTGTGCTTTTGTTGATATTTGTACATAATTAGGTGTCAACTTTTGCTCAAGACATTTCTTATTGAAATATATATCTTCCTTAGTTGTTGCAATTCTTAGGTTTATAACTTAATACAAGGAAGAAATGAAATAATACATGCTAACACACTCCATCAATTTGAATACAGTGAAATTTAAATTATCATATGACATTTATTTACATTTATAAATTAAGATTATCAAATTAGGTTAAACATTTGTACTTCTTGAAGATGGGATGATTCCCAAAACATGTCAAAGAAATAATTAAAATGTTTTCTAAGGGTACTCGGTTGACTTATTTAAAGATAATTATATTAGTAGCCCTATTTGATGAACTAAATAGTGGAATATATATATATATATATATAATATATAATTATATATATATATATATATATAATATCTCTAATATCCTCATTCTCAAAAATTATGGAAAAAGTAGTACTTATCAGTCTAACCGAACATCTGGATCGTCACAATCTGCTTACGACCCAGTAGCATGGATTTGTCAAATGAAGATCTACTACTAGCACCCTGATAAAGTCCGACGAACACATCATCAACAAGCTTGAAGAAGGAAATTCTGTAACTAGCCTGCTCCTGAACCAAATCTTTTGACTGCCTCAGCCACAGTTAACTACTGTAGAAGCTAAACGTCATAGGCATTGAAGGAACCGAGGACTCCTAATTTTAAAGCTACCTGAGGAACAGGAAGCAGCTAGTAGAAGTACAGTACAATATACCAGCCACAATACAGTTCACAGAGCACACTCAGAGCTAGCAGAGGTGCAAAGAGGGGTTCCACAATGATCGGTTTTAGGACCGATTCTGTTTCTCTTCTTGAAAAATGACTTACCTCACTTGCTGCAAAATATATGTCATGTAGTAATGTTTGAATATGATACAGACACTATACTATCCCAAAAAGAAAAACCACAATTTAAAAAAAATCATTAAAACTGCAATCGCAACCACCAAACGATACTGCTCTGGAAATGATCTTGTGCTAAACAAAAAATACAGTCCAAATAAATTTCTCAGCTAAACACAAAGATACCATAATACCAATAGCAGGCATAACTTCCAAAACATTATCTAAATATCTCGGAATAATAATTGACTCTAACCTATCCTAGAAACCCCATATGCAAAAAGGTGAGCCTGCATAAGCCTAGAAAAGATGCTTAAACAACAAAAAAGAGCCTTAAGATATCTGGCAGGTATTAACTAGAGACAGTTGCTGGGAGTCTTTAAAAAATCCAAAGTTTATCACATTAGTCTCACTTTTCATATCATTCAAACAATCACAACCTCACATCCACTACACTATTATCTAACAAAAGCCAACTTACAAAGGATCCCTTTACTTCAATAACCTACAAGACCACCTCAAGAAGAAGACCCCTAGCGCCTCAAAAAATAGCTGACAGCATGGCTTCTGGATCGACGTTTCTACACAGAGTGGAAGTTCCTGAATATATAACTTGATTTACATAACTTATTTTCATCATTGTATTTTACCATTTTGACGCATGACTGTTCACAAAGAAAATGTCAAATAAAGAATTGTCTAATGTCTAATCTAAGAACAGGTTAAAACTTGGAGATTTAAAGCTTTGTGTATTAAAGAATTTTATCTCAATTGCAGTAGTTTCTAGTACATGAATCATTGATAAATATTTCTATGTACAATAAAACTAATATTTAAAAAATATCAAATAAATACCCGGTGCCTATTTAACACTGTAGAAAGGAATAGACAAATTCTAAGCCTGTCACTCATTTCCTTAATAATTGTCCTCTTGTCACTTGACCGGCATTCACCGTCATAGTAAGATGCATGGTCCCTTTGGGACAATGAGTGGTAGACATTGAGCAGTCCAATTTGATTATTTGGAAATATCGAGACGGTGACACTTCTAATTGTACAATAATAACACTGGAGCACAATTATTATATACCTGATTATTCTTGACAGTGTTTTGTCAACATTCAGGAGTGTTAACTGATTTGTAAAAGAAGTATTTGTTTTTAATTCTATGTTACTCAGGAGGAGTTGTTAATATTAAAATTCATAATTAATTGTTGTCATCTTGGGTTACGCAAGGGTTCAAGAATTGAATGCAACATACGCGCCAAAACAGAATTTTACTTTTAAACCAATCCAAAATCATCCAATTAATTAATCAATCATAAATTGATCAATTAAAATCAATCATTAATTAATTATGATTATTTATAAATCAATAAAAAAACATAAAATTATCTAGTTTAGTAAAAAAAACACAAAGTTCAATTGCTCTGGAAAGGATGAATTAGTTTTTATCAAATATTTTTTTCCTTTCAGTCAATTTTTTTGTAGAAACACCTCACTTTAACTCTCTTTTAAACCATCCAGTGCTCAGTGTATTCACTATAGGAATTCACTGTGCAAGGAAATGACAGCTAATTTGATTGGTAATGTTAGCTGTTAGAGAAAAACTGTCATGATTTATTATTATTTTAGCGAATTTCCCACAGGGAAGAAGCTATTACCGTACGTCTCATGGCATATATAAATATATATATATACCTGTGTGTGTGTGTGTGTCTGTGAAGATAACTCTCGTAAAAATGGTCGAGAGAAAATTTGGTAGAGACGTGTATTCCTGCATTTGTTCAGACAAGTTCGTAAACCAGACACATCGGTCAATCGGAACGGGTAGTTTGGGGGGGTTTTGTAATCAAAAATTGGGTTTTTTGCGTTTTTCATATGTATGTATGTTTTTCATATTTTAAAATTTTATCTTTCACCATGAAAATCAGGTTTATAAACTACACGCTTTAGTTCCTTAAAGTTTTTCTCTATCTTCAACGGTTACTGAGATGTTAAAAAATCTAAACGTTGTATTTTGGGGCTCCAAAGTTAATCTTATGGAGGATAAAGAATAGTTAATATTTCACTTATTATCCAATATTATTGGATTAAACTTGGTATTTACCTTCATGTGGTTGAGATCTTATGCTTCAAATGCTTAACCCTCGCGCTGCCCAACCGACCGATTCGGTCGGTATTCAAGTGAGTGGGAAATGCCCATGCGACCGTATCGGTCGATATGGGTCCAAAAATTTTGAAACGCTAATACGTCAATTATTATGACCTCCAACGGTATTAAAACCTATATCAATCGAAAGATAAGATTCTGAACTTCAATTTTCATATATAAAACAAGTCAGTAGCATTAATATGTAAAAATAACGACGATTAGAAAAAGAAATTTTCTTCCGCGGCAAGCGACAACAGCAGACTACGTTTCCAAAACGTCAAAACTCAGTTTGTTCAAGTCTCTAAATCTCGGGTAAATTTTGTGTTAGCGATTTGAGGTTGGTATCACTGCATGCAGAAAGATCTGCTGAAAATAAATATAATAATATTTATACCGAAACACTAATTAGAAGTCCTGTAGGATTTTTCAAAAACAGCTGTTTTTGTGAAAACTGGGGAATGCCCAAACGACCAATTCGGTCTGTATGAAAAATGTGTATTAGACATAGAGGCTATAATTATTACTAATCATGTCATATATCATTCTAAAGAGGAGAAAAAGTAGATGATTTTTGTTGCGTGGATGGTCACACTGGTGACACATTGCATCCGCTAGTGACGTTGCGAAATTGATGAAGACGACGGGAACCGGTTGACAGCTGACTGCTAGTCTGCCATCTTCGCGGTCTTGTGACACACCTTTATAGAAATAATTTTCCCCCTATTGTTATATATTTTTATGTAGGGAAATAAAATGCCTTCAAGATACACATAGTGTATGTGTCCTGAAAAAATTATAAAAAAATGTTTACTTGAATAATTCAAGTAAACATTTTTTTATATAATTTTTTTTTCTATAATTTTTTTCATTTTTTTTTATAATTATTATAACAAAAGAAAATTTTAGCTAATTTGGATTTTTTTTATAATGTTATAAAAAATTCTGATAACAATTTTTTTCATCAAAATGTTAGATTTATTTTATAGCTCAACCTATTACCTATATATACACATGCATATTTTATCATTGTAAACTTATCTTACATGATTTATGTGTAACATTAAAAAAAAAGCGGTAAGTTTTTTTAATTTTGCGAATTTACTTTTATAGTTGCTTGATACCTCTATAAAAAACTTTTCCCCCCTAATGTTATATATTTTTTATAGGGAAATAAGTTACCTACAAGTTACACATAGTGTATTTGTCCTAAAAAATTGTTTTTTAAATGTTTACTTGAAGTATAACAAAAGTTAATTTTAGCTAATTTCAATTTTTTTTATAATGTTATAAAAAATCCTGTTAATAATTTTTTTTCATCGAAATGTTAGATTTATTTTATAGCTCAACCTATTACCTATATATACACATGCATATTTTATCATTGTAAGCTTATCTTACATGACAGGTGTAACATAAAAAAACCCGGTAAGTTTTTCAAATTTTGCGAATTTACGTTTATAGTTTTATGTGTAAAATAAAAAAATCCGGTAAGTTTTTCAAATTTTGCGAATTTATGTTTATAGTTGCTCGATACCTCTATAAATCATTTTCCCACTAATGTTATATATTTTTATGTAGGGAAATAAGTTGCCTACAAGTTACACATAGTGTATTTGTCCTAAAAAAATTTATAAAAAATGTTTACTTGAAGTATAAAGTTAATTTTAGCTAATTTTGATTTTTTTATCATGTTATATAAAAATTCCTGATAATAATTTTTTTCATCAAAATGTTACATTTATTTTATAACTCAATTTATTAACTATGTAGACACATGCATATTTTATCATTGTATACTTATCTTATATGACTTATGTCTAACATAAAGAAAAAAGATTAATTTTTCAGATTTTCTGACTTTTTGCATATATTGGCATGAAACTTGTAAAAAAATTTGTATCCACTGAAGTTATACTTTTTTATGTAAGGAAATACATTTCAAACAAAATGTATATAATGAAATTGCAATAAAAAAATATTTGTCTAGCCACACTTTTTGTTTTGAAATTTTGGTAAAAAATTTAGTTTTTTTTAGTTTTTTGGCATTTTTAGGGATCACAAATATGAAAACAAGATTTTTTTCCTCTTATACAGATTCTCCTTCTCATTCCAAACAAAATGAATATATATATATATATATATATATATATATATATATATATATTGATAGGTTCCAACCATAATTGGATTTTTTATGAATTTTTGAAAAAATGTCTGCAAAACTGCCAGTTTTGCATGGGCACTAAGCAAATTACCATGGGCAGTCGGAGGGTTAAAAATCATAGTTTATGTATTTATTATGGCAGCGAACCTGCATACTCTTTTTCCATTTCAATCATATAGGGAATAGGCAAGCTCCTGTATTTATGGACCAATGTTGATGAAAGTTGGAAAATTTTAAAAATAAAAACTTTTATGGTAGAAATGCCTACTTTCAGTGTTTCTCACCTCAGCAAACCTGCACACTCTTTCCCACATTAATCTTATGGAGAATAGGCAAATAATTCTCATTTTATCGACAGATATTGATAAAACTTGTCATATATTATTGTTATATTATTGATTTGGAAATTCGCTGAGTACGCAGGTCTGCTGTGACAGGGGTATTTTTATTATTTACTGGAGAAAATAGTTACTTATGGTTTTTTTTGTTCATAAATAAGTGTTGTAAATGTAACACCTATGATTAAATGTAGGCTAACTGCATATTCATAGTCGTGAAATAAAATAAGAAAAAATAATTCTTCCATAATATATTAAAATGAATTTTCCTGTTTGAAGTTAAATGTTCAGAAGAAAATTCCTTACACTTAAAATTGAATATTTTTGGTTAAAGTCTGTCTACTTAGTTCTCAACATATACAAAAAAATTAACCCTACAACTAGTAGGTGTTTTAGCCTTAACTGAATGAAAATATCCCTGTTGCAGCAGGCCTGTGTACTCAGCGAATTTCCAAATCAATAATATAGCAATAATAATACAAGTATATGACAAGACTGGTCAATCAATACCTGTTGATAAATTAGAGTATTTGCCTATTTTGCACAACATTAACATGGGAAAGAGTATGCAGGTTTGCTGCTTTGTGGAACACTTTAAGTAGGCATTTTTACCATAAACTATTTTTATTTTGACCATACACCAAGTTTTTCTTTATCTGGAAATAAATAAAGGAGTTTGCCTATTCTCCATAAGATTAATATGGGAGTGTATACAGGATTGCTGTGAGGAACGCATAAACCATGATTTTTTAGCATAAACGTATCGATCCTAACCACGTCAAGCTAAATACAAAGTTTCATCCAAAACTATTGGTTAATAAGGGAAATATTAATTTTTCCTAATCCCCCATAAGATAAGCATTGGTGCCCAAAAATACAATCTACTGTTTAGATTTTTTTAATATCTCGGTAACCGTTGGAGATAGAGCAAAGCTTTAAGGAACCATATTATGTAGTTTTTTTATCTGATTCTAATGATGAAAGATAAAATTCAAAAATTTCAAAAATTACCTGGAAAAATACAAAACCCATTTTTGGGGTACAAAACCTCCCCAAACTACCCATTCCGATGATAAGTTTAGGAAATAGTGTGAATTTTTATTTTCAAAGAAGATACTGAAAAGATATTAATTAGTATCAAGATATACTAATCATACTAAAAATATACATACATTAGACGTAGACTTGGAATAAAATTGTTTCTGTAACCGTGTAAATGGGTCAAATGGTTCTAACTATTTTGATTTTTATTATTATAATTATTACTTGATTCTGGTTATTAGGATCTAAATCTGGATCACTGTCCATGTTCTCAAAGGTCAAACTTGACTACTCGTCTTTACCACTCAAATCAATCATTGAAAATCACTCTCACCTAACAACACTCTTAGAATTGTTTTATCACTGGCAGGTGAATGACTATGCTCTATAACCACTTAAGATTTAACCAACAATAATAATAACCTCAAATTGCATTAGGTAATCGTCTAACTAACCGAGTAAACAAATAACATCAATGCCCTTCTCCAAGATGAAAACCTATCTACATCAGCAGATCACCTGACCGCTGATAATATAACTTGATGTAAACATTCCTGACAGTCTACTATTCTTGGATAAGTAGTGCTAGTGACAGGTGTCTAAATTTAATTATTATTTGTTATGTTGTGTTGTACAGTTTATGTAGGTTTTATTTACAAATTTGCAATTGTTTGAAAATGGCGTAAGCCGAAATACGTAACATAAATTTAAATCTTGCAGAACTGCAGACTGACTAAGGTATTTATTATCATTTAATTTACTTACAGTTCAGGGCTACTAATATGAATTTTAATACAGAAATGACAGCAGTGTGGTTTACGTACAGCATCTATTGTGACTTCCATGAATACACATCACTTGACAGCAGGAGTGGCCGAAGTTTTTAAAGAACAGTTTAGAGTACTAAAATTGTCACAGCATCTCAGCATGTACTTAGCTTTTCAGAGCAAAGAAAGGGTTACCTCTGTTTACAGTCGTACCACAAGGGATAGATACGAGGGTTGTCCGTAAAGTAAGGTTCCCATAGCGCTGCAGTCAAAAATAGTGCTGCGACGGGGGTTCGCGCGGTTTTGTTGTGTACCTTGGTTCCCCCACTCCAAATCCCCACCTCAGCGAAGTGTCTGCGGCGCTCAGTCTTGGCCTGGCAGCTGTACAAGATGGAGCTTCCCATTGCTTCGCCCGCCAGGTGTGAGCTGCGCTCAGTGATTCGTTTTTTGACTGCCAAAAACCTTCCGCTCAGGGAAATTCATTCCCAGCTGTGCGAAAATATGGAGAAAAGTGTATGAGCGTACAACATCTCTGCCCAAATGGTGCAGAGAGTTCAAGAACGGGCATACTGTCTTCCATGACGAGGAGCGTTTCGCGAAAATTCAAGCAAACGCAAAGTCATGGTAACAGTCTTTTGGGAAAGGAAAGGAAAAACATCAACTAGTTTTTTTTTAACTTAATGTTAATGGGTGTGGGCCTATTTCAAGAATACAAAAAAACCTTTTCCAAAAAATAATAGCAAAGGAAAAGTCAGTGCTCAATTTTTTTGTGAGAATATGAACAATTATGTCTTCTAGAGCGTTATATATAGACAGGAAAACATACATAACATACGGGGAGTTGAGACAGGCATGGGGTAGCAATGTCCCCCCAGTCCTCTTAAAACTTTTGAATTTGTATTAACAGTTAATCTATTAACAGTTTCATTATAATTTTTTATTTGACACAGATATTTGTATGAGTTTTTACTGTAGTTTTATATTAATTTTAAATAAATGTTATTTATAATTAATATATTGTGACAAAAAATAAAAAATTAACTCCGAGCCCCCAACGTGTAATCTCTAACTCCTCCCATGATACTTGAGTTGAGTTATTTTTAAAATAACTCCTCCTCTAGTAAGCTTTGGTTTTGTTTATACATACCCCAGTGAGGTACTTGTAGTGTGATGCATCTGCCAACTCTAGTTTTTGTTTTTCATCTTTATTCAGGCCCGCTAACATGCAGTAAAAGACGTGGTAATTCCTCTCATCCTTGGACTGACTGACAATTCTTGACTTTTCCAACAAATACTGCTCAATCTTTGCTCCTTCTATCACCCCTCCAGAGTTAAAATGGATGTCAATGTATTTACCAAACCTTGATGAGTTGTCATTTCGAATAGTTTTGGCATTTCCAAAAGCTGAAACAATTTTACTTTGTTTTACATTTCCGAATTGAAGGAATTAACAATAATTAATATACTACTTTTTATGGGAGGGAGCTAACCCTCCTCATAAGTGTTAATCACCATATTTAGAACGACGTTTTATTTCCAACAAGTGTTGGTCGCCGTAATTACGCAGTGTTGCAGGCCCTACATTTCTGTAGAATCACTCATATAGGATAAAAATACAGCGTTATTTGACCATACCTAGTTGATCAGCGGACATTAGACTTCATAAAAAGCACATAAGTTTCCTGTTTTTGAAATAATTTTGATTGCCTATGGTACATTTCTTACATCGTTTTTTTTTCTGTTCGGTGAGGTTATAACCGGCTTTGGTACGCATTATTTAGTTGGTTTTAATTGTAAAATGAGTGACAAACTTTGTTCTATTGATATTAGAGATTTAATCTAAGAAAATATATAGTGTATAGTATCTACTATATAATTTATATTTTTTATGAATTGTTCAAAAAACTAATGGAACAATGCAAAATATGTCAAATAATATTACTACTTCAAAGCTTATGTTATCAAGATAGTTGGAGGTCACAAACTGTGGATAGTTATGAACAATGGTCGGTGGATGGGATTCTCTGGTGTGGATTAACATACACACTTTTGAATAATTATTATTGAATCAGCAAAGACCATTTTCATAACTAGACCAGTTCGTAATTTAGAGGAAAAATTGTGATTCGAAGCCCACATTAAACTGTTGGTGTTACGTATGTAGTTAATTAATTATAACTCATTAAATTGTAGTATATTGGAATATTAAGTATTGTTTTATTGTTTCTTAATCTTAGAATGCAAACATGATAACAGCTGTAATATTTTTAAAATAATAATTACAGACTTATAGAACAAGATATAACAGTTCTCCCCCACTTGACTTCAATGTTAATTCAACATTCACTTGCAACATCCACATTTCTTAGATTTCTTTATCCTCGAAGATCGCCTTAATTGATAAGCTGGTGGTTCTTCAATATTTTCATGATTATATGCTGCTGATGTTCCTTGAATGTTCTGTTGGTTAGCACTTACAGGTGTCTTTGACATTGCATAATTCCAATTTGATCTAGATGTGGTTATCTCCTCTGGTGAATCCAATGGAGGCTGCGGTAAGATTCGAGGAGAAGAGAGACTTGATAGTGCAGTATCTCCTGAAGAAGTGTTCAATGACAAAACATCTGGAGAGCTAGGAATACTTGTTTGACTTGGTAGGCTTGGTGTTGGGTTTTCTTCTTGGTATCTCTGGAAATATTTTGGTATTTTTGATAACTTACTACCTTCAACCTGTGTTTTTCTGAGCTGGTTAATATGTCTTTTTATCTTGTTTTGATTGTCTAATAAGATGATGTAATGAAGTTTTCCCAAACGTTGTAAAACTGTACCAAATTTCCATTGTGTAGATCCTACATAGTTTCTGGCTTGAACTCTATCTCCTGGTTCTAGTGATCTTATTTTGTCTGAGTAATCATCAGATATTCCTCTTGTTAAATTTTGCATAGGGCGTATGAGATGTAATCTAGTACGTATAGTCCTGTTCATAAAAAGTTCTGCAGGCGTTTTACCATTGTTAAGAGGGCTTGAGCGATACTTAAATAAGAAAAGATTCAGCTTTTCCTTAAGACTTCCTGTATCTTCAGTCATTGCTTTGAGCTTCTGTTTTAAGTTTTGTACAGATCGCTCAGCCAGACCGTTTGTTGCAGGATGGTTCGGTGCACAGAAACGTTGTATTATCCCGTTATCCTGACAGAATTTAGTGAATTCATCAGACTTAAATATAGAAGCGTTGTAAGAAATAATCATGTAAGGTGGTCCATATTGAGAAAATATGTCATCTAATGCATGAATCGTTGACATTGAAGTTGGGGCTTTTGAAGACATTATTACTTCCAGCCACTTTGATTTGGCATCTACAACCACAAAGAAATGGTGATTTTTGAAAGGGCCGGCATAATCTATGTGAATCCTTTGCCAGTTTTCTTGAGGTTCTTCCCAAATGTGAGGTGGAGCTTTGACTGGATTGTTTTTAACTTCAGCACAGCTTTTACATGATTTTACCATTTTTTCGATTGCAGCATCAATGCCAGGCCAATAACATAATGATCTAGCAATGCTCTTAATTTGTACTATTCCAAGGTGAGACGAATGTAATTCTTTTAGTACTGCTGGTTGAAGTATTTTAGGGATGTAAACCCTTGATCCTCGCATAATAATACCAGAATGAAGGGTGAATTCTGGACGTTTTATTGCTCCTGTAAGAAGTTTTCTTTTCAGGCTTTGTAATTCTTGGTCTCCGTTTGTTTCTAATCTTATTGTATCCGCTGTAATAGCTGAGGTGTCTGTAATCGTGTCCAGAGTTGTCTGGTTTACCTTGTATGAGTCTTCAAGGAAGTCCACCAACTTAACATCCAGAAGAATTGGATTTCGAGAAAAGTAGTCTGCATTCGTATGTTCTTTTGATGGTCTCTGTTTGATTTCATAATCGAATGCACTTAAGAATTGAGCGTACCTTAATAAGCGATGGGCTGAGATGACTGGCATGGCTTTCCTTGGATTGAATATTTGTTGAAGTGGTTTGTTATCTACAATCAATAGAAATTTTCTGCCATAAAGATACTGGTAAAATCTCTTTATACCCCAATATACAGCAGTAGCTTCTTTATCAAGTTGGCTGTAGGCTGATTCACTTTTAGTTAAGGACCTGGAAACAAATGCGATAGGTTTTTCTTTACGATTTATTACATGGGACAGTACTGCTGAAAGACCAGTAGGTCCTGCATCCGTAGCTATGGTAACAGGATAGTCTGGATTGAATAGAGTCAACACTCTATCACTTGTAATTTCCTCTTTGATTTGATTGAAAGCTTTTTCACATTTGTTACTCCATTTGAATTTAACGTCTTTCTTTAGAAGTTGAGTTAATAGATGAATAATTGAAGATGCATTAGGAATAAACTTCGCATAGTACAGTGCTAGCCCAAGAAATGATCTAACTTCCTCCACATTAGTAGGACGAGGTTCTTTTGAAACAGTTTCTATTTTATTTTGACATTTAGTGACACCTTGACTTGTTATACGATGTCCGAGGTAATTTATTTCAGATTGAAATAATTTGCACTTTTTCATGTTTACATGTAAACCATATTTCCTCAACGTCTGGAGACACTTTTCTAGTCTTTGATAGCACTCTTCAAAAGAATGCCCTTGGATAAGAAAGTCGTCAAAATATGCGATAGTTCCATCTAAGTTAGATACTACCTGGTCAATGATTTTGTGAAACTCTTTTGGTGCATTTGTAATACCCATAAAGAGACGTTTTGCTTTGTAAGTTCCCCATGGAGTAGAAACTGCAGCATAGTTTTGACTTTCTTCTTCTAACTGTACATGTAAATAAGCCTTATGCAGATCTAAGACACAGAAGTATTTACCTCCATTTAATTTATTTAAAAGATCTTCGATTCTGGGAATAGGATATTTAGTATCTTCCAATTGGGGGTTTAGTGTAATTTTATAATCTGCACAGATTGATCTGGTTTTGGAACAATAACTAAAGGAGTACCCCATACCGAGTGATCAACTTTTTCTAGGACCCCTTGATCAACTAAGGATTGTATTTCTCTTTTAGTTTTGTCTAGCAGAGCATAAGGAATAGGTCTAGGCTTCATAAATATGGGTTTTGCATTTTCTTTAAGTTTCAAAGAACATTTGAAATTTGGAATAACACCTATATTTGAGTGAAATACATCTTTGTACTTGTTTAAAAGATCAGTTTTGATTGAATCGATAGTATTCCTGTCTGGATCCAAACCGTTACGGGTATTTACTAAATTAACCGCTGCTACTTGTACGTTTAGTTTTCTAATCCAGTCTCTACCTAATATAGGAGTGTAGTTCCCCTTTACAACATATAAATTGCCGTGAGTTTTAAACTGTTTAAATGAAATTGGTACCCTTGCTACACCTATTGGTGAAAAATATTGATTTGTATATGAATAAAACCTTACATTTGATGGCTTCAGCTCACAATTAAGTTTCAAACTTTGAAAATCAGTTAATGATACTATAGTAACTTGACTGCCAGAATCAATTTCAAACTGTTTTGAGCTTCTACCAACCTTGACTGTGACTACAAAAGGATCATCTCGAGATTCACCTAGATTGTAATAAATAGGCACAGATTTTACCTGATTGCAGTCATAATCAGAATCCACGTCACTTCTTTCCGATTCTGATCCTTGTACTAGGTTTACTGGCTGCCTTAGACGAGATGAAATGCAGACTTTTTCGATGTGGCCTTGCTTATCACAATATTTGCAATAAAGGTTCTTGGATCTACAATCTGTTGCTTTGTGGTTATTCTTCCCACAGCGTAAACATGTATTTTCTAATCCAATATCTGTAAGCAGATTTCTTCTTTTGAAATTTTCAAATGATTGTCGGCTTTTTGTAGCTTTATTTCTCGTATATTTGAAACTTGAAACATTTTTCGATATTCTGTATTTAGAAATTCGTTTAACATCCGTATCGGAACCGTATAACTTATTTTGATTCTTAGCAGCTTCAATTGCTAGTGAAATTTCAACTGATTTTTCGAAACTGATGTTGTTTCCTTGCTGGAGAATCTGTTCCCGAATTTCACTGTCACGAAGTCCACGGATAAACTGAGCTTGTAAAATACTATTTACTGGTTTCCCACAATTCTGTTCTTGGCAATTCCATTGTGATGATAGAGAGAGCTGTTTTAAAACTGTAATATATTGAGAAATAGATTCATTAACTCCCTGTTCCCTTGATAAAAATTTGTGTCTTTCTGTAAGAACATTCGTCTGTGGACAGAGTTGTTTTTCCAGTAAATCAGTCAATGTTTCATAGTCTTTTGAAGATGGAAGATCGGGTGCTGTTAAACTTGATAAAAGGGAATAATATTTTGCACCAAGTGCATTTATTAATATTCTTGCTTTTGTTTCCTTAATTTTGTTAGATTCTCCATGTATTTTTTTTAGTTTAAAGAAGTTCTCCAATCTCTCTTTATACGATTTGAATGTTTCCACTTCTTGATCAAAAGATTCAAAGGCTATAGAAGAATTTAAGGTAGGTATTGTGTCTTTATTGTTTTCTGGTTTATCAATTACAAGTTGTTTGACCAATTGAGCAAGAGCAGCAGTTTGAGCTTGTAATGTTTCCAATATTGCTTTGTTTTGTTCTGCCATTTCTTGATTATCCATTTTGAATTCCGGTTCTCTTCAAGCTTGTAAGTAATAGTCTAATATGTTGATTTTCACCTCTTCGTCGCCATTGTTATGTATGTAGTTAATTAATTATAACTCATTAAATTGTAGTATATTGGAATATTAACCCTAGAAGTGGCAAGCTTTTTACTCTTAACTGTAACATAAATATAATTACTAATATCTTCATGAATTCATATCAATCAAATGCAATGATCATATATGATCATAATATGATATCATTAATTGTTGGATTATAAGACCCGCCCGGTGGCAGACTAGTGTACTACGAAAGCAGTTTCGGTTGTTTGCCCCCAGATGGCAACACGGTCACGTAGGCGATAGTGACTAACAAATTCACTAAACTGACCACAGATGCCTCCACCTGCCAATTCTTATTGAATATGTAAATGCGTCGTAAATTACGACTTTGCCATTTCTAGGGTTAAGTATTGTTTTATTGTTTTCTTAATCTTAGAATGCAAACATGATAACAGCTGTAATATTTTTAAAATAATAATTACAGACTTATAGAACAAGATATAACAGTTGGTCCCATAGATACCATTGGCATTCAACTATTAGTCAGTTAATTAGTAGATCAATCTAAGGAACATAGGCCTTAGTCAGTAACAAGACTACATAGCTCCACAAGCATCTTAACACTCATTTCCCATTCATACTTGGCTTAAAATACTAAACTGAGTAGGTAAGTTTACTAATGTTTCTTTATTGTGATGTCACCTTCTAGAATAGGGTTAGCCTCCAGTATCTGCTGCTCTATCCATGAGTGTTTGCCGCTGATTGCAGCCAAATACTGAAGGATCAGCTTGGTGCTCTCTGTCTTTCCGGCCCCACTTTCTCCACTGAAATCAACAGTCAAACTATCAATTGTTTTATCAAACGTTTTTTTTATTTCCTAACTAATTTAACATTTAGAATTTTCCAAAGGACATGAATTCATTATCGTACATAAAATTAAAAATTGAATGTCATACAATTTTAACAGTGGTTTAAAATATACAAATAAGGACTTATATCTAACTACACTAATAATTAGCAATTAGTACCTTTAGATTTAAAATATAAAATTATTTAATGATTAATTTAATCATAGTAAATCACAAAAACAACTGGCCTTATTATGAGTGCTAAATTGGTTTATGAAATTGGTGTATGAATGCTAAAAAATTGGATTAAATCTTCAATAAGTTTACTTTAACATACTCAAATTCCACTTAAGCAATGGACAAAGTCAATAAAGTAAGGAATCTTTCATCTTTCAAATCTATATATTGTAACAAAATAAATTATTACTCTAAGCAACATCTTATGATGTTTCCAAAATAAAATAGATGTATTTTAGTATAAATTGTTGTTATTTTATATAAATTATTACTGTTACTTTGAGATAAATACATTTGACACCCCTATGATTAAGTCATTTATGTTAAGACTAGCAGTAAGCCCGTCCTTTGTATGGGTTGTAGGATTCAGTTTAAAGAAGAAAGTTTATCATACCAAAATGTAAACCTGAAATCCTAAACAAATCAATACAAAGAAAATAAATCAATACCCTGCTTTATTATTTAGCATTACTTTACAATTAAATAGATTAGAACATTTATACCATTATTATAATTAGTTATACGAGAGAGGAACGGATTTACTATCCGTTCGTCTATGGTTATACGTTAAAGTAACTTTTATATAGTATGATTTTGAAATGGGTTTAAAATCAATGACCAATATAAACTAACTAATATTGATTTGACAGCTGTTTGTTTTTATTTCTATTAAATGTTTAAACTACAAAGACGGCTGATTATTAGCAGTAGGATATTCATTGAAAACTGGAAGAAAATGTGGGTGATATCGCGTAAAAGTGGGTTTTTAAATGCTTGTTATTTACTTTTTAAGGGGCGGCAGGCGATTTCAAGCATTTATAAACCTTTTCTGGAATGTATAGAATACATGATATAAGTTTCATTGTAATCAGTTCTCCCGTTTTTTTTTTTGGAGAAGACGGCGTAAAATGCCTCCTGGAGCGTCACAGACAAAATTGAGATAAGACCGGTTTCGGCTTCTCTAACACACGAAAAGTAAAAATATCTAAAAATTGAATAATTCTGAGCAATGTACAGACAAAACTCCAATTTTATCTATATAGATTACCATGAAATACATTGAATAGTATCATTTGATTTGATAAATCTGATCAATCGTCACCTGATAACAATGCACTGGTCCTGTCGAAACCTCTTCATATGCGTGTAACTGTTATCTCCGATGGCGAAAATGTGAGGGGGGAGTTCTCCAATCTTGCGATCCTTATACAGCTTTATCTGCTCAGCCGTGTAGATCGGCAAGATCTGATAAGGGTTCACTGCCACCAGTATTGAGCCTGTGTAAGTCTGGAGATCAGAGTTAATATTAGAAGTCACACTTACAATTTTAAACATTTTACAATGATTTTTAGTTCCAGATATTGATGTGATGTATTCACATCAATATTTCATTCAGATATTGTCATGTATTGATGATGGTATTGTATATGGCAATAAAAGGATTATTATTATTATTATTATTATTATTATTATGTCATTACTTTCTACAACAAAAGTTGTCAACAAAAAATCCAGTCACATTTTGGTATTGATAAATGTTTCCACGTAGTGTGACAAAATATTACTGGAAACTTTCTGTTTTCATTTTTATAGTATACTAGCTGACCCGGCGAACTTCGTAACGCCTCACAGTAAACACATGTTAACTTTAAGATTGGCCATGTTCTAAAATCCAATAGCATTACGGCTTCATTGTGAAAGGTTATTCTGGGTCGTGGCATAGTGAATAACAATACTGAAACGACAAAACATATTAATATCATTCCCACAAAACAAATAAATCTGAGTGGATTAATTCACAATTTTCAAATCCAATCCAAACCCAAACGAAACCTAACTGTAATACGGCTTTTCACAACAGCTGATTATTATAATAAACGTAATAATATAAACATTGTAATTATCATATATACACATGACTTTAATTAATCAGACAGAAAATAAAAATATAAATACATAATCCCCTAAAACCGTTAACCATTAACGTGGTGATTAAAGCTGTTCATTTTTTACAGTACACATTTACTTCATAGTTTAACATTAATGAATGATTCAGATGGCATTGGATAGTAAAGCATACGGTATTGCTAATGGAAAGTAAACCAATCAGCTGTAGCTAAGAAATCAAATGTTTTCATTGTAGACAATTTGTAAACAAACTTACTCTCCATAAGGTTAACATTAGAAATTTAAAACGCCATAAGATGGAAACTTATGGGGTTTTCGAAAAAATTTTTTCACTAAAACCTTCCCGGACACATATAGAGCAACTTCCTAAAATTTCATGGCGATCGGATGAGTAGTTTGGCAACGCATAAAGGACATACATACAGACAGACAGACAGACATACATTCAATTTTATATATAGAGATGTTCCTTTTTTGTCTTTTCCAATCACTATAATTAGCTATATGTCAATCTTAAAGCATGTCTATTTTTTCTGATACAGTTCTTTAGGAGTTTTAGGAGTTACAAACAATAAGCAACAGCTGGCATTCCTTGTCAAATCATTGGCCACTGATAACCTCTCATTGATGTTTCAAAGCATATTATTACATAACCTTTTGTAGTATTTCTTAAATAATCTCTCACTGGCAATTAATAAATGCTTTTCCGTTTTTTTTTCCTTTATTATTGTGCCACCTTCTCTGGGATGAGAAGGACTATCTACGCCATTGCCCAGAACCATTTTACACATTACTTCAGGCTATACCTATTGGGTTGCGACATTATTATTTAGCAAAATGTCATAGGCAAAATTTGAACTAATGACTTCAGGGTCCAAAGACCCATACTCTACCCCTAGACTAGCATGCTATTCTACGGACTAATAACAAAATATACTATTGTACATACGTTATCTTTTATCTTATCTAATTAGTGTTCCTTGACATAGCATGCTCTACGTTATCTTATTTTATCTCTTTTTCGTAAAGGTTTAATCATATCACTGAACATCCTTGCCACTTAATCATGATAATTCAAAGTTATTTACCTTTTTTAACTACCTTGAGGTGTTAATTAATTATACTTTTATGCTGAACGCATTTCAGACCTTTGACATTCCATCTTCAGCAGTATTGTTAAGCCCATTTTTTATTTTTTTTATTTTGTGTATTTCTACATCAGAGGCACTTTTTAACGTTTTGAATGGATGTCATGATGATTATAAATGTCGCCATCTCTACCACATATTAGGTGTTAAAATGGTATGAGTATTCATCTTTTTTTAATCTGTTTCATTTTACTAGAAACTTATACAAATTGTTTGGGAAATTAAAGATTTTATTTAAATATTTCTAGCACTTAAAGTATGGATTTTTTCAGCTTTAACATTCTAGAAGATAAAAAAATGGACAGGTGAAATCCACAGTACATATATGTCAATATTTTCAAGTTAATAAAGTTCAAAAATGAATGTTTTTGGTAGAGAGAGATATCGGTAGGAAACCATGAAAGGTTTCAAAATATTTTTCTGGCCCTCTTCATGTTTTATATTTTTTGTAACTTACGTAAATGAGATTCTCATTGTATCTAATGAGCAAGTTTCGCAGGATGCCAGCCTCATGCAGGTCACCAAGGGATATCATATCTTCGACACCTTGCACGGATGTGGCGTGCATCGCCTTTATACGTCTCTCGGGAGTCAGCCATACTTCCTGCCAATCAAGCAATTAGTGTTATAAGAATTAATGGATTTATGGTATTACAATGTTTGGTTAACAACCATTTTGGTTATTTAGTAACTTAAATGGATTGTATACTTTGTTTAATTTTTCAAAAATAAATTAACAGTGCAGAAAGACTCAAGTAAATGATGAGTTGGCTATTGATAGTCCTCAATTTATCAACTAATAACAAAACATAAAACAAAACAATCCAATACTATAATACGAGCAAGGTTTGTATATATATATATATATATATATATATATATATATATATATTTGCACACGGATCTCGAAAACGGCACTAAGGAATTTCTTTAAATTTTGGAAATAACTAATTTCTGAGTAGAATAGCATAAGTTCTAGATAGGTCCAATGTCCAGGAAAATTTGTGTTTTCTTGTAATTAAGTTTAAAATCTAAAAATTTAACATTACACTTATGGAGAATCAAATGTAAACAATACAAACCAAAACATCTGTTTATAACCGTTTGACAGTTCTTGATTGAAGACGGCGGGGAACAATATGTGAATAGAGGTTTTTCATAAATATTTATTTTATGTATGTAATAAATGTAAAATTATCAGGTTACTAAACATTTTTAAAATTTTAGGGTGACATAGCTGTGCGAAATAAAAACAGAAAAAAGTATTTCCAAAATCTTCCGTGTTTTGATAGAAAACATATTCATTGTATTGCTTGAAGCCACTGTAACAAACCAATTAATTGGTGTAAATTAAATTTCTATTTTGCTTTTCAATCCTCATTCCTGTTTCAAACAAAATCAGTTGATCACAGGCTAATAATAACTGTATGGATAAATAAACAGTAAATGATCGGCTAAAAGAATTGAGGTTGGCTAAAACATCTTAAACGGCACCACTCTTTGACAGACGCCACGATCTAATAGTAACATGCTGGCTTCGTAATCCGAAGGTCGCGAGTTCCATTCCCATCAGAGTCAATTCTTTTTGTTCAGTGCTATATTAGTTATGGTATATTAAATCGGTTTTATTTAAACCACATAAATGTTTTCATTGAGTAAAAAATGTATTTTAATTTTTCTAATTAATATTTATAATACATATCTTATTCTATACGAGCAAAACTCGATCACCAGGTACTGATAGGTAAAATAGAACAATATAAAAGACACCTCATGTCTCAAATTGCAACACTAGGTGTCATAACAGGTGCGGAAGTGTAGATACAGTTTTCTTTTATGGGAGGGAATATACTACAGCTTGGAGTGAAAACCTACCTTAGTGAGCACTGAGCATGCCTCAATTATGTAGCAACTCTAGGAGGGAGGCTGGGTATCCCATAGTAAACACTCTGCACGTAAACGTAAGCACTATGTAAACGCTCCATTACATAGTGGGGGAGGGTAAGGACTTCTGTCACCTAATGTATTATGACTATTGTACAAAAGAAATAAATGTTAGTTTTAAGATTTTTAACTACATATTTTTCACATGAAACCTGTTGAAATATTGTAAACGATTAATGATATAAATATATTTTAATTTTAGAAACTAGTTTTAAACTTTAACTGGCCATTTTTTAACCTGCCCTATCTCATGTAAAATTGTTAATTCACAACTAAGAAATAATAGCTAAGAGTTGGTGAAACAATGTTTTCAACATTGTTGATAAATTATACAATGAATATAAGAGAAAATTTTACCAAGGTTTAAAGACACAACTGAAGGGATTGTAAAAAGTATAACAGAATTTCATGTGCCAAATGAAAATCATAACATAGACTCCAAATTTCATTTTATGATGCATTAACTCGCTTCGCTCGCTGGGACCCCCAGGCTCCCGTTCTAAAAAACCATTCAAACTCTAAACAGTTATATATAAACCAAGAGCCTAGACGTGATGGTCGCAACACAAATAAATCCACACACAACATGAAAGCAACACTTTTCCTGTTAAAATAAAGAATTTTTCATTTCATATAGAATTTTTCATTTCGAAAGCTAAAGCTAAATAAGATAGCTCACAACCAGGACGCTCTTGGTACCCATATTATATTATATTGGTACTCATTGGCATATTATGAATCAAATAATCACACAAAGCACAAAACCCTACAATTAAAAGTGCAGATAAAAGCTTGCAAAAATAACCTCACATACTAGATTCTGAGTATTAATATTATAGAACATGAATATATGTAAAGATTTTGTAAAAATACAAAATGTTTTCGTAGTGTCTTGTAATTCATAGTAAATGTTCCCAGGAAACCAATTCAGGTGAGTTTTCTAAAACTCAACTGTAAAGGATATAGTTAATATAAGGAGGTTGTAATTGAAAATATAATAATTAAAACCAATAATCCAAGGCACAATGAAAGTTTGTTCAAACATACATGTAGAGATGTTTTGGCAACCAAACTAAATGCATATAACATTAGAAAATCAGATTCAGAGGTATAATTTTTAGATCGCAGTTATAAGTAAAAAGTATTTTAAGATTAGTGATTTTGTATATAGTATTTGCATATAATGAACAATTATTACAGCATATTACATTGTATTAGTTATTATATTGTTGAGTATATTGGTGAAGTAATGTGAGAATAATCAAATGCAGAGGGATGTCACCGTGAGTATTTTTAGTTCTTTCAATTCATGCACAGTTTTACTTTCATTCAGTGCTAGTTCATTGTTGTTTCAATATTATTTAGTTTTATTAAAGGTTGTGTTGGCATGTAATTTCAGTGTGTCCAGACCAGACTTAAATGCACCAGACTTAAAAACCTATATACAAAAGCCCTCGAAAAAGAATTGCTACAGGCGACCTAAAGATAAAGTCGAAACTGCATCAAATAAAAAACGGCATGACCAAAGAATTAAAGCCCTGAAGAAAAAACAAATATCTGACTTCATTAATGACTCTGAAAACAAGTCCAAGGCACTTTGGCAAATGATAAACAATGAGAGGAAGGAAAAGTCTAGGGCAGGGAACCAATGGAAGCTCCACACAGAACAGGAAATGATAGAAGAAGCCCATGTGATAGCCAACCACTTCAAAAATTAGTTTGCTGCTATAGCCGAAAAAAAGAACAACAAAGTGCAAATAAACAACACAATAGCACCCACACCCCAATCAACTAACCAAGAGCTGCTTTTTCAAAATGCCGAAACAGCCGAAATACAAAATCAATAGACTCAACAAGGACAAGAACCTGATAACTGGAATGACCTGGATGGACCTGATGATGAACTGTAGAAAGTTTTGAAACTGGAACTTCTAATTACAAAGAATTTGGACACATTTTGGCAGCTACCAATTTTGTGGTAAGTTATAGAGCAATATACATAGTATATACAAGTATAAGGTGCCCAAGCTTTGATAATTGAATTGATCATTGATTCAGCTATATATTCATGAAGGCATGAAATTTGAATAATATAATATGTGCACTTATATAATTAATTTATGTTTGTACAAATGGTTTATATATATTTCAATTTTATATATATTTCTTAAATAGGATTTTTTACAACTTTTCCTAAAAACAAATTATGAGCATTTTTGTTTAGGGTAGATCAAAGGCTAGAAGCCGGGCTTCACCAAGTCAAGGTCCCAACTGTTCACGTTAATTTACAAGTTTTTTCATGAATATTTCTAAGTTCTAGGGGTATTTAGCAATTCATATCACTTGAACACTGTAACGGAAGTGACATATTAAGAACATCTGTTTAGAGGAACTAAAAACATTTCCTTTAGATATATCCATGATTTCCCAAAGAGAAGTATTACATTATTTGTGACTAATTTTTGAGGGGTTTTCTTAATGGGGGGAGAGCAGTGACTTTTAAGCAAATTTCCTATAGGAAAGAAGTTATTACCGTAGGCCTCATGGCAAGACTCAAGCCCGGGACATCGTTATTTTATCATCTTTAGGTGCCCAAAGGCCAAAAACGATAGTCGTTAAAATTGATATATATTATATATATATATATATTATGAATATGTGTGTGTGTGTGTGTGTGTGTGTGTGTGAATAACTCTCAAAAAAAAGGTCCAATCGAGATCAAATTTGGTAGAGACCTATATTCCTACATTTTCTCGGAAGAGTTCATAAACCAGACATATCTGTCAATCGGAACAGGTAGTTTGGGGGGATTTTGTACCCAAAAATGAGGTTTTTTGCGTTTTTCACATGTAATTTAATTTTTTTTTTTTATTTTATCTTTCACCATTCAAACAACCAAATCAACTTAAAATACCCCCGTCGCAGCAGACCTGCGTAATCAGCGAATTTCCAAATCAATAATATAATAATAATATATGACAAGTTTAAAAAAAATCTCTCCATAAACATGAGAATTATTTGCCTATTCTCCATAAGATTAACATGGGAAAGAGTGTGCATGATTGCTGCTGTGAGGAACACTGAAATTAGGCATTTCTACCATAAATAATTTTTATCTTAACATTTATACCAACTTTCATCAACATCTGTCCATAAATAAAGGAGTTTGCCTATTCCCTATATGGTTATTATGGGAAAAGAGTATGCAGGTTTGCTGCCATGATAAACACAAACTATGATTTTTAAGCATAAATGGATACATCTCAACCATATGAAGTTAAATATCAAGTTTTATCCCAAAATATTGATTAATATGGGAAATATTAATTTTTCCCTATCCTCCTTAAGATTAACATTGGAGCCCCACAATACAACGTACCGTGTTTAGATTTTTTAATATCTCGGTAACCGTTGGAGATAGAGAAAAACTTTAAGGAGCTTAATTGTGTAGTTTTTTAAGCTGAGTCTAATGGTGAAATATAAAATTAGAAATCTTTAAAAATTACATGTGAAAAATGCAAAAAACCCCATTTTGGAGTACAAAACCCCCCCAAACTACCATAAAATCATAGTTTATGTGTTTATCATGGCAGCTAACCTGCATACTCTTTTCCCATGTTAATCATTTAGAGTTTGGGTAAACTCCTTTATTTGTGGACAGATGTTGATGATAATGATACAACTTATATTATTATTATTATTATTATTATGTTATTGATTTGGAAATTCGCTGAGTACGCAGGTCTGCTGCGACGGGGGTATTATCATTATCTGTTAATAAATATGAGAGTTATTTGCCTATTCTCCATAAAATTAACATGGAAGAGTATGCAGGTTTGCTGCTGAAAGTAGGTGTTTCTAACGTAAACAATTTATATTTTGACCATTTATACCAAGTTTCATCAACATCTGTCCACAAATAAAAGAGTTCACTAAATCTCCATATGATTTACATGTTATGGAAATTCACTAATATGACAAGTTTTAGTGAATTTACCATAGGGAAGAAGCTATTACTGTAGGTCTCATGGTAAGACTTAAGCCCGAGACCATGTTATTTTTTCTTCTTTAGGTGCCTAGAGACCAAAAACAATGGTCGTTAAAATTTATTTATATATATATATATATAAATGTATATATATGTATATATATATATATATATATATATATATATGTATATAAATATGTGTCTGTGAACACGATAACTCTTGTAAAAATGGTCCGATCGAGACCAAATTTAGTAGAGATCTGTATTCCTGCATTTGCTCGGACGAGTTCGTAAACCAGACATATCGGACAATCAGAACAGGTTTTTTTGGGGGGGTTTTGTACCCCAAAATGGGTTTTTTTGTGTTTTCACACGTAATTTTAATAATTTAATTATCTTTAGTAATTTTATATTTTACCATTGGAATCAGCTTAAAAAACTACACAATTAAGTTCCTTAGAGTTTTTCTCTATCCCCAATGGTTACCGAGATATTCAAAAATCTTAACACAGTACGTTGTATTTTGGGGCTCCAATGTTAATCTTATGGAGAATAAGTAAAAATTAATGTTTCACTCATTATCTAATATTTTTGGATGAAACAATATTTAGCTTCATGTGGTTGAGATCCATACATTTATGCTTAAAAATCATAGTTTATGTGTTTATCATGGCAGCTAACCTGCATACTCTTTTCCCATGTTAATCATTTAGAGTTTGGGTAAACTCCTTTATTTGTGGACAGATGTTGATGATAATGATACAACTTATATTATTATTATTATTATGTTATTGATTTGGAAATTCGCTGAGTACGCAGGTCTGCTGCGACGGGGGTATTATCATTATCTGTTAATAAATATGAGAGTTATTTGCCTATTCTCCATAAAATTAACATGGAAGAGTATGCAGGTTTGCTGCTGAAAGTAGGTGTTTCTAACGTAAACAATTTATATTTTGACCATTTATACCAAGTTTCATCCACATCTGTCCACAAATAAAAGAGTTCACTAAATCTCCATATGATTTACATGGGAAAAGAGTATGCAAGTTAGCTGCCATGATAAACACATAAACTATGATAATATTTAACCAAAAATGGATAGATCTCAACCACATGAAGCTAAATATCAAGTTTCATCCAAAAATATTGATTGATAAGTGAAACATTAATTTTTCCTTATCCAAAAATTAACATTAGATCTCCAAAATACAACGTAGTGTGTTTTTTTAATACCTCGGTAACCTTTGGAGATAAAGAAAAACTTTAAGGAACTAAATTGTGTAATTTTTGAAGGTGATTCTAATAGTGAAATGTACAATTTGAAATTTTTTAAAATTACATGAGAAAAATGTGAAAATCCTATTTTTGGGGTACAAAACCTCCCCCAAACTACCTGTTCCGATTGACCGATATGTCTGGTTTACAAACTCGTCTGAGCAAATGTAGAAATACACGTCTCTACCAAATTTGGTCTTGATCGGACCATTTTTATGAGAGTTATTGTGTTCACAGACACACACACACACACACACACACACACACACACACACACACATATATATATATATAGTACCTGGTGACCGAGCTTTGCTCGTATAGAATAAGACATGTATTATAAAAATTAATTGGAAAAATTAAAACACATTTATTACTCAATGAAAACATTTATGTGGTTTAAATAAAACCGATTTAATACACTATAATTAATATAGCACTGAACAAAAAGTATTGCCCCGGTTGGGAATGGAACTCGCGACCTTAGATTTTCGAGGCCAACACGCTGCCGCTGGCAGACACTGTGCCAATTGAGTTTCACCGTTTAAGGTCTTTTAAGATGTTTTAGCCAACCTCAATTGTTTTAGCCGTTCATTTACTGTTTAATTATCCATACAATTATTATTAGCCTGTGATCAACTGATTTTGTTAGAAACGGAATGAGGATTGAAAAGCAAAAGTGTTGTGTGAATGTTATGAATAAAACGGAGGACCTTTGCGGGTTTAAAAATACATTTATTATGGAAGAGCAAACATATAACAATACTGATGCGGGAAGTGATGAACGATGAATGAATACAACAATGAATGATCAGATGTATGTGAACAGTATGGTAACAAAGAGGTAAAAAATAAAAAATTGAATAAGACAAAACAAAAAGAGAAATTTAATTTACACCAGTTAATTGGTTTGTTACAGTGGTTTCAAGCAATAAATGAATACGTTTTCTTTCAAAACACGAAAGATTTTGGAAATAATTTTCTCTGCTTTTATTTCGCACAGTTATTTTACCCTTTAGTTTTTACAAATTGTTTAGTAATTTGATAATTTTTTATTTATTACATACATAAAAATATATGTATATATATATAAAAATTTTAACCACTATTGTTTTTGGTCTCTAGGCACCTAAAGATGAAAAAATAACATGGTCCCGGGCTTAAGTCTTACCTTGAGACCTACGGTAATAGCTTCTTCCCTATGGGGAATCCGCTAAAAGTATCATTTTGTAGTTTTGAAACAAAATGTTAGGTTTTTAACCAAAAAAATAATAGTTGATAATTATTTTGAGATCAGTAAAGTTGATAGTCACAATACTATTATTATATATGTTATTAATATGTTAGTCAATACTGATACTCATCAATACAGAATCATGAACAACTGAATAAGAGATATATTCAGTATGGCAAACCTTACTTTTTCCACACCATGAGGTGACAATTTGAAATAACACATCAGTGATTTGTTTTCCTGTAAATGAATATATATATATATATATATATATATATATATATATATATATATAAATAACTAGCTGACCCGGCGAACTTCGTAACGCCTCACAGTAAACACATGTTAACTTTAAGATTGGCCATGTTCTGAAGTCGAATAGCAATACGGCTTCATTGTGAAAGGTTATATATTCTGGGTCGCTGCATAGTGAATAACAATACTGAAACGATAAAACATATTAATATCATTCCCATAAAACAAATAAATCTGAGTGGATTAATTCACAATTTTCAAATCCAATCCAAACCCAAAGGAACCCTAACTGTAATACGGCTTTTATAGGAAAGATATACAACAGCTGATTATTATAATAAACGTAATAATATAAGCATTGTAATTATCGTATAAACACGTGACTTTAATCAGACAGAAAATAAAAATATAAATACATAATCCCCCAAAACCGTTAACTATTAACGTGGTGAATAAAGCTGTTCATTTTTTACAGTACACATTTACGTCATAGTTTAACCTTAATGAATGATTCAGATGGCATTGGATAGTAAAGCATACGGTATTGCTAATGGAAAGTAAACCAATCAGCTGTAGCTAAGAAATCAAATGTTTTGATTGTAGACAATTTGTAAACAAACTTACTCTCCATAAGGTTAACATTAGAAATTTAAAACGCCATAAAATGGAAACTTATGGGGTTTTCAAAAATATTTTTCACTAAAACCTTCCCAGACACATATAGAGCAACTTCCTAAAATTTCATGGCGATCGGATGAGTAGTTTGGCAACGCATAAAGGACATACATACATACATACATACATACAGACATACATTCAATTTTATATATAGAGATGTATATATAATATAATATAAATAATGTTTATATTAGTTACAACAACTGGATGAATATCTTAACCTCATAGAAGGTTTATTGATTAATGTATACCTGTTACACATCTTTCTGTTAATTTTTTGACATGGATATGTCTTAGCTCTGGGGGGGGTGTTAGTGATTTTTAAGATAGAAAACATGTAATAGGTTTCCATAGAAAAAACCAGAACTATTGTACTGAATTTTAAATATAAAATAATAAGAACAGCTGTTAAGATGAACTTAAAGCATTCACTTTAGACATATCCATGATCTAACCTATTTCCCAAAGGGAAGTAAATACAAACATTTTTCTCAGCATCATCAATGTAAAAATGTTTCTGATTAAAATTTAAAAAAATAACAACCAAAAGATTTTACAATCATTTTTAAACTATCATGAATAATAACAAGATAAAAAATATGAAAATAGCCAAACAAATTGAGAAAATTACTACTAAACCTATTCAAATGCCAAAATTAACAATTCATGACACCAATATGATTTTATTGAAAAAAAGTAATGGTCGCAATGAAATATTTTTAGGCCCATTTGGAAAATCTTTTACTGAGGAAATAGAAAGGAAGAAAAAAATGATGGATAGATTCATGGCCGAGGTGAAAAATCTTAAAGAAAGAAATAGAAAGGCACTTACAACAAATAAAACTTCCCTTATTGGGTTAGAAGACAGATATGAAGAAATAATAGAGGAGAGGAATAGAGATGTGGAAGAATATTCAAAGTTTAAAGAAATAAACATTGAATCTTCAAAAAATCTTTACATTTATAAAAGAACTCTGAGAGATCACCAAGCAAAGATGAAATTCACCTTCTCTGACAGACCTTCTAGTAATTGGATTGTCCGAAGAATTGTTCTGAATAAATTTGTAGAAGCTGCTCGCAGAATCTTGATTAAAAGGAGGCTAATAAAAAGACTAGAAGTTTTGAAAAACTTGACCAAGGACGATATTGAGGTTTTTGAATTAGTGGAACTCGGAAAATTTGATTACATACCAAAGGTCATTACAGAAGGATAATTTTAAGATGTTCTTTATCATTGATTATAATTATTCAAACCATAAAATAAAAACTATATACACTAATTTTACCTAGGAAAAATGTATTAACTTTTTCATTCGCCTATTATTAATGGGATGTAAAATTGTCAATCTATTCTATATAATACCTATAATGTAGCATGGGTTTCATGGTAGACGATCCTAGACCCTAGTACCAAGCGGTGGGTATAGCGGCATATATAGGAATTTCCTGAGATTGGCAAACAGATTTAAAACAAAAAAGGGATTCTCAATAATTCAAAGTTCACCTATAGGGCAACGATGATGAACCACCTGAGTTGAGGCTTTGGTCTGCATCCTGAGTTGCCCTATAGATTTCCTTAACGATAAGTGTACGCTGATAATTAGTTCCATATATGTATAAAACTTTTGCAAAAATATATAACAAGTCGGAATTCCAAGCAGCACCACAAAGGGAACAGTAATCTTGGAAGCAGATTTTCCCTATAAGTAAGATAATTAAAAGTTATCGCGCCGAAGAAATTGTAGATCTATAGCCTAAGCCCGTTCCAGCAATATATTGCAATCCAGAATTTCAGTGGTGACCGTGTATTGCCATTCTGGAAAACTAATTTCTTAGGTTGTGAGAAGACTATAAATGATAGCTCTGAGGTGATTGCAGATTCTATTTCACTATAATGATACCATTCCGAGAGTATTAGTAGAGTCAGGATTCCTAACTAAATTCACATTTTGAACATTTTACCGACTACAACAGCCAACCCCTGGAATTGATCCCAGCGTGACTGGGATCAATTCACTTTATCTGGTGGGTTTGTGAGAAAAGGAGACAGCCCTCTTTGAAATAACTCACAAGGTTAGTTTTGGTTTGGATTAAAAAAACCAATATACTTGATTATAAAATATAGTTTTATTTTATTCCTTTATTTAAATTAACTAACATTTTTAATTCAAATAATAATCATTGTATAATAAGTGGTAGTGATCAAATAAAAAATTACAATATGCTCAGCTTATTTATAATAATTTATTGATATCTAAAACAGTTCCCAAAGTTCTTCTCATATTGGTGGGCCTCGAAGTTTCAAAAATAGCAGTGTAGAAACATGACTTACTGTCGAGTTTCTCAAAGGTATAATTATATTATTCATACTGCTGGAACTTGCTATGTCATTATATTTATATGTAAGGTCAGCCTTTGAGTTTCAGCGTTTGAGCTGGATTCCCCGGGAATAGGAATTGTACCAGTATTATTGAAACCACTAAAAAATGATGTAATAGTTTTCGTTTCGGTTTAGGATCCATCATTTCGTTCAACCACAAACACAAAACTATAATTTAATAAAAAATATTCACACTGTAATCAGTGATTTAAATTAACTATACTTTTAGCAAATTTCCCATAGGGAAGAAGCTATTACCGTAGGTCTCATGGCAAGACTTAAGCCCGTGACCATGTTATTTTTTCGTCTTGAGGTGCCCAGAGGCCAAGAACAATAGTCGATAAAATTTATATATATATATATATATATATATTAAGTAAAGTTAAAAAAAATTAACTGAGTATCCTTGACAAACATTTTTTATTTCAACGACATGTTTCAACCTTTAAAGGCCATTTTCAAGTCAATTCAAAATGATAATCTAATATAAACAATATTCAAATCACATATGTTTAAATTGAATAATTTCAATTTATAGATGTACATGTGTTCTTGAAGAAGTTGGTTAAAAAATTGTTGTATCTATATAAATGTAAAATGTGATTATATGCTTTATTTGAGTTTTCTGATTTTTTCTAAAATTTGATTATTTTTTGTTATGTGGCTGTTTAAAATGTTTTGAGGGTCAGTTTTCTGCCCTGAATAAATGTAATATTCTTCTTTTGTATCCATGATATGTCCTTTGGTTGTGAATTCAATTATTTCAAGATTTTCTTCTATGTTCTTGTAATTATGATTTTGTGTTAGTAGGTGTTCTGCAAAATTAGATTTCATGGTGGGAACCACCATGAAATCTCCAACGGTTACCGATATATAAAAAAATCTAAACACAGTACATTTTATTTTGAGACTCTAATGTTAATCTTATGGAGTATAATGAAAAATTAATATTTTACTTATTAACCAATATTTTGGTTAAAACCTTTTATGGTTCATGTGGTTGAGGTTCATACTTATGCTTATGCTTTCATGCTTACATTTATGCTTAAAAATCATAGTTTATGTGTTTAGCATGGCAGCAAACCTGCATACTCCTTTCCCATGTTAATCATATGGAGAATAGCTAGGCAAATAATTCTCATGTTTATGGACAGATTTTTATAAAACTTATCATATATTATTATTATATTATTGATTTGAAAATTCGCTAAGTACGCAGGTTTGCTGCGACAGGGGTATTTCTTTACTCATAAGTTACTTGATATTTACTTCTTGTTATGGAGGCCTAAATAATACTTAAGGTACTTGTCAAGAAAAGCAAATAGCCTACTTATTTGCAAATAACATTTACTGTTAAAAGGAAGCAATGAAAATAAAGTAAAATCATTTGGTTTATCATAAGTACAATGATAAGCAACTATAAGTATGTTATGTTATAAATAAGCAGATAGTTTCAAAATAGTAAATATTGAATAGAAGTATTTACTGAACTGAGTTTTTAAAAGTAAGTCAATAGATACTTATAAAAATATAAGTGTATCAGTAGAGTTGATTTACATCACTGAAGAATCAAGACAGCTATAGTAAATACGCTGATTAAATTCAACCACTAAAACTTTCAACAGTTAAGTAAACACAGTGTTCACTGGTAACCCGCAATCTCGACAAAATGTAAACAAACAATGCACTAATGCAGAAACTCCAAAGGTTGCGATACTTATGGAATAGTGGGGGGTGGGGGGTCTGTACAGAAGGCAAGTCAAAGGGGGAGGGTGGCGCAAACACGCAAAAGACGACAGCCCAGTGGCGCAGTACCTATCGTTTGGGGGAGTATCCGCCTGCCTGCTGCGATGGTCTTCAAAAAAGTCCTAGTAGTGTCTGATCCTGGTGCTACGATGTTTTTATAGGTTAGGGGTGCAAAACGCCTTGACAAAATGTAAAAATAAAATTACCTCGATATTACGTGATATCGTGATAATCATGTAATCTATGCGCACATGTTCTGAACTTTTTAATATTTTTGAGTGACTCGCTTACCACTCTCTAAGACGGACAAATTACAAGTATAAATCTTGAGTTTCGGCTTCACAAGCTGTGCCGGAGCGCCGGTCCAGCTGTAAAAGCTGAACCGGAGCGCCGCTGCGGCTTCACTATATCACTGACGTGCGAATATCAAAAGAGAAGAAAATTACAATACCAAGGACCATGCCTGAAGTTAGATGCCAGCGTCAATTTGTGATGAGGTCCATTACGTCCTTGTGCAGTGTCAGAGTCCACTCGCGTCTAAACTGGATTTTGTAAAGGTAGATGTGTCAACATCAAACAGTTTATTCTACACATTAATTGTCCTTGTGGACTGGTCCTTTCCTATATATAATTTCACTTATGATTGAAAAATAATATTTTTTTAGTTCCTTAAAGTTTTTCTTTATCTCCAATGGTTACCGATATATAAAAAAATCTAAACACAGTACATTTTATTATTATAATATATATTGTTGTTTTATTCCCCAGCATGTTGGTCCTTCCAGCCGGATAAATTTCCCAGTTTTATGGCAATACATGTCCATTGCTCATATCCGCCATTTTAATCTGCTCTTGAAAAAAGTATCCAAGCACTGCTTTGCAGCCGTGCTGGCAAACACAGTGTTATCCGCTCCAATCAGCTGATCATGAACTGTCATTTTCTTGCTTACATTTTGCCAATAGTTTGGCATTACTTTGACAGTTTGACATGGACATGTCTTAGCTCTGGGATGGTGTTGGCGTTTTGTAAGATGGAGAACATGTAACAAGTTTCTATTGAAACTACCAGAGCTATTGTATTGAATTTTTAATAGAAAAGAAAAACGGCTATTTAGATGAAGTGAAGCCATTATCTTTAGACTAACCCATGATATAACCTATTTCCCACAGGAAAGTAAATACAAACATTTTTACTTTAAAGACTGAACAAATAAAACGAACCTTTATTGAATTCAATTTCTGAATAACATTTATTACATTCTCAACTTTTGTGTGTTGATAAATAAAATTGTATTATTTATAAGTAGAATTTATTGTAGAATAATTTCGGATGTGTCTGGAATATGATGAAATATAAGACTTACAATCCTTTACTCCACATTACTCTTTACCTTGTCACAAAGTTGTTAAGGAATCAATGAGTACAAATAAGCTAGGTACTGTGTTTGATGCCAGTGCTAAAACCTCCAATGGTACATCCCTCAACGATATTTTGCTTACTGGAAGGTAAATCCAAACCAACGTTTGTAATTCATTACTTATGTTTATAACGCATAATGTAGTTTTCTCCTGTCATATAAGACAGATGTACAGACAAATCTGAGTTGCCGAGGACCAGAACTATTAGTACATCCTGGGGCAAACTCATCTTGAACAACCCCCCTTGAACTCACCCTCAACCTTCAAACTCACCACAGTAACTTATGGAGTCAATTGTTCATCACTCCTCGCAATAAGAACTTTTTATCAACTTTATCAGTGGTAGCTCTAAAAGTTAGATCCTAGTTTGACCTTATCTATCGAGTTTGACTTAGCCTTGTTGATCTTCTCAAGGTAAACTCTTGTATCAGGACTAAACTTGCTTGGAACTTTGAACAGTGCTTAAAGTTTCTCTTTTGTGTTTGTTTTCTTTTTGCAGTGTTCTACCCATTATTCACATCTATGAATTCACACCTATCAACTAAAATAACAGTGGTTTGTATTAAATCACAAATATCTACATGTAAAATGCTAGGTACTGTAAGTTATTACCAGTCTCAACGTATAGGCCACACCACCACAATAACTAGCCTGGTTAAAAGAGTACGAATTTGAGGTAGGCTAGTTAAGTAGCTAACAGGACAGTAATGAACACTTGTCTATTGACTAGCGGCATAGTCTGCATAGGTAGGTCATTACTCAATAACAACACTCTTAACCTCACAAAATCAAAACTCATTCGCTCGAAATTAAAAGCAGTAGACAAATTGCACCTAGTCTAGTCAAGTAGCTAATGGAACCTAGCACTATACAAGCGGGAGTGGATCAGTGAGACAGTGAACTACAATTAATTACTGTAGCTTGTGACAACAGGGTTGTGATGAGGGAGTGTGAGCACTGCCCGTATGGCAACAACACAGGCGTCAACAAAGGCCAAATTTAGAACATTGTTATTTACCATTATTTACAACATTTGAATTTAGCGATTTCTGATTTACGAGACAAGAACACATAAAGTTAGTAACAAGACTACAAGATCCCGGCCACAATCATCTTACACTCAATCCTCATTCATACTTGGCTTAAAATACCTAACTATTGGTATGGTCACCATTTCAATAATCTAATCTAATCTAAAAGTGTGCTTAGTAATTTTGTAGTTATAAACTGAAAATCCCCAACTTTTCTTACCTTTTATAATCTACCCAAATTTCTGATGTCACAACTTGTGACACCAAATCATGCTGTGGGCACCCCTGGCATAAGTGGTACTCATACCATTCATACCAGGGGTATGAGATATACACACTATATACGGGAGTGAATTCTAAAACACACCTATCTTCGTAAAAAAAACTCTTGACACACCACTATGCTAAGGATTCTTATGTATGTTAATAAAATTTGTATGTAATTTCTACACTGAAATACCTTTTAGACGATTTAATAGGGACTTGTACAAACCCTACCTTGAACTTATTATTTTGTTTATTTTTTGTGATTACCAACTAGAATTGACAAATAATTGTTGTGTAAATTATATGATTAACTATACATTCTTGACATTAGTGGTTTTATGCCGCTTTAGCATAGCTTTATTTATAAAGCTATTCTATGTCAGTAAATCTATTTTTCCTTAAATTGTCATATATTCACATATTCTTGAGTAGAATTATGACAGAAAACCAATGTAGTTATCAAAATTTGAAACAAACATACACTATGGGTTAATCTGTTATATGAAAATCTTTTTTAAAGTTGTTCCATGCTTTCTTAAAAAAGCAGTTACGGCAAACTGCTTTTTGTACATGATCTTAGTGATGGTAGTGTAGTGCTCAAGCTCGATCATAGTGTATAGGATTAAGAAGAAAAATTATTTTTCATTTGCATTTAATTTTCTTCTTTTAATCATCTTCAATTTCCAAAACATCTCCCCAGAGTTCAGTCTTCCAAAAATTCTTTCTGGTGAACATCATTTTTCTTACCTTTTAATTTTTCTACAGAATGTTGTTAGAACAAGATTGACATAAAGACAGTAAACTTAGATTAAAAATTAATGTAAAGGGAATAAAATCAGTGAAATATGAACATCTGTTCTTATGTTTCAAAATTTCATCTTACAAATTGCTAATATCCCCCACCCAGAGCTAAGACATACCCTAATTTCTAAACTAATTGTATTGTATTTGTAATTGCATGTCTAAACTAATTTTTTTTTACAATAGTTAAATATACAAACACCATATGACCTTAGCATATGAAAGTACAAAGGTAAGAATGTACGCTTCAACAGACATAATTAGACAATAATCGTCGCACGTTGATTTCGATCCAGCAATACAGCATTTTACTACTAAGGTGATGTAATGTTAAAACTTAAATGTTCCTTTGGAATAAATAAAAAAGACTTACCTACTGGTTCACTCTTACAACTCAGGGCCAGTTCAAGAAGATGCAATTTTTGTACAATTCAATATCCTATATTGACACGCTGTATCTAATTTTATATTATCTGAGATACAAAAGCAGTGAAGTTCCCTTACTTATTCACATAATGGGATAGACAAGCTTAGAGAAACACCCCCCCCCCACCCCCACCATGGTCTGTAAATTATTATGTTGTTCCAGAAACCAAACACAACAAGAAAAATACTAAGCCCAAAGCGGGTTTTAACGTAAGCTGGTAAATTCATAAACATACCCTATTACTACTCAACCAAAGTTGCATTAGGACTTTGCAGCCTTATTTAGGAGGTAAACTATTGATTCCTAAGAATATCAGCGTTATTGTATATAAATAGCATAAAAAGGGTATATCATACACACTGTTGGATATTTTACTATACAGATTCAAGTATTTGTTTACTTAAAATGAGCAATCTATTATTATTATAATGAATTTCTTCTAGAGTTATGTTGTGTAATTGTTTATGATTGTTACAATCTTATTCACCTTTCCGTCGTCGTCTTTGACCTGGATGCGGCGGCCCTCTGCAGATATCACCCGGGCTCCTATGGCCACATCGAACTCCCGCCCCGACACAGGCTCGATCCATATATAGTCCCCCTGCAACGAACAACAGACAATAGCTATTACAAGTATAATATAAATACAGTGACCATGATTGCATGATGGTTCAGCATGTTTGAGAATCCTGAGATGCTGGATTATCAAACATGAAGAATACATGATAAACATGAAATAGAATATAAATAACTTATTTATAAATCTAAATATATAGAAATGGAAAGGATGCTCATAGTACTGTAATCGGTGCTGAACTATCTAATATGCCGGACTATTGAGTCCTGGACTATCAAGGACATACTGTACGTGGATAACATTACTGAGAAGCATTGTTTATTGATACATGCTATTAATAACTAATATACAGAGCTACAGCTATTATTAACTAATGCAATTGTGTTGGCCCTAATATGTGTACTGTCTGAAATAAACGGCATCAGTGAACTGTCGTATACTTTCTCCCTTAAGTAAATTTAAAAAGTTTAATTTAAAATCTTTAATAAAAACTAGCCAAAGTACCCGTTCTTCGCACGGGCTAAAAAGGCTGAAAGGTAGGCTCTACTGATACATTTAAGGTATTGTTAATTAATTCTTCATTGTTCACAAAATGACAAAACAGGAGTGTCTACAACATTTCAAAGTAACATATGTCAAATATTGGGAGAGGATAAGGATTAATGTAATAGAGACAGTCGTCGGAAAAAACTTAAAATCTACCATTCCGCTATTTCAAATAATTCACTAATTTCGATCCAGCAGTTTATCTGGAAAATCAACTTTATTTCTTCTTCTTCCCGAACTGTCAAAATATAGTGCAAACGGATGTTGTCATTAGAAAATATAAACATTGAAACCTAGGACGGTCACGGCAGCTCTTTATTCTTCTTCTCCTTCTTCTCGAACTGTCAAATTTTAGTATTCACAGCTGTTGACATTCAAGTAATTTTATGTTTTCATTATCTAAAAATGTAAACATTGAAACTTAGGACGTTCACAGGGCGTAGCCCGAGAGGATTTTAAGGAAATGAGTATGCCTATGTGTTGCATGAGTTTAAGATCTACCTTTGTGTAAAATTTCAAACCGGTCGGTTCAGTATTTTTCGCATTTACTTGCCACAACAAACCCACAAACAAACATACAGAAACCACATCTTCATTATAATATTATAGATAACGACATATTCTTTACTGGTTATTTAAATGGATTAAAATGTAATGCTTCAAAAATTATCCAAATTCCTAAACTAACAACAAGATAAAACCAGTTAAAATTATAGTTAAAAATTTTTGGGGAGAACCCCATCTGTAGTTACAGTAATATCAAACTTTTTGAATGAATGGCTTTTTTTGGGTGATGTAACCCCACACTGCATACCAAATTTCGTGGACTAAGAAAAATAAGGAAGAAATTAATTGATTTTTTAACATTTTTTAGGACAGACACTAACCACACATGGAGAATTGTTTGTTCAAGGTGAAAATAAATTTGAATTTGATGAATATATCCGTTTTGGGTGAATAAAAAATGGGTTTTGACATGTCTGTCCGAGTGTCTGTGTGTGTGTGTGTGTCTGGATGTGTACAGTGCCACAGCCTACCCCGTTGGTCCGATTTAGATGAAATTCGGCATGTATGTATATATTCACGGTATCTCCAGGCGTCATGAATGATTTTAAGGGTAGCACTAAAAATTAAAAAACGTGAAAAATCCAAATTTCTCAAAAACGGCTCTAAATTTTTATTAAAATTTGACAGTTTATAGTGTACAGAGTACTAAATAATTTCACCACCCCATGTAAAAATGACGTTAAAAGTTATGGGCATTTAAATGTCAAAAAAATCTAATTTTATATTTCAGCGAAAACAATAAAAGTAAAGTTAACTTGAGTTTCCATTGAGAAACCAGCTTATACTCAAACAAATTAGTATTTTAAATGCGGCGACTAACGTTTCCTAAATTAAATTTGCTGTCCATGATACACAGTACGTTGTCTAAGGGCATTAGATGGAGAATACTTAAAAAATAATTTCTTCCTTATTAAGAAGTGATGGAAATTAGTATGAAGTGTAAGGTAATCAAAAAAAACTCAAAAAAGCTTGGTATTTTGTTTAATACAATAACAATTAAATACCCCTTGTTTTTACAGAAATGGGATACTCATGAAACAATAAATATTAAATGATAATAATTTATATAACATGATAGTTTATTAAGATTGTCTCCAACAGACAAGGGAGAAAGTATGTGTCAGTTCACTGGTACCGTTTATTTAGGACAGACACTAACCACACATGGAGAATTGTTTGTTCAAGGTGAAAATAAATTTGAATTTATGCAATCACAAGACGGTCATTGGAATGGCAGAAAGCGTAAAATAATAAATTTAGATAATGGAGAGGACAGCTCTGATGCCGTTACTATGGAACAAACACTAACTAGACAAGGTGATGAATTTGTACAAAATAATAAAAAATACAAATTTATAGAACAGAAAGACAGTAAATGGGATAGTAATCGTGCTAGAATCGTTAATATACAACATGGTCAGGATTATTACGACTTTCCAGGTATGTATCAAGTCTTATACAGAGATAGACACGTAATTTTAATGATTCAAATGCTCGTATTACTAATGTCTTTCGTGCCCATGAGGCTCATGACGTTATCATTAAGGCTCAGGTTATATGTTATGATAGAAAGAATAACAGCTTTGACGCAGAAAGTCAGAGAATAAGTAATGTTAAAAGCTGGAGTTTCACCATCTGATTGAGTAAAATTGTCTCAAGCGGTTATACTCAATGAAAAGGGTGTATTTAAATGCGGCGATTAAACGTTTCCTAAATTACTGGTTGCTGATCCGACAGTATACCCTAGTGGTCTAAGGGCATTAGATGGTAGCCCTTACTTACCAAAAAATAGTGTGTAAATTAGAGAAAGTGATGGAATATTAGTTAGTGTATGTGGTAATGAAATAAAAACCGAAGATAGTGATTTGAATATAAAAATAAAATAAAATACCCCCGTCGCAGCAGACCTGCGTACTCAGCAAATTTCCAAATCAAATATAATAATATTATATAACAAGTTTTATTAAAATCTGTCCATAAACATGAGAATTATTTGCCTATTCTCCAGAAGATTAACATGGGAAAGAGTGTGCAGGTTTGCTGCTGTGAGTAACACTGAAAATTGGCATTTCCAACATAAACAATTTTTATTTTTAACATTTATACCAACTTTCATCAATATCTGTCCATAAATAAAGGAGTTTGCCTATTCCCTATATGATTAACATGGGAAAAGAGTATGCAGGTTTTCTGCCATGATAAACACATAAACTATGATTTTTAAGCATAAACGGGTGGGTATCAACAACATGAAGGTAAATACCAAGTTTAATCCAAAAATATTGATTGATATGGGAAATATTAATTTTTCCTTATCCTCCATAAGATTAACATTGGAGCCCCAAAATACAACGTACTTTATTTAGATTTTTTAATATCTCGGTAACCATTGGAGATAGAGAAAAACTTTAAGAAACTTAATTGTGCAGTTTTAAGCTGATTCTAATGGTGAAAGATAAAATTTGAAATTTTTAAAAATTACATGTGAAAAACGCAAAAAACCCATGGAAAATACCCCCGTCGCAGCAGACCTGGGTACTCAGCGAATTTCCAAATCAATAACATAATAATAATAATATATGACTAGTTTGATCATTATCTGTCAATAAATATGAGTATTATTTGCCTACTCTCCATAGATTAACATGAGAAAGAGTATGCAGGTTTGCTGCTGTGAGGAACGCTGAAAGTACGTGTTTCTAGCGTAAACAATTATTTTTTTAGCATTTAAATCAACTTTCATCAACATCTGTCCATAAATAAAGGAGTTTGCCTATTCACTAAATTATTATTATGGGAAAAGAGTATACAGATTTGCTGCCATGATAAACACATAAACTATGATTTTTAAGCATAAATGGATAGACCTCAACCACATGAAGCTAAATATCAAGTTTTATCCAAAAATATTGATTGATATGGGAAATATTAATTTTTCCCTATCCTCCATAAGATAACATTGGGGCCCCACAGTACAACATACTGTGTTTAGATTTTTTTAAATCTCAGTAACCGTTGGAGATAGAGAAAAACTTTAAGGTACTTAACTGTGTAGTTTTTTAAGCTGATTCCAATGGTGAAATATAAAATTAGAAATTTTTAAAAATTACTTGTGAAAAACGCAAAAAACCCCATTTTGGGGTACAAAACCCCCCCCAAACTACCCGTTACCATTGTCCGATATGTCTGGTTTACAAATTCGTACGAGCATTTGTAGGAATACACGTCTCCACCAAATTTGGTCTTGATCAGACCATTTTTACGAGAGTTATGGTGTTCACAGACACACACACATATATATATATATATATATATATATAAATTTTAACTACTATTGTTTTTGGACTCTGGGCACCTAAAGAAGAAAAAATAACATGGTCCCGGGCTTAAGTCTCGCCATGAGACCTACGGTAATAGCTTCTTCCCTATGGGAAATTCGCTAAAATGCAAAAAACCCATTTTTGGGGTACAAAACGCCCCCAAACTACCCCTTCCGATTGACCGGTATGTCTGGTTTACGAACTCGTCCGAGCAAATGCAGGAATACATGTTTCTACCAAATTTGGTCTCAATCGGACCATTTTTACGAGAGTTATCGTGTTCACAGACACATATATATACACATATATACACATATATATATATATATATATATATAATCTTTATCGACTAGGTATTGTTTTTGGTCTCTAGGCACCTAAAGAAGAAAAAATAACATGGTCCCGGGCTTAAGTCTTACCATGAGACTTACGGTAATAGCTTCTTCCCTATGGGAAATTCGCTAAAATAAAAGAAATCGCATACGAGATGCATAAACCTGCTAGAAAGAACTTTCCAAGGAGGCATTTTAATTTAATTGGTATTAATGAAACCTTACAGATTGATTTAATCGATATGCAGTCATACTTAAGACAAAACTCTGGATACAATTATATTTTAATTTTAATAGATACTTTTTCTAAGAAAGCCGATGCAGTACCTGTTAAGAATAAAACTGAACAGGTGGTAACAGAGGCAATAAAATCCATTCTTTCCGCTGATGTCAAGAATATTCAATCTGATAATGTTTATTTTTCAATAAACATTTTCAAAGCCTCATGAAAGAGTTAAAAATTAATCACTATCACACCTTTTCAAATACTACAGCTGCAATTGCAGAAAGATTTATAAAAACTTTAAAGAATTAATCATGTCCAGAGTTTAAAATGAAGTTATAAATGAAGTTGTAAATGGTTGGACATGCTTCCAAAGTTGATTGAAGAATATAACAATCAAGTACATAATACAATAGGTATGAAACCGAACACTGTGAATAAAAACAATTCGAAGGAGATTTACGTAGGAGATTGAGTCAATTGTATGAAAATAAATTTGAAAAACCAAAATTTTAAAGTAGGATATGTTGTCAGGATTTCAAAATATAACAAAATATAAACATGTATTTAGTAAGGCTTATACACCCAATTGGACAAGTGTGTTGAGCAGACGTAAAACATACAAAACCTATTACGTATATATTGCAATATGATAGAGGTAATATAATTAGAGGTGGATTTTTAAAAAAAGGATTGTTTAAGACTAAATATAAGGACATTTATTTAGTAGAAGATTATAAAGTATTTTTACTATAGTATATTTGATTCATTTATTCAAGTATTGTATTCAAACAATTTATCGTGAATAATTAGACAATATGGTGACATATTATCACTTACATTTTCATCCGTCTCAATTTCCAACTTAATATCTACAAGCCCTCCTTTATTGGATTCATTTTGTCTAGAGCAATCTGTAACTATTAAAGGATATTTATTTAAAAATTCACTTCGACTTATCATGCGATCCTCATTATTGTTATAATATGTTTCTTTGAACCTTAATAACATTTCATACGCTTTAGAGACATCGCTACTTTCTAAATGTAGATTAAAATCACTATAAGGATGGTATTCTGAGTAAAGGAATACTTTTAAGTTTTTCAACTTGCAATGATCAAACTCATCACTTCTCTTTCGAGGTTTATTGTCTCTGTCTGTCTGGAAACCAAATATAATATATCTCGGTTTCTCCATACTAGTCGATGTTTTAATGGATCATGTATGTTTCTTGGTTTTAGGAAAATATGGTGATTCATGTAGCTCTAAACTTCTAAAGGCGATTTGTAGATTTTTATTTTGAAGCAACAACTTTTGTAATTGTAATTTTTCACCATCAGAAGATATATTATCTGGCATTGCCCTCTGAATTGTGTCCAGAACAATATTTGGAAATACTGTAGAGGGTTTAGTTGCAGCTTCAGTTGTGTAAATACAATTATTATAGTTTTTAGATATTTTCAACACTAACTCTTGCTTAACATTCACCAGAACCTTATTGAATTCTTCAAACACCCATATCAACTGTTCTAATGGGAGACATGCACTAAATTTACCGATTGAATGAAATCATTTTAAATTAGCGTCAGTGTCAAAAGCAACATTGGTCAATGTATTTTTATAGGAGCATACTAGTTTCATTAAACTTGTAATTCCGGGATTCCTAACAATGTCAATCTCCTTACCAACCACCTTTAAATAAGCAATTAAATAGTTGCTCGATTATAAATGGTGATTAGGTTCGGCGACTTTCGGCTTACGAGTTTAGTACATTACCACTGAGCTATCTAGGTGATTACTTGACACCATTCTCGTGATAACTCATCTGGCATCACCAGCAAGAACAATTCTACGATCTAGTGAAGTTTGTTATTACCTACGGTAACAAGATAACTGCACATTCCGCAACTTCCGAGTACAACAAAGGGTGACCGGAAACACCGCACCCACGGCCGGAACATCCCCTCCCTCGCCCGTGACGCCGACGCCACGTCACCCAGTCCGCATCCGATCCGTCCATGGTGACACTGACGTCAAAGATCGATTATTTATGCTCAACAACTGTGATGGCCCTTGCGTATCAGGTAGGCCTACACTGTCATCGGTAAAGTGCAACGATATGCTGTATACGGTATGCTTGCTCTCTAGCTATTTCATATCGTGGTACGTACCACAAAACAAATTAAGCATTCAAACAAATTAATAACTGTGACTTAAAGATAAATTGTAACCATGTAACGATTTCATTATTCTAACTTAAAATATACCTGTTACTGACGAAAAAAAGAAATAAATCAAATAAAATTTTAACAGACTCACCCGCGTGACGATGACCATAATGACTGACCCCTCAGTGGCAACCTGAAAACACAACGAACACAGTTTAAACTTAACTCTATACACAGCATGTTTATAATGTGACCGATATATAAAGCCTCGAACCACTACAGTCTTAGATTGTAAGTAACTAATAAGTAACTTGTAAGTAACTGAGTCCAAGTGATAATGGAATGCAGTAGAAAGGGTTGATGCTCCATTACCAAGAAGAAAGTAACCATCGAGACCTACAGCGCTTGAACATTTTATGATCGTAAATATGGAAATCACATTTTTATAAGACTTACAAACTCCATTCGAGATATACATACGCACAGGCGTGGATAAGATAAGGAGCTACAATGATTAGCACAATTGAGCACGTATTGAATTAACGGAATCAGTTAACTGACTCGTACTTTCTCCCTCTTAAGTTAGCAAAAGAAATACGAAAATTTCATAGAACTATATTATTTTTAAAAGCCTGTTTACGTAACATTCACCAATTAATTGTTTTAACGAACACTCGACTGTTAAATTTTCACCATGTTCAAAGATTTTACAGGAATGCCCCGGTGTGTTGCACCTGCCACTTAAAAACTGTCGTCGTCGGCAGCTCACATTGATCCTAGCGTCAATCTTAACATTGGTCCTAATAACCAAAATGCGTAATTTATGATGACGCACGACCTATTACACCGGTGAGGTACATGTGCCAAGCGGCAACAGGTATCGTCCTCGGCATCTCATAGGCCACCAGCGACAGTCCTAACACACGGTATTGCACAAGCTCTGATGACGCACGACCTATTACACCGGTGAGGTACATGTGCCAAGCGGCAACAAGTATCGTCCTCGGCACCTCATATAGGCCACCAGCGACAATCCTAACACACGGTATTGCACCAGCTCTGATGACGCACGACCTATTACACCGGTGAGGTACATGTGCCAAGCGGCAACAGGTATCGTCCTCGGCACCTCATATAGGCCACCAGCGACAATCCTAACACACGGTATTGCACAAGCTCTGATGACGCACGACCTATTACACCGGTGAGGTACATGTGCCAAGCGGCAACAGGTATCGTCCTCGGCATCTCATAGGCCACCAGCGACAGTCCTAACACACGGTATTGCACAAGCTCTGATGACGCACGACCTATTACACCGGTGAGGTACATGTGCCAAGCGGCAACAAGTATCGTCCTCGGCACCTCATATAGGCCACCAGCGACAATCCTAACACACGGTATTGCACCAGCTCTGATGACGCACGACCTATTACACCGGTGAGGTACATGTGCCAAGCGGCAACAGGTATCGTCCTCGGCACCTCATATAGGCCACCAGCGACAATCCTAACACACGGTATTGCACAAGCTCTGATGACGCACGACCTATTACACCGGTGAGGTACATGTGCCAAGCGGCAACAGGTATCGTCCTCGGCACCTCATATAGGCCATCAGCGACAGTCCAAACACACGGTATTGCACAAGCTCTGATGACGCACGACCTATTACACCGGTGAGGTACATGTGCCAAGCGGCAACAGGTATCGTCCTCGGCACCTCATAGGCCACCAGCGACAATCCTAACACACGGTATTGCACAAGCTCTGATGACGCACGACCTATTACACCGGTGAGGTACATGTGCCAAGCGGCAACAGGTATCGTCCTCGGCACCTCATAGGCCACCAGCGACAATCCTAACACACGGTATTGCACAAGCTCTGATGACGCACGACCTATTACACCAGTGAGGTACATGTGCCAAGCGGCAACAGGTATCGTCCTCGGCACCTCATATAGGCCACCAGCGACAATCCTAACACACGGTATTGCACAAGCTCTGATGACGCACGACCTATTACACCAGTGAGGTACATGTGCCAAGCGGCAACAGGTATCGTCGTCGGCACCTCATATAGGCCACCAGCGACAATCCTAACACACGGTATTGCACAAGCTCTGATGACGCACGACCTATTACACCGGTGAGGTACATGTGCTAAGCGGCAACAGACATCGTCCTCGGCATCTCGTATAGGCCACCTGCGACAGTCCCAACACACGGTCTTGCACGAGCTCTGATGACGCACGACCTATTACACCGGTGAGGTACATAAGCCAAGCGTCAACAGACATCGCCCTCGGCATCTCATATAGGCCACCAGCGACAGTCCCAACACACGGTCTTGCACGAGCTCTGATGACGCACGACCTATTACACCGGTGAGGTACATAAGCCAAGCGTCAACAGACATCGCCCTCGGCATCTCATATAGGCCACCTTCGACAGTCCCAACACATGGTCTTGCACGAGCTCTGATGACGCACAACCTATTACACCGGTGAGGTACATAAGCCAAGCGTCAACAGACATCGCCCTCGGCATCTCATATAGGCCACCAGCGACAGTGCCAACACACGGTCTTGCACGAGCTCTGATGACGCACGACCTATTACACCGGTGAGGTGCATGTGCCAAGCGTCAACAGACATCGTCCTCGGCATCTCATATAGGCCACCTGCGACAGTCCCAACACACGGTCTTGCACGAGCTCTGATGACGCACGACCTATTATCAAGCGGCCAAGCGGCAACAGACATCGTCCTCGGCACCTCATATAGGCCACCAGCGATAGTCCCAACACACGATCTTGCACGAGCTCTGATGACGCACGACCTATTATCAAGCGGCCAAGCGGCAACAGACATCGTCCTCGGCACCTCATATAGGCCACCAGCGATAGTCCCAACACACGATCTTGCACGAGCTCTGATGACGCACGACCTATTATCAAGCGGCCAAGCGGCAACAGATATCGTCCTCGGCACCTCATATAGGCCACCAGTGACAGTCCCAACACACGGTATTGCACAAGCTCTGATGACGCACGACCTATTACACCGGTGAGGTACATTTGCCAAGCGTCAACAGACATCGTCCTCGGCATCTCATATAGGCCACCAGCAACAGTCCAAACACACGGTCTTGCACGAGCTCTGATGACGCACGACCTATTACACCGGTGAGGTACATGTGCCAAGCGTCAACAGACATCGTCCTCGGCATCTCATATAGGCCACCAGCGACAGTCCAAACACACGGTCTTGCACGAGCTCTGATGACGCACGACCTATTATCAAGCGGCCAAGCGGCAACAAACATCGTCCTCGGCATCTCATATAGGCCACCAGCGACAGTCCAAACACACGGTCTTGCACGAGCTCTGATGACGCACGACCTATTATCAAGCGGCCAAGCGGCAACAGACATCGTCCTCGGCATCTCATATAGGCCACCAGCGACAGTCCAAACACACGGTCTTGCACGAGCTCTGATGACGCACGACCTATTATCAAGCGGCCAAGCGGCAACAGACATCGTCCTCGGCATCTCATATAGGCCACCAGCGACTGTCCAAACACACGGTCTTGCACGATCTCTGATGACGCACGACCTATTATCAAGCGGCCAAGCGGCAACAGACATCGTCTTCGGCACGTCATATAGGCCACCAGCGACAGTCTAAACACACGGTCTTGCACGAGCTCTGATGACGCACGACCTATTATCAAGCGGCCAAGCGGCAACAAACATCGTCCTCGGCATCTCATATAGGCCACCAGCGACAGTCCAAACACACGGTCTTGCACGAGCTCTGATGACGCACGACCTATTATCAAGCGGCCAAGCGTCAACAGACATCGTCCTCGGCGTCTCATATAGGCCACCAGCGACCTTGAACTTGGATGTAGTGCCAGCCTCTAAGGTTCAAGCTAATCATATGAACAAATCGACAGCTCACAAGAGACTCATAAATAAGCAGGGTTCCGAAGAATTTCTGTGCCTCATTAAGAACACAAACTTGTTTGATATTTATAGTGTTAAGGACATTAATGTTAAGGTTTTGGCTTTCTTAAATTTAATTATGTTGTATATAAACTTTTGTTTTCCTTTAAAGACTGTTAGTTCTAACAAAAAACTTATGCCCCGCAATGTTTGGTTTACTGATGAATTAAGGTTACTTAAGGAACAATGTCTTATTCTTTTCTACTTGGCCAAAGATACCGGCCTAGCATTCTATAAAAATAAGTACAAACTACAAATGAAAGATTATAATCAAAAAGTTAATATGGCGAAACTAAGGTATAATAACGCTCGCATTTCTAATGCTTGTTCAAAGCCAAGGGAAATTTGGAAAATCATTAAAAGTAATTATTCTTCAAATTGTTTGCCTGCCAATGTAACCGATTGTAATTTTGACGCAGATACTTTTAATGGCTATTTTATTGATAGTGTTGTTGAATTAGTTGACAGTATTCCAGATAGCTGTCAATTATAATTATGATGAGTACTTGATGCTTACTCCCACTGTAAATTGTAAATTTAATTTTTGTTTAGTTACTGTAGAGAAAGTCTTCGAGGCTATTAATTCACTCAGTAATAGCAAGAGTTCTGATATTTTTGGTATAAACTCTGAAATGCTAAAGATAGGCAGCAGTTATCTATGTGAAATTTTAACCCATATTTTTAATTCATGTATTTCTATAAACTGTTTTCCTGACAAACTTAAGCTTTCAAAAATTATCCCCATTTTTAAAAAGGGAGAAAGAAATGACGTTGTTAATTATAGGCCTGTGGCCTTGGTACCCATAGTGTCGAAGGTCCTCGAGAGGTTAATGTCCTGGCAAACCATTGATTTCTTAGAGGGTAATGAGATTTTCTCTTCTTCGCAATTTGGTTTTCGGAAGAACAGGTCTACCACAGAGGCTGTTTTGAATTATGTCCAGGATACTTTAGTTGCCATGGAAATGAAACACAGTGTCAGCGCCAGGTTCTTTGATCTCTCGAGGGCATTCGACTCTGTGTCTCACAAGATTTTAGTTGATAAGTTGTGTTATTTAGGATTTAGTGATAGCGCCATTAGTTTTATTGATTCTTTTTTATCGAATAGATACCAATCTGTATTTTTCAATGGTTCCTTATCTAATTGTATACACACACCTTATGGTGTACCGCAAGGGTCCATATTAGGGCCCTTTCTTTTCATAATATATATGAACGATTTGCCATTCAATATTCAGAATGATCGGGTGTCCAGTTTCATATATGCAGATGATGTCTGTTTAAACTTTAAAACTTCAAAACATGATCATGTCGCAGTGGTTGATAGGGCTGTGGATATGATGTTGGATTGGTGCAGGGCAAACAAATTCGCTCTTAACCTAAGCAAAACTCAAGCTTTATCTGTGTCTTACTCTAATTTTGAAATCTGTCAATCACCAATTAAATTCTTAGGTATCTTGGTACAGAATAACTTGAAGTGGAACTCTCACATTGACTATATATCTCCAAAGGTATCAAAAGGAGTCTTTTTAGTTAGATGTTTAAGAAAGTTAGTGTCAACTGAAGTTTTGGTAACAGTGTATTTTAGTTTTATCCATCTTACATATGGAGCTATTCTGTGGGCGAATTCTGGTTGTGCAAATTCCTTGTTCGTATTGCAGAAACGGGCATTAAGATTGATTGCGGATGTTCCGCCTAGAACTCATTGTAAACCTATTTTTATTAGGCTGTCTATAATGCCTTTAGCCTGTATTTTTATATTTCAATGTCTTATATACATTAAGAGTAATTTAAATCTTACAACCACAAATGGTGAATTTCATAGTTATGAAACAAGAAACCGCTCCAAATTAAGAACTGATTTGTGTCATTTTAGTCTTACTCAAGATAGTTTTAGATATACTGCCATTAGATTATTCAATCATTTACCAAATAAATTTTTTGCCCCTGCCTAAATTTAAATTAGCCTTAAATTTTTTTTTGCTCAAAAACTGTTTTTACAATTTAAAAGAATTTTTTGATACATGATTTGTTTACATAATCATTTTGATTTGAGTGAAAAACAGCTGGCTGTTTGTTTTTGAAAAGAAGTGTTCAATTTTGCTCCATAATTTAAGTGTTTTTTCTCCAGTAAAGTGTGTTTTTCACAAACAGTTCTAGTGTTTACGTGTTTTCTTACAGTTTTTCTTCTAATTTAGTCTACATTGATCCATTATTGTGAAAATTCGTCAAAGAACTATCTTCAAACATTCACTAGTTAAACCTAACCCTAGTTAAACCTAACCAAACAAAAACAATGGCAAAACCTGTATTTGTTTTTTCAAACAAACCTTCTGCTGAACTAGAAACATGTGATGAACATAACATTCCTATACCAAGCTGTTCAAGTTTAGGCGATTCAAATAATTTTCTTCGACCGTCAAAAAGAAAAACTGTCAGTTCTGCAGTCAACGTCCAACCAAAGAAATATGTTCTGGACTCTGATCAACTTATTGAGAATAACAAATTCCAACCGTTGACAGATCATACATATACTAAAGTCTCCCTTGACTCAACTAATATGGTTGAAGATACCGTGTTGGACGACGTACCGAAAGCAGTAAAACCACCTCCAATTTTTGTGCATGACGTAAATAACCATCAGGAAATCGTAAAAGATGTAAGAAACATAATTCAGGATGAATTTTCAACTGAAGTCAAGGGCGCCACTTTAAAGATTAATGTTTCAACCATTGACGATTTTCGTAAACTAACCAAATTCTATGACGAAATTAATGTGAAATATCATACTTTCCAAGCAAAGGTCGATAAAAAGTTAGAAGTGGTGATTAAAAACGTCCCCTTTTCTCTCACTCCCGATGAAATTAAAGAAGAACTCGTGGCACAAAACTATCCTGTTCTCTTAGTGTCCAGATTGTTTAATAAAGACAAAATGCCATATCCCATTTGCACAGTTTCTCTGGAGAACAATGAGTCCGGGAAAAATATTTTTCAGCTGAACAAATTATGCTATTCTGTAGTACATGTTGAGCCCAAGAGGAAATCTCCTAATGTCCCTCAATGCACACGTTGCCAAAGATACGGCCACACCAGAAACTTTTGCAAACTTGATCCAAGGTGTGTTAGATGTACGGGTCAACACCTTTACTCTGCCTGTCCAAAAAAGAAGACTGAAACTCCTGTCTGTGTCAACTGTGGTGATAATCACACAGCTAATTTCAAAGGCTGTAAATACTATCAAGACCTCAAAATTAAAAACAAAAAAGACGATACTATACCTACACATCGTTTATCAAAAATCAAAATCTCTAAAAATCCCACCCATATATTTTCTGAATCTACGCAGAAAGATCAAGAATCGACACCGCAATCTTCACCATCTCCCATTAAGTCCTATGCACAAGCGACTAAACTCCCTGCAAGACCTCAGCCCTCTTCTCGGGCCACACCCAATCCGTCAAAGGATGATTATAGTGCAGCATCAAATAATGAGGTAAATGATTGTTTCCCTAACTTAGAACAGTTAATCATAGACATAGTTAAAAATGCTATGCCCTTAATCAAAAAGATTATCTCTAATGTTATCACCTCACTTTTACACAATGCCTCAAATTAGAATACCTATTATTAAAAATTTAACCCTCCTTAATTGGAATGCAGATGGCTTAAGAAATAAGAAGAATGTCTTTGCATCTTTCATGGTTCGTCATAACGTAGACATTGCTTGTGTCACTGAGACACATTTTATTAGAAATGAAAACTTTAAGATCAGTGGATACTCTATTTATCGACAAGACAGAAACGCACAAAATGCTTCCGGCGGTGTTGCAATAATTATTAAAAAAAAACATAAATCATCACAGTATATTCTTGCCTGCTCTTTCTTCGCTTGAAGCTGTTGGTATAAAATTGAAATTACAAAATGATCAGTTTCTATGTATTATTTCTGCATATAAATCACCAAATCGACATATCCTTCAAGCAGATCTTGAAAACTTATTTCAGACTGAAGCTTCTACTCTCGTTTTGGGCGATTTAAACTGTAAACATCGTTACTGGGGATGTAGAGTGAACAATCCAAACGGCGTTCGGCTGCTTTCTACAGTTAATGAATCGAATATAAATATCTCTGCTCCTTCAGAGCCGACACATTATCCTTGGCAAAATGATTTCCAACCAGACATTTTAGACATAGTCCTCCTAAAAATTTCACAATCCCTATAATGCAGCAAGTTTTGTGTGAACTAGATTCTGACCATCTTCCCGTTATTGTAAGTTTCTTAATGCAGCCTAACCTTTTTCATAATTTACCTAGGCTTATCAACGGAAGAGTTGATTGGGATATTTTCCGTTTCGAACTGGACCGTTGTCTCAACGTCCCAAATGATGTATACTCTGTAGATGGAGTTGAGAATGCGATTAAAAACTTTACAGTCTGTTTACAGGATTCAACAAAGAGTGCGATTATAAAGGAGTTTCTACCGAGATCTAATCATTTCCACCATCCTCCAGTTAGAATCCTTAAAATTATTAAACAGAAAAACATAATTAGACGGCAATGGCAAAGGTACAGACTTCCTTGTTTAAAGAGACAGTTAAATGAGTTGACTCGCAAAGTAAAATATGAACTCGACGCCTACAGAATTAACTCGTACCAATCTTACCTATCTGATATAAATCCTGGGGATTCGAACATGTGGCAAGCTACCAAACGACTTATGCGCACGCCAACAATGATTCCTGCCTTGAAACACAATGATGTGGTTTTCGAAAGTGATGTAGATAAAAGTAATGCATTTGCAAATCATTTTGAAGATGCATTCACTCCTCATCCAGTCCATGATCAAAACACAAATAAAGAAGTAGAGGAATTTTTACGTGAAACCCCAAGTAGTGCTGAACTTCCAGTGAAGTACACATCTCCTTCAGAAATTAGTAGCCTCATTAAAAATCTGCCAAACAGAAAATCCCCTGGACACGATTTAATACCTAATATAGTGTTGAAAAATTTGACCCGCAAATCTCTCGCAATTCTTGCATCGATATTCAATGCTTGCATTTCATTGTGTCATTTCCCAAAAGAATGGAAACACGCCGAAATTATTGTTCTACATAAGCCCAATAAACCTAAACACTCTCCCAGTAGCTATCGACCTATAAGCCTTCTTTCATCACTTTCTAAATTGTTTGAAAAAATTATACAAAAGAGAATATTAAAATATATAGAGTCTGCCAATATTATCCCTCCCACACAATTTGGATTTAGACCCAAACACTCTACAACTCATCAAATTTTGAGAATTAGTGAAATTATAAACCGAGGCTTTGAAAACAAACTCCACTCTTCAGCTGCATTCCTTGACGTCGCTCAGGCTTTTGACAGAGTTTGGCATGCCGGACTTTTGTATAAGCTATACAATTTTGGCTTCCCCTTACACCTCATAAATATAATAAAGTCCTTTATAACTGATAGGACCTTTGCTGTTAAAGTTAATTCTTCATTTTCCAGCATCCACCCGATAAGAGCAGGAGTTCCTCAGGGCTCAATCCTAGGTCCTGTCCTCTTTAATATTTTCATGGCAGACATTCCAGAACTTACTCAAGCTAAAATTGCCCTTTATGCTGACGATACGGCAATAATCACCCAACACTACGACCTTAATCATGCAGTAAACTCATTGCAGACAAGTGTTTCAACGTTAAACAATTGGTTTAAAAAATGGAGGTTTTATCTGAATCCAGCGAAATGTGAAACCAAGATTTTCTCTCTTAGAAAATTTAATACACCCCTAAGCATAAATATTGAAAATACTGCTATTTCATGGAATCCAAATGATCAAGGCGTGAAATATTTGGGCGTTTCATTGGACTCAAAACTAAATTGGAACTTACATATTAACACAAAATTGAGCCAAGCTTATGCTCGCCTTTCTATTTTATTCCCTTTAGTAAACAGAAAATCATCATTGAAATCAAAATGTACTCTGCTTATATATAAAACAATTCTGAGACGTTTGATAACGTATGCCTGTCCAGTTTGGGGAATGTGTATATCAAAAAGTAAACTTAACAAAATTCAAATTTTCCAAAATAAGATTTTGAGGATTGGTTCAAATTGCCCATGGTACATTCGAAACACACAGCTACACAAAGAATTTGGCTTGGACAGCATAGAAAAATTCATGAAGAATACTACATCAAAATTCATGTCCAAACTTCATCATGTTCCTGGAGCGGTTACCTATGCCATTGGAGAGCCAACCTTGTACCGGCGGTTAAAACCCAGGCTTCCTCAGGATGTCAACCTGGAAGATCTTCCTTGATTGATTTATATCACAGAACAATTAATTTTTTTCTGTTTTATTATGTTTATTTTCCCTTTTATTATTAATTATTTATTATTCTGTTAACTTGTTTACATTAGTAATTTCAGGGTGTCTCTGAACAGAGCGAACCCGCCAAAGTTATTGTTATTTTTCTCTGTTAGTGTTTCTGTGTATACTGTTTCTGTAACGTTGATCCGGAAATAAAACTTTATAAAAAAAAAAAAATTGATTTGAGTAGTATACAAATAACCTATATGTAACTAGACATGATTGTATTATTTCTGGTTATGTAACATGTGGTAAAGTTAGTTTTTAACTGACACAGCCTATACAACTATGTATGTTTTATAACTAACATATTGTTCATAGAATAATAACTTGACATAATTGTATTTCTTATACTCAAGATAGTTTTAGATATACTGCCATTAGATTATTCAATCATTTACCAAATGAATTTAAAGTTTTGCCCCTGCCTAAATTTAAATTAGCCTTAAAAAATTTTTTTGCTCAAAAACTGTTTTTACAATTTAAAATAACTTTTTGATACATGATTTGTTTACATAATCATTTTGATTTGAGTAGTGTACAAATAACCTATATGTAACTGGACATGATTGTATTATTTCTGGTTATATAATATGTGATAAAATTAGTTTTTAACTGACGCAGCCTATACAACTATGTATGTTTTGTAACTAACATGTTGTCCATGGAATAAAGAGATTTGATTTGATTTGACAGTCCCAACACATGGTCTTGCACGAGCTCTGATGACGCACGACCTATTACACCGGTGAGGTACATGTGCCAAGCGGCAACAGACATCGTCCTCGGCATCTCATATAGGCCACCAGCGACAGTCCAAACACATGGTCTTGCACGAGCTCTGATGACGCACGACCTATTACACCGGTGAGGTACATGTGCTAAGCGGCAACAGACATCGTCCTCGGCATCTCATATAGGCCACCAGCGACAGTCCAAACACACGGTCTTGCACGAGCTCTGATGACGCACGACCTATTACACCGGTAAGGTATATGTGCCAAGCGTCAACAGACATCGTCCTCGGCATCTCATATAGGCCACCAGCGACAGTCCAAACACACGGTCTTGCACGAGCTCTGATGACGCACGACCTATTACACCGGTGAGGTACATGTGCTAAGCGGCAACAGACATCGTCCTCGGCATCTCATATAGGCCACCAGCGACAGTCCAAACACATGGTCTTGCACGAGCTCTGATGACGCACGACCTATTACACCGGTGAGGTACATGTGCTAAGCGGCAACAGACATCGTCCTCGGCATCTCATAGGCCACCAGCGACAGTCCAAACACACGGTCTTGCACGAGCTCTGATGACGCACGACCTATTACACCGGTGAGGTACATGTGCTAAGCGGCAACAGACATCGTCCTCGGCATCTCATATAGGCCACCAGCGACAGTCCCAACACATGGTCTTGCACGAGCTCTGATGACGCACGACCTATTACACCGGTGAGGTACATGTGCCAAGCGGCAACAGACATCGTCCTCGGCATCTCATATAGGCCACCAGCGACAGTCCAAACACACGGTCTTGCACGAGCTCTGATGACGCACGACCTATTACACCGGTAAGGTATATGTGCCAAGCGTCAACAGACATCGTCCTCGGCATCTCATATAGGCCACCAGCGACAGTCCCAACACACGGTCTTGCACGAGCTCTGATGACGCACGACCTATTATCAAGCGGCCAAGCGGCAACAGACATCGTCCTCGGCACCTCATATAGGTCACCAGCGACAGTCCCAACACACGGTCTTGCACGAGCTCTGATGACGCACGACCTATTACACCGGTGAGGTACATGTGCCAAGCGGCAACAGATATCGTCCTCAGCACCTCATATAGGCCACCAGCGACAGTCCCAACACATGGTCTTGCACGAGCTCTGATGACGCACGACCTATTACACCGGTAAGGTACATAGGCCAAGCGGCAACAGATATCGTCCTCGGCATCTCATATAGGCCACCAGCGACAGTCCAAACACATGGTCTTGCACGAGCTCTGATGACGCACGACCTATTACACCGGTGAGGTACATGTGCCAAGCGGCAACAGACATCGTCCTCGGCATCTCATATAGGCCACCAGCGACAGTCCCAACACACGGTCTTGCACGAGCTCTGATGCCGCACGACCTATTATCAAGCGGCCAAGCGGCAACAGACATCGTCCTCGGCACCTCATATAGGTCACCAGCGACAGTCCAAACACATGGTCTTGCACGAGCTCTGATGACGCACGACCTATTACACCGGTGAGGTACATGTGCCAAGCGGCAACAGACATCGTCCTCGGCACCTCTTATAGGCCACCAGCGACAGTCCCAACACACGGTATTGCACAAGCTCTGATGTCGCACGACCTATTACACCGGTGAGGTACATGTGCCAAGCGGCAACAGACATCGTCCTCGGCACCTCATATAGGTCACCAGCGACAGTCCCAACACATGGTCTTGCACGAGCTCTGATGACGCACGACCTATTACACCGGTGAGGTACATAGGCCAAGCGGCAACAGATATCGTCCTCAGCACCTCATATAGGCCATCAGCGACAGTCCCAACACACGGTATTACACAAGCTCTGATGACGCACGACCTATTACACCGGTGAGGTACATGTGCCAAGCGGCAACAGACATCGTCCTCGGCACCTCATATAGGCCACCAGCGACAGTCCCAACACACGGTCTTGAACGAGCTCTGATGACGCACGACCTATTACACCGGTGAGGTATATGTGCCAAGCGTCAACAGACATCGTCCTCGGCATCTCATATAGGCCACCAGCGACAGTCCACACACACTCTTGCACGAGCTCTGATGACGCACGACCTATTATCAAGCGGCCAAGCGGCAACAGACATCGTCCTCGGCACCTCATATAGGTCACCAGCGAGAGTACAAACACATGGTCTTGCACGAGCTCTGATGACGCACGACCTATTACACCGGTGAGGTACATGTGCCAAGCGGCAACAGACATCGTCCTCGGCACGTCATATAGGCCACCAGCGACAGTCCTAACACACGGTATTACACAAGCTCTGATGACGTACGACCTATTACACCGGTGAGGTAATGTGCTAAGCGGCAACAGACATCGTCCTCGGCACCTCTTATAGGCCACCAGCGACAGTCCCAACACACGGTATTGCACAAGCTATGATGACGCACGACCTATTACATCGGTGAGGTACATGTGTCAAGCGGCAACAGATATCGTCCTCAGCACCTCATATAGGCCACCATCGACAGTCGCAACACATGGTCTTGCACGAGCTCTGATGACGCACGACCTATTACACCGGTGAGGTACATAGGCCAAGCGGCAACAGATATCGTCCTCGGCACCTCATATAGGCCACCAGCGACAGTCCCACGGTCTTGCACGAGCTCTGATGACGCACGACCTATTATCGCCGGCGAGTCGCTCCTGCCACGCGCCAACTGTCATCGTCCTTGGTACTTAACGTTGCTGCCAACATATGAACAGTCATAAAGCCGGAGTTACACAATGACAGTTGGAAAGACAGTTGTAATTGGACAATTGTCATCATGTGGTTGCGGGATTGTCGCAGGATCCGTTGGAATGTACAGCATGTTTAATGATGAGTCCAGAGAGTTTCAGATGAACTTTTACAGATGATTGTAAGTAAAATATCCAAATAGGATACCTTAATAAGAAAAACATTGTCACCCAAACTTAAATTGGAAGTGACGCTTTCATTCCTTGCGACAGGAGCTTACAGCATTTTTTCGTATATCAAAACCGACACATTCAAACTTACGTTAAACCACTCGAGGGTCGCCACATACACATTACACATCCACTGATCCACATCCACTTGGCACCTTTTTCAGTTTACCCATCTCAAAATCAAACGTACTGGGAAAGACTTGATTTTTGCCTTCACCTCAGCTACACCGAATCCTTGGACGTAAAAGTTTTCGGCAATTGCAACGAGTGTCGTTTCGCGAGCGTCCCACAAACCTCTGTAATTCTTTTGTACAGACCTTTGTATATACGAATTTTAATTGATTTCGTCATACAAAACGAATTTACATTTTAAATTCGAATTTAACCGTTAACAACACAGAACTCCTGTAGGCTATGTTTTGACTGACTCAAAGCAACTAGGAAACTTGCAAAAAAAAAACAAGACTGTCCTACTGTTCTACACCGTTCACAGGGTACCAATTGTTGCGACAACTGAGATTCCGAGTGGTGAGGGCCTCGGTGGGCGCAGCTTGTTGTCTACTTCTGGAGTAGACTGAGGACTATTGTTATTGACTATTGTTACCGGTAAGTTGCTCCTGCCACGCGGCAACTGGCATCGTCCTTGTTTTTTTATGTTGATCCCACCCTCAATCTCAACAAACCTATGATGACGCACGACCTATTGTTACCAGCAAGTTGCTCCTGCCATGCGGCAACTGGCATCGTCCTTGTTTTTTTATGCTGATCCCACCCTCAATCTTAACAAACCTATGATGACGCACGACCTATTGTTACCGGCAAGTTCCTCCTGCCACGCGGCAACAGGCATCGTCCTTGTTACTTTAGGTTGATTCCACCCTCAATCCCAACAAACCTATGATGACGCACGACCTATTGTCACCGGCAAGTTGCTCCTGCCAAGCGGCAACTGGCATCATCCTTGTTTTTTTATGTTGATCCCACCCTCAATCCCAACAAACCTATGATGACGCACGACCTATTGTCACCGGCAAGTTGCTCCTGCCATGCGGCAACTGGCTTCGTCCTTGTTTTTTTATGTTGATTCCACCCTCAATCCCAACAAACCTATGATGACACACGACCTATTGTTACCGGCAAGTTGCTCCTGCCATGCGGCAACTGGCATCGTCCTTATTTTTTTTTATGTTGATCCCACCCTCAATCCCAACAAACCTATGATGACGCACGACCTATTGTCACCGGCAAGTTGCTCCTGCCACGCAGCAACTGTCATCTCCCTTGATACTTTATGTTGATCCCAACCTCAATCTCAACAAACCTATGATGACGCACGACCTATTGTCACCGGCAAGTTGCTCCTGCCACGCGGCAACTGGCATCGTCCTTGTTACTTTAGGTTGATCCCACCCTCAATCCCAACAAACCTATGATGACGCACGACCTATTGTTACCGGCAAGTTGCTCCTTCCACGCGGCAACTGGCATCGTCCTTGTTACTTTAGGTTGATCCCACCCTCAATCCCAACAAACCTATGATGACGCACGACCTATTGTTACCGGCAAGTTGCTCCTGCCACGCTGCAACAGGCATCGTCCTTGTTACTTTAGGTTGATCCCACCCTCAATCCCAACAAACCTATGATGACGCACGACCTATTGTTACCAGCAAGTTGCTCCTGCCACGCTGCAACAGGCATCGTCCTTGTTACTTTAGGTTGATCCCACCCTCAATCTCAACAAACCTATGATGACGCACGACGATGTTACTTTGTTATGTCACATTAAGTAAATATATATATATACTAGCTGACCCGGCGAACTTCGTAACGCCTGTCAGTAAATATAGGTTAACTTTAAGAGTGGCCATGTTCTGAAGTAGAATAGCAATACGGCTTCATTGTGAAAGGTTATATATTCTGGGTCGCGGCAAAGTGAATAACAATACTGAAACGATAAGTATTATTAATAACATTCCCATAAAACGAATAAATCTGAGGATTAATTCACAATTTTCAAATCCAATCCAAACTCAAACTAAACCTAACTGTAATACGGATTTTATAGAAAAGATATTCAACAGCTGATTGTTATAATAAACGTAATATGTATAAACATTGTACTTATTTTATTATTTGGCCAACATATAAACACGTGATTTTAATCAGACAGAAAATAAAAATATAAATACATAATCCCCCAAAACCGTAAACTATTAACGTGGTGAATAAAGCTGTTCATTTTTTACAGTACACATTTAATTCATAGTTTTACATTAATGAATGATTCAGATGGCATTGGATAGTAAAGCATGTTGCTAATGGAAAGTAAACCAATCAGCTGTAGCTAAGAAATCAAACGTTTTCATTGTAACAATTTGTAAACAAACTTACTCTCCATAAGGTTAACATTAGAAATTTAAAACGCCATAAAATGAAAGCTTATGGGGTTTTTGAAAATATTTTTTCACTAAAACCTTCCCGGACACATATAGAGCAACTTCCTAAAATTTCATGGCGATCGGATGAGTAGTTTGGCAACGCATAAAGGACAGACAGACAGACAGACATACATTCAATTTTATATATAGAGATGTATATATATACCATATATATAATTTTCTGGTTCAAAACAATTAGTATTATACGCAGAACTTAATAAAAAATAATGATGAGAAAACATTGGGATTGATTAATTAGGATCCACACTGGAACTATAGGTATCTGAAATATTATGTTATTTATTCACTCTCACAAGCGTTGCACTAATATATGGCCCTAGATTAGGGTTCTCAATCCTGGGATCCCGGTCGCTTTTGGATGTCTGTGAATCCCGGGATCAGATGATCTTAATCCCGGGATTGACGGGATTAAAAAACCCATTATTTTAAATTTTAGCGAAATTCCCATAGGGAAGAAGCTATTACCATAGGTCTCATGGCAAGAGTTAAGCCCGGGACCATGTTATTTTTTCTTCTTTAGGTGCCCAGAGTCCAAAAACAATAGTCGGTAAAATTTCTATATATATATATATACATATATATATATATGTGTGTGTGTGTGTGTGTGTGTGTGTGTGTGTGTGTGTGTGTGTGTGTGTGTGTGTGTGTGAACACGATAACTCTCGTAAAAATGGTCCGATCGAGACCAAATTTGGTAGAGACGTATATTCCTAGAAGTGCTCGGACGAGTTCGTAAACCAGACATATTGGTCAATGGGAACGGGTAGTTTGGGGGGGTTTTGTACCCCAAAATGGGGTTTTTTGCGTTTTTCACATGTAATTTTTAAAAATTTCTAATTTTATATTTCACCATTAGAATCAGCTTAAAAAAATACACAATTAAGTTCCTTAAAGTTTTTCTCTATCTCCAACGGTTACCGATATATTAAAAAAATCTAAACACAGTACGTTGTATTGTGGGGCACAATGTTAATCTTATGGAGGATAGGGAAAAAATAATATTTCCCATATTAATGAATATTTTTGGATAAAACTTGATATTTAGCTTCATCTGGTTGAGATCTATTCATTTATGCTTAAAAATCATAGTTTATGTGTGGCAGCAAACCTGCACACTCTTTTCCCATGTTAATCATATAGAGAATAGGCAAAAGCCTTTATTTATGGACAGATGTTGATGAAAGTTGGTATAAATGTTAAAAATAAAAATTGTTTATTGTAGAAATGCCTACTTTCAGTGTTCCTCACAGCAGCGAACCTGCACACTCTTACCCAAGTTAATCTTATGAAGGATAGGCAAATAATTCTCATGTTAATTGACAGATTTTTATAAAACTTGTCAAATTTTATTATTGATATTATTTATTTGGAAATTCGCTGAGTGTGCAGGTCTGCTGCGACGGGGGTATTAATGTTTAAACTACTCCAAAAGTCGTCTTTACAAACATAATTTGTTTAACATTTTAAATGTCGTAATTTGAATATAATAACGATAAATAATAATAATATAGTATAAATAATGGTTTTTGTCCCTTTTTTTATGTAAACTGGTATTTACCAATTTAACTTTCTCATAGTTTAAGAGCAATTCATTCCCGGGAAGTGAACTCCCGGTATTGAACTTTAGGTCCGGGATTGAGATCCCTACCCTGTACCAGTCTCATCTTAAGTCTGCTTTTGGCAATTGATACACCGACATAAAAAATGTGCTCCAGGGACGAAGTCCATGTTGTTGACGAATTTAGATGCGCCCTTTGTTATGAACTCAATAATTGTATCGATGCCAAATTCTTTATGGATCTTTTTATTACAGATGATCCATGATGCGTTTAAGGATATTCTTAATACATGTACTTGTTTTGGAACACCTTAATTTTATGTAGTTTGTTTTTTTTAATTGACAGACCCCAGATGTGATAAGCTGACATCAAATAGGGCCTTATATATTTTAATATAAGAACTATGCATATTTTGGTTTAAGCGAGGATTTTCTATTGATAAGGGGGAAAAGGATTGAAAGACGAGAATAAGCTTGAGTTAATTTTAAGTTTACGTGTAGATTCCAGTTACTTTTTTGGTCGAGATGAATACCTAAATACTTGACGGATTAATCTGGAGGATTCCAAGGAATGAAAAAAATTCTATTGAATTGCCAATCTAAAAGTTAGGAGGAAGTTGAGGTCTTCGTAATGTGAAAATGTCAGTTTCGCATCTAGTAGAGCTTAACTGGATTCTCCATTTCCATTCCACAGTGTCGACGGTTTTGTTGTGCTATACTCGTATAATGAAGATTCACCAAATTTGTAACATAAATTTTGTTTACAAATCTTATAAGAAAATAAAGAATGTGAATTTGAATAAATAGCGTGTTGAATTGTAATGGCAGTATCATCCGCATACAATGAAACAGAAGCGTCTGGTGGAATGGATATGTCAGTTGTAAATAAGTTGAATAAATTAAGCCTTAATATTGAGCCTTGTGGAACTGCAGCCATTAAGTTTAGAGATGATGAACAAGATGGATTTATTTTTACATTTAATATTCTATTAATGAGAAAGTATTTAATTTTATATATCAAGCCCTCATGCCAATCTTTATCAAATGCTTGGGCAACATCAAGAAATACTACTAGAGAATGCTCCATTGTTCTCAAATCCGGTGAACTTGATGAGTGGTGGAGTGTTTTGGGCAGAATAAAAATTTACGAGGGATGATACCAGATGACTTGACGAAACTTGAAAATCCTTTTTCGATTACTTATTTCCAAAAGTTTTGATAGAGAATAGAGCAGACTTATTGGTCTATTTTTCTAAAACACAGTATCAGCCAAAATAAACAGTACTGAAACTGAATCTGCTGTAGTTGCCTTCTCGATCAGCTGATTCAATTGGTGATTGTTGCCACGGCTTCGCGTTCATTACTTCTTTCTTATTTGAGGTTAGTTTTTGTTAACATGGTGCTAACAACTGTAGAAAAAACTTTTATCGTAGAGCGTTATTTTCGCTCATACGGAAATGGACGTGCAGATGGTCCAAGCTTGTCACACACTGCTTTACGTTTTCAGGAACATTTCCACAAAAACCCGCCTAGTAATGCTGTGATTCTTAGTGTTGTTGAAAAATTTCGAAGAACAGGTAGTGTTTTGACACAGCAAAAGGGATTTTCAGATCGCCCAACTACTGTCTGTACAAATGAAAACCATGCAAGAGTGTTGCAGCAAAGTGTTACAGTCACCGAAAAGAAGCCTAATGTGAGCTTCTCTTAAACTGAATATTAGCAATACGTCAATGAGAAAATTTTTCAAAAATATTGGTGGTTTTCCCTACAGGATACAAACTTCCAAGCTGTATACGCAGAATAAAGTATTACCATTTTAGTACTGTTTATTTTGGCTGATACTGTATATGAACGATATTTTACGTCCATGTATTTCACGATATTTTCTGTAGGTTATCTTTAAAAGATAACCTAATGAATCGTATAAGAATAACAACAGAAATGTAAATATTGATGACGACTTTGTATAGCCTCAAATTATAAGGTATAATTTTGTTCCGATTAGATGGTTAGTATGATTAGTATGATTAGTATGATGAAAATATTTGTTCGTCACACAGAGCGAAAGTGTATTTTTGGTGCTTAATTTTTGGTGTTTTCCAACACGATATCATACCAAAAAGAGCCACTGTCACTTCTAGTTATGAAAACTATTATTGTGTAGATGTTTACCACTGCTAAACCATTAACGAGAAACAACTCAATTTATAGCTATCTGCATAGCGTCATCCACTGAAGTAACGGCAAGACGTAGTCCCCTGTGTGTACAGTACCGTGTTGATTGTACAAGAATGTCGGTTGAGGTCGAAGAGATGGACTTTCGCTGCAAATATTCCCTCCGAGCCTCGTCCGCTCACCGCTCTTCCGAACGGTAGGGTTGTGGGTACTAACTGGGCGTTCCATCGCCGGTAACTTGCTATCCTTAGTTTCCGTCCTTTTATTTATTCAGTGAATAGCTCTTGACGTATTGACCAGCCAATTTGTAAGTAATTAATACATTTTACTACCACACACTCGATCTCCACAACTCCATTTCACAGATAAATCGTATCCTTGAAGTTGTTAGAGTCAGATTTGAAGTGGGCAGAATTCACAGGCAGAAAACCCCTTTTCTTACTTTGGCCCACAGATGTATAAAGGGATCCCCATGCAATTAAAAGAGCTTAGTTACCATACATTTTCAGAATAACTGAATTTGATCTTGTAAACGGAGAGTTTCGAATACTAAATTGTTCATATTGTATATACATGTTCATATGGTATATAAATAATATTTTCTAACTCTACCCCTATTGGGTTCTTGTAAAACAAACCTTAAATGGGGATAATTCCCTTGGTTTTGTAGAGGTTTCAAAATAGGAAATTAGAATGTTTAAATGGCCGCCATTTATGGAAAGGAAATGAGAAAATACAACAGCTGTAATCACATTCTACAGCCAATTTCAAACAGGTTAGTTTTAGCGAATTTCCCATAGGGAAGAAGCTATTACCGTAGGTCTCATGGTGAGCAAACAAATAGAAAGCCCGGGGTACATGTATATATTATTTTCATACATGGCTTTCATCCCGCGGTGACCGCTTAGCAGTATGTCCCAAAAACACGTAGTCTCGCCCGAGTTTCTCTACCCCCAACAAATCTTGTAAATCTCGCTAACCAAAGAGAGGCCCGGGAAACCTCTGTATTTTTATTCCGCCTTTAGGTGCCCAGAGTCCAAAAACAATAGTCGTTAAAATTTTTATATATATATGTATATATGTATGTGTCTGTTAGCACGATAACTCTCGTAAAAATGGTCCGATCGAGACAAAATTTGGTAGAGACGTGTATTCCTACACATGCTCGGACGAGTTCGTTAACCAGACATATCGGTCAATGGGAACGGGTAGTTTGGGGGGGTTTTGTACCCCAAAATAGGTTTTTTGCGTTTTTCACATGTAGTTTTTAAAAATTTCTAATTTTATATTTCACCATTAGAATCAGCTTAAAAAACTACACAATTAAGTTCCTTTAAGTTTTTCTCTATCTCCAACGGTTACCGAGATATTAAAAAATCTAAACACAGTACGTTGTATTGTGGGGCTCCAATGTTAATCTTATGGAGGATAGGGAAAAATTAATATTTCCCATATTAATGAATATTTTTGGATAAAACTTGATAATTAGCTTCATGTGGTTGAGATCTATCCATTTATGCTCAAAAATCATAGTTTATGTGTTTATCATGGCAGCAAACCTGCATACTCTTTTCCCATATTAATCATATAGTGAATAGGTAAACTCCTTTATTTATGGACAGATGTTGATGAAAGTTGGTATAAATGTTAAGATAAAAATTATTTATGGTAGAAATGCCTAATTTCAGTGTTCCTCACAGCAGCAAACCTGCACACTCTTTGCCATGTTAATCTTATGGAGAATAAGCAAATAATTCCCATGTTTATGGACAGATGTTTATAAAACTTGCCATATATTATTATTATTATTATTATATTATTGATTTTGAAATTCGCTCAGAACGCAGGTCTGCTGCGACGGGGGTATTTACATTTACGTTACAAATATTTTGGGATTTAATAAACAAGTGTTGCGAGTAATAGTGATTATACAATAACAGCTATTATTGTTTCCTCCATTAGTCTAGAATTGACCTGGATATATCTTAGACAATGCGTCAGACCAAGGTAGAGGTATCGGTAAAATCTTCCCACCAAACGTATCTGTACCAGGTAATCTGACCAGTGACATAATTGTTTACTAACATAAACAACTGATGAAGTTTTGTGTTAAAATTTCGTTATTTTATAAAATATAGTTTAAGTCTATTTTTATTACTAACGTTTTTAGCTGTCATAAAATGCCTAGTTTTTATGTGTTAAGCTGTAAAATGAAATAAAATAAGTCTGCCACGGAATCGTTCAAAAAATAAAATTAATTATAAAAAGTGTCGTAAATGTGTACTAATCAGGTTAGGATCAATTATCGTGAAATTTGATAGATTTTGAAATTTCTGTGAGCTGGAGTGTAAACATAATAATTCCTGTACCAGTGACGTCACCGGTTTTTTATGTGACCCTTATACCTCTCTGTATATTTCTAGATACCTTGCCTCTGGCCAAAATTTGAGACAGCGTTTGTGATCATGGATTTTAAACATATTTAAAATTATACCATAGCCTATTACTATATACGATATTACTTTATTAATTTTATAATTATAATTATACTTGGATTTAGGTGCTACCTACCCTCTATTTAAAAATATATCCTAAGCCCGGCGGGGTTGCTTTTTCCATGGGGCCAGGTGGATGCCACCATCCCTTCTCGGTGAAAAATCAAATTTTCATTGAAAATAAGTCCAGATATCGATTGATGGACTAGTTTTAAGCAGCTTTTGTTCAATAAAAATTTTCTGAAACTCGATACTTTTCAACTTATTTGCGAGTGAATCTGTTTTTAGGCAAAAAATAAGTTCTTAGATAGTTTTAAGTCGCGAATAAGTCGAAAAATAAGTACTTAATTGAAAAAGCTGTAGGGACCAAAATTGTAGTGTATCAAAAGACAAAAGAGATGACATATTTATTATTTTAGCTAGCCCAATCAAAAACCGAATTATTGCTTGTTGAAAATTTATTGTTATCTATATATTTACATATTTTACATGTTTCTACAAAAACTGCTTTTGGGGTTTCCCCACAACTTGCTTAGTTTCTTAGCAATCAAGTCCCTTAAAAGCATTTTGTAGGTCTTTAGAAGAACAGATAGTGCTAAAAGGGTACAAAAAAGTTTACGTTTACTTTGCGTAAACGCAGAAAAACTTGGAGTAACCGTATCTTACCCAATTTCATCCAACTAAATAAATAAAACACCAAAATGTTTTGATAAAAAACAATATTTATGTACTCCACAAAATTGGGCAGAACGTTAAAAATTATTGAGTTATTTTGAAGATATTTTGTTAAATTATGATAGTAATTTTCTCACTTCAAGCCTTTTTAGTGAATTTCCTGTAAGGAAAAAGCTACTACCGTATTACCGTCTTTAGATGCCTAGAGACCAAAAACAATAGTCGTTAAATTTTATATATACATATATGTCTGTGAAGACGACAACTTTCGTAAAAATGGTCCGATCGAGACCAAATTTGGTAGAGACGTGTATTCCTACATTTGCTCGGACGAGATTGTAAACCAGGCAGATCGGTCAATCGAAACGGGTATTTTGGTGGGGGTGAATCACTTTTTGATTCTGGGGGTTTGTACTAAAAAATTGGGTTAAAAAGCTAAAATAGCTTAAAAACTACACGATTTAGTTCCTTAAAGTTTTTCTCTATCTCCAAAGGTTACCGAGTTATTAAATACCCCCGTCGCAACAGACCTGCGTACTCAGCGAATTTCCAAACCAATAATATAATAATAATAATATATGACAAGTTTAAAAAAAATATGTCCATGAACATGAGAATTATTAGTCTATTCTCCATAAGATTGACATGGGAAAGAGTGTACAGGTTTGCTGCTGTGAGGAACACTGAAAGTAGGTGTTCCTACCATAAATAATTTTTATTTTTAACATTTATACCTACTTTTATCAACATCTGATTGTCCATAAATAAAGGAGTTCGTCTATTCCCTATATGATTAACATGGGAAAAGAGTATGCAGGTTTGCTGCCATGATAAACACATAAACTATGATTTTTAAACGTAAACGGGTGGGTATTAACAACATGAAGCTAAATATCAAGTTTCATCAAAAAATAGTGATTAATATGGGAAATATTAATTTTTCCCTATCCTCCTTAAGATTAACATTGGAGCCCCACAATACAACGTACTGTGTTTAGATTTTTTAATATCTCGGTAATCGTTGGAGATAGAGAAAAACTTTAAGAAACTTAATTGTGCAGTTTTTTAGGCTGATTCTAATGGTGAAAGATAAAATTAGAAATTTTTAAAAATTACATGTGAAAAACGCAAAAAACCCCATTTTGGGGTACAAAACCCCCCCAAACTACCTGTTCCCATTGACCGATATGTCTGATTTACGAACTCGTCCGAGCATTTGTAGGAATACACGTCTCTACCAAATTTTTACGAGAGTTATCGTGTTTACAGACACACTCACACACACACACACACATATATATATATATATATATATATATATATATATATATATATATATATATATATACATACATAAATTTTAACGACTATTGTTTTTGGACTCTGGGCACTTAAAGAAGAAAAAATAACATGGTCCCGGGCTTAAGTCTCGCCATGAGACCTACGGTAATAGCTTCTTCCCTATGGGAAATTCGCTAAAACCTAAACTTAATACGTTTTATTTTGGGACTCCAATGTTAATCTTATGGAGGATGAGGAATAATTAATATTTCACTTATCAATGTATATTTTTGGATGAAAATTTATATTTAGCTTCATGTGGTTTAGATCCATCCCATTTACGCTTAAAAAGCATAGTTCATGTGTTTATTATGGCAGCTAACCTGCATACTCTTTTCCCATGTTAATCATATAGAGAATAGGTAAAATATAGTCGTTTTATATATATATATATATATATATATATATATATATTTGTGTGTATGTGTGTCTATGAACATGATAACTCTCCGTCAACCTCCTTTATTTGTGGACAAATGATGATGAAACTTGGTATAATTGGTCAAAATAAAAATTGTTTATGCTATAAATACCTACTTTCAGTGTTCCTCACAGCAGCAAACCTGCATACCCTTTCCTATATTAATCTTAGGGAGAATAGGCAAATAACTAACTCTCATATTTATCGACAGATATTTATAAAACTTATATTATAATTCATTATTATATTATTGATTTGGAAATTCTCTGAGTGCGCAGATCTGATGTGTTGGGAGTATTTAGCTATTTTTTCGCGAATAACTAGAAAAATAAGTACTTAATCGAAAAAGCTGTGGAGTCCGAAATTAATTGTAGTGTATAAAAAGACAAACCGAGTATTTGTAAAATACTCAGGAAAAGTAATAAGTATTATGATAAAGCGAATTATAAAGAGGCAACGAACTTTTCCAATAAGGAGAGAGTTGAATTACCGTATCACAATCTTTTGCACTAAAAAATGGTAATCGACATTATTTTTCATTGGCTTTTTAGTTTTAGTGCTAGCAATTTAAAAAAATAAAGGTTTTTTTAAAACAACCTTTCTGTGAATCTGTTGTCACCCACGATGGGGCATCCACTCCCGGGGGAAAATGCGCATCTTCAGTCACAGAGTCGATTTAAAATTAGAGGGTAAGTAGAACCTAAATCCAAATTTTCATGAAAATCGGTGCTGTACAGTATAGACAATTGGTACCCTGTTTACACGTGTTTAGAGTCATCGGGGGACTATTTCTTAAATTAGAGCATGGAAGGGTTCGATATTAATCGGCTCAAACAATGTTTAACAACATTTAAACTATGTTTAAAACAGGTTAACAAGGTTTAATTCTTGTAATGAAAGTATTATAGGTAACTACTGTGTATTTCACTTTTTTGATTCGTCGAGTGTTAAATTTGAAAAATTGTATTCAACAGGTCAATTTTTCAAACTTCAAAACGCGATGAGAACAACTTGATGCGGCGAGACAATGAGGAGGTACATTCATGTTTACAATGAAAACTGGGTCGCCAGGACGCAGGACGTAGGACGCAAGATGGCTACTGCAAGACCAACAAGGACACTTACCACACCGACACCGTCAACATTTACCGGTAGTTGGAATGAAACTAAGTGAAATTTTAGTTCTTTGACGTACTTGCATTTTTTTATGACAAGTAGGAATACACAGTAATTAACTATAACGTATTTTATTTTTAGTTATTTTAATGTATTTTTAGTTGTAATTCGGCAATGTACAATTGTTAAGTTTCAACGCATTTTCAACAAATAATTACCGACGATCAAATAAAATATACCCCCGTCGCAGCATACCTCAGCTGCGTACTCAGCGAACTTTAAATCAATAATATAGTCTTAATATTATATGTCAAGTTTGATCAATATCTGTTGATAAACATATATGAGTGTATATGATTAAGTTATTTGCATATTCTCCATAAGATTAACATGGGAAAGAGTATGCAGGTTTGCCGCTGTGAAGAAAACTGAAAGTAGGAATTTAGAGCATAACAAATTTTTATTTTGACAATTTATACCAACTTTCATCAACATCTGTCCATAAATAAAGGAGTTTACCTATTCCTTATGTGATTAACATGGAAAAGGAGTATGCAGATTAGCTGCCATGATAAATACATTACCTATGATTTTCAAGCATAAATGGATGGATCTCACCACATGAAACTAAATATCAAGTTTCATCCAAAAATATTGTTTGATAAGTGAAATTTATTGAATTTTCCTTATCCTCCAAAAGATTAACATTAGAGCTCCAAAATAAAATGTACTGTGTTTAGATTTTTTAATACCTCGGTAACCGTTGGAGATAAAGAAAAACTTTAAGGAACTAAATTGTGTAGTTTTTTCAGCTGATTGTAATGGTTGAAGATAAAATTTAAAAACTGTTTTAATTACATATGAAAAACGCAAAAACCCAATTTTTGAGTACAACACCTCCCCAAACTACCTGTTCCGATGGGCCAATAAATCTGGTATACGAACTCGTCCGAGCAAAATATATAGGAATACACGTCTCTACCAAATTTGGTCCTGATCGGACCAGTTTTACGAGAATTATCATGTTCACAAACACACACACACACACGCACACACACACACACACACACGCACATACACACACACACACACACACACACACACACATATATATATATATATATATATAAAACGACTATTGTTGTGGTCTCTGGGCATCTAATGAAGAAATAATAAAATGGTCCCGGGCTTAATCTTGTTATGAGAGACCTATGGTAATAGCTTCTCCCCATGGGAAATTCGCTTAAAGGAAACTTCATAAGATAGTTTATTGGCTCAAAACGTAGTTTTACATGATATATGTACAGGTGCTTCGTCAGGAAAGAATCCTGCTATATTTTTATTCAAAATAATAATAAAATAACATGAAACAGTAGATAAAGTATTTTAACGATATAACAATAATAAGAAATATTTTTTTATTTAGATCGGTATTACTTAGTTAATTACCATAATTTAAAAACTCACAAATTTTGTAATAGGCATTTTCAATCAACAAGTATTTTATCTTCTCCCTAAACTTTGTTTGAGACACAGATGGTCCTTTCATTTCATCAGGCAATTTGTTGTAAAATTTCATCCCCATGTAGTAAGTGCTTCTTTCTTAGGCAGAGACAGAATGTTGGGGATATATCAGAAGATGTTTGTTTCTGGTGTTATGATTATGTGTTGTTTTTTCTTGTGAGTACCAGTCTATATTTTTCCTCACGTGGCATAAAACTACCACTTTTCTCTTTTATAAGTGCCGTAGCGAACATAGCTATTTTATATTTACATTCATGGGAAGGTCATTTGAGTAAATTGTGAATTAAACAGGGCCTAAAATTGAACCTTGAGGCACTCCTGATATAAGAGTCTCATATTTGGATTCACACCTCTCGTTGTCGATAGTTAAGGTTATTTTTTGTTTTCTTTCCGTTAAGTATGACTTAAACCACCTCCAACCCTGCCCTCTAATTCCATGTATTTCAAGTTTTTTAACAATACATCATGGTCTACGCAGTCAAACGCTTTCGAGAGTTCACAACATACTGCAATAATATTTTGTGATTCATTCTTGTGAATACCATACTTCCGTGTCCAGATTCACCAACTAAAAACTACTAAATTCTCAACTTCCTATATTCAGCCACATGTATGGCCTTGTCATTACATAGAAGTATGTCATCATGAGAGCACTGAGAACCCAGCAGTAAACAATCCAAAAGGTGATCATAGCTCTGTTCTAAGCCACAGTCGCAGTTGATATCGTCCTGTATATAACCCCACCGGACCAGGTTTGTTTTGCACCTTGTAACCTTTGTGCGGAGTCGGTTGAGAGATTTCCATGTTGTGAAAGGAAGTTCAGCACCATGACTTGCACTTTCCCTCAACTCGAGTAAATGACTCTGTAATTCCTCTCGCCATAGGTCCAGCCTTCTTTGCTCCGGTGTAGTATTCAAGAGCTCTGTTGATTGAATGAAGCTTCTTCTTGATTTTAAACTTGTTATTGTTGGCTGGTTATGGAACAGTGGATGCCTTGAGTCACTAATTTGCTTTTTCCTTTCTAGCTCAGAGGCAACTCTCCTTCGGATGGATGGTGGTGCTATGCCTATAATGGGGTAAATTTTCTCCACTGGCGTGGGCTTAAGGCAGCCTGAAATAATTCTTCCAGTCTCATTGATGGCCGAGTCAACATGCCGGGCATGAGCTGAGTTTGCCCAGACTGGGGCAGCATATTCCGCTGCAGAGAGGCAGAGTGCCATAGCTGAGGTACGCAGTAAGGATGGTTGAGCTCCCCATGTTGTGCTTGTCAGTTTATGAATTATGTTATTCCTAGCAGAAACCTTCATCTTTGTGTCTTGGCAGTAAACTCTGTATGACACGTTCGGTCCAGCTTGACGCCAAGGTACTTGGGAGTATCACAGTGCTCGAGCGTTTGTTGCATCCACTTTATGTGCAGTTTTCTTTTTGCGTCTCTATTTCTTAGGTGGAAAGCACATACCTGCGTCTTAGTGGGATTAGGTTTAAGATGATTTTCATTGTAGTAAGTGCCGAGGTTCTCAAGGTACTGACTAAGATCCTCTTGCACCTTCTCAAACGTTTTCCCTTGCGCGGCCACTGCCATATCATCTGCATATATAAATCGTTTCACTGTAAGACTATTTGGTTGATAATTTGTATAGATGTTGTACAATAGAGGTGCCAAGACACTCCCCTGAGCCAAACCATTCTTTTGCTGTCTCCACCGGCTATTCTTTCCCTGTAGTGGCACATAAAACCGTCTGTTCTGCAGGGTACATTCAATGAACTTTGTTAGCCTGTAGTCTTTGGTCAATTGATACAGTTTGTCAGTCAGTTTTCTGTGGTTGATGGTGTCATATGCCGCACTTAGATCGACGAAGGCTACTCCAGTTACCTGGCCTCTTTCAAATCCATCCTCTATGTGTTGGGTGAGATTGAGGATTTGCCCACAGCATGATCTTCCAGGCCTAAAGCCTGCTTGCTCAGGAATTATAATCTTATCTATTGTTTCTGAAATCCTATTGAAGATCATTCTCTCCACACACTTGAAAAGGTGACAAAGGAGAGATACAGGTCTATAGTTTTTTTGATTATTTGGCTCCTTTTCCGGTTTCAGAAGTGCTACTACTCTAGCTTTCCTCCATTGCCTAGGAATTTTTAGAATGTTGACAGAATTCTTGTGAATGATTTGTATCATTCGTCAAAGAGATCATTGCTGAGGTGGTGGAATGATACTTCCTAAAACCATGTTGGCTCTTAGTAAACATTTCATGTCCCTCTAAACATTCTTGTAACTGCCGGTTTACTGCTTTTTCAAATATCTTTGAGAAAACAGGCAAGGGTGATACTGAGCGGTACTTTTCAATAATATTCCTATTGCCTTTCTTAAAGGCAGTTATTGGTGCAATAGCTGATACCTTCAAATTTGTTGGAAAATCTCCTCGTATCATTGACTGATAAATTAACTTACTAATTGGTCTAGATATATACTCTTTGCATTCTTTAATTAAAGCAACCGATATCCCATCCCAACCAGTGGACCTTTTATTTGACAGCTATGAAATGATTTTTTCAACTTCTTTTACATTTATCTCCCTAAAGTTAAATTCTGAGCTGTCTGGGGTTACAACTTTTCTGCAGCTTTCAATTGCTTTCTCTGAAGAGCTTTTAATTTTAAGTGCCTCTCGGATTTTAAGATAATGTTTGTTGAAATGGATTGGTATTTCTTTTGGGTTAGTTATAACACAACCTTCAACCAATACCTCTGTTATGTCATTTTTCTTTTCTAAACAATTCCTAATTCATTATCCTAAAACTAAACAATCGTGTCTCTAAACGGGTCTGTTTTCATCCAAGCATCGAAATTTGTGTTGAGAACTTTTAAGCCATTATTAAACTATATATAAACTTAAATGTGGGTCAATACAAGGCTTTAAATACTGCATAATAAAATCAATTATGAAGCATTCGGGGATGATATATTTTCTCTCACTCTCCCCACATCTTACAGTGCTTTCCCAAAAATCCTGTTTTTGTTCTTTCTAGGCCAGAGGCATTTTGTAAGAGTCTGCATAATAAGGCCTTAGCCTTTATATAATAGCCTTAGCTGACAAATATCAGAGCTTTTTGGGGAACATTATGATAGAGGTTTTTTATAATGTTACATTTATGACCAAACTATACAATTTTTATTTATACCCCGTATCCACTTGTCGTAGACTATTGATTCAAAATATCTAATTATTTATTTGTTTTTAAACCGGTTTTAACGGTGTTAACTAATTTTTAAAAATAGGTAATTGAAACCCAATGATTTTAGAATTGTTGTGCTAACTAAATAAAATACCCCCGTCGCAGCAATCCTGTGTACTCAGCGAATTTCAAAATCAATAATATGGAAATAACAATACAAGTATATGACAAGATTGATCAATTAATACCTGTTGATAAATTAAGAGTATTTGCCTATTCTCCATAACATTAACATAGGAAAGAGAATGCATGTTTGCTGCTTTGAGGAACACTAAAAGTAGGCATTTTACCTAAACTATTTTTATTCAGACCATATACCAAGTTTTATCATAAATAAAGGAGTTTGTCTATTCTCCATAAGATTAACATGGGAAAGAGTATGCAGGATTGCTGCTGTGAGGAACACATAAACTATGATTTTTTAGCATAAACGTATGTATCCTAACCATATGAAGTTAAATACAAGGTTTTATCCAAAACTATGGTTAATAAGGGAAATATTAATGTTTCCTTATCCTCCATAAGTAAGGTATTGATTGATCAATATTGTCATATAGGCCTACTTGTATTATTATTGCCAAATTATTGAGGTGGAAATTCGTTGAGTACTCAGGTTTGCTGCAACGGTGGAATTTTACTTTTTATTATCAATATGCTTTACTATCCACTGTCATCTGACTCATTCATTAATGTAAAACTATGAAGTAAATACGTGCTGAGCTAAATAAACAGATTTATTCGCCACGTTCATAGTTTACGGTTTTGGGGGATTATGTATTTATATTTTTTTTCTGTCTGATTAAAATTCACGTGTTCATAAAAATGTTTGCCAAATAAAAAAGTATAATGTTTATACATATTACGTTTATTATAATAATCAGCTGTTATATATCTTTCCTATAAAAGCCGTATTACAGTTAGGTTTGGTTTGGGTTTAGGTTGGATTAGAAAATTAATTGTGAATTGATCCATCCAAATTGATTTGTTTTGTGGGAAATCCTCTTCCTCTTATGGGATTATCCTCTTTTGTGGCATTATAATGTTTTATTGTTTCAGTATTCTTATTCACTATGCCGCGACCCAGAATATCTAATCCTTCACAACGAAGCCGTAATGCTTTTCGACTTTAGAATATGGTCAATTTAAAGTTAACATGCATTTACTGTTAGGCGTCAACCTGTTCGCCGGGTCAGCTGGTATATTAATGAAATATTTAGATGGCTGACTATTTATTTAAATAAATAAATAATCATATATTCTACAGTGTAATAATATGAACATTATAATATATAATAGACATTATTCTGGAGTATTTGCCAACCCTGATCTTGGATTTGGATTTCACAAGTCAACTGGCTATTTTTTCATATGTTATATGTAAATCTTTATTACTTCTGAAACACATATATACATAAAAATACAATAGATGCATATAGAAACAATAACTACCTTAGGTTATCCTATCTATTTACATGTATTCATCACAATGCGGGATAAAACTTTGTTCGAGAAAATTACTGTCGTCTTTCCAAATGAAAAATTGAAGATGGCAGTAGACTAGGGTTTATTTGACGTTGAAGAGCATTCTTGATCCGGACGAGAATTGACTTGCAACTAACTAGCCATTTCAATGAATTCTATACACTTGTAAAACTGGAATAGATCGAGAACTGGTTGAGGACGAATGACATGTACGAAGGAATTTTAAGTAATTCGCAAAAGGAATGGAAAGGAATAGCAAGATAATCAAACCTGGATTGTAGCCCATCAAGTTAAACACCGGAAACGGACATTCACTCGAGAACCACTTCGAGAGGATCACTTCCAACCAATGGGCATTGGGCACACCTTGCAACCACTCGATACGGGAAGGGAAACGAGCTACGGAGGATCACTTGTCAACCGATGGGCACTGGGCACACCTTGTAATCAGTCGATACGGGATGGGAAACGAGCTACGGAGGATCACTTGTCAACCGATGGGCACTGGGCACACCTTGTAACCAGTCGATATGGGATGGGAAACGAGCTACGGAGGATCACTTTTGTCAACCGATGGGCACTGGGCACACCTTGTAACCAGTCGATACGGGAAGGGAAACGAGCTACGGAGGATCACTTGTCAACCGATGGGCACTGGGCACACCTTATAAGGGATGGGAAACGAGCTACGGAGGATCACTTGTCAACCGATGGGCACTGGGCACACCTTGTAACCAGTCGATATGGGATGGGAAACGAGCTCCGGAGGATCACTTGTCAACCAATGGGCACACCTTGTAATCATTCGATACGAACCAGAAAAGGGTCGATTGGGTAAAGTTAACGACTTAAAAAAATAATAATTCCAAGAGATAATTCCTTCAAAGAATACACTGTGTTATAGACGATGTTTTCCATCTCGTTTTACAACCATCACCGTCTTCTATTTCAAACAGAAAAACGGTAACATTAAATAAAATAGCAATTAGCTACTGATTTAAATAGAAAAGCTTAAAACGGCTCTCCAAATATATATAGATAAAATTTGAATTTTGGCAGTAAATTGTTTACAATTATGATACTTTTGGTTATTTTTACATTATATACCCCGAAATAGTAAGAAAAAAAGAAAAATCGGTCTTATCTTAATTTCTATCCATACATCTGTATTTCTGTAAAGCTAAGCAAGGTCTTTTTGTCACGTTTTCCAGGGAAAACGGAGATCACCAACCTCAAACTTCCCACCTCCAAAAACTACATACTGTACTTTTAACCGAGGCGTCTAGTAGGGACATTGTTTTTAAGTAAGTTATAGCATTGCCAAACGAGTTAAATATGTTTGAATTAAGTCTGAAAGAGTAAAATGTTATTTATCGTTTAATGTGCGAATAGAAGATATTGGAAGTAGCATTATTTAAACGAATGATAATTCAGCAGTTGTGAACGCTTATTATGTCTCGGTGCTCGTGGGACACGCCCTCGCCACGTGAACGTGGCCGTGGAACGCTAAGTGGACCAGTGACCAGACGCAGGGAGGTGGCCTACATGTTGCGCGCATCACTGCCAGCCCGGCCTGGCCCGGTCCGGTCCGTTAGCCAGTCCACACGCATACCTGCGGAACTTCCGGAAACGCCGCATCCGCGCTACGCCTTGCCGCCCTCAACACTCAATAATACTGTACTGCGATACTACACATAGGCCCACGACGTCTCTGCAACTCAGAGGCGACGATCAAGTGATTAAATGGCAAAATATTAATAATTACAATGTCGAAAATAAAAAAAAACGCGAAAAATTTCATTTTCAAACGCATTTCACCAACAATCACTGGACTGCCTATCCTGAACTCGACGGAGCTGAAGCAGTAAAAGTGGAATGAGAGGCACTGTCACAGTTTCCAGAGCCTGGTTGAAAGCGTGACAGTGGACAACAAACGACAACAGCTGGCGAACCCCGTCCCAGTCTCAACTAGCCCAACGGGACATAATCTCTTCTACTCAAAATTTACAATTTTTCAAATATCTTTAATATTTATTTTATTAATTTAAATGTTGCTAATTTACTTAATTGTTAGTAAATTTTCAAATCTTAATTAATTTAATCACACTTCATACTCTTCATAGTTTTGTTTATGTAAAAAATAGAGACGAGTAGGCTCTATATTACAGTTAATAAATGACACCTTGACACCTAATAAATATACCTAAAACCTTCCAAAGATTTTTATACAGAAAATATTTCGCTAGTAAAATAATAACGTTCCTACACGACTCCTCAACGCAACGTCACACTCTATAGACAACAAATTAGTCTCGTAAAGACTGATGGTGAATTTGCATTTCAATTTAACAATTTTTCCATCAATTTTAACAATAATTTTTCTAATATTTTTTAATATTAACTGTAGTTACTAGTGATAAAAATAATGAGCTATTTCTGCTATTTATATAATTATAGACGCTATGGTTACATTATAACATAATTCAAGCGCGTCAAGTTTAATACTTCACAATAAGAATCAAACAATAAGATTTTGATGGAAAATTAAAATTTAATAATATTCAATTCCATCTAGAAAAAACAGAATTACAAACACATATTCACTTTCGGTATTTACGTTGTCCATAATTGCCAGGGTAATAGGCCTTATATCTTAAATGCAGATTTACAGAACCGGAAGGGAATGTCTGTGGTGGAATTAATGAAGAACCAATACAGACGATAAACCACAGGGTCCAAATGTAAAACCGCAATTTAAACCGGTCATTGTCCACGTTCGCTCACCGCAACCGGTTAATTTGACTCTCGAAGAGAACAAATCTGTATTGACTCTAACAAATTGCGGTCAACGAGTTAAGAAATTTAAAAACGCAAAACTGTAATCACAATTCTTGAGGGTTAAAAACTAACAAGAAGTCTTTCAATATCTTAATCTTAATTTTAAACTTGTTAAAAGTGAACTAAAATGTGTCGACCAAAGAACGGTACCTAAGGTAGGAAATTTGTTGGCCAGGTAAACTATTGAAACGGCCAGTCCGTATACTGCATTCAATGAGAAATTGTTTACTTGAAACAAATCTTTTATGATATTAAAAATGTTTGTATAAACATACTTTGTCATCTAGTCCGGTTCCATGTATAAGTAAACTCGCCTTCTGATTTGAGCATTATTTGGAAGTCAGAGGGCGTTATTATAACAAGGCATGTGTGCTTATATATATATATATATATATATATATATATATATATATATATATATGTGTGTGTGTGTGTGTGTGTGTGTGTGTGTGTGTGTGTGTGAGCGCGCATGCACGTCGAATAATTTGTGGTTTCAAGCTCGAAATCCAGGCAAATCAGTGTATTCGCAAGGGGATTTTGAGGGGGTATACATGTCTTTATTTTTAAAATTAAACTTTTATTAGCACCAGTGGAATCAGCTCACTGATTTCCCAAACAACATATTTCCAACAACAAACAACCAAAACAAACAATTTACTATTTTGAATCCTCCCTCTATGTCGATCGGTTACTGATGTACAGAAACTGCAACACAGTAAGCCCACGTTATTTTCGGAGCTCCGATGTTAATCAGGGGAATGTTAAAATTTATATCTAGCTTATTATTTTAAATATTGTAATAACACTCCTTATATATCTTGATATAGTTCTTATAAAATATGCTGAACATTTTAAGTTGTTGTTCTTTATGGCAGAAAACCTACTCAATTCCAACGTTATACAGTAGTATACTGATTGAGAGTAAGCTAATTTATATAACTTCTTTTTTATTTGTAATATTGTGATAACAATTATCATAAAGCTTTATCTATTAAAGATATATGTTGAAAAATCTAAATTATGAGTTATCTGTTAAAATCTAAAAAATCTCGTATCTTGCTCCTAATGATAGCAAATCTACCTACTCCTTTCCCATGTTATTGATGAGCATAAGTAAATCATTATAACTTCCTTATATACATATATATATATATATATATATATATATATATATACAATTACAATACGAGAGATATATATATATATATCGTATGGTTATGTCAGCAAATCATACACACAATGATATAGAGTACTATTCACTCACGTCAATAAATATATAAATAAGAACAAATAAATAAAATAAAAAAAAATAGAAAATTGAAGTATTGTTAAAAAACCCGTTATTGTTATTGTTTTAGGTTAAAAGTTATAAGATATTGTTTCTGCATAAAAGAGAGTGGAGTTGTTCGCGTACTTGTTCCTTATAGGATTTACGTGCTCCATAAAACGAGCAACAATTTTTGGAGCTGGACCATCACTTGACGTGATCTCCCAGCTACTATGTCAGCTAACAATCCACAAACTTCCTTATGCATTAAGGATATAGGTATTTTTACCATGACAAGTAACTCCTAAATCTTTTGCTTAGTATGCAGGTCCATGCTGTGGGGAGTGGAGGTAATTTCTCTTCCGAATGTTTTGGAGCTATAGAAGCCTTCGAATGCTTGACCATGCAACCAATTATATCGGAATTCTTCTGGGTTGTGGAACGTTAACACAAAAATGGCTGTAGTCGAGATTTCTGTGAATCAAGACAACCTGCTCTAATTGAACCGAGATGACCTACAAATCGGAACACTGACTGATGAATAAACGAGTTTGTTTGTACGTATTTCCAATTAAAAAATAAGATACATAACAGTAGTCTTTAAGACCTAGGCCGGGAACCATTTTTCTAATATAATCATGCGATTAACTACGATTGCACCCTTTATCAAACATTTTTGTTTCAACAAGTTTCAGGGTTTTATCCCATCATTCATAGTATAGGAATTTAGTGACAGCCCGGAGTTTATCTGCATTTAATGCTGCAGTATACACAACAGTGATGAATTGATATTATTGGTTATCACGGCAGGTTATCCCTCCCATATGTAGGATAAACTGAGAGTCCAAGGCTTGGTTGGCATCTTCCATCTCAGCCTCTCAGCTGCGTGTAATGGTTCAATGGCGTTGGCTATAGTTTTACAGACATCTGCAAAAAGCTATTAAATCGATCACATTATTTATATATCGGTGTGAGCAGAAGACCTCAACCGCGAACCGGTCTACTTTTGTCGGACGTCCTCGCCCACAATTGACCAGAACATATCCTGCCAGGACAATTTTGTTTTTGTAATAATAATATTCAGTTTTTAAATCAAATAATGCAGCATATTACGATATCGTATGTATCGATTTCCTAGCAAAATGCTGATGTATCTTTTTAGTTGATTTTGTAGCAAGCCGTGCTAACGAATTCATGTAGTAGAACCTACTCACTCTATCCCCATATTCTTCCTATGGAGAATAAGTAAGATGTAACCTCTATGAGTTTGCTTAGCTTATGATTAAGAACAGCAGTTTGTTTCATGGCAAGTCATTTATAAATCATTAGAAATTCACTTAGAATATGATGCAACGTGGGTATTTTACATTGTGAATTGTATTCTTATACTTTTCGGTCATCCCCTTAGCTGCAAACCTTAACCGATCATCCATTGTGTATTTTCCGAAAGTAATGCTCAGGAATAGAACTGTAAATGTACAATTTAGGAGGAGATGAGGGGTGACACACACGCGCGCGCGCGCACACACACACACACACACACACACACATATATATATATATATATATATATATATATATATTTATCTTTAAATAAGTCAACCGAGTACCCTTATGAAACATTTTAATTATTACTTCGACATGTTTCGGGAATCATCCCATCTTCAAGAAGTACAAATGTTTAACCTAATTTGATAATCTTAATTTATAAATGTAAATAAATGTCATATGATAATTTAAATTTCACAGTATTCAAATTGGTGGAGTGTGTTAGCATGTATTATTTCTTCCTTGTATAATTTTTTCATATATTGGATTGTTTGTTTCAATTTGTGAAGTGTTTAATTTATTATTTTTGTTAATTTGATAGTGAGTATAAATTTGGAATTCTTCTTTTGTGTCCAATTTTCTTCCTTTTTGTTCGAAATTCAATATAGTCATATTATGTGTCATACTAGTGTAATTGTGGTTTGTGGAAAGAATATGTTCGGCGAACGCTGATTTTTGTGTTGTTTTGTTGTTTGATTTTAGCGCTTGTATATGTTCTTTGAATCTTGTTTGAAAATTTCTACCGGTTTGTCCAATATAATATTTGTCACAGTCATCACACAGTAAGATGTATATATATATATATATATATATATATATATAATAACATATATAGTATAGTAACATTACCTTATTATATATATATAATATATATATATATATATATATATATATATATATATATATATATTGTATATCCAGTTTCGAACGAATATTTTTTGACATCTCGGGACCCAAAAAAATGGCCTACTATTAGTAGGTCTCACCATGAGGACGGTCTAGCTGTATTTCCAGTGAGCAGTTTGCTGAAAATGTTTGTTATCATATACCATGATGTCTGAAAAACACTTATTTAAGAATATTTTTTGCCTTAGTAATAAATCAAAATAGGCATTTCAAAAATACGTTCACAATCCAAAAATCTTTTAAAAGTAGGCTACCGTCGTTTGTGCAGTGTCTTTTTGGGCAGATTATCTACAACACAAATTTAACTGGAATAAAAATCATTTCTTGATCTTGCTCTATTATCTTTCAATACTTTGTATATGAAAGGTGGATCACAATTAAATACGCCAACTTGAAAACTGAATAACACTACTGAATTTGGTTGTACCTTTAGAGTTAATCATGGTTAAAGAAGTTTTGATCTGTCAGTTGTTGACTTCCTCAAATTATAGCTATTTAATTAATTGTATAACAACTTTAAGTTGTAGCTTTATCAGTCTTATAGCTTTAACTTAGCTTATTACAGCTTTATAGCTTTTTATAAAATTTAAAAAAGTTTAATTAATGCGTTGTGATGCTACCTCTACCTCAATTCATATTAAGCATCAAATACTTGAGATTTGAGGAGGTTCACTTTATTACTATAAGTACTGCATTTATTTTCACCTTCACTGTTCAATTCTCGTATAAAATATCAGGCATTGTGGCTCTATTGTCTCGATGTATTGTCAAAAGTAGGGCCCGAATCACAATTAACACTTGGATACCGATGTATAGCTGGCAAAAATGTTATCCTAAATATTATACCTACCTTTTTCTAATTAAGATTCCTCCCTCATAATCACATAATGTGAGAACGAAATTTAGGCGTTATGGGAATTAGAATTCTAGTAAGGACTTTAAAGTGTATAATGGGTAGTATAAGTTGTTGTGAAAAGGTATGCGAAAAACGTATGTGGAATATAACAGATTTGTATATACTCTTTGGCATTACTGAGTGGTCGGCGCCTAAGTATAGTTAAATGCTGGTTTGTTTTTACCTTGTTCTGCGGTTCTAATTCTCATAAAGACTGATACCAAACAAATTGTCTCAAAAACTTTATCATTGACTAACATTTGCATGCATAAACCGTTGTACACTCTGTCGAACTCGATACTCCGAGCCAGAGAAGAAGGAGAACGTACTGTACAGAGACAGAGCGCCTAGACTTGCCCATCCTGCGCCGGAGCAACGACCTCCCAACAGCTGTCCCCGACCTTGAATCCTACGTCCGGCCACGGCCGTAGGATATGGATTGTGACTGTGACATCGTCCAGAAACACCGATCAGACAGCCGGCTAATTAGCTGCTATACTGAAACCGTTGACAGGCCGATTGAGATGATTGCAAATTAATTACAATAAATTGAGTCAGTGGTTGTATTCAGCCACGCTAACCGGTGAGTAAACCAGTGGCTGTATGTGTATAGCAGTCCAGCGATTCCCCGGCAGACATCTTCGCTACCGCTTCGGCCGGTTACCGACTCACCGTCAAACCTTTTTGTGGGTAGAGGTGGATTTGTCAGCTTAGACTTTTAGCAAAATGGCGGTTGTAGAACGTGGATCAGAATAACTTGGTATAAAAACAAGTTATACGATGATCATCAATCCATCCTTCCACATTAGGATGTTTATTTGTTTTTGCTCATAATTTACTATTTTGTTTCAGTACGAAAATTTGTTAAAATAATCAAAAATCAACGCGATAAACATAAACCGACTTAGAGAGTGGAGTTAAATTAATGTTAATTAAAGGATACTTGTGGAGTTAAATTCCACAGCGGCTGTTCAGACGCATTGGTTAATTACAAAGAAAATATATCATGTACACAAAGAACTCAAATTACAAACTAAAGAGCTGAATTTAACGTCGTCTATACTACTTTGATTTCCTAATATTTTAAAACAGAGGCAAAGAAGTAAAACAATGGAATTGATGCTGCACTGATGGGAAAACAGAAGTCTCGGTTCACAACGAGAGGTCAAATTCACACCTGGACTAGTTAGCTGGAGAAAGGAACTTGGGATACGAAGGAGAATGTATGATGCAAAGATAGCTTGTAGTAGGCGATTTAGCTTTATGTCTTAAAAATTATACCTTGTTATATAACTACTTACAGACTTCTTGATTTAAGTTGATTTCTTAATAACAACAAGATTCCTGTGTTGCTTACAACACAGATTCCTTTCTTATAATATACCTGCTATCGCAATATTGATCGCAAAATTTATATCGAATCTAGAATGAAGTCGTTTTTTTCAATAATCATATATAGTTCATTGTTCTACAAAGTTCTATAAAACCAAAGCCTTGTAATTGTAAGTACCGGTGGCAATGAAATGCAGCGTAGCGGTTAGTCCAGGGAGAGAAGATATGACAGGAAAGTTTGAGGTCAGATTGTCGAGGAGGTCAGTGGAACTGTGAGACCTTCTAGCTGTAATTTCACTTTCAAAATTATACGGGATATCGTGGGTCAACCTTCCTCGTATTGGTTGACCATAATATAGCATTATAATTTTTGCTTGCGTATAAGCGATGGGATTTTCGTAGGAGTTTGGTAGGTGGCCGTCAAATGACCGGGCATTTTCCCAATATCACAGTATTTTCAATGAAGAAGCAACGGTAAAAGTAGACGTTAATTTTCCGTTGAAAATAACCTTGTTTTCATCGTATTTTCAACCTTGTAATCCAACGTGTATTATTTTAACCTTTTGTTTCAACATGTTTTCAGCGTTGCACTTTGACGTGTTTTCAATATTGTGGTTCAAATTATTTTCAACGTTGTAACAGTCAACAGGGCAGAATATATATATATATATATATATATATATAATATGAGGATATTCATTCATAAGCCTTATGCCATGTAGGTTTTCATAAAACATGTAGTCAATTAATTTATTTTTAAAATATTTGTTCATTTTATGTCAAAAATAATTGTTTGGCAACTTTGTTAAAATTTTAAATTAGTGATTTAATTTTTTTATGATCCTTTAGAACCAATATTATTAATATTGGTATTTTCAGGGTCTTTAGTATGACTGAAGCTGTTTGAACCAAACCCTCAACTGCTGAGGCTGCTCGGCTCAACCAGACATGGACTTGGTGACTTGTGGCTCGCTTCCAGCTTCTCGATCTGATCAGCTGTGGCTGGTACCTCCGCCCCATACCAGTTGGACCTGCAATAGCTGGAGTATCGGCCCTTCAGCAGATTGGCAGCTGAGTGCTAGCATAGAATTACTATTGAGAATTATTCCTGCTAGAAATAGTCCTGGTTGAGGACTTAAAAATTGCTGCGGAATACACCTCTATGGCTAGAATTTACACTTAGACTGCTGTTGATTATTTTGAATCTATTCAAGATTTTTATGGAAAAAATTTAATTCCCCCCTGTGAATTTATGCACATAATTGATCTTTCCATGTGGTACCACTGGACAATTTCACGACTATAGTCGTGCGACTGTGGATGACATCGGATTGTGCGGAAACCAACGGATGGACTTAGGCTATTTGAACAATTTATAAACAGTAGTTTAGTTTAGCTTTAAGATTTATATTGGTGTATATTTTTTGTTTAATATCTATTTATTATGTGTTGGGTAATTTCCAGTAGATGTATTTGTTTTATGTGTAGTATCTATATGGCCAATAATTTAGAAATTGATTTTAATTTGTAAAGGAAGCGCTTCCCCTGAATATTAAAACTAAAGTACAACAAAATAAAAACAATAAATAAAAAGAAAACATTGAAAAAATAGTTATTAGTATAATTTACTTGTTGAATTTTATTAAATTTAATTGCTGTTGAGCGGGAAAAATAATCATACATGAATTGAATTGTTATATATATAATATCGAGTAAGAATTAGCTAGACTTTATCAAAATATTTTAGATATATTAATATAGGATGGCATTTGATTAGAAGATAATAGCTGGAATCTCTGATTATCATTCATAGATATTATCATCGTGAGTAATTATTGAGATATTCTACGGTATTGTAAGATATTGTATCGTCAAAGAGCCTTCTTTGACGAATTCGCTGTTTTATATTTAAACTTTTTTAAATATAATATCTATCTTGGAGGCTGAAATTCTTTTTTCTTTCATTTTATTTCTCGGGCAATTTTATTATTAAAATTCCATCATATAGCTTAACAGTGTTTCCTTGTTTCCCAACTGGATGAACTTCAGCTACAGAAAACAAGGTGGCGCCTCAGCAATATTAACAATATTGAATATTGTTTCTAAGAAATTAGAAAATTAAGATTTAAACCATCCATCCCTCTCTACCAAAGTCACTGAGCTTAAGTGTGACACAACGTATTTTCAACTTTCTATTTCAAGATGTTTTCAACGTTACTATTCATAGTTGACATTGTTTCTACGTTGTGCAATAGGGGTATTTTCACTGTGGTTCTCATTTTTCCACTTTAAACTAACACGACTTTGCTACATAAAAACTGCCATAACAAAATGTCTGTGTATGGCAACCATAAAATATGGGTCAATTCCCACAGATACATTGAAATAACAATAAAAAATATATACAACATGGAATAGTTTCTAATGTAGTGATTTGCTTATCTTTCATGGTTGTCATACACACATACCTAATTATGACAGTTTTAATGTAGCAAAGGCATGCCATGTTAGATATTCCCGTAGCAGCAGACCTGCGTACTTAACGAATTTCCATATCAATAATATAATAATAATACATTACAAGTTTTATCAATATCTGTCAATTTATATGAAAAGGAGTTTTTCATATAAATGGCAAAACCAACAAAAATTACAATATCCGGTATTTGCATAAATACTATCATAAAATCAAGGGTTTAAAATTACCAAATAATTACGTTAGTGATTTCCAGATAAAATAATTTTTTCAATAACTTATAGTTTGTTACAAAAGCTATTTTTTAAAGAAGAAAAAAGTAAATGTTTCTACGAAAATAACAATATGTTCTAAAAAAACAATCAAACTCTCTCTACTTTGGAGCAAACGAATTTTTATTCACTATTTCCTATAACTTTCTATTTTAACATTTATCCAGGACAATTCGATCTCTGTATAATATATTGAATATGTACAGTATAAAGTAAGATATTAATAATCATGCCAGTAGATGCTAATTAAGAAACAAAAACCAGAATCGGCATTTTTACCATTTTTAATTATTGAAAAATACCATTTTAAGCCCAAAATTGTCACATTTTTTGCACATTATAGGGCATAAACCATCATTTTTAACCCAAAATCAGCACATTTTCCCCATTTTAATAGAAAAAACCCCGTTTTAAGCCCAAAATAATTTTGGGAGCATTTTTGCGCGGAGCAAGAAATTTGTAAAAATCCCGCCTTTATTCATTACTAATCTATTGTATGATGCTATACAACATCATTTTCATTAAAAATAAACAAATATTTCACATAGCACGCACCTTACAGGGTCCCAAATCCTAGACTCCCGCGCAGCGGTTCATAACACTGACACACACTACAAGATTGAACAATTTTATAAAACTTCCGCCTTTATTCATTACCAATCTATTGTATGATGCTATCCAACATCATTTTCATTAAAAATAAACAAATATTTCACAAAACACGCACCTTACAGGGTCTGAAAATCGATGCGGTACATAACACTGACACACACTACAATAGCAATCAATTTGTAAAACTTCCACCTTTATTCATATCCAATCTACTGTCTGATACTATACAACATCATTTTCATTAAAAATAAACCAAAATTTCACAAAACACATATCTTACAGCGTTTTAAAATCCCAAGTCCCCGCGCCGCGTACCGGCTCATGTCACTGCCGCAAGACTCAAACCTGCATTTAGCATGTCTATTAATTTTTGCTATAGTGTCCATCTATCTCACTATTAATTCCATGACCTACTTAGAAATCCTTACCACTGCCTAATATCATACAACATCATTTTATGCAAAATAAAACCACATTCACATGTGCCAAGTCCCATTGTTATAAAACGACCACATTTTTTGCACAATAATTTTGGCTGAATATTTTTCAGAAAAAAGTGTGCCACCCGATGCGCCTTGGTGAGATCGGACATTATTAGAAGGTGTTGATATCAAAAAGTTCTTAGTTTCCGAGATATCTAAGATTTTCTATTCTTAAATGCACTGTACCACGTAACGCGCAAGACTCACACCAGCATCAATATCTGCACATAGTATGATTATTATTTTTTGTTATAGTGTCCATCTATCTTAATATATCACTAGCATTAATCCATGACCTACTTAACATACAACTCTCCTTTCTGTTTAATTACTCTTTAATAATTCTTCCTCTAGAACTTGTATTCTTTACATCTGCACGACTTGTTCAATTGGACACATGTTTATATCTCCCACTTTGAATTTTTGTTTTTTCAAGTTTTATTTTTATACAATTGACTCAACCTCCTATATATAACCTTTAATAGTATTTGGTTTTATACCTATTGTCCAATCGACTTTAGAAGCAGACAATTCCTTGAAATAACCGATGATTCTGCAATTGCAGTTTTACTAATAGAAAGGGCGTGATTGTGATATTTCATGAGGTTTTGAAAAATACCGAGTTGAACGTTTTTGACACCAGGTAGACTTAAAAAGTATCTACTTGCACATGCGACATGCACTCAAGGATAGTCATCTACACTCACTTGTACTTGTATATTTTTTCAGGTGTTTTGACTTAACTTAAACATACACCAAGAAAATGAATAAAATTATGTCACTGAGGAGGGTTGATGTTGTAGTCTTCTTGTTGAAGTTCTTCATTCTGTGTTTGAGACAATGCGCACCAAACATGTTTCAATTGTTGAAATTTTAATTGATAGAAATATTTCGTTTAGCTATTCATTATGAAAACCAATGTCACTATTTAACCTTTTACCGTCATTACCTCAATTCTAACATTTAAAATATTTTATATGTTGAATCCAACAGATCATAGATAAAGTTCATTTTAGTTCAAATGACAACTTACCAACTTGGTGGTACAAGAGGCAAGATATGTTTAATTTCAACTGAATCATCCGACCTATAGTGTTTTAGACCACTTACAATAAGTATTTTGTATTTTTAGAAATATTGAATGCAACAGATCCTAGATCAAATTCATAACAGTTTAAATGACGTATCAACTTTTTGATCCTAACAAGTGCGTGTATTGATGGTGTTTGTTTCTAACTTACCGTATAATAATATGTACCTTTCTCAGTGTGTCTAAACATAGTGTCAAACTTACAAATAAAAACAGGAGAACAATTAAAATTGGTTATTTGTTACATACAAAGTGTTCCGACTACTATCTCATATTATATTTAAATGTATGTTATAAATACAACCAAAAGAGTGGTCACCACAGTTTGCTTCTCCCTAACATCCCCTCATCTACAGTTACAATCCAATGTCCTAGTTCTTGTAAGCTTTACACACGCTTACCTACTACACAATATCTTTGATAAATGGGAAAATCAGGGTATAATATTATTTATTCTACCATTTGAGGTACTCCACGATTTTATAAACTTTCCGATAGTTATCCATCAGTCACAACTAAACATTCACTCTTTCATAAAGCTTTGTCACTAGGCCTTTCATTGTTGAATATCATGATTTGAACAAGGACAGGATGTAAAGTTTTAATGGGCTCCTGTATGTCCTCTTTAGCCAAGGATAGGTCTTGAGTGTAGTTTTGGCTGCAGATATTTTGGGTTATGGTTGGTGCATGGAGGGTTTCAGAGAGCAGGTTGTTCCCGACCGAACGAGTGTCTGGCTTGCTTTTTGTGTTAGAAGGGTTAGGGTTTAGGATGGATTAATCTATTTATCTATTATGCCCTGACCCGAATGAACGTAGTCCATACCATGGTCGGGTGGTGAGTAATGTAATGATGGTTGCATTAAGGTGCGGGGACTAGGCTATGGGAGCGTAAAATCTGTTATTGCTGTCATATCTGATATAATTTTAAGGAATGTTTCAAGCCAACATCTCACTTGACGACCACTCAGTTGATAAAGTAGACAAATCGTATATGCATGCAATTTTAGCCTTATATGTAAAATTCTGTACTATACTACAAGACAAAATTGGATTTATGTTATTGGGGGCTTAATTAAACATATTTTTCCACATTATTAATTGATTGTACACTAACTTATATATTGTGTGCTTTGTGATTGTGCTAGTTTTTTGTTATCAAACTTGCATTAGCCTAATGTAGATTGACTTTGAACATAGTGGACTCTTATCAAGTCCCAGGGTTATTATAAGACACTATATAGGTCGGTGAAATCCATCCTGCAACACGATTGATTAAATATCATCATTTAATTCACTGGTGTCTTTTGTTTCATATTTCCTTGTACCTGTGTCTTCTCTAGTAACCACAACAAGTCCAAAGTTGAACTTTAGTTAGTGAACATTAAACGTGAGTCATAGGAGAACTGTAGAATACTATATCATTTTAATTAACTAACATCTTTCATTTTATGTTTACATGTACCATATATCTTCTCTAGTAATCATGACATACCCAATGTGGAACGTGAGCTATAGGAGAACTATCAAATACCACATTTACATTAAATTAACTGTTGTCATTTTTGTTTAATGTGTACCTGTATTGTGTGTATTCTCTAGTAACCGTATCGAATGTGAGTTAAAGATGCTGTACTATTCTACAAAACAAGTGGGGTGCAATTAAAAAAGATTTTTACACATTATTAATTGATTGTACACTAACGTATTTCTTTGTGTGCTTTATAGTTTTTGTTATCAAACTTACAATAGCCTAGTGTTAAGATGTGGACTCTCAACAAGTCCCAGGGTTATTAAGTATCATATGTCAAGTACTGTCAAGTATCATTAAATTCACTGTTGTCATTTGTTTAATGTGTACTTATACTCTGTGTCTTCTCTATTAACCGTGTCGAATGTGAGATAAAGGAAAACTGTAAAATACTATATTTACATTCAATTGACTTGTTTCATTTGTTTAATGTGTACTTGTCATGTGTGTCTTCTTTAGTAACCATGTCGAATGCGACTGCAAAAAAAACAATTCATTATTGTAATGTGCTATACCTGTACTGTGTGTTTAAACGATTGACATCATCAAGTTGATATTCAATTTAGTCGTTAAGTTGTTGTAATAGTCAGAACTGATTCAGATTGACCACATAGAAACTGTGAGGTGTGTGGTATACTTTCACATTCAGAGTAAGTATGTAGTTTTACTCGAAGATGTGAAAACGTTTATGTCACGTTTCACACGAGCTTTACATCTTTACATGTTCATTTCACATATTTCTGTAAAATGGTTTTGTGGAATTGTGTGATTTTACAGAAATATGTGAAATGAACATGTAAAGATGTAAAGCTCGTGTGAAACGTGACATAAACGTTTTCACATCTTCGAGTAAAACTACATACTTACTCTGAATGTGAAAGTATACCACACACCTCACAGTTTCTATGTGGTCAATCTGAATCAGTTCTGACTATTACAACAACTTAACGACTAAATTGAATATCAACTTGATGATGTCAATTGTTTAAACACACAGTACAGGTATAGCACATTACAATAATGAATTGTTTTTTTTGCAGTCGCATTCGACATGGTTACTAAAGAAGACACACATGACAAGTACACATTAAACAAATGAAACAAGTCAATTGAATGTAAATATAGTATTTTACAGTTTTCCTTTATCTCACATTCGACACGGTTAATAGAGAAGACACAGAGTATAAGTACACATTAAACAAATGACAACAGTGAATTTAATGATACTTGACAGTACTTGACATATGATACTTAATAACCCTGGGACTTGTTGAGAGTCCACATCTTAACACTAGGCTATTGTAAGTTTGATAACAAAAACTATAAAGCACACAAAGAAATACGTTAGTGTACAATCAATTAATAATGTGTAAAAATCTTTTTTAATTGCACCCCACTTGTTTTGTAGAATAGTACAGCATCTTTAACTCACATTCGATACGGTTACTAGAGAATACACACAATACAGGTACACATTAAACAAAAATGACAACAGTTAATTTAATGTAAATGTGGTATTTGATAGTTCTCCTATAGCTCACGTTCCACATTGGGTATGTCATGATTACTAGAGAAGATATATGGTACATGTAAACATAAAATGAAAGATGTTAGTTAATTAAAATGATATAGTATTCTACAGTTCTCCTATGACTCACGTTTAATGTTCACTAACTAAAGTTCAACTTTGGACTTGTTGTGGTTACTAGAGAAGACACAGGTACAAGGAAATATGAAACAAAAGACACCAGTGAATTAAATGATGATATTTAATCAATCGTGTTGCAGGATGGATTTCACCGACCTATATAGTGTCTTATAATAACCCTGGGACTTGATAAGAGTCCACTATGTTCAAAGTCAATCTACATTAGGCTAATGCAAGTTTGATAACAAAAAACTAGCACAATCACAAAGCACACAATATATAAGTTAGTGTACAATCAATTAATAATGTGGAAAAATATGTTTAATTAAGCCCCCAATAACATAAATCCAATTTTGTCTTGTAGTATAGTACAGAATTTTACATATAAGGCTAAAATTGCATGCATATACGATTTGTCTACTTTATCAACTGAGTGGTCGTCAAGTGAGATGTTGGCTTGAAACATTCCTTAAAATTATATCAGATATGACAGCAATAACAGATTTTACGCTCCCATAGCCTAGTCCCCGCACCTTAATGCAACCATCATTACATTACTCACCACCCGACCATGGTATGGACTACGTTCGTTCGGGTCAGGGCATAATAGATAAATAGATTAATCCATCCTAAACCCTAACCCTTCTAACACAAAAAGCAAGCCAGACACTCGTTCGGTCGGGAACAACCTGCTCTCTGAAACCCTCCATGCACCAACCATAACCCAAAATATCTGCAGCCAAAACTACACTCAAGACCTATCCTTGGCTAAAGAGGACATACAGGAGCCCATTAAAACTTTACATCCTGTCCTTGTTCAAATCATGATATTCAACAATGAAAGGCCTAGTGACAAAGCTTTATGAAAGAGTGAATGTTTAGTTGTGACTGATGGATAACTATCGGAAAGTTTATAAAATCGTGGAGTACCTCAAATGGTAGAATAAATAATATTATACCCTGATTTTCCCATTTATCAAAGATATTGTGTAGTAGGTAAGCGTGTGTAAAGCTTACAAGAACTAGGACATTGGATTGTAACTGTAGATGAGGGGATGTTAGGGAGAAGCAAACTGTGGTGACCACTCTTTTGGTTGTATTTATAACATACATTTAAATATAATATGAGATAGTAGTCGGAACACTTTGTATGTAACAAATAACCAATTTTAATTGTTCTCCTGTTTTTATTTGTAAGTTTGACACTATGTTTAGACACACTGAGAAAGGTACATATTATTATACGGTAAGTTAGAAACAAACACCATCAATACACGCACTTGTTAGGATCAAAAAGTTGATACGTCATTTAAACTGTTATGAATTTGATCTAGGATCTGTTGCATTCAATATTTCTAAAAATACAAAATACTTATTGTAAGTGGTCTAAAACACTATAGGTCGGATGATTCAGTTGAAATTAAACATATCTTGCCTCTTGTACCACCAAGTTGGTAAGTTGTCATTTGAACTAAAATGAACTTTATCTATGATCTGTTGGATTCAACATATAAAATATTTTAAATGTTAGAATTGAGGTAATGACGGTAAAAGGTTAAATAGTGACATTGGTTTTCATAATGAATAGCTAAACGAAATATTTCTATCAATTAAAATTTCAACAATTGAAACATGTTTGGTGCGCATTGTCTCAAACACAGAATGAAGAACTTCAACAAGAAGACTACAACATCAACCCTCCTCAGTGACATAATTTTATTCATTTTCTTGGTGTATGTTTAAGTTAAGTCAAAACACCTGAAAAAATATACAAGTACAAGTGAGTGTAGATGACTATCCTTGAGTGCATGTCGCATGTGCAAGTAGATACTTTTTAAGTCTACCTGGTGTCAAAAACGTTCAACTCGGTATTTTTCAAAACCTCATGAAATATCACAATCACGCCCTTTCTATTAGTAAAACTGCAATTGCAGAATCATCGGTTATTTCAAGGAATTGTCTGCTTCTAAAGTCGATTGGACAATAGGTATAAAACCAAATACTATTAAAGGTTATATATAGGAGGTTGAGTCAATTGTATAAAAATAAAACTTGAAAAAACAAAAATTCAAAGTGGGAGATATAAACATGTGTCCAATTGAACATGTTGTGCAGATGTAAAGAATACAAGTTCTAGAGGAAGAATTATTAAAGAGTAATTAAACAGAAAGGAGAGTTGTATGTTAAGTAGGTCATGGATTAATGCTAGTGATATATTAAGATAGATGGACACTATAACAAAAAATAATAATCATACTATGTGCAGATATTGATGCTGGTGTGAGTCTTGCGCGTTACGTGGTACAGTGCATTTAAGAATAGAAAATCTTAGATATCTCGGAAACTAAGAACTTTTTGATATCAACACCTTCTAATAATGTCCGATCTCACCAAGGCGCATCGGGTGGCACACTTTTTTCTGAAAAATATTCAGCCAAAATTATTGTGCAAAAAATGTGGTCGTTTTATAACAATGGGACTTGGCACATGTGAATGTGGTTTTATTTTGCATAAAATGATGTTGTATGATATTAGGCAGTGGTAAGGATTTCTAAGTAGGTCATGGAATTAATAGTGAGATAGATGGACACTATAGCAAAAATTAATAGACATGCTAAATGCAGGTTTGAGTCTTGCGGCAGTGACATGAGCCGGTACGCGGCGCGGGGACTTGGGATTTTAAAACGCTGTAAGATATGTGTTTTGTGAAATTTTGGTTTATTTTTAATGAAAATGATGTTGTATAGTATCAGACAGTAGATTGGATATGAATAAAGGTGGAAGTTTTACAAATTGATTGCTATTGTAGTGTGTGTCAGTGTTATGTACCGCATCGATTTTCAGACCCTGTAAGGTGCGTGTTTTGTGAAATATTTGTTTATTTTTAATGAAAATGATGTTGGATAGCATCATACAATAGATTGGTAATGAATAAAGGCGGAAGTTTTATAAAATTGTTCAATCTTGTAGTGTGTGTCAGTGTTATGAACCGCTGCGCGGGAGTCTAGGATTTGGGACCCTGTAAGGTGCGTGCTATGTGAAATATTTGTTTATTTTTAATGAAAATGATGTTGTATAGCATCATACAATAGATTAGTAATGAATAAAGGCGGGATTTTTACAAATTTCTTGCTCCGCGCAAAAATGCTCCCAAAATTATTTTGGGCTTAAAACGGGGTTTTTTCTATTAAAATGGGGAAAATGTGCTGATTTTGGGTTAAAAATGATGGTTTATGCCCTATAATGTGCAAAAAATGTGACAATTTTGGGCTTAAAATGGTATTTTTCAATAATTAAAAATGGTAAAAATGTCGATTCTGGTTTTTGTTTCTTAATTAGCATCTACTCATGCCATTTACAAGGAATTGCAGCAGAGAATGCCTACAAAGCTCATACTGCACGCTACACAGACTTGTGGCGGCCGACTCACGGACTGTACTCAGCCCCTTACTCAAGGTTTTGAAACCTTGGGATTTTGAATTTTCGACATATATAGGAATTTCAACCATACTCGGAGCTGTGAAACGTTCCTGAATGAAGTTTGGGATCATAAACAAACTATTAACCATAAAATTGTAATCAAAATCATTGGAGCCATTTTTAATAAATTTGGATTTTCAAGTTTTAAGGAATTTCATATGTGAACTAGGTTTAACCATAAAAACAAAAATTCAAAATACAAGCCGGGGTATTGCCAAAGTGCACCCTTGTCCCAAATTTGATACCGACAGACAACACTCAGGAAGCCTCAAAACGGATATGTCCCTCTCAGTCTATGTATGTCTAGGGGGAGTCTTGTCGTCATATGGCCCAACCCCAACACTTACCGTTTAAATCATGTTGCAACAAGCTATAAAATGCTGACAAATGGTTGAAAATATTCAACAAAAACAGTTTTTCTACGATAATTCAACTACTTAATTCAACTTTGACTAATAGTTACAAAGGACAATGTCATTTAAACGGCATTACAAACGGTATGATTTAAATATGAAACATTGACTAATATTAAAAATTTAAATTATAATCCCATTTTCACAGTTTTTACACTAGTAAACCTAAGTAAAAAAAACGTTGATAGTTTCAACCATTAACCGTTATTCAACAAATTCAACCTCTGAGCTACATTGTAAACGGTTCAAACTCAAACATAAGTTTGATAAGACTGAAGAAACAACTATTTTTTAATTTTTTCAAATCAAACGTTATGAAAAATATTCACACCCACACACATATGTTTATAATATATAATATTATATATTTTTTTAATTTGATCTATATTGTTCACTGTTAACGACTACTATTGTTATTTTATGTATAATTGAAAAAATCATCTGTTCCAATCAACATAAAAAATGTTATCAAAGGATACTCAGTCGATTTTTTCGATTATACTTAAAATTATACATACATATATATATATATATATATATATATATATAATTTTAAGTATATCCACAATTCTTTGAAAAAATGCTACACCTAAGCATGAAAACTGTGGTGAGCAAAAGCTTCTGGAAGAACCCTGGAGTGAAGAAAAATGTTTGCTGTTTTTTGACACAGAGAAAAAGCATTGCATGCATTGCTAGTCCACAAATACATAGCAATAAAGAAAGGTTTTCTTTAAATAGCAAATTTCCAAAGAAATAATTGGAAATATTAGCACTTACCAAACAAAAATAATTTATTTACGAGTACTCGCGCACCATTAAAAAGTGTTATCAATAACGCTTTTTACTGGGAAGACATCAAACAGATAACCACTGCAGAATTTCAGGACCATGAACATTCATTGAGTGCGTCTGACCATCCGTGACAGGCTTGAACAAAAACCACTGAAGAAAACCTTTCCTTGTTTGTACTCTACTGAGAATGGAAAAGTCTCTATCAACTAGAAACTCGTACATTGGCTTCACATCATAAAGTTTCACTTAAAATATTGAAATATGGTGCCAAAATTTCAATTATAATTACTAAAAATGTGAAAAAAATGTTGTTAACTGGCTGTGTAGTAGGTTCCAACAATTAATCTACTAGAGCCCACTCCCTTCCAATATTCAATCAAAGAATATGAATATTCTTTGATTCAAGCTTGAGTACAAATCCTTCGGCAAATTGTAGACTGCCAGCTCCTGGTTCGTTCTAATGACATGATTGCACCTCCCTCCATCAATGCATCTAGTCAGTTGAGTCGACGCTTTCTTTGGCGAGTTTACAGTCGCCCTTTCTCCTCTGATATACCCCACAAGTAGTCTCAGACCTCGGAAAAGTAAAATTTGTGATGCTGTTTGACTCACAAGACTTATTTCTAAAATAACGTATTGCATCGCTTATACTTGTTGTGAGTAATTAAACAACTTAGAATTCTAGAATAAGAGTAGATATTTTTATTCTTGTTTTTATCTTTGTCTTTTTCTATCTTTAAACTATCAACTCTGATTCTGACTGTCTATAATGACTACAGTACCACAAATAAGACAAAGAATGTGGTTTTTATCGTCTTACAAAAATTATAATTTGAGTACAGAAATTGGGGAGCGAACAGGAAGACCCCAGTCGGGTCTTCCTGTCTGATGGACGTTGTGAGGTCCACCAGACAAAGCTGCCAAAACATTCCCACTGCTGTATTCAGAGATTCAGGAGGTTGGTTTACATGGATCTCAGCACGACGAGTCAACATTCCGCCGGGTGCAACGTGTTGTCTAGCCGACCATGTTACCGTATAGGAATTGAGCGCGTTCCAAATGTTAAAATATACAGTAACAAATTACAAATGCAATGACATTTATTTACATACTGATGCGTTCGTCGGTTGATTTCCTCCTAAATATTTACCGGAACGTTGTATGAAACTCGATTCCCATTGAAAATATATTCATTACAATAATTATTATCCCTTAAAAATATCTTAACGTAAACTTGACAGTCATGCTTTTATAGAACTATAACCAGCTGATGCGCCAAACATCAGATGTGGTGGTCGAGCCCAAGCGCGTGACGACCTTGAGGCCGGTCAGCTGGCGCGGCTGAGTTGAACAAGACAGAAGAGCACCCCCACCCAGAACTGTAGAAACTTCCATCATTGTGAAATCAAAATCCATGTACAACCTAACTAGGTAGATTTTAATAGAAATATTTATTTTGACTATGGCTGTTGATATGTCATTTTGTACAATAAAACAGATTTAAAAAGAAAGAAATCCACCTTCCTCTTTTGCCATGAGAGATTGAGATAAAGTTTGTCCCTTTAAAATCATCCACGGTTCATATTACGATCCTGTATTGGAAGTGCATCAATTATTGTAAAATTCTAATCAATTCCTGCCTAATAAAAATACAACACTCAACACCAGACTTTATTCAGTTACCTAATGCTTTCAACACTAATTGGGTTCAGCTAGTTTACCATAAGGAAGTCATTACTGGCTTGCTAATCACCCATTATATTATCTACAGTCGCTTCATACAGTAGTTAAGGGTACCAGCTATCTCTTTTAATTTTGCAACACTATAACTTATTGAGCTTCCTCTCCCTAAATATAATATATAATTGTTACTATGGAAATATATTGGTTTTATGCAAAAAATAAAGTTATGTATTAATATGTATTGGTTTGTATAACCTTAACTGCTCATATAGTACAACTATAACTGACAGTTATTGCTGTGTGTTGATTTAATTAAATTTATTTATTTGTATTTTGTTGATATTTGAATGGTTTTTTACTAAAAATAAAGATTTAAAAACTTAAAAAGAACTAAATATTTTGCCAATAATTTTGCTTATTAAAAAAGTAGATTGCATTTAGCATTCAGTTAAATTAATCCTTCATGTGGTAATTTTGAACTCAATTCAAGAATGGTGGTTTCCAAACACAAGGAATAAGAATCTGTGAAACTCATTCTGCTACATTCCACACATTGCGCCCGCTATACTGTCGGGTAGAAGAGGCCTACTTCATATACTTTCCAAGAAAAATCCTTTCTTCCTACTGGAACTTCAACTTTAATACCTTGCTTGCCTTTTTTAAACTCCTAATCGTAACTAATAACTCATGTAGGTCTGAAAATGCATTGTATTTCACTTTCGTTTCTCTTTTAATGAGACATTCTCAAAATTTTAAACAGTTACTAACAACCACCGTACTTAATTTGATTAATATAAAACATTATTTACCTGAAAGGAAGGAAGTCAAATATCATAAATATGGTATATCCATTGGAACAAATCACTTATCAAAATTTGACACGAAACACTAAAGACATTAGAACAAACACGCCTTACTACCGGAGAAACACCTGAACTTGAACTGACTGAGTCGTCAATCGTGTCACAGTACTGCTAGGCCTATCTCACCATTCTCACCTGCTATGGCGGATGGCGGCCCGCCACTCAAGTGAACGCTCCTACCATCTACCGGACAGGTGAGAAACTAGTAGTTTGAATGGTTTTCATCAGGTAACGCCACATGTTTATGTTGTGATATACGTACACAGAACATTTCATAAAAGTACTCAGTAATAGTAATGGTAGTGTACAATCCCAAAATTTTCTATTTTCAACTTTTGTTTTCGTGTTTATATTTTGATATCTCGCTAAAGCTAAACAAATGTCTGCATTGCTTATCTAATGTAGATTGTTTTGATATTATAAGAAAGTAAAATACGTTTTATAGTGTTTGGGGAGTGACGAAAATAATTTGTGTGCCGTTTTTGCTACAACGGGCCAAATTGGTCGTTGGTGTCACAGTTCAAATGGCATAGAGTTAAATATCTCTTGGTGCTAAGAGGAATTTAAACTTTAAATGCCCTTTTTTGTTTGCAGGTAATGTTTTTTTAGTTTGATATGAGGGAGGTTTTTATACAATAATTTCTATACAGTAATTTAACTATGGAAAACTTTTAAATGAAAAAAATATAGAATATAACTTATTATTACAAATTCCGGAAGATAATGTATATGAAGTGGATGATGGATGATATTGGGTCACCAATATAACCTATATCAATAGGAGAACATTATGGAAATTTTTCAAAATGATCAATAGACCCTACTCATACAAAGCGTTAAATGATTATAAAAATTCATTTGGTGATGTTTTATGTAATAATGAATTAGAAAACTTGTAAAACGTCTTGCCCATAGATGACCCTACGGAAGTAAGAGAACTTGTGTTTGGAAGCGTACTCTTTTCAGTAGATAACTTTAATGTAGGCTATCATTATTTGTTACAGTAAATTTTTATTTTATAATTGCATTTCAAGTTGATGTTTTTATTTTCTATTTCATGAATTACTATATTATAATTCAACTCAAGAGTTTAGAAGTTAAATTATATTTTTAATACAAAATGTTATTCTATTTTTACTTCAGATATTAGTTTTATTTCTTCCTTTTGGGTAATATTTTTATTTTATTTTTTTAATAAAACTGTTGGATTGATATCAAATGTTGACATTCTATACTGACCCAGTATGGTATAAAAGCATCATCTTCATTTTCAAGATTTTGTCCCAAATCGACCTTTTTGGAACGGTTTAGCTTTTATGCTACATTTTTTAACCTAAGAAGGGAAAATTCAAACAAAAAGTGATTTTTGCTTATTTAGAGTCTAAATAAGAAGAAAAAAATAAAAAATGTTTAAGCACATTATAATTCGGTCCTGAAAGGGTTAATGAATTTGAATTACGTAACAATTTATAAATACCGCCTCGAAGCAGACCTGCGTATCCAGCGAATTTCTAAATCAATAATATAATAATAATAATACATGTCGTTTTATCAATATTTATCGATACATATGATATATGAGAGATATATATGATATATATGATATGATATATGATATATAATATATGAGATATATTACGATACATATGATATATGATATGACATATGAGTTGTTTGCCTATTCTTCATAAGATTAACATGGGAAAGAGTATGCAGGTTTTCTACTATGAAGAACACTGGAAGTAGGCATTGTAGCATAAGAAATTTTTATTTTTACCATTTATACCAATTTTTATCAACATCTGTCCATAAATAAAGGAGTTTGTCTACTCTCTATATGATTAACATGGGAAAACAGTATGTTGGTTAGCTGCGATAAAGAACACATAACCTATTAATTTTAATCATTGATGGATATCAACCACATGAAGCTAAATACCAATAATTTTAATCCAATAATATTGATTAATAAATGAATTATTAATTTTTCCTTGTCCTCCATAATATTTACATTGGACCCCCGAAATACAACGTACTGTGTTTCGATTTTTTAATATCTCGGTAACCGTTGGAGATAGAGCAAAACTTTAAGGAACTAAATTGTGTAGTTTTTTCAGCTGATTCTAATGGATTTGTGTGTCTCAGATCAAAAACACAAAAAAATCCCGATTATGGGGAACAAACCCCCCCCCCAAACTACCCGTTCCGATTGACCAATATGACTGGATTACGAACTTGTCCGAGTAAATGTAGGAATACATGTCTCTACCAAATTCGTCTCGATCGGACCATTTTTACGAGAGTTATCATGTTCACAGACACACACATATACAAATATATACGGAATGTATCATACAGGCAACAAACAACCGATAAAAGGTGGTGACGTATAATCCAAAGATAATTTTATTTTATATTTTCCTATCTGTTCAAATTTGTCTTTGGATATCATAGTTGACTGCCGTGCACGAGGGATGTCGAGCGCTCCTCCACGAAGGCCTGCGCCGGTGTTGTGTCCAAGAGTCGGATAGTGGGTGCAGCGAATTTCCCATGTACTCGTATAAGAGACTATGTACATGCCGCACTCTTGACGAATGGCGTCTACATACAGTACATGTTTTCACTTTTGATGGTGTATTATTGTTACTGTGAACATTTTAGCAAAGTACCTGGTGACCGAGCTTTGCTCGTATAGAATAAGACATGTATTATAAAAATTAATTAGAAAAATTAAAACACATTTATTACTCAATGAAAACATTTATGTGGTTTTAATAAAACCGATTTAATACACCATAACTAATATAGCACTGAACAAAAAGTATCGCCCCTGGTGGGGATGGAACTCGCAGCCTATGGTTCTTGAGGCCGACACACTACCACTCGGCTACGGTGTTAGTCAATTGAGCGATGCCGTTTAACGTCTTTGAGCCAAAGCCGATCATTTACTGTTTAATTATCCATACCGTTATTATTAGCCTGTGATCAACTAATTTTGTTATAAACGGAATGAGGATTGAAAAGCAAAAGAGAAATTTAATTTACATCAATTAATTGGTTTGTTACAGTGGCTTCAAGCAATACAACGAATACGTTTTCTATCAAAACACGGAAGATTTTGGAAATACTTTTTCTGCTTTTATTTCGCATAGTTATGTTATCCTTAAGTTTTTACAAATTGTTTAGTAACCTGATAATTTTGCATTTATTACATACATAAAATAAATAATAATGCATAACCTCTATATTGTTCCCCGCCGTCTTCAATCAAGAACTGTCAAACGGTTATAAACAGCTGTTTTGGTTTGTATTGTTTACATTTTATTCTCCATAAGCGTAATGTTAAATTTTTAGATTTTAAACTTAAATTGTTATTTTTGATTCTTGTCGTGACTTGGTTGTGGCAGAAATAGATTTGTACTTTTAATGAATTGAGTGCAATAATAGTCCATCTAATAGGACAAGACGCAGTTCAATTACAAAGATAGAATCAAAACAATAAATACTAGGGTAGAAGGTTTATAGTAAGTTGAATACAAAAATCATGTAGGTAATCCAAGGTTTTATCTTATCTTGGATCAGGATTTTTTTATGTGTACGGTACAGCAGAGTACTTATCTTCATGTCCAGATATTGATAAGCCCTTCGTGATGCTTCAAAAGTAGGAGAAGCAAGGGGCAGTATACTTGAGTCAGGAGAGGAAATTGATTACATATCCAAGAACGAAAATTAATTAATTGTTAATTAAAAAATTAATTGTTTGAAACCGGAAGAGAGAGTCTTGCTCTTTGTTGTATGGGCGGTTCCGTACTTATATTGGGGGTTGCCATTTTACGATAATAACCGACCATTATAGCCTCCGACTACACAAACTGAACAAGTTTAGTAAAGTGGGGTATTAAATATTCCAACTACCGGTAGATGGCACTATACTATGGCGAATGATACTTTCGTTCACAGGAAAGATAAAGGCCATGGGGTGCCAGATATGCTGTCTCGTTCTACTTGTCCTGACTTGGATGTAGCACAAGAGGGCAGGGCCGCCACGGGCGCTACAGCCAAAAGGCTATTACCCTCGGGTCAGTCAGTACCCAGTGGTCTTTGAGGTTCAACAAGTCCCTGACAGGGGGCGTGACCACCTGCACCGGTCTTGTCATTCTACGACGGAACTCATGGCATCTATTGCATAGTATTGCACAATAACACATGCCTAAACACATTTCACAACTAACCTAAAAATCCCTATTTCTAAAAAACGGCTCTACAAGTATCGATTCTAGTTAAAATGTAATGGTTTATGGTCCTATTTAGTACAACCCCCGCTAGTCTGTAAAAAAATTACGGTTAAAAAGTTGTAAGATTTTAGAATGTCAAAAATACAATGTTTTCCAAAAAGAAAAAAATTATAAAATTATCTAACTATCACCATTAAACCCAGTTCAATGCACTAAACTTAACAGTATGAGTAGTAGCACTATGAGGTTTAAAAGCCCGAATCGACACGTTTTTTCCATGTTATTCTTACGGGGATTATTTTTGCGCAGATTAAACAATTTATAAAAATCCCACCTTTATTCATTACCAATCTATTGTATGATGCTTTACAACATCATTTTCATTAAAAATAAACAAATATTTCACAAAGCAAGCATCTTACAGGGTCCCAAATCCTAGACTCCCGCGCAGCGGTTCAAAACACTGACACACACTACAAGATTGAACAATTTTATAAAAATCCCACCTTGATTCATTACCAATCTACTGTATGATGCTATACAACTTCATTTTCATTAAAAAATATACAAATATTTCACAAAACACGCACCTTACAGGGTCCGAAATCCTAGACCCCTGCGCAATCTAACACACACTACAAGAGCAAATAATTTGTAAAACTTCCACCTTTATTCATTAACAATCTACTGTTTGACGATATACAACATCATTTGCATTAAAAATAAACAAAATTACACAAAGCACACACCTTACAGGGTCCAAAATCTTAGACCCCTGCGCAATGGTTCATAACACAGACACACACACTACAAGTAAAACTCTCGCCCTTATTCATATCCAATCTACTGCCTGATATTATAAAACATCATTTTATGAAAAATAAAACCACATACACAAGATCTAAGCCCCAGTACGCCTATTAAAGAACGGCCAGGTTTTTTTGCACAATAATTTTGGCTGAAAATTTTTCAAAAAAATTAAGCCAATCAATGCGCCTTGGTGAGATCGGACATAATTAGAAGGTGTTGGTATCAAAAAGTTCTTAGTTTCCGAGATATCGGCAATTTTCTAACTTGAAAATTACATGGTAGCATTTATATCTAGTATATCATTCGTTCACTATGCTCATAACCTAGACCCGCCATGCGCCAAGTCCCATTGTTATAAAACGACCACATTTTTTGCACAGTAATTTTGGCTAAAAAATTTTCAGAAAAAAGTGTGCCAAAAGATGCGCCTTGGTGAGATCGGACATAATTAGAAGGTGTTGGTATCAAAAAGTTCTTAGTTTCCGAGATATCGGCAATTTTCTAACTTGAAAATTACATGGTAACATTTATATCTAGTACTGTATATCATTCGTTCACTATGCTCATAACCTAGACCCGCCATGCGCCAAGTCCCATTGTTATAAAACGACCACATTTTTTGCACAATAATTTTGGCTGAAAATTTTTCAGAAAAAAGTGTGCCAAAAGATGCGCCTTGGTGAGATCGGACATAATTAGAAGGTGTTGATATCAAAAAGTTCTTAGTTTCCGAGATATCGGCAATTTTCTAACTTGAATGCACTGTACCGCGCAACGCGCTATCACAAGACTCACAGCATCATCGACACCTACACCTAACATGATTATTAACCACTTAAATACCACTCTCCTTTCTGTTTAATTACTCTTTAATAATTCTTCCTCTAGAACTTGTATTCTTTACATCTACACGACATGTTCAATTGGACACATGTTTATATCTCCCACTTTAATTTTTTTGTTTTCAGGCTTATTAACTGTACAATCAATTAATGATGTGTAAAAATATTTTTTAATTGTACCCACTTGTTTTGTAGAATAGTACAACATTATACATTCGATATGGTTACTAGAGAGGTCACAGTCGACATTGTTACTAGAAAAGACAGACAGTACAGGTAAAGCACATTACACTGGTGAATTTAATGTTAATATGATACTTGATAGTTCTCCTATAACTCAAATTTGACTAAAACGAAAGACACTAGTTGATTGAATGTAAATATCGTATTTAAAGTTAAAAGACAGTTATCGTAGTTATTGTAATTAAAGAGACGGTTGTTGTAGAATGGATTATTTACATTTGATATCAGTCTTCTAATAACCCTGGGACTTGATGGGAGTCAACATCTTACACTAGGCTATTGTAAGTTTGAACACAAAAAAACTATAAAGCACACAAAGAAATGAGATTAATAATGTGTAAAATCGTTTTAATTGGACCCCACATTTTGTCTTTCTTGTATAATAGTACAACAGTCCTTCTTTAACTCACATTCAACATTGGGTTTGTCAAGACTCACAGTACAGGTACACATTAAACAAACTAGATATTGTATTTACAATTCTCTTACAAACCTCTCACATATTACAATAATTCAGTGTGAAACGTTTCACATAAAATACATATCACTTTACAGTTCTCCTCAACGTGGTTTCTAGAAAATACACATAGTACAAGAAAGTATAAAACAAATGACACCAGTGAATATAGTATTTTACAGTTCTCCTCAACATGGTTACTAGAGAAGATATGTGATATAGAATAGACATTGTATTTTACAATTCTCCTCAACATGGTACATGGTACAAGCAAATATAAAACAAATTACACTTAACAGTTCTCCTATAATTCACATACACGGGTACAAGCAAACACGAAACAAAAGAAACACCAGTGAATTGAATGTAATTAAGACAGAAGACCAAACCTGAAGACCAGAAGAAGAATTAAGACCTGTTGTAGGACATTTTGATTTCAGTCTTCAAATAAGCCTGAGACATGATGAGAGTCCACATCTTAACACAAGGATAATGTAAGTTTGATGGCAAAAAAACTATAAAGCACACCAAAAATAAGTTAGTGTACAATCAATTAATAATGTGTAAAAGTCTTATATAAATTCAATTTTGTCTTGTAGTATAGTGCAACATCTTACATAAAAGGCCCAAATTTCGTGCATATACGATTTGTTTGAAGCTAAATGATCGTCTAGTGAGATGTTGGCTTGGAACATACTATTCAAAAATAAAGCAACTTTTCGCCTCATTCAATAATAAACAAACACAACTTTTGTATTTGAGGATTATAAGATTCACTTGCTTTAGAAATGATTGACACAATCACTGGAATAAACAGTAACAACATGCATTGAAACTTCTGTAGTACTTCAAATGTTAGGACAATCCTTTTCTTGCACAACGGTGTCACAGAGAACAATAGCACATAATTATTTATTTGTAGGTAAGAGTGCAACAGAGTGCACGATTGCTAGAAATGTTAGGAAGATTACTTGTGGTGATGATATTGAACTTTACTCTTTTAGGTGTATTTATGACATGTTTAGCATAAAAACTAAATTTTAATATCATAAAATAGTCATATTTTGATACCTCTAAACTGGACACTTTATATATTTCTTTAGATACATTGAGAAAGGTACATAACATTATAAGGTAAGCCAGAAACAACATTAAAGGTTAAAATCAAATACAATCAATATACATTCAACAAGTTCATGCGTCATGAATTTGATCTAGGATCTGTTGCATTCATATTTATTGTAAGTATCAAACAACTACGGGTTGGATGAAGCAGTTAAAATTAAACACCATCAATAAAACATGTCTTGTCTCTTGTTCCAACAACTGACATAAATTTGATCTAGTATCTGCTGAATTCAACATTTGTAAACGTATAAAATATTTACATTAAAATTTATAGTTTTTTTCAAACAAGACGATTTTAAATTCATTAATTCAGATAAGTAAATATAAATAATGACAGTAAAATGTTGTATAGTGACATTGGTTTTTGTAAAATATTGAAATTTGTGACCTTATAGTCCATAGCTAAACGAAATAATACTTAAGCAATTTAAAAAACGTGTTTGGGGCACATTATTGTTGTATGTTTTAGTTAGGCCAACATATAGCCGAAAACAAGTAAAATGAAAACAAGTGGCATGTGCAAGTAGATACTTCTTTTAAGTCTACCTGGTGTCAAAAACGTTCAACTCGGTATTTTTCAAAACCTTATGAAATAGTTAAATAATAATCACAATCACACCCTTTCTATTAGTAAAACTGCAATTGCAGAATCATCGGTTATTTCAAGGAATTGTCTGCTTCTAAAGTGTATAAGGACAATAGGTATAAAACCAAATACTATCAAAGGTTATATATAGGAGGTTCAGTCAATTGTATGAAAATAAGCCTGAAAACCAAAAAATTAAAGTGGGAGATATAAACATGTGTCCAATTGAACATGTCGTGTAGATGTAAAGAATACAAGTTCTAGAGGAAGAATTATTAAAGAGTAATTAAACAGAAGGTGTTAGGTGTAGGTGTCGATGATGCTGTGAGTCTTGCGCGTTGCGCGGTACAGTGCATTCAAGTTAGAAAATTGCCGATATCTCGGAAACTAAGAACTTTTTGATATCAACACCTTCTAATTATGTCCGATCTCACCAAGGCGCATCTTTTGGCACACTTTTTTCTGAAAAATTTTCAGCCAAAATTATTGTGCAAAAAATGTGGTCGTTTTATAACAATGGGACTTGGCGCATGGCGGGTCTAGGTTATGAGCATAGTGAACGAATGATATACAGTACTAGATATAAATGCTACCATGTAATTTTCAAGTTAGAAAATTGCCGATATCTCGGAAACTAAGAACTTTTTGATATCAACACCTTCTAATTATGTCCGATCTCACCAAGGCGCATCTTTTGGCACACTTTTTTCTGAAAAATTTTCAGCCAAAATTACTGTGCAAAAAATGTGGTCGTTTTATAACAATGGGACTTGGCGCATGGCGGGTCTAGGTTATGAGCATAGTGAACGAATGATATACTAGATATAAATGCTACCATGTAATTTTCAAGTTAGAAAATTGCCGATATCTCGGAAACTAAGAACTTTTTGATACCAACACCTTCTAATTATGTCCGATCTCACCAAGGCGCATTGATTGGCTTAATTTTTTTGAAAAATTTTCAGCCAAAATTATTGTGCAAAAAAACCTGGCCGTTCTTTAATAGGCGTAGATCTTGTGTATGTGGTTTTATTTTTCATAAAATGATGTTTTATAATATCAGGCAGTAGATTGGATATGAATAAGGGCGAGAGTTTTCTTGTAGTGTGTGTGTCTGTGTTATGAACCATTGCGCAGGGGTCTAAGATTTTGGACCCTGTAAGGTGTGTGCTTTGTGTAATTTTGTTTATTTTTAATGAAAATGATGTTGTATATCGTCAAACAGTAGATTGTTAATGAATAAAGGTGGAAGTTTTACAAATTATTTGCTCTTGTAGTGTGTGTTAGATTGCGCAGGGGTCTAGGATTTCGGACCCTGTAAGGTGCGTGTTTTGTGAAATATTTGTATATTTTTTAATGAAAATGAAGTTGTATAACATCATACAGTAGATTGGTAATGAATCAAGGTGGGATTTTTATAAAATTGTTCAATCTTGTAGTGTGTGTCAGTGTTTTGAACCGCTGCGCGGGAGTCTAGGATTTGGGACCCTGTAAGATGCGTGCTTTGTGAAATATTTGTTTATTTTTAATGAAAATGATGTTGTAAAGCATCATACAATAGATTGGTAATGAATAAAGGTGGGATTTTTATAAATTGTTTAATCTGCGCAAAAATAATCCCCGTAAGAATAACATGGAAAAAACGTGTCGATTCGGGCTTTTAAACCTCATAGTGCTACTACTAGTATGTAATTAGAATTATTTGACTACGACAGATGCGGTTCAAAAAAAGTTAATGTTGTTTAAGATTGTCTAAAAGTGACAAATATTATGGAGATAATTAACTAAAAACAGTCTTTTCTTTATCTATTAATCATTTTTCATGAAACTTGGTATGAAGCATAAAGGTAAAGTATTAAATAATTCAATAGTTTTATGAAAGGAGTCTATAGTTTAGTTCACTTTTAAAGGGAGAAAGTATATGTCAGTTTACTGATGCCGTTTATTTTGTTGTATTTTACCTTCTAGTGGTCAAGGACCAATAATTTACAAAGAATACTTATTGTTTTGGCGCTTTCTAATTAACCTTTATATTTTAATCTCCAACTTAATCTGAGGGATGGTAGTCGGCTCTTCATTTTTAGTGTAGGTTTTCTGCCTTCAATCTTTGTTTAGATTTTGGTGAAATTGCCAGAAAATGTCATGAACGAAGTGTATGGATTTTATCTGTTGACAAATACACGCTCGGAGAAGAATAATCATATTTCCTTAGAATGTTTGGCCTAAATCGGATGCTGTAAAGTTCTTTAGTTTTAAACTTGCCCCAAATTCACAGGACCTTATATAATTTTAAAGAAGGTACTGCTATCGGTTAAATTTCAACCCGGAATTGGTAATTAGCATGTTTATCACCTGAAATGCTATCAGTCTTATGAACATTTGAGGAAATTTTCTTTGGGTTGGAGGTAATCGGTATACTGTATTAAAGAAGTTGAGTTTTATGTCGGAGGTGGCACATATTAGCCTGAGTAGGAACTGATCAGTGATCATCCCTAATTATAGTCATTAGTCATTGTTGTGCTAGCCGAAAAAAACCGACATCAGGCTGTATATCAGCACTGATAAGGAACCGGCGGACGGCTGGGCAGAGATCAATGAGACAGGATGGATTGACAGATTAATTCAAGGATTTATGTTGTTGGTGAGATTCACATTGGACATGGTTAATCAATGTGCAAGATCTCTTCTCTCAAGAGGTTTTAAACATCTTGCTAAGTGTCAAGAGATAAGGCAGAAATGCTAAATATTAAAATATTTTTTTAGTATATATGTAACATGTTTATAAAAGGAAGAAATAATTAAACACAGCTTAAATTTATAGTTATTACTTTCTCATTTTACAAATAGTATTTGAAGAAAGTATTGTTTCCTTCAACGTTTTTGAATTTAAGTTGAGAGTGGATATATCAGTTTTGACGCTCCCTGAATCCAAAAAAGTTGGTTTCGGACTGATATGTCTGTCTGTGTACAAACCCGAAGATCAGATTGACTGGGACCATTAGACTGTGCCCGTGGCGTGTCCTGTAATCCAGCTTCTTGGAGGTCACTAATTATAGCTGGTTGTGAGTGATGGTCGGTGGGTGTAGTGTTCTCTTTTGTAGATTACCGTCCGTACTATTGAATACTACGTTAATCCGTAAATATCATCATCATAATTAGACCAGTCGTAGTTCAGGGGTAGTGGTTCGAACTCCGCGTTAAACTGTAGGTCCCTTAGATATGCCATTGACTGTTGGGCTATGAATTAACAGTTCTGTCTAAGGAAATATGACAATGTCAAATGGCAAATGTGACAAGTCAGTGACGGCTACAAGATCGTCATTTTCAGATCGCAAGATCGCAATCATTCTAAACCAATGACGGCACTTTTCTTTTAGAGCTCGATATCTCTACGGAGGATTCAGTTTGTCTTTTACTTCTTTATAGATAATACACACTATTGTAGTTTTCCGAATGGTTGCCCTCACACAATGCACATTTGGGAGGATCAGAGACATTTTTCCTACATGAAAATGTGCCATGTGCCATGGTTTTGACAATGGCAAATTTTCGCAACGATATGTATTATATTCTTTTATTTACTATGTATGTATTATATTTTATGTATGAATTATTTTTGTATACGCCCTGGTGTGGACATACTGTTGACGTCTCTTACACTGTACAATGTCAGACCTTTTACATAGAAGCTCAAACAAAATTTTAGGATTTATTAAATACTAAATGTTATATATTTCTTACTTGTTCGGATTAGGTTCCCGGTCTATGGAAAACATGGACAGTGGGGATTTGGTTTTACAGTCATTAATGTTAGAGACATTTCGCACCTTATGTCCAAATTCCTCAAATACATCTTAATATAATTTACATCAGTTGAGAAATGTATGTTCTTCAGACCCACCGTCTATTTTAAATAGTACCATGGTGGCGACATCCTGTAATCCAGCTACTTGGAGGTCACGAATTGTGGATAGTTGTGAGAGATGGTCGGTGGATGCGGTGTTCTCTTGTGTGGATTAACGTCCGCACTATTGAATACTACGTTAATCCACAAAGACCATCCTCATAATTAGACCAATTCGTAATTCAGAGGCCGTGGTTCGGATTCCACGTTAAATTGTAGGTCCATTAGTTGCCATCGGCTGTTGGGCTATTAATTAACAGTCCTGTCTAAGGAACATGTCAGCCTTAGTCAGTAACAAGACTACAAGATCGCGCCACAATCATCTTACATTCATTCCTCATTCATACTTGGCTTAAAATACCTACCTGGGTAGGTCGCCATTTCAGTTAAAAGTATAAAGTATAAAGTACCGAAAAGTTTTAAAGAAATATAAATTAAAGAATACAAGCAGCAAAAAGCCAAAATGATATGAAAATTAAATATGTAATTAATTATGAATTAATCATTAGTAATCAAATTGTTTAGGTAAACTGTATATTTAGTAAAGGCTTATCTTTCCTGCATAACAAAAATATGTTTACAGTATTTTAGTTTTTAACTTATTTAATGAAACAAAAGATTCCTGTCCATCGATATTTAACCTATGTTCAAGTCTACATACTGTATAAAGCTTAGATTCATTAATCATTACTAGAGTATAATAATAACACGATGAGAGGATAGAAAATCTGCAGCAAATAAGAGCTAAATTACTAGAACAAGTGCGTAAAAATGTTAACAGGATGTTGGAAGTAGAGCATGTGGGAAGTTTCTTGATGTATTATGCATCACAGATGGTGCGACTGTGTCAGCAGTCCGAGCGACTGGACGAGGGACGAGTAGTCGGTCTATGCTGTAGTAGTATGTAATATGGCTGAACGAGAGACGATTAGTCGGTCTATGCTGTAGTAGTATGTAATATGGCTGAACGAGGGACGAGTAGTAGGTCTATGCTGTAGTAGTATGTAGTATGGCTGAACGAGGGACGAGTAGTAGGTCTATGCTGTAGTAGGATGTAGTATGGCTGAACGAGGGACGAGTAGTCGGTCTATGCTGTAGTACTTTTACTTTTACTTTTTACTTTTTAACTGAAATGGCGACCTACCCAGGTAGGTATTTTAAGCCAAGTATGAATGAGGAATGAATGTAAGATGATTGTGGCGCGATCTTGTAGTCTTGTTACTGACTAAGGCTGACATGTTCCTTAGACAGGACTGTTAATTAATAGCCCAACAGCCGATGGCAAATAAGGGACCTACAGTTTAACGTGGAATCCGAACCACACCCTCTGAATTACGAATTGGTCTAATTATGAGGATGGTCTTTGTGGATTGACGTAGTATTCAATAGTGCGGACGTTAATCCACACAAGAGTACACCACAACCACCGCCATCTCTCACAACTATCCACAATTCGTGACCTCCAAGTAGCTGGATTACAGGATGTCGCCACCATCCCAGTAGTATGTAATATGGCTGAACGAGGGACGATTAGTCGGTCTATGCTGTAGTAGTATGTAGTATGGCTGAACGAGGGACGAGTAGTAGGTCTATGCTGTAGTAGTATGTAGTATGGCTGAACGAGGAACGAGTAGTCGGTCTATGCTGTAGTAGTATGTAGTATGGCTGAACGAGGGACGAGTAGTCGGTCTATGCTGTAGTAGTATGTAGTATGGCTGAACGAGGGACGAGTAGTAGGTCTATGCTGTAGTAGGATGTAGTATGGCTGAACGAGGGACGAGTAGTCGGTCTATGCTGTAGTAGTATGTAATATGGCTGAACGAGGGACGATTAGTCGGTCTATGCTGTAGTAGTATGTAGTATGGCTGAACGAGGGACGAGTAGTAGGTCTATGCTGTAGTAGTATGTAGTATGGCTGAACGAGGGACGAGTAGTCGGTCTATGCTGTAGTAGTATGTAGTATGGCTGAACGAGGGACGAGTAGTCGGTCTATGCTGTAGAAGTATGTAGTATGGCTAAACAAGGGACGAGTAGTCGGTCTATGCTGTAGTAGTATGTAGTATGGCTGAACGAGGGACGAGTAGTCGGTCTATGCTGTAGTAGTATGTAGTATGGCTGAACGAGGGACGAGTAGTAGGTCTATGCTGTAGTAGTATGTAGTATGGCTGAACGAGGGACGAGTAGTAGGTCTATGCTGTAGTAGTATGTAGTATGGCTGAACGAGGGACGAGTAGTAGGTCTATGCTGTAGTAGTATGTAGTATGGCTGAACGAGGGACGAGTAGTAGGTCTATGCTGTAGTAGGATGTAGTATGGCTGAACGAGGGACGAGTAGTCGGTCTATGCTGTAGTAGTATGTAGTATGGCTGAACGAGGGACGAGTAGTCGGTCTATGCTGTAGTAGTATGTAGTATGGCTGAACGAGGAACGAGTAGTCGGTCTATGCTGTAGTAGTATGTAGTATGGCTGAACGAGGGACGAGTAGTCGGTCTATGCTGTAGTAGTATGTAGTATGGCTGACGAGGGACGAGTAGTCGGTCTATGCTGAAGTAGTATGTAGTATGGCTGAACGAGGAACGAGTAGTCGGTCTATGCTGTAGTAGTATGTAGTATGGCTGAACAAGGGACGAGTAGTCGGTCTATGCTGTAGTAGTATGTAGTATGGCGAACGAGGGACGAGTAGTAGGTCTATGCTGTAGTAGTATGTAGTATGGCGAACGAGGGACGAGTAGTAGGTCTATGCTGTAGTATGGCTGAACGAGGGACGAGTAGTCGGTCTATGCTGTAGTAGTATGTAGTATGGCTGAACAAGGGACGAATAGTCGGTCTATGCTGTAGTAGTATGTAGTATGGCTGAACGAGGGACGAGTAGTCGGTCTATGCTGTTGTAGTATGTAGTATGGCTGAACGAGGGACGAGTAGTAGGTCTATGCTGTAGTAGTATGTAGTATGGCTGAACGAGGGACGAGTAGTAGGTCTATACTGTAGTAGTATGTAGTATGGCTGAACGAGGGACGAGTAGTCGGTCTATGCTGTAGTAGTATGTAGTATGGCTGAACGAGGGACTAGTAGTCGGTCTATGCTCTAGTAGTATGTAGTATGGCTGAACGAGGGACGAGTAGTCGGTCTATGATGTAGTAGTTTGTAGTATGGCTGAACGAGGGACGAGTAGTTGGTCTATGCTGTAGTAGTTTGTAGTATGGCTGAACGAGGGACGAGTAGTCGGTCTATGCTGTAGTATGCAGTATGGCTGAACGAGGGACGAGTAGTAGGTCTATGCTATAGTAGTATGTAGTATGGTGAGAGACAAAGCAACTATATTGCAGTTTTGTTTGTCTGAGATTAAGGTTTCCACGAGAGACATTGGGTGAGTTTACTGGATTGTCTATATTCATTCTCATTTTTACTGGAACCCACAAACGCACTCGGCAATAACTTTCACGACGTTACTGGCGCAACGATTGTGATTATACAAAATCAACTCTCCGATCAAAAGTAAGCAAATATTATTCTTTATTATAGGTAAAGTATTACAAAAGCATGCTTATTCTCCAAAATAATTACCTAGAAAATCTGAAATATGTTTGAAGTGTTTCAAAAGGGAACTTCGATTGTTTTCAGGTTTCTTTCATTCCTACCAAGATACGAATTCTCAGTATTATTCTCAATATATTCTTAATTAATTTTACTTAAGTGTATGAAAAAATTGTGGTGATGGTAAATTATATGAATTCATAATTTTATCCTAACCTCAACCCACTGGCTGCAAAATAAATTGATTCCTTCGCATTCGTATCATGACTCACGGATGTGCGAGAAGACGTATCACGATCGAAGTCAACGGACTGGGGAAGATCCGGAGGTATGTCCGTGTACACTCGGGAGTGTCCGTCTGACCTCGGAGATGTTCGGGTCGTCAACATAACGCATGGGCAGTCGGCAGTCGGCACTCGGTACGAAGATGCTGCAGCTACTGCTTCTCGCAGGTAACTCTACTTCCATTTAGGCCTTCTCGTTAATTTTGGGCACCAGAGAATTACATAATTTGTTAATATTTAATGTGTAACCGAAAGGTTTTTCAATAATCCTCCAATACTATATACGAGCAAGGTTTTGTATATATATTTGCACAGGGATCTCAAAAACGGCTCTAACGATTTTTTTTAAATTTTGGAAATAACTAATCTCTGAGTAGAAACTAAGTTCTAGATAGGTCTAATGTCCAGGAAAATTCTGGTTTTCTAGTAACATTAAATTTAAAATCTAAAAAATTAACATTACGCTTATGGAGAATCAAAATGTAAACAATACAAATCAAAACATCTGTTTATAACCGTTTGACAGTTGTTGTTGTTGATTAAAGATGGCGGTGAACAATATGTGAATAGAGGTTTTGCATATATAACTTATTTATTTATTTATGTTTAAACGAAAAATTATCAAATTACTAAACGATTTGTAAAAACTAAAGGGTAAAATAACAGTGTGAAATAAAAGCAGAGAAAAGTGTTTCCAAAATCGTTTGTGTTTTGATAGAAAACGTATTAATTTTATTGCTTGAAGCTACTGTTATAAACCAATTAATTGGTGTATACAGTATTAAATTTCTCTTTTGCTTTTCAATCCTCATTCCTTTTCTAACAAAATCGGTTGATCACAGGCAAATAATACATTTATGGATAATTACAGCACAAGATCAGCTAAAACAATTGATCTTGGCCAAAAACCCTTAAACGACGACATGCATTTGGTCGACGCCGTAGCTCAGTGTTAGCGCATAGGTTTCATGTTGTCGATGTTGTGAGTTCGATTCCCACCCGGGGACTACACTTTTGCTCAGTGTTTATGCTACATTAATTAAGGTGTATGAAATTGGGTTTATTTAAACCACATAAATATTTTCACTGAGTAATAAATGTGTTTAAATTTTGCTAATTAACTTGTATAATACATATCTTATTCTATCCGAGCAAAGCTCGGCCATCAAGTACTTTTAATTTAGATATTAAAGCTTCAGGTCACTTAATTGATTTTAAGTATGCCTTTGATTTTGTTAATCATGGAATCCTTTTAAATAAGTTAGAGTCAGTTGTTTTTTGAGGTGTTGCTCTAAAATGGTTCAAGAGTTTTTTTCTGCGAAGAACTTAAAAAGTTAAAATAGGATATACTCTTAGTAGTCCGAATATCGTCAAATCTGGTGTTCCGCAGGGATCAGTGACCTCGACAACTTTATTTTTAATATTTATTAACGATTTGTTAAAACTTCCATTTTTTAGGAACAAAGTGCTTTTGCAGACGGCGTAGCCTTGTTTCACTCTCATAAAGCGTGTATGGGTGATAGCGGATAGTATGGAATATGACCTTGCATTACTACGTAGGACTAAATGGTGTGTCGTAAATTATATGGAGGTAAACGTGAGTAAAACAAAATATATTAACATCGATTTTTCAGGCTACACACTTCTCTCTCCGTTGAAATACCGCAATATATATCGCAATAGACAAGATTGCATCTGTCAAATTATCGAGCAAGTGCCTACGTTTAAATATTTAAGAGTAACGCTGGATGAAAAATTGAATTTGGAAACGCACTGCAGTGTACTTCACAATAAAGTTAGAACCTCAATGAGAACATTTTATTTTTTAAGACACTTAAGACACAAGAGGGCGAGGGTGGCGGCGGGCGAAGACAGACAAACAATAACAAAGCACAACGCATGACACTCCCCCATCCGAGGTCCCCCATTCCTTTTGAAGTGTGAGGTTATTAACCGTTTAAGAAATGTCTGTTGTCTAGTTTAATAATAATAATAATAATAATAAATCTTTATTGCAGTAGACAATTACATGAACTGTATTGCAAAAGTCATTAGTTTTTTACATCGTTTAAACTAAAATTTTCCATTCATTCAGCCAGTCAGACATACAAATTTGTTCATTCATTCACCAACCACTCGCCAATTAATCTGCCCCTCAGGACCGGGTGTTAATTTTGATCTGAAATGGTGGTCTCCCAGTCATAAGATAAATACTCGCCTATGCTATAGAAAGCTTTTGAGATAAGGAATTGTTTTAGGCGAGATTTGAATGCCTTTGGCATAAGTGTATTTTTGAATGAGTCTGGCAATGTGTTGACCAAATGTACACCTGCTTGTGATGGTAGGTGTCCAAAGACGGCCGTTCTGTGCTGTCCAGTTCGGAGATCCCCCCCTGCCTCTTGTGTTGTAATTATGAATGTCTCTGCCCCGAATCAGAGAACATTTGAAAAAACAGTGCGTAGCTGTTTCGAGAATGTAGGGACAGGGGAGTGTCAACAATTGCAGCTCTTTGAACGCTGGCTTACACGACTCCCTTCTTTTTAATTTTGAAATGATTCTGACAGCCCTTTTCTGAAGTTTGAATAATCTCGTGAAGTCTGCGCTAGTGCAGGCGCCCCAGAGAACTATTCCATATGAAAGGTGTGGAAAGATGAGTCCATAATACGCCGTCATCAGTACCTGAGTTTGGCACTACTTGGATAGATTTCTCAAGGCAAATATTCCCGAGGAGAGTTTTGCGCAGACAGCCTCAACGTGGGAGTTCCAAGTCAGCCCTTGATCAAGGTAAATTCCAAGGAACTTTGTTGAATAGACTTCCTCCAATAGAGTGTCTTCCAGCATGACCGATGGACCACACTCAATTTCAGTGGGTCGGAGGCGAAAATTAATGAAATTTGATTTGGAAGAATTTGTTTGAAGGTTGATTTTGTTAAAATGTTGTACACATTCATTCAATTCAAGAAAAGTGTGAGTTTCCAGTTCGGTTTTTGATTTGTTTCTGATGCAGAGAGTCGTATCATCAGCGTACTTCACGAGTCGCCCGTGTTGTAGTGATGAGCCAATATCGTTCACGTATATCAGAAAGAGGAGAGGACTGAGAATTGAACCCTGTGGGACTACATATCTCATGAACTTTGAGCTGGAGGCCTGACCAGAAATTTGGACGATTTGGGATCGGTCATGCAGGAACGATTTGAGCCACAAATGTGGTACTCCTCGAGTTTTAACTATGGTAAAAGGTACAATATTTTGAATTGTATCGGTCTTCTTTAAACCCATACCTTCCTGAGGAAAGAATTAACAATTGATATTTCCTAACCTAACCAAATTTAGTTGTGATTTCTCTTTTCGTTTTAAAGTCGTCCTAAGACTTAATCGTTATTCCAAGAATTCTACCCCATCACCCTGTCTCGCACTTACATGTTCTGATTTCGGTGATTCCGGGACGAGGTAGGGACTTTAAGGGATGAAAGTGATAATTCGTGTGATTAAACAATGAGGCAGGGATTTTCAGGGAGAAAAGGGAGAATTTTAGGGATGAAACCATAGTTGCCAAAAGGCCGCGGTCGAGGGCTAATTAGAGTTCCGATCTTCGGTTGAAGCTGGGATGTGGGCAGTCGTGTCGTGCCAAAATCACCAAGTGCTAAAACCACCAAATTTCACGAATCGATAATTGGCCATCTGCAGCGCCCGCTTGACAGGTATACATCCCCTCGACTGAACCCATGGGTGCCTGGATCATGAGAAAATGGCGGATATCTTAGGCCATACCTCCAAAGAAACTTTTTTCTTCCTTTTAGCGAATTTCCCATAGGGATGAAGCTATTACCGTAGGTCTCATGGTAAGAGTTAAGCCCGGGACCATGTTATTTTTTCTTCTTTAGGTGCCCAGAGTCCAAAAACAATAGTCGTTAAAATTTATATATAGGCCTATATATAAATATATGTGTGTATATATGTATATATATATATATATATATATATGTGTGTGTGTGTGTGTGTGTGTGTGTGTGTCTGTGAACACGATAACTCTCGTAAAAATGGTCCGATCAAGACCAAATTTGGTAGAGATGTGTATTCCTACAAATTCTCGGACGAGTTCGTAAACCAGACATATCGGTCAATGGGAAAGGGTAGTTTGGAGGGTTTTGTACCCCAAAATGGAGTTTTTTGCGTTTTTCACATGTAATTTTTAAAGATTTCTAATTTTGTATTTCACCATTGGAATCAGCTTAAAAAACTACACAATTAAGTTCCTTCAAGTTTTTTCCTCCAACGGTAACCTCGGTAACCTCCAACGGTTACCGAGATATTAAAAAATCTAAACACAGTACGTTTATCATGGCAGAAAACCTGCATACTCTTTTCTCATATTAATCATATAGGGAATAGGCAAATTCCTTTATTTATGGACAGATGTTGATGAAAGTTGGTATAAATATTGAGATACAAATTATTTATGGTAGAAATGACTACTTTCAGTGTCCCTCACAGCAGCAAACCTGTATACTCTTTGCCATGTTAATCTTATGGAGAGTAGGCAAATAATACTCATATTATTGATTTGGAAATTCGCTGAGTACGCAGGTCTGCTGCGACGGGGGTATTTTGTCTTTATTTACAGTTTCTGGGAGGGCCATCTTATAAAAGACATGGACAACTAATGATTTCCAGTAGGTGGTGTAACAACACATTCAAATTTCACATTTAAATCCGCGCCAACATAGCGGATTTTAGGTGTCCGCAACGCCTTCTCCAAATCCTTCAAATTAAAAATGATAATGTTTTTTCCAATAGACATGCAATAAATTACATTCGTTACAATATAATAAATATGTTTAAGATTTATATGAAAAATAAAATATTATTAGTATAAAGTTGTTATTATTATTATATTGGAAAGCCCCCACGCAAGAAAAAAACCTGCGTGTGGAGTTGCTGAGTTCTACAAGTCACATGAGGGCATAGGAAATAACAATTTAGGAGCGTTACAACGAATTAAATAAACGGAGTTGGGAATTGAATAAAAACCAATATTAACGGTATAGTAGCTGTAGCTATCTACTGTTATTCAAATAAAGTAATGCTACGAAGTACCAAGGGCAAGGAGGTTGAAATAAGTTTAAATTCCGCGAAAACATATTGCTGCCTGCAATTGAATTTTTAGTAAAAATCGCTCAGTTGTGATCGCTCACTCCTGTTGTAGAGATTGCTGGTCGTAGCCTACGTATTATCATCGCTCAGTTGTGTGTCGCTCACTCCTGTTGTAGAGATTGCTGGTCGTCGAGCTGGTAGTACGTATTACGGTATCATCGCTCAGTTTACGAACGCATTCTACGTTCCACACAAGTGGCGTTCATACCTACGAATCAGGTGGCCAGTTAGGTGATGTACTGGAATTACGAAGAAGAATCCTCGAGCGGTGCAAAGAGGAACCGACGGAGGCAAGGCAAATCTTTGATGAGGAGTTTGTAAGGTAAATAAATTATTAATATACGATATCAGTGTAGTTACACATACTTCCTCCCTTAAATAAATTTAAAAACGACAATATGTAAAAAAAATTGTATTAGGTATTCTTCAAAGCTTATCTAAATATCATTTAATATTTTCACTGTAATTTCAAAAATAATCATGAGAAACAAAGTTAAATTAATTGTTCGAATTTTATGGGGCCCCCGAATTTTATGTGTGTTATTAATATGTTTGGTTTTTTAACAATCTGATTTTTTAAATTTTTTTTTAAAATGAAGACTCTGTTACCTCATACGTATTATGGAATCTTAAAGTCGTACCTTTCTAACAGGCTTTTTCAAATTAAGCTCCAAGAATGTCTCACTGACTTACATGAAATTGCGTCAAGAGTACCTCAAGGCAGTGTTCTTGGGCCTATCCTCTATATTATATATACCATTGATCTTCCACAAACTCCAGGTATTACGGTTGCAACTTTTGCCGACGACACCGCTCTTTTGTCATCCAATCCAGACCCTCTATTGGCATCCGTCCATTTGCAAACCGCCTTAAACGAAATAGCTCAGTTGCTTGAAAACTGGAAGATTAATGAAGCAAAGTCACTTCATGTAACTTTCACGATGAATACGGCAACGCATCCTTCAGTAACAATAAACAATGTCGTTCTTCCTTAACTTCCTAAACTTGGACAGACGTCTTACTTGGCGCTCCCACATTTGGAACAAAAGACTAAATTTGAACCTAAGAACTAACAAATTGGCCTGGCTTTTTGGACAAAATCCTAAATTATCAGTTCAAAACAAATTACTCTTATACAAAGTTGTGTTGAAGCCTGTACGGACCTACGGAATCCAACTCTGGGGAACAGCGTCGAATTCAAATATCGAAATAATTCAACGATCCCAGTCCAAGACATTAAGAAGGATTTCAATGCTCCATAGTACGTTACAAACCTAGTAATCCATGGAGATTCCAAAATTCCATTTGTAAGAGAAGAAATTTCAAAATTTAGTCAAAATTGCCAGTGTAAAATTGAAGACCATCCTAACCATCTGGCATTAAATCTTCTAGAAAATAGTCAGTGCACATATAGGCTGAAAAGACATCCTTGATCTTGCTGATCGCTTTTTGTAACTGTATATTTTTTCTTAAATGATAATATGTTAGTTAGCACAATGGTGCTTAACCCATTCTCCATGTTCTTCACTCTTATAAAATTTACCTATTGTTCTAATTATAGTAACAGATTGTAAATAAAACTTGATTAAACAATTCTTTGAAAATGTAAATATTGAAACTTAGGGGTGTAGCCCGAGGGGATTTTAAGGGAACTAATATGCCTAGACTATGTGTTGCATGAGTTTAAGATTTCAAACCGGTCGGTTCAGTATTTTTCGCGTTTACTTGCCACAACAAACCCACAAACATACAGAAAACACCTCTTCTTTATGATATTATAGATTTCACATTTTCCAGCGAGACTAAACCTATATGTTTGTTTTGTTCGTCGCAGCGTCGTGCGACAGCTATTAAAATTACTTTATTTATTAACATATTAAAGATTCACGTAATCTTATTATTGATTATAATATCTCAACTTTAAAATATTTTGTGAGATAAAATGATTCACGTCTAAAATTAAAATCACAGAAGGCTCGTTCCGATCAGCACCTGTTACCTGTACCTGTACAACGAACATACCTTCGCTTTAACCAGTGTTACGCGGTTATTTATTGACATAATTTTTTTATATCTTGAAAATAACTTTTTGAATCACTAATCTAGGACATTTACATCGCTATTTTTTTTTTTATTAATTCTTATTGGTCTTGAATTTATTTTTTAATTTATATGCAATTTTCTAGGGCTTAAATGGTAATTGTCTCGGTAGATAAGAAGAAAATAAAAAATGTACAAACGTAGTGTCCTAGATAATTACTTTACCTTTAATTTGACACGTCAACCATCTTTTTACCACGATTGAGTGACCTGTAATGCTTGTTTGAAATTAACATTGTTCTTATGGGACTAAAATCCAAGATGGTGGAAGTTCTGCAGACTCTTCATTTCTAATAGTACTTTTTTAATACTTTAATTTTTGTAATAATATAATTTTTTAATATTTTAATTTTTATACACAACAGCAAACATTTTAAATATGTGTATTTTATAAATATTTAATTATTTTATCCGATAACCAAATTTTTTAAATATATAATTTTCTTATTCCCTCTTGTTTGGAAAAAAAATTCTATCTGTAATAGTGTTGGAATTTTTTATAAAAGATATGTAGGAAAACTTATTTAAGTACGATTAGAAACACTTAAAACAATAAAGGAATGAATAAAAATCATGTTTTATTCTTAAATGTTAGTAGTAGTAGTAGTATAAAAGAATTTATAACTAAATAAAAACTTAAGTTTTTATTGTCACGTGGTCCCTTTTCTTTAGTAAATTTTACTACTTCACTTTAAAGAAAAGGGACCACGTGACAATGGAACAAGAAATGTAATCTAGGGTTTTAAAGTCAATGAGGTACCGTAGCAGCGTGAGACACTTGACTTGTCTTATGTCCAGCCAGAGGTGACCGCTCATGATCGGACAGGAGTCGCTGTCAACTGATAGTTCATTTTGTGAGACATTTTTTTAATAATTATTAATAATTACAAGTTTAAGAGCTTAAATTTAATTTCCAATTCATAACAATTTAAAAACCTTTCACCAAAGTTTTTTTACTACTATTTTTATTCTTGAAAGATTGTATCATCATTCCACTAATCAAATTAATTGAAAACGATTAGTTTTCGGATCATATTTTGAATTTTTTTCAATTTGACTTATTACCAACAAAGTTTAATTTCGATCTATTTCTAGGTATTTTTCTTGAGAATAGAGTTCAAGTTCAGAGCACTCCAACAATTGAGAGGGTAAGTACTCGTAGTTACAATAGAAACTCTCAAAATCAACATATTTTTACACTCGACAGGTGTCCTGTCCAGTGTAAAGGATTTTACTCAGTTTTACCTCAATCATGAAATTAAATTCAATTTGCTGAACTGAACAACATGCCATGTCATCCTGTGTGGATTAACCACAGACAAATGAACTATAATACGTAGTTTATTGTCTGTGTTGGAACATTGAGAGGATCAGGAGAGGAAGGATTCATAAATATAAGGATAGTTAGTGAATGGGCAGTCTATTCAATTATTGGGGAGAAAAAATAATTCAAAATCAATCTAGGTCCATGCTTAGATTGTAATATCCTAGGAGTATGCTGCTACCAAATGATTCCTTTTGTCTCTGGACTCTCAGCCTGCACGCTCCAATGTTCATCGCTGGTGTCCTCCGACAAGGAGCCCCAGCACACCCTTAGAGCACGCCAAGTAATTATCACCCTGGTCAGGATTGAGATCCCCCCTATGAATATGGATCAAGTTGAGTATTTGTTTTGTCAGGATCAAGCCCCCATGAGGGACAAGATAGAATTAAGAGGTTTTTAGCCCAGTCATAGAATCATCTAAGGCTACTGTTAAATGCTAAGGTGCTGTCTACTTGGATTGCACTAAATGGAATTCGTAATTCACATACAAAATATTGTGAATACATTTTATTGTATTTTAAAATACTTTTTTCAATCAATATGCATTTATAGAATGGCATCACGCTTAACAAAATAAACATATGGTAAAGCTGCACTATGACTATTGTCGTTTTGAACAATATTTTTTTGAATCTAGTGTTGTGGTTGATATTAATTTTTTGGTAACTGATGAAACGTTTGACACAGGTAAATTATAATATTAAGATCAGAAAAATGCTCCCTTCATGAAGCTTTCCTTTCAAAGTGCAAAATCGTTCTAGCTTCGTGTAACATTTTTTCATATTGTGCTTGGCAGTGAGCCCATATATCTCAATCCTGTAAGATACATTACATTACATTAGTGTAATGTAATCCTGTAAGATATATGAGTCTGCAATAGTGAGGAGTATACTGTTTATGGTTATGAGAATAGCTGTTCAGAGGAACTAAAAACATTTCCTGCATATCTTTGAATATTTTTACATTCCATAACCCAGAAAAGCCAAAATGTATCTTCTCCCTATTTCTGTCTGTCTCTCTCTAATGCTAAACAAAATCTTTTGTAACGCTTCCTCATGATAACGAGAGCACCCACAGTTATGAAACTTATTTTCAGTATCCTATACCTTTTGGAGAAGGGGTTTGTTTACATTAAACTGACTCACACATCCTGAAATAAAATAATAGGCCCCGCAGCAGACCTTCATCCAGATCATTATCAATATCTGTCGAAAAATATGAGTGTTATTTGCCCATTCTCCATAAGATTAAAATGGGAAAGAGTATGCAGGTTTGCTGCTGTGAGGAATGCTGAAAGTAGGTGTTTCTAGCGTAAACAATTTATATTTTGACCATTTATATCAAGTTTCATCAACATCTGTCCACAAATAAAGGAGTTTACCTAATCTCCATGAGATCTAGGGTAATAGCCCCTTCCCCATGGGAAATTCGCTAAAAGGAGAAAAATGTGAAATTTTACTTGGAATACAAAGAATCTTAATAAGATGTTCTTTTACCCTTAAGCAGTACATGTCAGTCAAAATGTTTGTATTTACTTCCCCATGGTAAATAAATAGGTTACATCATGGATATGTCTAAAGAGAATGTTTTCAGTTAATCTAAACAGCTGTTCTTATTCTTTTATATTAAAAATGCATTAGCTCTGGTAATTTATATGGAAACCTGTTACATATTTTCCATCTTAAATATCACCAACACCTCCCCAAGCTATAACATATCCCTGTCAACAGTATCAAAGTTTTAAGAAAAATTTTACACTAGAAAAGTAAACTTCATTTTCTCAACACAAACCACAGCTGAATATTTCAAAATTTATCCAGAACTAGTTGACCTGGCAAACTTCGTAACGCCTGACAGTAAATACGTGATAACTTTAAGATTGGCCATGTTCTGAAGTCGAATAGCATTACGGCTTCATTGTGAAAGGTTATATATTCTAGGTCGCGGCATAGTGAATAAAAATATTGAAATGATAAGACATATTAATAACATTCCCATAAAACAAATAAATCTGAATGGATTATTTCACAATTCCCAAATCCAATCCAAACCCAAACCAAACCTAACTGTAATACGGCTTTTATAGGAAATATATAAGCTGATTATTTTAATAAATGCAATATGTATAAACATTGTAATTATTTTTTATTCGGCCAACATATAAACACGTGACTTTTAATCAGACAGAAAATAGAAGTATAAATACATAATCCTCCAAAACCGTATTATTAACGTGGCGAATAAAGCTGTTTATTTTGTACAGCACATATTTACTTCATAGTTTTACATTATGAATGATTTAGATGGCATTGGATAGTAAAGCATATTGCAAATGGAAATTAGAAAATTTGTAAACATACTTACTCTCCATAAGGTTAAAATTAGAAATTTACAACGCCATAAAATATAAACTTACAGAGTTTTCAAAAATATTTTTTCACTAAAACCTTCCCGGACACATATAGAGCAACTTCCTAAAATTTCATGGCGATCGGATGAGTAGTTTGACAACGCATAAAGGACATACATACATACATTCAAATTTATATATAGAGATAAATGAACATAAAATTAATACAAAAATAACAACATTGAATCATATGTTCTCTAACAATATGACATATCTCCCTTCTTGACAACGTTAAAGCCCTTGGTTACAACTACCAAGCTGTGTGGAGTGCACATTTTTATAGCATAAAGACTTTGATTAAAAACTTAAAATTCATTGTGTCCAGGCAGATTCAAGTAATTTGGTGTACTGCAAGGGTTGGCCTGATGGTTACTATGCTGATACGACTGACACTCAGGATTCTTTTTTTAGGTGAGATGGAAATGACAAATTGTTACTCTATACGTATTTGAAAAGCACATTAAATGTTCCATAAAATGTATATAGAATAGCTAAAATTATTCAGGAAAAAGTAAGGCAGAGGCCTTGCAGAATATGGAGCATATGAGATTTGTTAAGTTTATTTATACAAACATTTATGTTTTATTTTTGTATTACTGTACTGAAATATTATATCCTTATTACTGTACCATAGTAAATATTTAAGTAAGTGTATCAAGAAAACCTTTTATTTGTAATAAAACAACTCTTGACTTTGAGAAGAACTAAAGATTTAACTCCTGGTTCTTCATACACATATAGAGTAGATAACCGTTTGAAATGGCGACCTACTTAGGTAGGTAATTTAAGCCAAGTATGAATAAGAAATGAGTGTAAGATGATTGTGGCGCTATCTTGTAGTCTTGTTACTGACTAAGGCTGACATGTTCCTTAGACAGATCTGTTAATTAATAGCCCTTTAGTCAATGCAATCTAAGGTACCTACAGTTATTTTAACATGGAATCCGAACCACCTCTGCCTCTGAATTACGAACTAGTCTAGTTATGTGGATGGTCTTAGCGGATTAATGTAGCATTTAATAGTTCAGACGTTAATCCACACCAGAGAATATCACATTGATTAAAAGTAAATCTTTAATCTAATATCAGATTTTTTGCTCACAAGACTTTAACCTTGATGAGAAAACAATAAGAAAATAAATAAAGTTTTTTCTTGCATGGATACTAATTAAGGGCACAGGGAGACACACACTTTTATTATATTAATATAGATTGTGAAGTAATTAGAAGTTCTGTGTGTTATTTTATTACTAATATTAATTTTAGTTCCTATCTGGAGTTATTACAATCCCCTTATGAATGTATTATTTTTCAATATGGAGAGCTTGCTTGTAATCAGGTTTTCATAAAGAATGAAGTTTGTAAATTTAAATTAAATAAACCAATTGTTTAGTGGAGTAAATTTAATTTTACTGTTCATATACCTGCAATAACTTCTATTCCAGATGTAAGGATAGCAGAGTGGTAGAGCAAGCAAGATGTGAGAAAGGTACTCGTTATGACCCTCACTCTCAGCAATGTAGTCTCACCTCTTCTTTGGACATAGACTGTCACCAATCAGATGACAGTTTCTATATAACACCTGGTACATTATGCCGAGGTTACTATCGCTGCATCAATGACTCTAGGGAGGACTTTACTTGCCCTAAGGACTCCTACTTTGATATAAATTCAAAGGTTTGTAGAAATAGAAAATTATATAGAACATTTTTATTCAATATATATATAGTTTCCAACCTTGATACAGCCTGCCGGAAACAGTGTGCTTCAAAATGTGAAGACTCAATAATATGGGAGCGTTTCATAACTCCCAGGTTTCATATCTCCCAGGTCCTTAAAAATGAAATAAATATTTTCAATATCATAACTCCCAGGTCTCACTTCTACCAGGTCTATTTAAAATAATAAGCAAATCATAACTCCCAGGTATCATATCTCCCAGGTGTCAGAACTTATACGTTGCCAACGGAAGTAGCTGGCGATGTGGCCTGGTCACCTCGTCTAATAAGGGCCTAAAAGTTAAAAAGTAACTTTATTTGAGCTCTAAAATTTTTCATTTTTCATGAATATCGTAATTTTTTCAAGATATACAAATCAAATCAAAAATGTTTTATTCTGCAATAATAGACTACATATGTGATACAAATACATAAAGAAAAATATAGAAAATAAATACACATTACATGATAATACATATTAATACGTGATAAATATTTTAGCTAGTGCAGAATTTCCACATAGGAAAAACCCTGTGCGTGGAAATGAGTAGTTTTATCGAATTTTGAACAAATATTAACATTAAAAAAGATTACTTATACCGGTAACTAAAAAAAGGTTATTTGTAAAGAAATTAACTTTGGAGACTGCTGCCTAAACTGCGATGAAGGAAGAAAAATTTAATGCATAACAATAAAAAGATGTTTTATGTTCAATAGTTCCTAATAAGCTTCCTAATAATTTACTCCTGAATTTACATAAAAAAATAAATAAATAAATAAAATACAGTATTTATATAGTTTTTTTTAATGTTCAAGTAGCTGCCATCTCTAAATAAATTAAGCTTTATCATAATTTTTATGTTCCAAAAACATATTATGAATTTTTATAGACTAATCTTACCTAAATCAAATAATCTATAAATTTTAAGTTTCCAAAAGATAAAATTATAATTTACAGAGAATTTTGTAAAAATCACGGACAAAGAATAAAGATATTATTAAAATCCACTTAGTGGGAAATTCGTCTTTATTTTTATTTTCATTTCTTCTTCTTTATATTGGAAACATATTCCTCCAGCTGCTGGTTATTTTACTCTGGAATGCTGGCTCATTTTTGGCCACTTTTTAGGTTTATTTTAAAAACCCAAAAATTGTGGATATACTATGCAAGAAGGTATAACATATATCTTTTTGTATTCAGTATAAAACAGGCTACATGAAAATAAAAAAATTGCCAAATTACATGTAACAAAAAAATATTCATGTGAAAAAATATTTTATACAAAAATTATTTTCATTATGTCAAAATGCTCAAAACTTTTTTTACAAAATCTGAAATATCAATTTGGTTTGAAATTTCATAAGGAATAAGAAAATAAATACTTATATAGCAATATAAAAATAAATAAAAGTACCCATGTTCATAACATTTAAGTCTGTTGAACACTAACACCAAAAATTGGGATCAATTCTCTATCCAGTGACGATAAGAAATCATAATTCGGGATTGGGAACAAAACTACATAATTCATCTCTCTCATAAATAAATTAATTTTGGTTCTATAAAAGATAAGCTGTGATATGTCGTGTCAAGGAATTTATTTTAGTGAGAGGGCGGTTTGAAATGTCCTCTACACCAAGTGTTGTTTCTACATGGCTTTTCATCTATTGCTCGAATAAATGAGTTGTCGTGATACTCTTAACGATGTCATGATAGGCTTAAGGATATCATGACACGCATAATGATTTATTGGTTTCTTTTCCCTCGTTAATGATTCTAACCATCCAATAAAACAAAACAAAAATAAAGTTGTCACTTGAGGTTAATCTAGAAAGGAAACCTATTTGCCCTTTCTGGGTTTCCATATTAATTGTTAATCCAGACATAAAAATAACAGAAGAGATATGTTGCAGTTCTGTATAAGAACAGGAGGTCTGTGCTACGAGCTGGTTTGCAGTGGCAGGGTCAACGGGAGATATTCAGACACAACACATGAGTGTCGCAGGTCTTATGTATGTGAAGGAGGAGTGCTACACTCTCTTGGTTCTTGCCCACACAATACTTTGTACAATGGAACTTCCTGTGAGCCCATGAATCAAGTCAAGGTAACAAATTGAGGCATTAAGGAAAATATTACAAAATTATCAGTAAATAATTAATCCTAGTACATTAATTAGCTTAATTACTTTAAATAGTTTTGACAAAATTCAATTTTTAAAACATACAAATCAAGCATAAAACATGATATTATTTCTTTAAAAGAATTTATAAAAGGTAATTAACGTTCCTTAATTTTGTAGGACATTTTAGAAATATACAGCATTACAGTTTATCATACCTCAGATAGATTCATATCAATTCAAACTTTTATTGTTTCAGAATACCAAATGATAAAAAACATTTAAATCTTTTATTTTCTACTTTTTTCAGTGCTTAACACCGGATAGATCAGCTGTAGCAGTGAAGATTCTACCGACCGACCCCTGTGCAGAGTTGCCTAATGGTTTCCAGACCCTTCCAGATGAGAATTGTCTCAACTACCTGCTCTGTCACTCTGGACAGACCATTGCAAAGCTTAGATGCACTTCTGGCAATCACTTTAATGGCATCAAGTGTACACCTGACATCAACAGCAGCTGCACATCATCCTTCTGTGCCGACAAACCCAATGGTTTTGCTATTGATCCTCGCCGCCAGTGTCACGGTTATGTCAGCTGCATTAATGGTCGTGTTGCTGAAGAACTTTCTTGTAAAGACGGTTTACTTTTCAATGGTAAAACGTGTGTTTCTGATTTATTGTATCAGTGTCCAGTTGCCTTGAAGAAAAACCCTTGTTGGTCTTTAAAAGATGGATATTATCATGATTACATGACTGGTTGTAAAGAGTATATTTATTGTCATCAAGGACAGACGCTCTTAAGAAGTGCATGTAGAGATAGTAAGGTATGGAATGGATCTGATTGTGTAAATCAAAATGAATTTTTATGCAATGGTCCGGAGGTGTGGCCTGCATGTAACGGCTTAGAGGATGGTCTTTACCCTGATTTTTCTAAAGGTTCAAGGTGCAAATTTTACCAATATTGTTCAGGTGGGAAGAGAGTTCGATTAAGTTGCCCAATAGGATTAGTTTTCAATGGGATATCTTGTGTTGATAAAGACGCTTATCACTGTCCTGAACCTGACAATAATTGCTATGACAAGTTGGATGGGTACTATTCTGATCCTAAATCTGGTTGCCGTTCGTATTTCTACTGCTCTAATGGTCAAAAACTAATATACATTTGTCCAGATGGATTTGTTTTTAATGGGTCAGAGTGTGTCGAGAAGCAATTCTACAATTGCACCACAAAAATTAATATTTGTACCAACAAAACTAACGGTTACCATGCTGACGTTGCAACCGGTTGTCACAAGTATGTTTACTGTTTGCAAAAAGTAAAAATTACTTCTTTTGAGTGCTCAGAAAACAATGTTTTTGATGGCAAAAAATGTGTCCCATTCAATTTAGCCGACTGTCCAAAAATTAAAGAATCATGTGATGATGTTGAAGACGGTTTGTACAGTGAACCCAACAGCCAATGTAAAAGGTATTTCAAATGTGTGGGTAAAAAGAAAATGTCAACGTTTACATGTAGAGAGGGGAAAGTTTTCAATGGGCAAAAATGTGTTAAATATATCTGCCCAGTCATCAGGAAACAGATTGTAAGACAAAATAACTGTGTTGGAAAAATTGGATTCTTTCAAGATTATGAGTCTAACTGCAATAAGTACTACTTTTGTATAAACAATGTCAAAACTATGCTATCATGTAAAAAAGACCAGATATTTAATGGGGAGATCTGTGTTAGTGAGATGGATTATACATGCCATAATTAGTTGTGGAATTCCAATATGGAGTGATTTGTATTCTTGGTATTGGGGAAGTTGAGTTGACATTAGATGTACTGTAAGGTAAGTTTACATAGATTTTAGCTAATGGTATATTCTTGGAGTTAGATAGTATAGTTTTGTATTTTTGATATTTTTTAACAATTGCAGATTGATTACAGACTCAATGTGCGCCCATAAGCCTCAGCCCAAGGGATCATTATTTATTGTTTTATTCAATATTTTTGTAAGCTTTGTAAATTGTTTGAACAGATGAATTTGAATTATTCTGGAATATTTTAATAATTCTAAATATTATTGACATAATACAATAGTTGTCATTCTGAATGTATTAGATAGTAACCTGAACAGGTATTTTGCATACTCACATTATAGGGGGCTAGTATAAAACACTAATTAATTAAACCACAACGAATAATTTTTTTATTCCTAGATATAGCAATCCACATTAATCCTATTGCAGTAAAAATCTTAAATAACAGAACAATAAAATTCCTTATTAATAACAATATTTCTATGTTTGATTGATATAACATTGATTCCATGCTATTATTTTCTTATATTATAGAAGAAACATTTTAAAATAATGTGTTGCAATAAAATTTACAAAAAAGTGTTTATTTCTTTTAAATCTCATTTTCTGTGCTTAGTCAACATATAAGTTAATGAGCTGTAAAACAAAATTCTTCCATGGACCGGAAAAACTGAGGCGGTTATGAGGGGGGTCTACTGTGTATGTTACCTCACACAAGGTGTGGCTACAAAATAATGGGATTGATTTACTGTAAGACAAACTGTGTGAACCTCAAATTCAAACGCTATATTACCGAGTCATCCCCCTGCACATTCCAGCCAGTTGGCGCTCTTAGCTTGCTCAGCCTTGGATCCTATTGGATGGTATACATACCACCTTTGAACATTCAAGATTTCTTCATTTGTTTTTTTTTAATTTGTCAAAACATAATCAAAAGGCTTCAATGGAATTCTACCAAAGTAAATAAATAACATCCGTTTAATTATAATTTAATAAAATGATAATATAATAATATTAACAATATTTATAAAAGTGTAGCTGTAATGGTAAATAAACATTTCAAAACATCAAAAATTTATAACACAACAAGGTTATTTATTGGACGAATATGACTTAACTTTATAGAATAAAAAATTTATTTGGTGTAGTAGTCGTAAAAATATGTAGAAAAAAAATCCACACAAAGATATCTGTAACCAAGCATTTTATCGGTCAACAGGAGGGTCAAAGTGTGAAGGTTCATATAATAATAATATAATAATATTATTATTATATTATTATTAGTATTATTATTATAGATATAAGTACTGGAAAATGGTCCCTGAGAACAGTGCATGGCTTATTACGGATCAAAAAGTAACCAAACTGATTAGTCTTGAATCTTTAAACATTTAAGAAACTTAGTAAAAGATTATTTTAAATTATCCTTAGTAGTTATATCAATATGATTTTTACACTATAATAGGATTGTTATATCATGAATGGGTTAATTGGTTCATGAAACCTTAGCATACTTAAATTAAATGAATACTTTTGTTTGCTATGGACATAAAACAATTATTTTTTATTCAAACAACCATTTCAATAAACTAGAAACGAAAAATAAAGTATGATTTCAGCGTTTGTATTAATGTACAGGCAATTAAGAAAAATAATACATCACATTTTCAATAGTTTAAATGTTAATATGAAAGGCTTAGTAAATTAAAAATTAGCAATCAAGAGTTTTGCTTTGGTTTGAGACATTTTAACAATTAAATATTTTAATACATGTTACAATCAGCCTTTCACGCTGATTTTAAAACATTTCAGTGTATTCCAATAATTTTGCCATGGGAAAAAGACATTACTCCATTCAAATTCTTCATCAAACATAATTGATTTAAATTTAATCTTACTATTAAGGAGTAGATTTCTTCTAAAACCTATATTTTGCTAAATAAATGCTAATAAAGAATCAAAGTAAAACAAAAACAATAAAAATTTAATTTACCGAACTAAATTAAAATAGACTTACCACAACACTGCTCTTTATATTTTGATTCTCGTTACAGGAAATCTGGTAACATCTCCTTTGAGTTACAGCATTTAGTTTAACATCAAGGATGAACAATTATTATCAATGTATGAACTATACTACTTAATTATAATAGTAAGTCCAACTCAATCTAATGAATTCAAAAAAGACAAGAATGTCTGTGCACCAAATGAAACAGCTCTTTTCATTTTCTGCCATGCACTTAGATTTTGTTATTTTACATACAGTTAAATCTCAATTTTCAGGGTCCGACAGACAAAAATAATTTTAGAACCTCAAATAATCCAAAACTACTAATCCTGATAGATTATTGATATAAAAAAACTAAACCCTTTAAAAACATTGGCCTATATTTTATTAGAAACTTAAGTTCCAAGAGAAGAATTTTTCTATAAGTTCTTTACATTTTCAATAATGCATAAAAGTAAACAAGTGCTATTATTAGATATAGACATAAGACAATTTTGCTATCAATACTGAAATTATTTTACCCATAATAATACAAAGTTAACCCTTACTGGACGGCTAGCGCATTTAAACGCAGCCTAGTAGGGTCGCACGATGCGGCTAATGCCTTTAGATGCAATCAAACATTTCGCCACATTTACTGCTTTCTATTTCGCGAAACAACCGATAGACGTTGTGGTGACGTTGATTTTGCCTCTATGCACTCATTAAACCAATGGCGGCTTTGTTGAAATATTTAGTGAATAAAATTTGTTTCTAGGCCCGTACTCCGTACTGCTTTTAACGAGAAAATTCGCGAGTCACTACGGCCAGCTGTTTTCACTTTCGGTAACCTTATTTGTTGGCATTTTTGTCGATGTGTTTATGTTATGTGTTTATTGTGCTTTAGTAGTAAATAGTGTATATTGTGTGAATGTTTATAATATGTAGAATTTATTAAATAATTATTGTTAACTGAAGTGGCTCATCCAGACGATAATTTACTTTTTTTAATACCTAAAAATAGCCTTAAAAACTTCAATAAATAAAAATGAAGCAAATTTCTGTTTTCTACTTTATTCAAACTACCTTAATTCAAAAAGAACAATGAGAAAATACCTACCATTTTGCTTTTTTTACACTAAATGAGCACGGACCGTGATTTTTGGTGTCGCTTTAAGGGTTAATATTCTATACATTCATGAAATTACTGAAAAATCAGTCAAATTGCACTGGAAAAACATGGCCAACATCATTAATTTGATTCCTATAGATGTTGTCAACCTAAAAAATGATTATTTGCAAATGAATTATAATATTTAACAAAATTTTAAGGAAATAGTGAAAGATTGTGTAACATAAAAATTAATCACGTTTGCGATTTGGAGGTTACCCGAGGCGACGTGACGCGGCGCAGATAGCGGTGACGATGGTAGTTATCGTCTGCTGATACTGACCGGTCATCTGTCAACCATGCCGAACGCGCCAAACTCAAACCGGCCTAACATTCGCCACAACAGTGCAAGCAGTGAAACGCTACCAGTGGATAATAAACTTAACTTACTATTGAGTGATGTTGGTCAGATTAAATTGGACAACAAAGAGTGTTTGAGTGACATTTCCTTAATTAAAAACAAAATTTCTACATTTAAGGAGGGTATAAACAAAACTGGATTTTTTTTTCGCAAATTAATGATTGTAAGAATTTGTGTAGTGATAATACAGCTGCTATTTCTAACTGTGACGGTAGAGTGGATGTCTTAAAGAGTGAGAACTCTGCCTTGAGTGAAAGAGTTTCTGAGCTCAGAAGGAGATTGACGGCTGCTGAACAGTACTTAAGGAGCAATTGCCTCGAGATATCTGGGGTTCCGGAGGATAAAAAATGAACATTTATTTTTCGTAATCCGGAAAATATCTTCTGTAATATAAAAATTTTATTATCTTCTAATAATAAAATTTGAGGAGTTGATGTTGGATGCTGCTCATAGGCTTGCTAAAAATCTTAATAAGCCTTCTGATCCTCGCGGAATAATAATAAAATTCTGCTGGAGAATCGACATGGTGGAGATGCGTCGGAGGTCCCTTGTCAAGAAGCCGTTTCCTGCATCGGAGTGGGGTTCAACAGCGAGGGACGAGTGTACATCAACCACTCACTCTCCAAGGATTCCTGGATCCTGTGGGCGAAGGTGCGAAACTTCAGGAGTCCCCACAACTTTAAATATGCATGGATCACCAGCGCGGGCAAGATGTTTCTTCGAAAGGACCAGGGAGGGATACGCAGCTGTGCAAGTGAGTCATAAATCAGGCAGTGAAAAGCTTGCATAAACACAGTATAATGTACAGGTATTTAATTATTCTGTATTAGATTATTTATTGTAAAAACCAAATTAATTGCATGTATTATGCAGATTATTTATTATTGTTGTTATTTTATAGATTATAATTAAATTATTGCATGTTAAGGAGTATGCCATTATGCGTTTATTAACAAAATGTTAGAGGTCTTAGATCGAAAATGGTCTCTTTTAGATTATCACTTTTGGAATGTAGCTGGGATATTGTAGTGATAACGGAAACCTGGCTCGATGACTCTGTGTTTGATGCGGAACTGTTTACCGATGAGTACAATGTGTACCGGCGGGACAGATGTCAGTTGCGCACTGGAGTGTCTAAGGGTGGGGGGGTGTTAATTGCTGTTAAATCTCACATTAAATCTAGCAGGTTAGAATTTTTATAAACTGAGGGTGAAAATATTTGGTTAAAATTGAATCTTCCTAATAATAAATCGTTTGTCATTTCTGTAGTTTACTTCCCACCAAACTGTTCAATTAATGAATATATGTGTTATTTTGAAAAGCTGGAGGTATTTCAGTTTAGAAAAGAAAATATTTTGATAATGGGTGATTTTAATTTCCCAATTACTGGGAAATGTTTGATTTGTCTAATAGTAGCAAAATTTGTAAACAACTGCTCTTTTTCATGAGGTCTCACAATTTATGTATAGTAAATGATGTATTAAATGTAAATAGCAAAACACTAGATTTAGTATTATCTGATATTGATTATTTGTGTGTAAATGAAGATAATGATAATAACCCCTTAGTAAATATTGATAAGCACCAACCTCCACTTAATGTAACATTTAAGCTTCAGAACATTTCGAAACAAAAAGATAATTCCATTTATTATTATAGTAGTTATAAGAAAGCTGATTTTCTTTCCATTTATAATTCTTTAAAAAATTTATCTTGGAGTCATCTTTATACAATTCAGAACGTAGATGAAGCTCCTGATTATTTTTATAGTAAATTTAATTGTGTAATCAATGTTTCTGTGCCCTTATCAAAAAAATTCAAATCCAGATTTCCCGAGGTTCGAGAGGTTTATGAAAATAATCCATATGAATGTGACTGAAATGTTAGGTTATCAAGGTGTGTTTTATGGTGGGTTCAACACATGCTTTATGAAACCTGTAAGGCTGATCACGTCAAATGTGGCCAGGAATTTCTTAGAGAATGCACTGGGAATACTGATTTTTAAGCTACATTGTAACTGAGGTTAAAGTATGGTGTCATTATCCCACCCCAGAAACAACAATGGTGTTATACTGGATTGCCTTAACTACTGAAGCTAACACTGCCTGCAGACAAAGTAGTACAGTTGAACTTGGATAGCTCAAACTTCTTTAATTTGAATACTTCTCATGGAGTTTAGTATATTCCAACAATGCTAAAAATCATGGATAGTTTAAAGTTTATTTTGAATAATTTGAATTTTTGGCATTATCAATTAAGATTTGAAAATTAATCTCCGATCAAAACAATAATAAGACGGAGTGCACACCAGAGTCAGCGTACTTACTGGTGACTCATACCTTCAATGAGAAAGTTAATCACCAAAGATCACCTGTTCTGCAGAAGAAGAAGAAACACTGGTTCCGAATGCATCCGACATTTTGACTCGCTAACAATAACATTGATGAACAATTTTGAAGAAAATTAATTCTAGAATTTGATTTTCTAAATAATTGTTGGTAGTATTAAATTTTTTTATATAATAGTGGGAGAGAGACTTATTTTGTGTAAATAGACACATATCGTCTCCTATTTTAAAAACAATAGATTGGTTTTCATGTTTACAGTTAAATGCAGTTTGTACTCTGTGTATTTTATGTTTCTTGCTCAGTACTTGGTCGGTCAAGCAAGTATTTTCTTCTCTTTGGCTCATTTAGAATTTTCAGTGTTCAAGCAGAATGCTTATTGAGTTTATGTTTCACAGGACAACAATAAAATCTGAAAATTATTGTCAGTCCTTGATAAAACGTAAGAGATATCCAAAATTGCCAGAGAAGATAGACAAAATGTGTTCGACTACACAAAAATGTGAACAAGCATGTCTTCCACCAAAGCAAGGGCGTTAACGTCAAATTCGATTTGGATAATTGCGCTCTTGTACTGAATGACTTCCATTTCTTTCCCAAATTAATGCAAAATTTGTGTGGGGGAACATTTTGAGACTGATGAAGAAATGCAGGAAGCAGTCACATGTTAGAGATGGACTGATATATCTTGATTTCTTCACTTTATGATCTAAACACTGAAAGTGACATCCAAAATAAATAGTAAAAAAATAAGAGACCATTTCTATTGAGGATACTAAGTTACTGAGGATACTTAAGAAGAGGGCAACTAAGTTTAAAAGATACTTGAGCATGAGACATTGACATAAGTGAAACTCTTATTTAAATTAAAATCAGGCAAGGTATGATCCAAATTTAATCCTAAAAAGGCTCATTTAGAAAATTCATTACGTGTATAAATCCTTCTCTGTCTCCTGCTGCAGATTCAAAATGTGTTGGGGAATATGCAGGCTACTGAAGTTGTCATGCAGCAGTGGGATAAATTGTGCACCTTGATGATTGGTATTCCCCCCTTTCTTTATCCTATTCACTAATTTTATGAAACGTTATATATTAACTATGGGGGCTGTATTGTTGTCAATTTAATTGACAACAAAAAATTAAAAAATATTTGTGGCTATATGCTACGAGTATTCAAGCACATTGATCTCCCAATGTGGGCAATAAACAAGCAATATTTTTCGTTTAAAAAAATACTGTGAAATGTTATAAAATGTTTAGTTTAGATGGTTTATTACATTGATTATAGTTTATTTTTCCCTCACCTTTAAAATTTATAAAAACAAATTTGTTTTGTTATTATTTTTTTACAAAACCTCTTTTAACAAGTAATTATATTGTGTCCTTACAAAACAGGTTTTATAAAATATAATATTAATTTATCATTAATATATTCTTTATCTTTACCAATCATCTCCAACACATCTTATTTTGATTGGCTACTTAAGTACTGTTCAAAATCAATAACACTATTTCCTTAAGAGGTTAGAGTAATAAGTATAGTTAGGTCTGATTATACTATTAGCAATATAATTTATCCTTATGGCTTTACTGGTCTCATACTTTATATTTCAAAGGGAACGGAAAAATAATTACATAAACACTTACGGCTCTGGATAACCTACAACCCACTTAATCAGCCCTTGGTTAATAGAAAGTTGGCTGTATCTAATTTTAAAATTATTTAAGTAAAATACATTAAAGTATCACTATCACAGTTTTGAATTTGATCCACAGAACTCTAAATTTTTAACACGTTAACAAAAGATTATCAAGGAATTTTCGATGATAGAATAACCATTAATCGAATACTAAATCTAAAATATATTATCTAATAAGTCTTACAACGGATATATTGATTATCTAGTTTCGTTTACATCTATCATAGAATAAAACATCATCTATTACTCAAAAGCTTAAAGTACATTCCCTTGGTGCTACTTCTAGCCATATGTTACATTATAGTATTTTATTCCTTTTCATAGGTTCACCGATAAAAAAATATTTACAAGGTTTGACTGCAATGAAAATATACACTTAAAAATAATTATCCCGAATATAGTTTTGTTTTAACCTTTGAAAAGTATAATTCATCGACTGCTCAAAAAATGCTCAGTTATAACTGGGAGGCTAGAGAATGTTTGACCCAGGGATTGGAGATGAGCAGCTGAGTAGTAAGATGCAGGTGAGCCTTGCTACAGTAGTGCAGAGACGTCCCACAACTTGATCAGTCTGTCTTGGCCAACTGTCAACAGACGTTTCCTCGGCTCATCTAGGTCCATCGAGACGATGCAGTGTTTGGTATCGTGAAAAGTGGCTAGCGGTGTTCGACTGCAACACAAGATAACTTCTTGTACTTGTTTGGATAAACCAACTAGTAATACAGAAAAAATTAATCTTGTAGAACATATAAACTGCATTCAAAATAAGTTAAATTTGCTTCCTCTGTCATCACATTATGTTATCAAGGCAGAACACTTTTGCTATACACAAAAACTATTCTTTCTTTTATTTTTTCACATAGTATTGAATTAAAATAATGACTAAATAAAAACAACTGACAGTTTTTAATTAGAATTTTTAATTTTTTCCCCCAAACAGGGTAGGGTATAGCTACCCCTCATGCTAATTTGACCTGAAGATTTTTGTAGTTCATTCCCAGATAAATAATTATTGGAAACTAGCTGACCCGGCGAACTTCATAACGCCTAACAGTAAATACATGTTAACTAACTTTAAGATTGGCCATGTCCTGAAGTCAATTAGTATTGTGGCTTCATTGTGAAAGCTTTAAATATACAACAGCTGATTATTATAATAAACTCAATATGTATAAACATTTTAATTATTTTTTATTTGGCAAACATATAAACACGTGACTTTTAATCATACAGAAAAAAAGAAATATAAATACAGTACATAAGTCCCAAAAACCGTAAACTATTAATGTGGCGAATAATGCTATTCATTTGGTACAGCACATTTTTACTTCATAGTTTAACATTAATGAATGATTCAGATGGCATTGGATAGTAAAGCACATTGCTAATGGACAGTAAACAAACAGCTGGTTAAGAAATCAAATTTTTGTTTTGATTGTAGATAATTTGTAAACAAACTTATTCCCCATAAGGTTAACATTAGAAATTTAAAACGCTATAAAATAAAAACTAATTGAATTTATGGAAACTGAATATGCCTAAAGCATGACCGGAGCAGAGACGAATCCAAAAAATCAAAGATCATTAAAATTGGTCCAGCCGTTCTTGAGTTATTACGCGTGTAACTAACACGACTTTGTTTGTATTTAGATAACTTGAATGTTTGATTACACTTTTAAACTCTTTTTACTAACTAATTAATTATATTTGATAAAGTTAGCCATTAATGAAAAACACAGTATAAAACATATATTTACCGTTATTGCAAAAAAAAACACGGACAATGTAAGAGACCAGAGGAAATAGTTATTTCTAAGTTCTTAACCCACAATAGTATTGTGTTACGGGATGGCACCTTTCCTCTAAAACCAGTGGCGGCTCGCCTATAAGGACTCTCGGACGCCGCCCCCAAAAGATTTGAAAAAGGAAAAAATAATTGAATACTTATTTAGTTATAACTATAGATCCAACAAACCAAAATGTTTTAACAGTCATATACAACAAAATTATAGGGGGGAAACATACAAAAATAGCACGAAACGTTCGTATTTGTAGCCCTGAGGAGGAAAATTAGATATTTTAGTTAAAAAACGAAACACATTGCATCACAGATTTAATACCTAGATTGCTTTAAAAAGTCACTAAAATACACAATATTTTCAAAAATTTGCCGCAGAGAGAACACCCAGACCCGCCTTTCCTGGGGGGTGATCCATAACCCCCAGGCCCCCCGGTCTGGCCCCCCTAGCATTTCACTCACGAGCCGCCACTGTCTATGACCCACTTTAAAATGTCTGCAAATTTTCTGCTGGATGGGGATGGCAGAATTTCTACTTTTTAAAAACACCTCAATGACGGACTTTTGGTACTCAATAGACCATGGTCTTATTGAGAATGCGTCCCTCCCCATCTCTCAAACTGTAAGCTCGCAAAAACCATCAGTTATTTTTACCGCTCCTGTATATTGGAAGATCAACCAACTTTCTACAGCCTCTAGTCACAACTGAATCAGAGAGGTTTTGTACACGGAAACAAATAGGACAATAGTATTAAAGAGTGTTGACTTCACTACTAAAAACCATGATAAACCGTAGTGGGAAACACATTTTGATACCGACTTACAAGAAACAGCCGGATAAAGTAGGGACCATAAGGCTTATATCAAGACCAGCTATTTGAGATTTTACTCTAAACCATTTTTAAATGGATACGTTTATGCTCTGGGGGGTGGGGGTGTGTTAGCATATTTTTGTGACGCAAAAAGTTCAGCAGAATTGTTTAGATCCCGTTTGCATAGGAACTATCCCAGGTGTAGTATTGAATTTTTCGTTATAAGAATATCTGTTTCTAATAAGAATATATTTTAAGAATATTTTAAGAATATCTGTGAAAACATTCCCTTTAGCCATACTGTTATTAGATTAGTTTAAATTATTGAAATGGCGACCATACTACAAGGTAGGTATTTTAAGCCAAGTATGAATGAGGATTGAGTGAAAGATGATTGTGGCGCGATCTTGAAGTCTTGTTACTGACTAAGGCTGACATGTTCCTTAGACAGGACTGTTAATTAATAGCCCAACAGCCGATGGCAACTAAGGGACCTACAGTTTAACGTGGAATCCGAACCACGGCCTCTGAATTACGAATTGGTCTAATTATGAGGATGGTCTTTGCGGATTAACATAATATTCAATATTGTAGATGTTAATCCACACAAAAGAACACTAAAACCACCGACCATCATTCACAACTATCCACAATTCATGACCTTCAAGTAGCTGGATTACAGGATGACGACACCATTCCAGTGAAGTAAATAAAAAGATTTTTTTACTTCCGCTCAGCTTTTCAAGATCCAATGTCTAACTTATTCACTGAGATACAAGATACTGTTACTGATCCTTAGGTTTCATAAAATAACCTAAATCTAATACTGTAGCAACAGTTTGACATTCTATCTAAAATTCTGTTACCAACCCTTAAACCTTGGAATTGTAAGAGTCCTTTCAACAAATCCGGACGGCATTATTTCAGGATTTGGGCAACAAATTACCAGTAAACCTGAGCTGTAACTGATTACTATTTATGTTACCACAATGCAATGTTATTGTCTAAATCTATTACACATTTTATTACATATTTTGTTGAAAACATCCAAAAATAACTTAGTTCTAAGCAGTACTCACAATGTCAGTTTACCACAAAATGTCTTCTTGAAACAAATTTTACATTTAAAATTTACTACTACGACACTACACTTTGCTAACAAAACATAAAACACTTGTAGGGATAGTAACTAATTATATTTCAGTTCAAAAAACTGTCAAACTAACACAAAAACATTACCTTCCCGCATTACATCAGACAAAAATAAACAAACAACAAACAAAGTGGTTATTGTCTGCTCTTCCAGCTGAGAAATGTCTTGTGTTTCTCCTTTCAAAGACAGCTGAATGACAAAGACAATTATGCTAGAAAGGTAAACAGCATTCTACAATATTGAGAAGCTTCTAAAAAAAAAAATACCCCCGTCGCAGCAGACCTGCGTACTCAGCGAATTTCCAAATCAATTATAAATAATAATATATGACAAGTTTTATAAAAATCTGTCCATAAACATGAGAATTATTTGCCTATTCTCCATAAGATTAACATGGGAAAGAGTGTGCAGATTTGCTGCCGTGAGGAATACTGAAACTAGGCATTTCTACCATAAATAATTTTTATCTTAACATTTATACCAACTTTCATCAACATCTGTCCATAAATAAAGGAGTTTGCCTATTCCCTATATGATTAACATGGGAAAAGAGTATGCAGGTTTGCTGCCATGATAAACACATAAACTATGATTTTTAAGCATAAATGGATAGATCTCAACCAGATGAAGCTAAATATAAAGTTTTATCCAAAAATATTGATTAATATAGGAAATATTAATCTTTCCCTATCCTCCATAAGATTAACATTGGAGCCCCACAATACAACGTACTGTGTTTAGATTTTTTAATATCTCGGTAACCGTTGGAGATAGAGAAAAACTTTAAGGAACTTAATTGTGTAGTTTTTTAAGCTGATTCTAATGGTGAAATATAAAATTAGAAATTTTTAAAAATTACACGTGAAAAACGTAAAAATCCATTTTGGGGTACAAAACTCCCCCAAACTACCCGTTCCTATTGACCGATATGTCTGGTTTACGAACTCGTCCGAGCATTTGTAGGAATACACGTCTCTACCAAATTTGGTCTTGATCGGACCATTTTTACGAGAGTTATCGTGTTCACAGACACACATATATATATAAAAATTTTAACGACTATTGTTTTTGGACTCTGGGCACTTAAAGAAGGAAAAATAACATGGTCCCGGGCTTAAGTCTCACCATGAGACCTACGGTAATAGCTTCTTCCCTATGGGAAATTCGCTAAAAACGGTATCAGTGGACTGACACATACTTTCTCCCTTAAGTAAATTTAAAACGACAATCTGTAATAAAACTATCATGTTCTTCAAAGTTTTTTATTATTTAAAATAAACAATAAACAATAATTTATTGTTTTAAAAAAATCAATCCATTTCCGAAAATAAAAACAAGAGAGACAAAGTTAAATTAATTGTTCGAATTGTATGGAGGAAACCCCCCCCTCCACAGTAATACCAAGCTTTTTCGAGTTGATTTTGATGGTTGATTTGACCTTACCCTTCATACCAAGTTTCATGGAAAACGGTTGGAAAATAAGGAAGAAATGTATTTTTTAATATTCTCCATAAGAATAACATTGGGCGCTTTCAGCTGCCTTTATCATAGACAGTAAATTTAACTTTTTCTCTGGAACTGTTAGTCGTAGACAAACAATTAAAAATACTAATTTGTTTAGTTTTTAAGCTGGTTTCAACGGTAATAGTCAAATTATTCTTTACCTTAATTGTTTTCACTGAGAATTAAAAAAATTGATTTTTGACATTTAAAAACCCATAACTTTTGAAACATAATTTCTAGACATGCAAGTGGTGTCATATTATTTAGTAATCTGTGGACTATAAACTATCAAATTTTAATCAAAATCGTTAGAGCCATTTTTGAGAAATTATGATTTTTCACGTTTTTTTGTTTTTAGGGGTGAACTACCCTTAAAAATAAAAAATGAAAAAAAAACCTGAAGATACAATGAATATATACATACATGCCAAATTTTATCTAAATCGGAATAACGGGATAGGCTGTGGCTCTGTACACATCCAGACACACACACAGAGAGACGAACAGACATCACGTAAAAACCCACTTTTAGCGAATTTCCCATAGGGAAGAAGCTATTACCGTAGGTCTCATGGGAAGACTTAAGCCCGGGACCATGTTATTTTTTCGTCTTTAGGTGCCCAGAGTCCAAAAACAATAGTCGTTAAAATTTGTATATATATATATATATAAATATATAATATTATTATATTAATATTATATTATTATATATTATAAATATAAATATATAGATATAAATTTTTGCGTTTTTCACATGTAATTTTTAAAAATTTCTAATTTTATATTTCACCATTGAAATCAGCTTAAAAAACTACACAATTAAGTTCCTTAAAGTTTTTTTTCTATCTTCAACGGTTACCGAGATATTAAAAAATCTAAACACAGTACGTTGTATTGTGGAGCTCCAATGTTAATCTTATGGAGGATAGGGAAAACTTAATATTTCCCATATTAATCAATATTTTTCGATAAAACTTGATATTTAGCTTTATGTGGTTGAGATCTATCCATTTATGCTTAAAAATCATAGTATATGTGTTTATCATGGCAGCAAAACTTCATACTCTTTTCCCATATTAATCATATAGGGAATAGGCAAACTCCTTTATTTATGTACAGATGTTGATGAAAGTTGGTATAAATGTTAAGATAAAAATTATTCATGGTAGAAATGACTTCTTTCAGTGTTCCTCACAGCAGCTAACCTGTACACTCTTTCCTATGTTAATCTTATGGAACAATAGGCAAATAATTCAATAGGCAATAAAAAAACCGGCTGTTAAAAACCTTTTAATTTAAATAACAAAATAACATTAACTTTATAAAAATGTTACAAGATATTAAAAAGATTGCAATTTTAATTTCAAATCAAACGGTATTTTTGTGAACGAAATATATCCATGGGTAAGGGAGAAAATGCTTGCTTTACCTGGGACGTATTTCTTTCACAAAAATACCGTTTGATTTGAAATTTGAACAAGCAGAGTTCAGCTGGCACAAAGCGGCTTTTTCGCCACGGCCACGCCGCGGTGGTGCGTGGACCCTGTAATCTAACATTAAAAGTTCATTTTCTCGCTTACCCGTGGACGTATTTCGTTCACAAAAACCACTGTTTGATTTGAAATTAAAATTGCAATCTTTTTAATATCTTATAAAATGTTATTAAGTTAATGGTTTTTTGTTATTTAAATTATAAGGTTTTTAACCACCACCATTCTGAAAATATAAAAGCAAACCAAATGATACTTTCAGAATATTTTTCTCTTCAGACAATAAATATGTGTGCAAAGTTTTTTTCTGTATCTTAAATAGTTCTTGATATATAAATTTTTTGAATAAAATACAAAATGGTGGCTAGTGGCTATACGAAGAATTTTTCGACATATGTTTATTGGAAATTTTTTGTTTATTTTGATGAGTACTATCACCCCCTGAAGTTTGTCCCCAACTTTAATGAACACCCTGTATATATTTACTTCTATAAATACAGATGTAAATATATAGTACAGTCCAGGAGAACGTAAACAATTATAACTTCAAAATAAGTGGGAGTTCAGGTTTTGTCACTTCAGCAGACGATTGAGAACTGCATCAATGGAAGGTTTATGAATCGAAGATTGTCAACCTCTAATGGTTATATTTTGAAATAAAAAATCAATTTGATGCGGTCTGTGAGACCAGGCGTCACTACTGCAAGGTTAACACCCATTATATATCCAAATTAAATTAAATTGATGAGAGGTGTGTTGACTGAAACTAATTTGGTTTATGGATAGGTTAAATATGATTTCGGTATTTATTATAGAGACGAATAAATATGATATTACATAATAATAATGGTTTTCTGAAGAAGGGTAGTTAAATGGTTATTTTAACACGAATATATAAATTAATTATCTAAAGGTATGAGGGATAATATTATGGCATTTTAAGAAACTTAATATTGAATAATGAATGGTTTCATGAAATACTACAAACTTGATATTCAAATATTAATACTTGATTTTCAAATATTATAAATTTCTTCTCTGAGATTATGCTTAGAGAAAGATTTTCTGTTTCATACACCAGGACTGGTTGAATTAAAGTTTTGGAGCTTAGCAATTTGGATAGTGAGACTTCCTTCCTGCTACAGTCTCCTTTCTATTTCTATTTCTTCCTAGTTATCTTAAAAAAATTTTACCTCTAAATATTTGAATTCTCTTTTTCTTGGGAATTTTGTCTCATTAACTTGAAGATTATAATTCAGGATTTTTTTCTTCTCTTGAGATAAGAGGTATTTGGTTTTGTCTTCATTGATTTAAAGACCAACTTTTCTAGCTTCTTCCTTCAGTTTTGATAGTAAGGTTTACAGATCTTATTTGAATCCTGAGATTGGGCTACATCATCAGCAAATGCTAATAGATTTTTTTGGTTCCTATAATAACTTACTCGTTTCCTGGAGGGCCCTTTCTATTACCAAGTTGAATAAAATTGGTGACAACCCATCCCCTTTCCTTACGGCAGTGGTTGTTGTAAATTCACTGCTGTATTCATTTTCTATTCTCACTCACTTTGTTCTTTGTATCAGTGCAGCATAATTTAATGAACTGAATCAACTTGCTTACTACTCCAGACTCCTGTGAGATATCCCACAGTGTTTTTCGTAAGCTTTATTGCTGTCGTAAGCTTTATGGAAATCAACAAACAGGACATGTGTTCCTCTTATGTACTCACAGTTCTTTGTTATTAAATGTAGAAAATATACATGATAAAAACTAAATTGAATAAAACAGTTTTAGTTTTTTTAAAGCACAGAAAAGTTAAACTTAGAAACATCCAGTTTTTTTTAAGAAAAATATTTTTTGATAAAAAATATGATTATTATATAGTATTATATACAATCTTGGATTTTTTTATTATTAGTTATTTTTATATTAATGTCCTCACTATGGTTGCCAACAGAACATTTAATAAATAATAATTAAACAGATTACATATCTCATCTGTCACAGTTGTTTAAACATATAGAACATAAAGTTAATTGGAATGGAATGTTTAAGTATCGTTATTTTTCTATTTATTAGTTAAAATGTATAGATTAGATTTGATGACTACAAACAATACTCACTCGGCATCTCTGAGCTGTATGTGGCATGGGTCGCACACCCTGACAGGCAGTTCGAAGCCCATGGTGGGAATGGTAACGGCACGGCTGGAGCATCGATCACACACGGCACGGCCACACGCACGACAATGGTGCTGCCGAAACCCAAGCTGCTTCTGATCCATCATGGCCCGAATGTTCCAGAAGAATGGCCGGCCACACAACTGGCATGTGTCCGATTCCACCCAATCTGGGGTCTGCACAGTAAAGAAACTATATTAATTTCACTCAAAATATTACTATACATTTTATTCACCAGATGATTTGTTCGTACCTTTACATGAATGGCATAAATGTCCATTGTTTTGGATGCTTGATGGTGGTTAAAAAAACAAGCCATTAAAAATTCACTATAATTATGGAAATTTTATAAGCAGCATTGGAAGTTATTTTGTTCCTATATTCTCCACAACAAAAGAACTCTAATAAAGGTTCTTTACTGACTATGTCCACAAAAAAAGCAACTTGCGTTAAAAACACACAAAAATGAATGTAGTAACTGGAAATGTGTCGGTAGCACATTTTCAAAGTCAATATAAATGAGTCATAAAACTTAAAAATAAAATCATAACAGAAAATTGTTTGTAATGTAAATACATTATTTCAGAAAGTGTCACAGCTGGTTCGAGCATGAGTGAAAGTGTAGAATGGATGAAAAAATCAAAAGCAGTGTGTATCACACTTATTGAAAACTCATTTATTTTCATAAAATGTTGAAAATGGTGAATACAATATGATGATTTAACTGTAATATTAAACTATAAATATCAGTAATAAAGCCAGAGGCTAATACTACTATGTGACAGTGAAATGGAACCATGTAGCATATACCGTGATAAACAAATATGAGTTACAGCACATCAAGGGTGTGGACGAAATATAGGGGTCTGTGGTGCATCGAAAAAAAATCAGTACGGTACGGTTCCAAGCCTTGTACCAAACTTCGGTAAGTACAAGAATTTTTTCGGTACATGTTTGGTATGGTACAAACAAGTAAATACCGCCGTCGAGGCAGACCTGCGTACTCAGAGAATTTCCAAATCAATAATATGACAATAATAGTACAAGTATGTGACGAGATTGATCAATCAATACCTGTTGATAAATTAGAGTATTTGCCTATTCTCTGTAACATTAACATGTTAAAGAGTATGCAGGTTTGCTGTGTTGAAAAACAGTAAAAGTAGGCATTTTTACCATAAACTATTTTTAATCTGACTATAAATCATTATCTGGACGCAAATAAAAGAGTTGGCCTATTCTCCACACCCATGGATTAACATGGGAAAGAGTATGCAGGTTTGCTGCTGTGAGGAACACATTACCTATGATTTTTTAGCATAAACATATAGATCCCAACCACATGAAGCTAAATACAAAGTTACATCCAAAACTATTGATTGGTAAGGGAAAGATTAATTTTTCCTTATCCTCCATAAGATTAGCATTAGCCCCTAAATACAATGTACTGTGTTTAGATTTTTTAATATCTCGGTAACCGTTAGAGATAGAGAAGAACTTTAAGGAACTAAAATGTGTAGTTTTTTGAGCTGATTCTAATGGTAAGTCATAACAGAAAAATTGTTTGTAATGTAAATACATTATTTCAGAAAGTGTCACAGCTGGTTCGAGCATGAGTGAAAGTGTAGAATGGATGAAAAAATCAAAAGCAGTGTGTATCACACTTATTGAAAACTCATTTATTTTCATAAAATGTTGAAAATGGTGAATACAATATGATGATTTAACTGTAATATTAAACTATAAATATCAGTAATAAAGCCAGAGGCTAATACTACTATGTGACAGTGAAATGGAACCATGTAGCATATACCGTGATAAACAAATATGAGTTACAGCACATCAAGGGTGTGGACGAAATATAGGGGTCTGTGGTGCATCGAAAAAAAATCAGTACGGTACGGTTCCAAGCCTTGTACCAAACTTCGGTAAGTACAAGAATTTTTTCGGTACATGTTTGGTATGGTACAAACAAGTAAATACCGCCGTCGAGGCAGACCTGCGTACTCAGAGAATTTCCAAATCAATAATATGACAATAATAGTACAAGTATGTGACGAGATTGATCAATCAATACCTGTTGATAAATTAGAGTATTTGCCTATTCTCTGTAACATTAACATGTTAAAGAGTATGCAGGTTTGCTGTGTTGAAAAACAGTAAAAGTAGGCATTTTTACCATAAACTATTTTTAATCTGACTATAAATCATTATCTGGACGCAAATAAAAGAGTTGGCCTATTCTCCACACCCATGGATTAACATGGGAAAGAGTATGCAGGTTTGCTGCTGTGAGGAACACATTACCTATGATTTTTTAGCATAAACATATAGATCCCAACCACATGAAGCTAAATACAAAGTTACATCCAAAACTATTGATTGGTAAGGGAAAGATTAATTTTTCCTTATCCTCCATAAGATTAGCATTAGCCCCTAAATACAATGTACTGTGTTTAGATTTTTTAATATCTCGGTAACCGTTAGAGATAGAGAAGAACTTTAAGGAACTAAAATGTGTAGTTTTTTGAGCTGATTCTAATGGTAAAAGATAAAATTTTAAAATCTTAAAAATGCATCAAACCCATTTTTGGTGTACAAAACTACCCGTTCCGATTGACCAATATGTCTGGTTTACGAACTCTTCCGAGCATTTGTAGGAATACTCGTCTCTACCAAATTTGGTCTTGATTGGACCATTTTTACGAGAGTTATCGTGTTCACAGACACACATATATATATATATATATATATAAAAATTTTAACGACTATTGTTTTTGGACTCTGGGCACCTAAAGAAGAAATACCCCCGTCGCAGCAGACCTGCGTACTCAGCGAATTTCCAAATCAATAATATAAAAATAATATATGACAAGTTTTAAAAAAATCTGTCCATAAACATGAGAATTATTTGCCTATTCTCCATAAGATTAACAAGGCAAAGAGTGTGCAGGTTTGCTGCTATGAGGAACACTGAAATTAGGCATTTCTACCATAAATAATTTTTATCTTAACATTTATACCAACTTTCATTAACATGTGTCCATTAATAAAGGAGTTTACCTATTCCCTATATGATTAATATGGGAAAAGAGTATGCAGGTTTGCTGCCATGATAAACACATAAACTATGATTTTTAAGCGTAAATGGATAGATCTCAACCACATGAAGCTAAATATCAAGTTTTATCCAAAAATATTCATTAATATGGGAAATATTAATTTTTCCCTATCCTCCATAAGATTAACATTGGAGCCCCACAATACAATGTACTGTGTTTAGATTTTTTAATATCTCGGTAACCATTGGAGATAGAGAAAAACTTTAAGGAGCTTAATTGTGTAGTTTTTTAAGCTGATTCTAATGGTGAAATATAAAATTAGAAATATTTAAAAATTCTATGTGAAAAACGCAAAAAACCCCATTTTGGGGTACAAAACCCCCCAAACTACCCGTTCCCATTGACCGATATGTCTGGTTTACGAACTCGTCCGAGCACTTGTAGAAATACACGTCTCTACCAAGTTTGGTCTTGATTGGACCATTTTTACGAGAGTTATCGTGTTCACAGACACATATATATATATACATATATATAAATTTTAACGACTATTGTTTTTGGACTCTGGGCACCTAAAGAAGAAAAAATAACATGGTCCCGGGCTTAAGTCTCACCATGAAGACCTACGGTAATAGCTTCTTCCCTATGGGAAATTCGCTAAAAGAGGAGACAAGAGAGATAGGTCTGTAGTTTTGTGCTTGTGTAGTTGGCCAGTTGGTTTGAGATCAAACAATAAGTAATACCCCCGTCGCAGCAGACCTGCGTACTCAGCGAATTTCCAAATCAATAATATAATAATAATATATGACAAGTTTGGTCAAAATCTGTCGATAAACATGAGAATTTTTGCCTATTCTCCATAAGATTAAAATGGGAAAGAGTGAGTAGGTTTGCTGCTGTGAGGAACACTGAAAGTAGCCATTTATACCATCAAAAATTTTATTTTTAACATTTATACCAACTTTCATCAACATCTGTCCATAAATATAGGAGTTTGCCTAATCTCCATATGATTAACATGGGAAAAGAGTATGCAGGTTTGCTGCCATGATAAACACATAAACTATAATTTTTTAGCACAAATGTATGGATCTCAACCACATGAAGCTAAATATCAAGTTTCATCCAAAAATATTAGATAATAAGTGAAAAATTAATTTTTTTTAATCCTCCATAAGATTAACATTGGAGCCTCAAAAATACAACGTACTGTGTTTAGATTTTTTTTATATCTCGGTAACCGTTGAAGATAGAGAAAAACTTTAAGGAACTTAATTGTGTAGTTTTTTAAGCTGAATGCAATGGTGAAATATAAAATTAGAAATTTTTAGAAACTACTTGTGAAAAACGCAAAAAACCCCATTTTGGGGTACAAAACCCCCCCAAACTACCCGTTCCCATTGACCGATATGTCTGGTTTACGAACTCGTCCGAGCATTTGTAGGAATACACGTCTCTACCAAATTTGGTCTTGATCGGACCTTTTTTACGAGAGTTATCGTGTTCACAGACACATATATATATATATATATACATATATATATACATATATATATATATATATAAAAATTTTAAAGACTATTGTTTTTGGTCTCTGGGCACCTAAAGAAGAAAAAATAACATGGTCTCGGGCTTAACTCTTGCCATGAGACCTACGGTAATAGCTTCTTCCCTATGGGAAATTCGCTAAAATTGGTAAAAATCATATTAAAATATTAATAGGTGATTTTAATGCTCAAGTAGGAAAGGAAAAGAAATATAGGGATCTAGTTGGAATATGGTTCTCTCAAAAACAAACAAATAGAAATGGTCAACGACTAATTGAAAATTATTTAGGACACATGAACTTATCTTCAAGTCAACATTAGATTATTGAAATGGCAACAGTATCAAAAGGTAGGGATTTTAAGCCAAGTATGAATGAGGATTGAGTGTAAGATGATTGTGGAACGATCTTGTAGTCTTGTTACTGACTAAGGCTGAAATGTTCCTTAGACAGGACTGTTGATTAATAGCCCAACAGTCAATGGCATTTCTAAGGAACCAACAGTTTAACACAGACTCCGATCCAGATATATATATATATATATACATATATACATATATACCCCCGTCGCAGCAGACCTGCGTACTTAGCGAATTTCCAAATCAATAATATAATAATAATAATATATGACAAGTTTGGTCAAAATCTGTCGATAAACATGAGAATTTTTGCCTATTCTCCATAAGATTAAAATGGGAAATAGTGAGTAGGTTTGCTGCTGTGAGGAACACTGAAAGTAGCCATTTATACCATCAAAAATTTTATTTTAGCGAATTTCCCATAGGGAAGAAGCTATTACCGTAGGTCTCATGGTAAGACTTAAGCCCGGGACCATGTTATTTTTTCTTCTTTAGGTGCCTAGAGACCAAAAACAATAGTCGTTAAAATTTTTATATATATATATATATATATATATATATGTATATATTCAATTCAATTCAATTCAATTCAAAACATCTTTATTCGTATGTAACATGGATATACATGAATAGTGTCACAAACAACAAAATGATTCCAACTAAGAAAAAAAAAACAAGAATTAAATTTTGCTTAAAACTGGGTTACAGCTCCTCTAAAGAGTAAATAACTTTGTTGATAAGGTATTGCTTTAATTTATTTTTGAATTTGTTATATGAGACTACTTCTGTTATGGACTTAGGAATTTTGTTGTAAAATTGTGAACCCACATATTTAGGTTTATTTTTCAAAATCTCTAATTTATGGGAGCTTAAAGCGAGGGATCCCCGAGTTCTGGTATTATGATCATGATTATCACCGACAAACTCCAATTCATTAAATTTCTTTTTTACATACAAAACAGTTTCAAAAACATATATTCCATAGACAGTCATGATGTTTTCTGATTTAAAATATTCTTTAACTGAAGTTCGTGGTTCTAGATTACAAATTATTCTTAAGGCTTTTTTTTGCATAATCAAAATAGAATTTAAATTATTTTTAGTGGTGGCACCATACAGTGAAATCCCAAAGGAAATCAATGAATGAATATAAGAGAAATAACCAATTTTGAGTGTTTCCTTATCACAATAATGTTTTAACCGAATTAAAGCATAGAGACCAGAAGAGGTTTTAGTGAGTAATTTTTCAACATGGCGATTCCATTTGAGAGTGTTCTCTATTTCTAATCCTAAAAATTTAATGCAGTTTTTAACTTCAATTTTTTTGTCAAGGACATTAATATATGGTAGGGTAGTGTTTTGAGAAGCTCGGGTTTGAAAATACATAATATTAGTTTTTTCAAAATTTAAAAGCAAATTATTGGAAATAAAAAAGTTGTTTAATATAGTTAGGTCCGACTTGATTCTAATATCTAACTCAGAAAATGTTGAAGCTGTCACTTTTAAATTAGTGTCATCAGCATACTGGCATAATTTACTTAAATCACTAAGCAGTGGGAAGTCTTTGAAGTAGCAAATAAATAATAAAGGGCCTAAGATGGATCCCTGTGGCACACCAAATTTAACTGTTGTAGTTGAAGAACGATAAGGAAGTTTATAGTTTTTGGTATTGTGGTAGAAAATTTCAACAAACTGCTTTCTATCATAAAGGTAAGATTCAAACCAGCTTAAGGCATTTTTCTTAATTCCCAATTTACTTAATTTTGTAAGCAGTAAGTCATGTGATACTGAATCAAAGGCTTTGCTTAAGTCCATGAACAGACCTGCAACTTTGCCTTTGTTATCTAAGGTATCTATGACTGATTCAATGAAATCTATAGCTGCTGTGATGACAGATCGACCACTGCGGAAACCATGTTGACAGTCTTCAAATAGATTATTTTTTTCAAGAAAATATACCAATTGATTATAAACTACCTTTTCATAAATTTTTGAGATTGATGGTAACAAGGCAATAGGGCGATAATTTGAAACTTCTTGTTTGTCACCTTTTTTGAAGAGCGGTTTTAATTTAGTGATTTTTAGTTGGCCAGGGAAAATACCAGAAATTAATGAAGAATTTACTAAGTGTGTAATTGGTTTCAGTAACGCAGATTTAGCTTTTTTAAGAAGTACCACAGGGACATCATCACACCCTGAACTATAAGAGTTTTTTAAGCTACAAATAATTTTATCGATGTCTTTCTCATCAACAAAGCTAAAACTAAAATTATTTTCAAATAAAAGTATACCATCTCCAGTATTACAACAATGATTGACTTTCACTAACTCTGGATTGGAAAAAGTAAGCCTGTTTTTATCTACAATGTTTGTAAAGTAATCATTAAAATAATTACAATTGAACTGAGGATCATTACATATTTTATCATTTATTTTTAATTGCACATTTTGAAAAGTCATTGAACTAGTTCCTACTTCTGAATTAATAATCATCCAAGTTGTTTTGTTAACATTATTGGAATTAATAATTTTCTTTTTATAATATTCTTTCTTAAAAGCCTTCAATTTTGCTCTATAACACTTAGCCATGTTTTTTACATTGTTAAGCAAAACATTACATTTAGAATCCCTGGCTATTTTACTGAGACCAATTATGTTTTGCCTTTCTGACCTAAGTTTATTTGATGTCCATTTCTTTTTTAAGGGCTGTCTTGAAAGAGATTTAGGAAAAAAGTTATTAAAATGACCCATAAATGTCTTTAAAAACGTGTCATACTTGTTTTCAACTGGTGAAAAGAAAAGGTCCTGCCATGTTTCATTTTCCAAAGTTTTGACGAATTGTTCAATATTAGAGTCTATAAATTTTCTTTTATATTCAAAATAAAAGTTAGAAGATTTATTTAATAAGTTTTTCTGTTTCTTATGCTCTTTAATTTCATAGGCAAACTCCTTTTTTTATGGACAAATGTTGATGAAAGTTGGTATAAATGTTAAAATAAAATTTTGATGGTATAAATGGCTACTTTCAGTGTTTCTCGATGCAGCAAACCTACTCACTCTTTCCCATTTTAATCTTATGGAGAATAGGCAAATAATTCTCATGTTTATCGACAGATTTTTACCAAACTTGTCATATATTATTATTATATTATTGATTTGGAAATTCGCTGAGTACGCAGGTCTGCTGCGACGGGGGTATTTAACATTTATACCAACTTTCATCAACATCTGTCCATAAATATAGGAGTTTGCCTAATCTCCATATGATTAACATGGGAAAAGAGTATGCAGGTTTGCTGCCATGATAAACACATAAACTATAATTTTTTAGCACAAATGTATGGATCTCAACCACATGAAGCTAAATATCAAGTTTCATCCAAAAATATTAGATAATAAGTGAAAAATTAATTTTTTTTAATCCTCCATAAGATTAACATTGGAGCCTCAAAAATACAATGTACTGTGTTTAGATTTTTTTATATCTCGGTAACCGTTGAAGATAGAGAAAAACTTTAAGGAACTTAATTGTGTAGTTTTTTAAGCTGATTCCAATGGTGAAATATAAAATTAGAAATTTTTAAAAATTACATGTGAAAAACGCAAAAAACCCCATTTTGGGGTACAATACCCCCCCAAACTACCCGTTCCCATTGACCGATATGTCTGGTTTACGAACTCGTCCGAGCATTTGTAGGAATACACGTCTCTACCAAATTTGGTCTCGATCGGACCTTTTTTACGAGAGTTATCGTGTTCACAGACACATATATATATATATATATATATATATATATATATATACATATATATATATATATACATATATATATATATATATAAAAATTTTAACGACTATTGTTTTTGGTCTCTGGGCACCTAAAGAAGAAAAAATAACATGGTCTCGGGCTTAACTCTTGCCATGAGACCTACGGTAATAGCTTCTTCCCTATGGGAAATTCGCTAAAAATAACATGGTCCCGGGCTTAAGTCTCACCATGAGACCTACGGTAATAGCTTCTTCCCTATGGGAAATTCGCTAAAAATAACATGGTCCCGGGCTTAATTCTTGCCATGAGACCTACCGTAATATCTTCTTCCTTATGGGAAATTTGCTAAAAAAATAACAAGAACTATAAGTATACTTAAACCTTAAGGATAATAACCACATGTAAATAAAAAAATATAGTTTTCAATGACCCTTTTTGGCCAAACCCCTAAGACAGAGGAGGTGGAGGGAGAAATTTTATTTAATTAAGCAAAAAGATTATATAAGGTTTTTTTTCAAAATTATATTAAATGTATCATTACCTCTTTTCTTTCAGCAGTCATGTCCCAGAAAACGAGAGTACAGTCTTCTCCACCAGAAATCAATTGCTGCCTCATTGGACAATAACTCAATGCTGTTACTTTATTGCTGTAACAAAATCAATTTTTATATACATGTGAATAAAAAAATTAATCAACCAACATTTCAAAATGTATTTGAAATAATTTATTTAATTCTTTTGCTTTATCTCGTTTTATACGTTTACAGAGCTAAACAACTTTTAATATGAACACAATAATCAAAGCTTATTGTCCAATATTGTTGATAACATTTCTGCCTGTGGGACGGAGAGCAGTGTCTCATGTACAATATTGAGGCAGAGGTGTGGTTCACTGGTATACCAACACTCAGGTAGCAGGGGGCGGAGTGATTGGTGATCGCTTAATGGCCATTGCACTGCCAACTGGAACAGGTATATTATGCAGCTGTTTCAAGATTAAGCTGGGGACAATGAGGGGTGCAACTCCGAAAGAGTCCATTATCAGATATTGGTTGGTGGAGCCATATTTGTGGAATGGCCGCCAAACTGCTAACAAAACTAGAGACAACAGAGAGTAACATGACAGAAAACAGATGAACATACTCCCCAGGTGGATCTTAGCACTCCCCCTCTTCGGAGGGCTTGCCCGAGGATTCTGGGGAGGGCACAATTAGCTTTTTGTTTCAGGAGACTCAAGATCACTGGAGGAGGCGTTGGGTGGAGTGGGGCGTTAAGCCTCTCCCTTCACCCCAACCCATGGAGGTGTCGGAGGCAGCGCCCAGAACTATCTAGATTGATGCTGTAGCAGGGAAATTCGCAACTGATGATTCCTATGGTTCTACTTGCAGACGTCTTCACTCCCCATCTAACCCCCACGAAGATCTTGGAGATTGTGCAGGTGTAGAATCCTTGTATCCTGTCTGGAGATTGGCGAGTTGTCAGCTGCAGGAAGGAAAGCACCCATCAATGCTTGTGATGGTCATTGATGAGTGTAGTGCTCTTCTGTTGAAGAATAGAGACTGGTAGGTCTACCTGAGGATCTCGAAAGCTTCAAGAACGGTATTTGTATCTTCGGATGATGTTAGGTCGAGTAGTTTAGTTCCGAGATATTATTTCAGTTTAATTTAAGAATCGTTCGCCCGCGTTAACTTGTATATATCAGTTGTTTTTTTACAGTGTTGCAAAAAGTTGAAACGAGAAGTTGAAAAAATCAACACATCTAAATGGACACATTCATAAGACAAACAAAATCACTGAAAATGTAAATTTTCCTTATGCTATTTTTCCAACCTGGATTATTTGCTTTATATTTATGGTAACGTACTGATGTCCTTGGAGCTCATAAGCGTTGCCTTGCTGTCCCCCAATATCCCAACAAATGACTATCTGGTCAAAGCTCCCAGAGTAGAGTCGTTGTCGATGAGGGTCCCAGGCTAGAGTCCGAATACTCCCTGTATGGCCCTGTGTACAATACAACAAACTTTATATTGTGAATATACTTAGAAAGGAAAATATAGAGCAGGGACCTATACCTGTATATTATATGTACCCACTGGGTTAACATGTTATAACATAAGGTGTTCTGTAAATACCCTTTTATTCTTTATTCACCCTGTTACTATCATAGAAAATACTAAAGATTTTATGTTTACTCTTTTAAATGTGAATTAACATTTGGACATTTCCAGGGTGTCCAGCAAATGGTCTTTCCTAAATTCCTGTACTTTTTCCCGTATTTTTCACAAATTTTCACTCACATTTTCCCGCACTTTTAACATGTTGTAAAGCGGAAAATGAGATCACTAATCATGGTTTGCACATCACTTAGATACATAAAACTGCTAATCTAACCATTACATGTCGAAACTGGAAGAAAAAACTGACACAGGACATGAAAGCCCATGTTATGGTTAATGCAACGTAAAAGCAGCCGACACTTAACTTATTAGTTTGTTTATATCAGTGGCACTATTCTAGTGATGAGTAGAGTTAAAAAAACACTACGCTGTTCAAAATTACAGAACCCCATTTAAATAAACAATTTGACACACTCGCTACGGAAGTAAAAATGCCATCTTTTTTACTTGGAGGAGACAATGTACATAAAAAATTACTTAGGGTGTTTAAAAAGTTTGCTTTGTTTTGATGAAAAAAGTATGCTATCTTTGCTTTTGTCCAAAATTATTTTTTATTATAATATTATTATACATTTTTATTAATTGTTCCTAATGTTTTTGGATTAACATGGGAAAAGAGTAAGCAGGTTGGCTGCCATGATAAACACATAAACTATGATTTTTAAGCATAAGATCTGAACCACATTAAGGTAAATTTCAAGTTTAATCCAAACATTTTTTAAACAACATATGAAAACGCAAAAACACCATTTTTGAGTACAAAACTCCCCCAAACTACCCGTTTCGATTGACCGATATGTCTGGTTTACGAACTCGTCCGAGCAAATGTAGGAATTCGTCTCTACTAAATTTGTTCTCGATCGGACCATTTTTACGAGAGTTATCGTGTTCACAGACACACAACAACACACAAACATATATATACATATATATATACATACACAGTATTTTTTCATAAAAATATTTTGTCTGTTTCAGAACACTTTTCTCTTACAAAACTAATAAATATAACCTATAGTTTTTTTACAATATGCTAACTAAAACTATTATGACGTTAATAGTGAATACAGGTAAATTATATTATCCAAGTGACGACCTGTTCAGAGTAGTTTGTCATTTTCACAAAATTTTAAAGTGTCATGCTGATTGCATGAGTAATTTAATATGTCAAAATGCATCAATGGGGTTAATAATTTTACTGTAAATAAATTATTTAAAGAACACTCTGAGTTTGTGGAGATGGGAGAGGAAACCCACGAAATTAAGCTAATAAAAATTATTGTATTTTGATTTTTTTAAATCATATACTTTGATTTAGGCAAAAAAAGGACGATCCCAGAAAATTCTACATTAACTGATCTATGACAGAAGCTGAATAAAGTTATTTTATTCAGTCATACGTAGTGCTGCATCCTCTGTAATAATTTATCATATCAAAACGAAGGAAATTGGTGAAACACTAAAGTTTTATTTATTTTCCTAACCTTGACTATTAAAATACTGATGAAGATTGGATTTGAGTATCATTATGTATACAATGAACTTACTTAGGCCTACTATTTGTATTCTCTATGTAACATTTTATAAATTTCTTAAATAACTATAAAATTTATTTAAGTGCAAAAATAGAAAAAAATTAATGAAGATGGTAAATTTACTGATTATTTTGTACAAATAATTTCACCATTTAATTTTTAACACAAATACTAATGTCTGTAACCATAGGTGGCTAAGTTTAGCACTAATGCAATTAGAAACAGCTTGCGTTGTGTTTTTACCATATTTCTCAATGCTAACGCTGCACTGCTGATCCTCGCTAGTGGTGGGGGTAGCGAGATTGCAGCAGGGAGCCTACAATCCAGTGTTCTTTGTATATCTATAGTGAATAAGCATCTGAAAGGTATTAAACACTTGCAAGGTGGTAATCACCTACACTCGTAACATATAGTCTTCTTCTTCTTTTGTGGATCTGTCATACTGACAGGTTTCAACTGCACGACACTCTCCATTTTTCTCTGTCCTGAGCATCTTCCTTCAGCTGCTGGAATCTCCTTCCTTTCTTAATATTGTCCAGTATTCCAATCCTTCTCCCCCTTCCCCTTACTCCCTCAATCCATCTTTTCCTCCGTGCAGCTACCATTCCATTTGACCAAACTTCCCAAATATTTAAAAGTTTTCACTTGTTGTATATGTACTCCTTCTAAGGTTATGTTAACCTGACCTTCTTCTCTTCCTATTCTCATCACCTTAGTTTTTCCTTTGTTCAACTTCATTCCAAATTCTTTGCCAACTCTTAATATACAATTCATCATTTCCTGCAACTCTTCTTCTGATTCTGCTAGCACCGCTTGATCATCCGCATATTTAACTTTTTACTTTAATTTTTATACTTTCTCCCCCAACCAAGACACCTCTTGGCTTTTTCTAGAGCCTTTTCAGTAAGTTTTTCAGCATACATATTTAACAGCATAGGAGAAAGACAACACCCTTGCCAAACTCCTCTTCCAATGCTCACCTCTTCTGTTTCATCATCTCCAACTCTGACAACAACTGACTGTCCACAATAAAGTTCCTTAATCAATCTTCTATCTTTCCAGTCTATCCCAATTTCCTTCAGTATTCTCAACAGTGTATTCCAATTTACCCTATCGAACGCTTTCTCCCAGTCAATAAAGCAAACATACATATTTCTATTCACATCCAATATTCTTTCCCTATTGTTCTCAAGCAGCCTATAGCATCTCTGGTTCCTTTACCTTTTCTGAAGCCAAATTGATCTTCTCCCATATTTTCCTCAATTTTCCTTTCAATTCTTTTCAGAATTATCCTAGTCACAGCCTTGGTTGTGTGGCATATAAAGCTAATTGTTTTATAAACTTTACAGTCTTTGGCATTGCATTTCTTCGGCAGTGGGACTAGAATAGTTTTGAGTAAGTCTGCAGGCCAAATCCCAGTATTATATATATATTGTTTACTAGACTTGTTATTCTACGCATTGCACCAACATATAGTCTGGATAAGGTGAATCTAACAGACTAGGAAGTGTAATGTTTATGGAGATTGACAGTTCAATTTGTTTAAGTATAGTGTCTGTATAATACAGTACTTAAATAGTATAGTACTTATATTACAGGTAAAGTGTCTGTAAATGATACATGTATCCAACAACTATTTTGAACTGTATACTTAAAAAAAAACTACCCAACAAGTTGAGAAAAAATACTCACTTTAAGAGAAGTGATAACCTGACATCCAGAGTTACTTAATTTCAACATTGTGATCATGCCACTGTAATCTCCTACAAATGCATGCTTTGAAGGTGCATCAAAACTGTTAGCTATAATTAAGGAAAAAATTAACTTTTAAAAATTTAGAAGCTAGGGCTGAGCCCTAGCCACCAAAATCAACCTTTTCAAATGCATTAATAATGCTTTTTAAGTATTTCAAATTCTTCACAGGTTATTCATTTACAAAACAAGTTACTCACAAATTCTCTCTCACCTTAATGACAATATTAACCCTTCAACTCTGATCGAAGTACTGTGCACGCGGTGCCAACAACACGCCCGCTGCCGGTCATTGTGCTCTACATGCATCCGGCGTTGTGTTAAGGTTTTCGTCAGTACTGTATTTTACTGGTACCTTACAGGATTTTTTAGAACTATTTGGAATTTCTCAATATTTGAGAATGCTATCTGCCTTTCTAGCATTATTGTTTTTGCGAAACCGCTGTCTTTGATAGGAAGAAATATGAAAAAATCTCAGCTGGAAGAGTGGACGATGACCACTTGGTTTGTTGTTTGTTTACAGTTGTTTGATGTAATTTGGGAAGGCAATGTTTTTGTGTTTTTTGACAGTGTTTTGAACTGAAGTATAATTAATTAGTTGTTTTATATCTTGTTTCCGAAGTGTAGGGTTGTATTAATAAATATGAAATGAAAATACCCCTGTCCCAGCAGAACTGCGTACTCAGCGAATTTCCAAATCAATAATATAATAATATATTAATCTAATCAAATCTATTACAAGTTTTATCAATATCTGTTGATAAATATGATAGTTATTTGCCTATTCTCCATAAGATTAACATAGGAAAGAGTATGCAGGTTTGCTGATGTGAGGAACATTCAAAGTAGGCATTTCTAGCATAAACAATTTTTATTTTGATCATTTATCCCAAGTTTCATAAACATCTGTTCATAAATAAAGGGGTTTGCATATTCTCTATATGATTAACATGGGAAAAGAGTATGCAGGTTAGCTGCCATGATAACACATAAACAATGATTTTTAAGCACAAATGGATAGATCTCAACTATGTGAAGCTAAATATAAAGTTTAATCCAAAATTATTGATTGATAAGTGAAATATTAATTTTTCTTTATCCTCCATAAAATTAACATTGGAGCCAAAAAATACAACGTACTGTGTTTAGATTTTTTAATATCTCAGTAACCGTTGGCGATGGAGAAAAACTTTAAGGAACTTAACTGTGTAGTTTTTTTAAGCTGATTCTAATGGTGAAAGATGAAGGAAGGGAGGAGTCATAGGATATGCAAAAAAAGAACTGGAGGGATGCATAGAACTTCTAAAAGTAAGTGGGATAGAGACTGAGATGATATGTGAAACTGCCCTATTTGAAATAAAAATTAAAAAGAGCACAACTAGAGTGATGGGTGTCTATAGACCTCCAAATACAAACCTGGACCAAGCAATTGACATTCTACATGACCAGCTACACTGCACAATTGGCAATAATAAACCAACTATTATTATGGGGGACATAAATGTAAACAGCCTCGAAGATGATAATAACAATATAAAGCTAGAAGAACTCGTGACATCTTTTGACTTAACAAGATTAACACTACCACCAACCCGAATAATTACACCTACATCAAGAAGATCAATAGCCTGGATCTGCACTAACATAAACACCCAACAAACACAAGAATCCGTCGTCCTGTTGGGTCTATCAGACCACACAGTGCAAAAAAATCACATGACAGCAACATGTAACGACTCTATGCAAGAAACTCTGCTCTGGTATCCATATCATCAGAAAGATGATGAACATAAATGATCTAAACCAATGATCGTTATCAACCATTGATAATGATGAGGAAGGTGATAGTGAAGCGGCAAATGGCAAAGCTGGTGTGGGAATTTTGACTCATGTGGATAGTAGGGCAGTACTGGAACTGGCAACAACCCACATCGAGCAAGAGATCAGCGTATCAGCTGTGGATGTTCAAGAAATCAGTTGAAGCGAAAAAGGAGAAGAAAAACAACAGATTTCTTTTAATATGTAGAGTATTTTAGTCAATATTTTTATTCTTCATAGGTTATAGAGCAGAGGATGTTCAAGAAAACAATTGAAGCGAAAAAGGAGAAGAAATATAACAGATTTCTTTTAATATGTACAGTATTTTAGTCAATATTTTTATTCTTCATAGGTTATAATAAATACATTTGAGATGATTTTATTAATCTAAAGTTTAAGTTTCATATTTTCATACTGTAAAATTAATTTTTAAGTTTCAATTTGCGGTGCTTTATAATTTCATGTTAATTCCTATTTATTATGACACATTTTAATATACCAACGTCACAAAACTACGATCCAACGATAACTTTGATGATCTGACCAGTAAAATACTTTTGACACCTATGCCCACAACTAAGATTTTGATGTTCAGTTGATACTATTTCTTTCGTGAAGAGAAGGTTCTTACTACCTAACCTACTCTTACCTACTACTCTTACCTATGGGTCACTCACCTATGGTACTATTTTCTACTGATATCCTACGGCTAGAGGATACAAAAGTGATTTTACATTGAGCAATAATCTTATTTAGGACTAACAATAGTTTTACTGTGTTACAGTCACATTACTGGATAGTAGTCAGTCTGGTGAGAGAATAGACTTAAGACCTAGATTATTACTTCTAAGTTGCAACTACTCTTTCATAACAAATAATTTTTCAAAAAGCATATGACATAGAAATGTAATACCATTATTACAGTACTGCTTTAATATAGGTTTTTATTCAAGGATACACAAGAGCAGTGCACCAAGCATTGCTGATAAAGCTGCCAAGCTGCCGACCAGTCTCAGAACAATGGACCTGGAACATTTTGTCTCGACTGATGCTAAGAACCCACTCCAGAGTGAGGGCATAATGTACAGCTGTCACCCTGCCCTGGTGAGCCAGGATGTCCCTTACCGACGACATGCGGTTCAGATCTTCCTCCAATAGGTATTGCTGAAAAATTCAGGTATTGCTATAGTGACTTTCAGACAATTAAATGGGCAGTAAAACCAGAATCACAAATCCTACCTGATATGGACAGTCCAAGATATAATAATATTATTGTTCTCTTTTTATGCTATCCTTAAGATTTAACTAAATTAAACTTCCGATTATCAGCGGAATTGAGTGGCAAGGCTACTGCAGACAATGTAAATCGTGCATAATCTAAAAAATTACTGAAAATGGGTAACATGAAACCAAACATTAGTTTTAACTTAAAAACCAAATTTAACTACCATAAAACAAACTATACAGTGATGTTAAACAAAGCTAAATGTCTAAGTGCAATACAAATTTTAGTTAACAATAATTAACCTACAAACATTAACATATTCAGTGCCTTGGGCGGATTTATCCTCCCCGCGGTAACGACACCAATGCTTCAGGGCAGGAAATATCGTCCTTGAGCAATGTCAACAACCCGGCTTTTGTGAGCTCAGTCTCATACTGAGAACTATGATCTGCCGTGTGATCTTGCCGTGTTTTACGTGTGTTCTGCCACAAATTTTGGCGTGCTTCGTCTCCGTGGCAGCCATTCTGTACTTTGATAATGCTTTTGTTTTTGCTTCATGCTCGGCAGAGCACTTTAGCTAATACACGCTAAATGAAATCCAGCACCGAACGTATTAACTTTCGTCTTCTTTCATTGTTTATTTTAGAAATTCCAGAATTTTAGATAATTCCAGTTTCAGCGCAATTACCGATAAAATCTTCTTTTTAAGATTTCCTTTAATATCTTGTTCATAAAAGAACCTAATTTGAAAAGACTCCACGATATATGTGAAGGAAAATCCTAAATCACCTCACCACTGAAATAAGATTTGATGAATCTTTTTTATTATCACTCTGTCCTAATTCGATTATTGACTTCATAAGAAAATTAATTCCATTTTATATTTATTTTTAATTTGTAATAAGATAGATATTTTTAAGATTTGATGACATATCACATATGTTACCAGTGTAACTCATATAAATGCCCATTTGGGTTTGGACCACTTTCCCAAAAACTGTTTGTGATATCACTCCTTGACTCAATTATAAATATAAATGTTGATATTTGATTTTATTGTTAAGAAACCAGGCTAAATACTGTGAAATGAAAATTTCGATCACAGTCTGTTATAGTGTCTTCACTCCACCATTCTTATGGCATCTTGCTTTGAGGGGGTTGTGCCCAAACTCAACAAAATATTAATTTAAAGGTACTGTGGAAAATAGTAAGAGATCCGAAATCAGACCAGCCTAATTGCGCACGTGCTGGTCACTGTGGTTGTTAAAAATGAGTTTCTTGTGGATGTACTTGAGACACTGCAGTAGCACCTTGGTGTGCCAAACTATTTCCTGGTTATTGTAAAGACAAATAATAGCTAGCTGAAGGAATAGTACTATGCAAAATTGACCACACTTTTTATATTTCCATAATACAGTGTGATGTAGTATTTCATGTAACCATTCATTGTTTAATAATAAGTTTGTTAAAATATTTAACATGTTATATTATTCCTCAAGTCTTTAAATAATTAATTCATATTATATTTGTGTTCAAAATAATCATTTTCACCCTTCTCCAGAAAGTCATTATTATCATATGATATAATATTTATTTATCTACATATTTTCTACCAAAATATTTCTCATTTAATAAACTACCAAAAATTAAATTTAGCCTATCCATATATCAAATCAATATAAATCAACACACCTCTAATCAATTTATATATATATATACCGAAGCGAGTATATATATATACTCGCTTCGCTCGCGTTCTAGTTGTCGGCAGAATCGCTTGTTGTAATAGTGTTTATGTATATAGTATTTGCGTATAATGAATTATTACACCATCGTATAAATTTAATGTAAACACCACATCGTTACTGCAACCGAGTAAGAGTGCAATCAATAAGAATTAAACACCACAATCCAAGGCACAATGACACGTTGTTCAACCTTCTAGGTGATAATGGGGAAGGATGAAATTGAAGAACTGTGTGAAGAACTATTATCTATACTATATGTATTCAAAGTAAAGTTTTAAATTTTAGTTGAAGAAAGTTCAAAGGTCTGGATTTTAATTAGGATTTCAATTGTTGGAAGGTGATGTGTACGTGATAAAAGAGAAGTAAGATAAATGAATTGTGGGTAACTGCAGCACAATAATAATAGTTTCATAATCTATTGTTTAGTATTTGAATATTGAGGTGGAAGAATAGTTTGAATTGTTGTGTGGAAATTTTAAAATATATACCTGTTGTTAGTGTCGTATAGATCATTATGTTATAAAATTGGTGGGCGGTGAGTAAGAAATATATTTTCACATTCTGTAAAAGTAATAATATAGAGTAAGTATATTGGTGAAGGAATGTAAGGATGACCAATATTATTGATTTACATTGTGAAAGTAGTATTGTTGTAATTAATTGGAAGGTGTTAGATGATTAAGCGAAAGAAAATATAAAAGGAATACCTGTGGGAGTTTGTATATAGTTTATTTGATATGATAAATTGAGTTGAAGAATTATTTGTTGTAGAATATTCCAAATTTTAGTGTTGGTATAGTTTTATTTGTTTCCCTGTCAGTTAGCCCACGCTTTGAGTTGCATTGGGCGTATCCAGCTTCACCACAAGGAGGTCAGGAAACGTCGAAGGCATATTTACAAACTAAAACTAAATATTGAAATCGGAGAGTTTGGTCAAGCAGGCCCTCTTGCCTCTGCTAACAAATTCTTAAACTATAAAGTAAAAAAAGCACATTGGAGAGTTTTTTTCAGCAGTTCCCCTCGCCTCTGCTAACGATCAATATGCACAACAACGGGGAGTTTTGATGGAGCAGATACCCTAGCCTACTGCTTTGCAATTTTCGGGGACTTTTGTTAAGGCAGGCCCCCTATCGTACTGCCATGTCGTCATATCCCGACGGGGAGTTTTGTTGAGGCAGGTCCCCTAGCCTACTGCCAGTGGTCAAAATAATTGGTGTTAACGAAGGAGCTCGTCATACACGATGTTCTTCATATACGCGACTCCTTTGTGGACCCTCTCTGAGCGGACAAGGACAACGATGTGGTCTGGATGTCTGACCCTACACAGCAAGATGTACAGCAGTCGATGCGTAAAGCAGTCCGTGCGCAGATCAACACCAACTGATTCTATTGTTTGACCCTGGCTTTTGTAACCAGTCATACAATAGGCCAACATCAGAGGGAACTGACGTCGGCGCACCCGAAGTGGCGAACCCTCGACAAACGGGAAAGTAAATGTAATTCTGGGAATACATATAGGTCCCGTCTGTCCAGGGAGTCTGACAGTAATCAGCCGTTTAGTTATTGCTGTCACGATGACTTTTGTACCATTTACGAGTCCTTCAGCGATGTTAAGGTTCCTCATTATGAGGCACACGGAACCGACTTTCAGACGCAGGACAAAATGTACTTGAGTGGCTAAGTTTAGTTCATTTGTACTATTTTCAGTTTTATGTTTATTTTATTTAATTCAGACGCCACAAGGAGCGGCTAAGTAAAAATGCTTTGAAATACTAGACTCAATTTATTATTTTGTTTTTGTAGTCCTGGCCACATTACATGTTAAAAGTGGTCAGTGAATATTCCAAAATTGTATTTTGTTTTTAATGTTGTTGAAAAATGTTGGAATAAATTCACAATTTCATTATTTCACTTTAAATTTTTTAGTCTAAAATTGTAATCGGCAAAATGGTCAATGGCTTTATAACTAACAATAAATATAGTAATTGTGATTACCCTATAGCAATTCATCTACGGACTGATCCAATCCATCCCGTTCAATTGCATCTTCTTGAGTAGGTTCACTATTTTTACTTACATCTTTGCTATTAGCAAACAATTGTTTTTCAAAGTCCCTATACCAGACCTAGCAATTCTTTCCTCTTCTTGAATTGATTTTTTGACATTGTTGATCAAAAAAGCTATAATTTTCGTTCTTTACTCTCCATTGAAACGTAAATAAACGTAATAAAATTTCATTTATGTATTAAAATAATATCAATATCATTATTATACGGGAGGCTCTCCACGACATGGCAGACCTATTGTTTGCCGCGAAAACCCATTTCATAACACCTTGATCTTTGTAAATAGTATTTTAATCAGATCTGACCTGTCATATAAGGTTCTTCATGATTTCAATAGCCAGCTAGAGTTAATGTGCATTAATTTTGACATTGTGTTTGTTGAGGCGAACTGCTGGGTGAACAGGAGCCACCTGGCCAGGGACGGTAGACACCTAAATCGTAGGGGTAACTACCAGCTCGGAAAGCATCTTTTGGACATTTTGGCTGTGGTTAAGACTTTAGTTACATTTCATGTTCACGACAGTGATGTTGACCTAAGCATCCTAACACCTCAAGCAGTTTCCCATTCGGGAAACGATCAGTCCAGTCCTTCCCATCCATCTCCATAGCTATTGAAAATAGTAGAACAGTGCCTGTCACAAATCCTATTGGTTCATCTCATGGCTCTGTTGATACAGGCATTCTTAGATTTATCCACCCGAACGTACAGGGCTTGAGTTCCAAGTGTCATGTCATAGACATTTTAATCGAGCAGTTTTCCCCCCGAGATTTTCTGCTTATCTGAGCACTTTTTATCTGAATCTGAAATCGATGCCATTTGCATTCCAGGCTATCATATTGCAGCAAGCTATGGCAGATCTAAAATGGAAAGAGGGGGAGTCTGTATCTTCGTTTCTGACTTTTTGGAAACACAGGTCATTGATGTTGCCTCCTTTTGTGTGGAGGGAATATGTGAGTTTGCCGTGGCAAGCGTTAAGGTATCAGACACTTCATATATTTTTCTGGGCGTCTACAAGCCTCCGAAAAGGATAGCTTCGGATTACCAAACCTTCTTTGACTCTCTCTGTGGGTGTCTGGACAAATTCTTGAATAAAATTTCCCAAGTGGTTGTTGCAGGAGATTTCAACATTGACTTGGCTGTTGGAGATAACCATTCAAGGATGTTAAAGGATGTCTTGTCCTCTTACGGTTTGAGACAAACCATTTTTGAATTTACTCAGGAATATGGTGGATCCTCCTCTACAATCGACAATGTATTCACGAATATTCCTGATACTAGATTTAAATCGTCAGTGCTGGTTGCGACTTTATCTGACCATCATGCTCAGATGTAGGATATAAGGGTAGGCGATTTCAAGCCCATTACTCCAACTTTTAGGCTGTGCCGCTCATTTTCTCGGGACAACTTTCGAGTGTTCAATTTCCTCCTTCAGGGGCAGTCTTGGGAGGACTTGTTCGTGGCTGAAGGTGTTGATCAAAGTTTGGAACCTTTTATGAACATTGTCAACTATAATTTCAATATAGCATTTCCCGTAAGGAAGGTTAGAACTAGAAGTAATCCTCTATCTAAAAAAAGAGTGGTTCTTACCCCTTCCCTTCAAAAAGAACAGGATGATTTATTCAATCTGCACAGTCTGACTAGGGATTTCACCTCATCTCACCCCATGAAACAAAAATACACCAGGAAAAGGAGAATATTCCGACATCAACTTCAGTCACATAGAGCATCATTGGTAGCAAACCGAAAACAATGGCTCGACAGGTCAATGGCTGTGCGTGCCGTCAGTGACAAGTCAGCGGAGGCTTGAGAGCCTGAACATGGTTGGAATAACCGGAGTAACGGACTATCCAATGTCAGATTAGAGGGGTTCTACTGTACTTACTTATCTTTAGAATAAATCAAATGTTATAAAGACCTCTCAAATTACTAAATAGAAGGGTCTAAAAGGAGCACTAATACCATACCAATTCACATTGTACCAATAAATCATGATTGTTGATCATAAACATGTTGACATTGATCAATAGATCAGGGTTGTGTTACCACCATAATAACATAAGTACCTGGTGACCGAGCTTTGCTCGGATAGAATAAGACATGTATTTTACAAGTTAGTTAGCAAAATTAAAACAAATTTACTGCTCAATGAAAACATTTATGTGGTTTAAATAAAACCATTTTAATACCCCTTAATTAATATGGCATAAATATTGAACAAATATATAGCCCCCGGGTGGGGATCGATCACGCGACCTTGCATACGTGAGATCTAAGCGCTAGAGCTACGGCGTCAGCCGATTTCGCGTCGTCGTTTAAGAGTTTTTGGCCAACCTCAATTAATTGTTTTAGCTAACTTTATACTGAATTTAAATGTCCATACTGTTTGTTATTATTATCCTGTGATCAACTGATTTTGTTAGAAACGGAATGAGGATTGAAGAGCAAAAGATAAATTTAATTTACACCAATTATTTGGTTTGTTACAGTAGCTTCAATCAATACAACGAATACGTTTTCTAAAAAAAACACGGAAGATTTTGGAAATACTCTTTCCTGCTTTTATTTCGCACAGTTATGTTACCCTAAAGTTTTTACAAATTGTTTAGTAACCTGATAATTTTACATTTATTACATACATAAAATAAATATTTATGAAAAACCTCTATTCACATATTGTTCTTTGCCGTCTTCAATCAAGAACTGTCAAACGTTTATAAACAGCTGTTTTGGTTTGCATTGTTTACATTTGATTCTCCATAAGCGTAATGTTAAATTTTTAGATTTTAAACTTAATATTACAGTAAAACACGAATTTTCCTGGACATTAGACCTATCTAGAACTTATTTTCTACTCGGAAATTAGTTATTTCCAAAATTTAAAGAAATTCCTCGGTGCCGTTTTCGAGATCCGTGTGCAAATATATATATATACAAACCTTGCTCGTATTATAGTATTGGATACATATGGTAACTGGACTTATGAAGTTGCTTCCAACGAAGAACTACTGTTTAGTAGTTCTTTGTTTTTTATATCACTTGAAAGTTTAGAATAGGACCAACACAGAATGCTGACAGGTATAAGAGGTATAATGGTTGTGTAGTATTTGAAGAAAGATGTAAGTAGGATAATTTTGGAGCGATGGTATTGGATATGTTTCCTTGGTATTTCTTAAGACCATAAGGGTAATGGTTTTTAGTAAAAAAAAGTGAACGTACTTACAGTAATAGTGCCGTTATCTTGTCCAACAAACATTTGACGTGTCTCTGGACAATAGAATACACAAGTAGCAGCAACTGGCATGTATACACAAATGCTTGGCCAGTACTGTCCTGAATCTCTCTTCAACCATACTCGTACAGTCCTGTGTAATTATTCCATATCAATATAAAAAATTTAATTTTTAAGCGGTTCACCAAGTATTGTTTCAAACATGAGACATATTTACTAGAATAAAGCTGAGATGCACTGTGCATACTTCAAATAATCATATCATCCAATAAAATAACAAACTTATTAAAATTATAAAATGGAAACAGTTTGTTAAGTTTTTAACCGCTAACCCTTTATGGAGTGTGGACGTCATATGTTGTCCAATACGGATTTTTCCAGAGGAGAAGGTCTAATGTTGTTTAATCTAAATACCCCCCGTAGCAGCACACCGGTGTACTCAGCGAATTCCCACCTCAATAATATGCTAATAATAATACAAGTATTAACAAGATTGATCAATCCATACCTGTTGATAAATTAGAGTATTTTGCCTATTCTCCGTGACATTAACATGACAAAGAGTATGCAGGTTTACTGATTTGAGGAACATTGAAAGTAGGCATTTTTACCATAAACTATATTTATTTTTACCATATACCAAGTTCTATCATAAATAAAGGAGTTTGCCTATTCTACATAAGATTAATTCTTATAAGATAAGATATTAGAAAGAGTATGCAAGTTTGCTGCTGTGAGGAACACAGGAACATAAACTATGATGTTTTAGCATAAACTTATGGATCCCAAACACATGCAGCTAAATACCAAGTTTCATTCAAAAGTATTGTTTAATAAGGGAGATATTAATTTTCCTTTATCCTCCATAAGATTAGCCCCTAAATACAATGTACTGTGTTAAGATTTTTTAATGTCTTGGTAACCCTTGGAGATAGAGAAAAACCTTAAGGAAATAAATTGGGTAGCTTTTTAAGCTGATTCTAATGGTGAAAGATAAAGTTTGAAATTTTTAAAAATTACATGAAAAAATGCATCAAACCTATTTTTGGTGTACAAAACTACCCGTTCCGATTGACCAATATGTCTGGTTTACGAACTCTTTCGAGCAAATGTAGGAAAACACGTCTCTACCAAATGTGGTCTCAATCGGACCATTTTTACAAGAGTTATTGTGTTCGCAGACACACATACATATATACATAGGGTGATCAACTCAAGGAGGCCACCATTGGGATATCGAAACTCTAAGATTTAGAGAAAACATTAAACAGGGAACCTTCCTTAATTTTTTAAAGCGATAAAAATATTAATTTCGATTTTCAAAATATGGCCGCTACTAACCAAAATGGCGGTCAACTTCGAAATTTGTAATTGGAACCTCTGTTTTACTCTCTCCCCTCATACATAGTATATGGAGAAAGAATTGTTTTCGTCAAAATTTTCAAATTTGAGTTGAGAGTGGATATATCCGTTTTGGGGTCCCCTGATTCCAGTAGGTTTCGACGTGATGTCTGTCCGTCCGTGTGTCTGTCTGTCTATGTCTGTGCGTGTGTGTGTGTGTTGTATGTGTGTGTACGGAGCCACAGCCTACCCTGTTGGTCCGATTTAGATTAAATTTGGCATGTATGTATATATTCACAGTATATCCTGGCGTTTTTTTCATTTTTTTGAATTTTTGATTTTTAAGGGTACTTCACCCCTAAAAACCCTTAAAAAAAACTTGAAAAATACAAATTTCTCAAAAACGGCTCTAACGATTTTTTATTAAAATTTGATAGTTTATAGTGCACAGAGTAATAAATAATTTGACACCACCCGCAAGTCTGTAAAAATGACGGTTCAAAAGTTATGGGCTTTTAAATGTCAAAAAAATCAAATTTGTAAATTTTCAGCAAAAACAATAAAAGTAAAGTACAACTTGATTGGCACCATTGAAACCAGCTTAAAACTAAACAATTTCGTATTTTAAATTATTTGTCTACGAATCCAGAGAATATTTAAATTTACCGTCCATAATAAACTTATTCTTATGGAGAATATTAAAAAATCACCTTATTTTCCAGCCGTTTTCTATGAAACATGTTATGAAACGTGTTCACCCAACAAAACTAACTAAAAAAGCTCGATATTACCGGGAGGGGGGGATTCTTCCCATACAGTTTGAACAAATAATTTAACTTTGTCTCTCTTGTTTTCTTGTTTTTATTTTCATAAATGGGATGATTATTTTTGAAACAATAACTTATTAAATGATATTTAGATTCACTTTACAGAACATGATAGTTTTATTACAGATTGTCTTTTTTAAATTTACTTTAGGGAGAAAGTATGTGTCAGTCCACTGGTACCGTTTATTTTATTATGGATTTGAATATAACATGGAATTTTAAGACTTTTTTACTCTTGGTCTTCTTTTGATAAGCTTGACTGTTTATCCACTAGGAGTGCTGAAAGTTTCAGAAATTCGTAAGACCAAGTTCTTGATGAACGTAGTCCAACATAGTAAGTCCAATACAGAGTTATTGGGATCATCCTAGGTTCTAAACTTTAATAGTTCATAGGTCCCTAAATTAATATCAAAATTACACAAATAATATACAAATAACAATTAAAAATAAATTTCAAATTTTTAAAATCATATTTTAAGTTTCAAAAAATACAGACCATACTAATTTTCATATCTAATTTATACAAAATACTTATATTGACTAGTAAAATGCGATTTATCCGGAACAGTAAGACCGAGCCCCAATCCGGACACTCTGAAAACATAACAGGATAGGCACCCACATGGCATAGACTCGTGAATCGTGAATAGCGCCTGCAATATTAGTGCTGCTAACTGCATAAAACTAAAGTAGAGCAATTTCTGTAAAATATTGCAGGCTTTAAACATGTTTAACAATTTTTAATTCAATTAAAAATGAAAACTAGTCCGCAAAAAATAAATTAGTACTTTTCTGTAAAAAAGAAAACTTATTTGGGGTGTGTGTTTATATATTATCACAATCAACGATTGTGATATTTGATGCGAACAGCAAGTACTGCATTTTTGTCAGAAATTTTACAGGTATTCGATAAGAAATTCACATTTTAACTGTTATTAAGTTTTTTGAACCTAATTCGGATAAGACAGAATCCGAATGATTCAAATCCAAGTAAACCAGACTTTTACTGTACTGTACGTGTTTATTAATCAAATGTCTCCCCCTTATTACTGATCCCTTTGACACAGACTTTGCTCTATCTTGATAGCCAATCAACTGTTGACTACAGGTTATGAGGAATACACTCAGCCAGGAATGCCTTAATCAAGGAATTCACACAGTTTACTACTTATTTAATGAATAACCATATCATGTACATACAACAACTGTAATACATATTCAAAAATATATATTCGTTTTATGTAAAGAACATTTCATTATGTGCCCTTGTTGATATTAAAGCTATTTAATTTATTCTGGACATTTTGTTACTAATTTCTAACTTATTCTATTATTAATTTATTCAGACAACTTAAAGTCCCAATTAGTCCGGACTAACCCTTATTGTGGGAAAGTAAACCCACATTAATCTCGACTGTACCGTAATAATACCCCGGTCGCAACAGACCTGTTTACTCAACGAATTTCCAAATCAATATTAATATATAACAGGTTTGATAAATATCCGTAATAAATTAGAGAGTTTGCCTATTCTCCACAAGATTATCATGGGAAAAAGTATGCACGTTTGCTGCTGTGAGGACACTGAAAGAAGGCATATTTACCATAAACTAATTTTATTTTGACCATATACTAAGATGTATCAACAATATCTGTCCATAAATAAAGGAGATTGTATATTCTCCATAAGATTAACGTGTGAAAGAGTATGCAGGTTTGCTGCTTAGAGGAACACTGAAAGTACGCATTTTTGGCATAAATGATTTTCATTTTGGCCTTTTATACCGAGTTTCACTGACAGCATTCTGTCCATAAATGAAGTAGTATGCCTATTGCCTATATGATTAACATGGGAAAAGAGCATGCTGGTTAGCTGTCGTGATAAACATATTTACTATGATTTTTAAGTTTAAATGGTTGGATCTGAACCACATGAAGCTAAATACCAAGTTTCATCCAAAAAAATTGGTTAATAAGTGAAATATTAATTTTCTCTTATCCTGCATAAGATTAACATTGGAGCCCCAAAATACAATGTACTGTGTTTAGATTTTTTAATAGCTCGGTAACCATTGAAGATAGAGCAAAACTCGTCTGAGTAAATGTAGGACTACACATCTCTACCAAATCTGGTCTTGATCAGACCATTTTTACTGAAATTAAAGAAAATAACTGTTGATTCAGGAAAGAATTGTATTGAGAAATCTTGCTAAAAAAAACACAGCTTTAAAAAAACAAAGAGGAAAATTATTAAAATGACAGATAATCATATATCTTAACAATTTTTACGAGAGTTATTGTGTTAACAGTCACATATATCTATAACATTTTTAACGACTATTGATTTTGGCCTCTGGGCACCTCAAAACAAAAAAATAACATGGTCACGGGCTTAAGTCTTCTATGTTACATGCGGTAATAACTTCTATCCTATGGAAAATTCGCTAAAAGGATTTGATTGATCTATTAAATCTATTCTAATCTAAATTTATTTCACAAACTTTTTATTCATTATTCACTTTTTATTTATTATCAAGGAATCTGGATGCTCCAATGTGTTACTTAACTTCTGAAGCCTTATAGTAGAGTTGAAAGTGGTTGAGTAGCTTTCAGATGACTAATTGAACTATATCATGAGTTAAACCCATTCACTTTGACTAAACTGTTGCCATTACACGACAAGACCTAAATAATTTGAATTAATTAAATGTTTGATTTTGGAGGATTAAGAAGAGGCCAAGAAAAACCGACCAAAGAAAGTCTGAAGAACACTACCTATATAAGAAAATACTCCACCCAGCAAACACCAAGTGCCTATCTTCCCGTAAGGAGAGACAAAACCACGTTGCATAGGAATATCGGTGTTATGCTCAACTGGGAGTGAAGAGAAGTAACTAAAGTGATAGGTAATCCCACACCACCACACATGATTGTCAAGGGTACCAGTAGACGTACAGTAATTACAATTTTTATACTTATTCATTATAATAATCAGCTGTTGTGTATCTAAATGTAAAACAAAGTCATCTTAGTTACACCATTTATAACTCGAGATCGGCTGATAGATTCAAAACATTTTATCTTTCCTATAAAAGCTGTATTACAGTTCGGTTTAGATTAAAAAATTTTGAATCAATCCATTCAGATTTATTTGTTTTGTGAGAATGTTATTAATATGTCTTATTGTTTCAGTATTGTTATAAATTATGCTGCGACCGCGACAAAATATCTTATCTTTCACAACAAAGCCGTAATGCTGTTCGAGTTCAGAACATGGCCAATCTTAAAGTTAACACATATTTCTGTTAGGCATTACGAAGTTCACCAGGTCAGCTAGTTTCTTCATAAATTCACTCAATTAAGAATATAGATTAGATTAGATAATTGAAATGGCAACCATACTACAATGTAGGTATTTTAAGCCAAGTATGAATAAGGATTGAGTGTAAGATGATTGTGGCGCGACCTTGTAGTCTTGTTACTGACTAAGGCTGACATGTTCCTTAGACAGAACTGTTAATTAATAGCCCAACAGCTGATGGCATCTAATGGACGTACAATTTAACGTGGAATCCGAACCACCGCCTTTGAATGGTCTAATTATGAGGATAGTCTTTGCGGATTAACGTCGTATTCAATAGTGTGGACGTTAATCCACACAAGAGACTATGTAATATGCTGCATAAAGCTAAATAAAAGTTTTTTATCACCTATACTTAAACAAAGTTTTACACAAATTTTAAATAGTTTTTAATTAAATCATCTGTATATTTAGCCTATTTATAAAATTTTTAAGTATGTTAAGAATGAGTTACCGGTACTTAATCTTACCCTAAGAAAGATTACAGTAGATTAGATAGTTGAAAATGTTCATAACCATAGTCAAAGTAGTAAAAAAATATATTGATTATGCTAAGACTTTCAAAGACTGAATTGTCATCTCGCCATTTAGGCTTACATATTTTTAATAAAATTAAACCTAAAAGAGAACCTGTAATCAATGAGAGTAGTTGACATAAATTTTATGATTGGCTATTACTATATCCTTTTTACTTGCTTAGCGTATTTGTCTTTAAAAAAACTATATGATATTAGGCTATATGATAATTGTGTTTATTATCTCAGTTTATTTGTTTGTAGTTTCAGTGTTCAATGTTCCTAAATTGCCTCTGCTACCAACCTACGTTATATTTTATCTTCATTTGTTGTAGCTGTTTTGTTAAATCTTTAAATTTATTTGACATTTAATAGTCTAGCCTATTTTATACTTCCATTGTCAATAATTATTTGTTAACATAGTAGAATATTATTCATTATAACATCTGTGGACTTCAACCATTTATCATGGCAATGAGAATGACTTGGCCAATTGGAATCAACAATGTTACAAAATAGAAATAAAATCTTATAGGTTTTAACTTAATAGCTCTGTGAAGAAGTTTTTCTGTAACAAAAATATCAAATGTCAAATAGGCCTGGTTTTCTGGAAAACGTGCAGACTTAATTTATTAAACCTACTCTAGTGTCTTACCATTAAAATTTTTAGCAGTTAAAAATGTTAGTTAAATGTGTTTAAGCAGAATTAAATTTGCGTAATTTTTTATGTATAGTAGCCTACAGTAATGTCTCTATAATCTGGCTCCTCAATACTAGATAGATAGATAGATATTTATTTCCTCAGATATTCATTACAATTTTACAATTTATATACATTTCAAATCATAATATAATTCCATTAGCCTTGCTAGGTTAAAATAATAGGTACTTCTTATTGTCTCATGCTAGGTTTTATACTTTATACTTTTAACTGAAATGGCGACCTACCCAGGTAGGTATTTTAAGCCAAGTATGAATGAGAAATGAATGTAGGATGATTATGGCGCGATCTTATAGTCTTGTTACTGACTAAGGCTGACATGTTTCTTAGACAGGACTGTTAATTAATAGCCCAACAGCCGATGGCAACTAATGGACCCACAGTTTAACGTGGAATCCGAACCATGGCCTCTGAATTACGAATTTGTCTAATTATGAGGATGGTCTTTGCAGATTAGCGCAGTGTTCAATAGTGCGGACGTTAATCCACACAAGAGAACACTACATCCACCGACCATCTCTCACAACTATCCACAATTCGTGACCTCCAAGTAGCTGGATTTCAGGGCGTCCTCATAAGGCAAGGCCTGTTTTAGAGGTTCCTTACTCTGACATACTCAATGATCTGGCACTGATGACTATAGGCCAACTTGAAATAAATAATATTGAATCCGTTATTGCTAACATTTGATTGTTTTATTATATTAATTATTGTGCTTATTTTGTACTTGTTTTTTGTTTTTGCCACCAAGCCCAAGCCTCTAGGGAGACGTACCGGTGGCAGAATTTTGTACTTCTGGTGTGCATTGTCGAAGGTAGAGTGCGTTTTAGATTTCGGCGGAACAGAACTGCCGAATAACAATTAACACTGCTCCTGCTGTTATTTTAATAAATTTAAATAACAAGTGCAAACGTACTGCAATTAATCTACGGCTATTTTCAAATAAACAGGTTTATGGAAAACAAGAAATATGTAAATTTTATTTATTCTGAATGGTCTTAGAATTTTATTGTTATTTCTTGATAAATAAAATTAAAGAATACTGCAGTCATGGGCTGCTTTTAAGGACATTCATCCGTCCTGATCGACATCCAAAAACATCTGGAATGTGACCTGAAATTCTGGGACAGTAATTAAAATTTGATATTTTATAGTGCATAGAGTACTAAATAATATGACATTACCCACATGTTTGTAAAAACTATGGTTCAAAACATTTGAGCTTTTAAATGTCAAAAAAAATATTTCTTTTAATTTTGCTTTGTCCCAATGGGAAATTTGCTAAAACCAATAATTTCTATTTGCCAGTACAGTGCTACACCACTGCCAGCTCTAGGGCTATAAACTTTTTTTGAACAAAACACCATATTTTTTTACAAAAAATAACTAATAAATTGCATGGCGCCATAACCTAGTACCCCAGGTTAAAAACCCCAAATCACAATACTTTTTTATGCTCATTTTGTATATTTTTATAGCTTTTCATTTTGTTTCATTTTATTTTTTTAGAAAAAAAATATTTTTACTTTCTCCCTCTATACATATGATAGTATATATGTAGAAAGTAGCCTATTGTTTTAGTCAAAATTTTAACTTACCTGTCATCTGAAACACTTATCACTCCATCCTGGCCTGGTATTAGAATTGCTTGGTTTATGTCATCGTTGCACCCTTCTAATTTGGACAATAGCACTGGTTTTTTCGTTGTACTAAATCTGTCACCTGAATTTGCAGGTGCAGGTTTAATTTCTGCAGCCATTGAATTGACTTGAACAATTATATGAAAATTAAGAAATTCACGCACAATATCAGGGGAAAGAGCACATTGACAATGACAGTCCAGAGTCGACACAAAATCAAAATCCTCGGCCGATAGCACGTCACCGTCCGACCTTGAACATAAACAGAAAACATATGCGACGAAAAAAAGATAATTTAATTTCAGTATTAGCATAGATGATAGAAGAACTTCTATTCATAATCAATGGTATTAGTTACAGAAAACATAACAGATAATAGTTTTGGGCATAGAGGTTTTTATTCTTTGACAAAGCAATTTAGGGCAAATCTATTATGATGTAAATATCGCAGCAGGCTTGCATGCTCAGCCGAATTCCATTTCTTCGGTTTTGACATGGTTATGTCTTACCTATGGTGCGGAGGGGTGTTAGTACTTGTTGTTAGTACATAAAATATAGCATAAAATTATATACTTCATATATATTTGTTAAATAAGTAACATACAGCATTTTGGGTAATCATCCCACGTTTTAAATACCCCGGGTATTTCACATCACTGGCCTCGGGTAAATACCCATTTTATATTTACCTACCCACTGGCTATTTACCCGACCCACATCGCTAGTACCATAGATGATAGAAGAATTCTATCATATTCTATTCATAATCAATGCTAGTACTTGATACTTAATTTACTTCAGTCTTTAGCCCTTATTTATAATATAACAAAAGATTTATTTTGCAATGTCAAATATAGGAATAATTAATTTAAAAAAGTATTCCTATCTGAGCCTTTTTCCATCTTGCTCTTATTGTTTTACTAAACATAAAACACTATCCTTAATACAGATTTGATTATAGGCATATGAGCTTTTTCTCAATAAATTGATTGTTATCTAGATCCATTTCTGTCACTGATAGTTTTGTGGTTTTTATACAGTGAAACTTGGATAAGTTAAACTTCTGTAGTTTTAAATCTTCTTAAATCAAAATATTTTCCTTGGTCTCTAGCATTTTGTATTCCACCAATGCTAAAAGATTGTAAATATCCATATATTAAACCTGCTAAAAATAAAGATTTTATAGTTTGAACCATTCTCTACATCTGTCACACGGTTACTGAGAAAGGAAGAAGGGATAGGCATCGGCTACCCTAAAGGTTAGCGTCTTGGACTTCGGTGCAAGAGGTGACGGGTTCGATCCCAGGATGTTCCCAATATTTAGACGAGAATATTCATGAAAAATAGTGTATTTCGAGGTTACATAGCCTGTCATTGACAAAATAGATAAAATAGAAGGAAGGAGAGCCGAGAGCAGGGTTGCCAGAAACTGGGTAATTACCCAGTTTTTGGGTATTTTGAAGGTGTACCGGAGATTTTCCGGGGATTAAAAAAACTGGGTTAAACGGGGATTTGTGTATTAGCTATGAGGATTTACCCTGAATATCGGGTATAGTGGTAGTAGTGTTGATTAAATATATCTTTCTTCTTCTTTTCATCTTCACTTCAAATTAATGCTTGAACAATTTTAACGTTTAACAGTATATGTTTAAACAGTCGAAAGCCTTGTATAGTTGTATCTGCAAGGAAGTGAAGGGAGCCTGCATATTATACAAGATAATTTACAGATATAAATAAACTTAAATTCACCTGCTATCCTAATCTTATCGGAACATGGCCTGCGTCAAGAGGACCTACTCATAACAAATATTCCTAACTACACATTAATAACTAGTTTCTGCCGAAACATACATATGTGGGGAGGTATTACCATACAAAAATTCAATAAAACAGCTCTAATAAATTTCTATGGAAACCTGTTACATGTTTTCCATCTTGAAAATCACCAACACCCCCCCCCCAAAGCTAAGACATATCCATGTCAAAAAACAGTTTACCGTAAAAAATAACAGAAATCAAAATGGAAGACCCGTCTCCTGTCACCAAGCCAACGGTTTCCGTATTATGGTTGTATATATATATATATATATATATACAAACCTTGCTCGTATTATAGTATTGGATATATATATTTGCACACGGATCTCGAAAACGGCTCTAAGGAATTTCTTTAAATTTTGGAAATAACTAATTTCCGAGTAGAAAATAAGTTATAGATAGGTCTTATGTCCAGGAAAATTTGTGTTTTCTTGTAATATTAAGTTTATTATCTAAAAATTTAACACGCTTATGGAGAATCAAAATGTTAACAATGCAAATCAAAAGATCTATTTGTAACCGTTTGACAGTTGTTGATTGAAGATGGTGGTGAACAATATGTGAATAGAGGTTTTGCATAGAGATTTATTTTATGTATGTAATAAATGAAAAATTATTAAATTACTGTATCATAAGTTACTGTCTTATTTGTATCACATGTTTATATTGTTTTGTTAATCAGTTGTTGTTTGTTTACTTTGAAGGCTGTCAACTTATAATGAGGTTTTTGGATTAAAAGTCATGTTCTCTTTCACTGTATATTTATTATTCATGGTGTCAGGTTGTTAAGTGAATCTTAACAAAATGTATAGTAGGAAAGGGAGACAAAGGAGACAGGAATTTGACAAAAATGAATTCACAATGAGTCGCAATGTAGATGATGGAAGTATGGTCCCTACATCACGAACACAAACGGCAAGCAGTTTCCTGGTATCACCACCAGAAGTATTCGATTTTAAGGATGTTGCAGGATGGCCGAAATGGATTCAGAAGTTTGAAAGATTTAGACTGGCTTCGGGTCTACACAAAGAAAGTTCTGCCCAACAAGTGAGTATGTTAATATACTGCTTGGGGGACGATGGAGAGCAGTTACTGAGTACTTTTGGTCTCACAAACGAAGATAAAAGTAATTACGATATTGTAATAGACAATTTTGACAAGTATTTAAGTCTTAATTCTAATATAGTCTATGAACGGGCCAAATTCTTAAAACGTCGGCAGCTAGTTGGAGAACCTGTAAATGTTTTTATTAATGACTTGCATAAATTAGCAGAAACTTGTGAATTAGGGAATTTAAAGTCTAGTCTGATAAGGGACTTAATTGTAATTGGTGTGTCAGATAAAAAACTTTCAGAACAACTTCAGCTAGACGGTAAATTGACTCTTAATAGTGCTATTATGAGAGCTCGCCAGGCTGAAGCTATGAAAAGGCAGCAACTTGAAATTAGGGATCAGTCTGATCTGGTTGAGGCTGTTAATCATAAGAAACAGAAATCTGTCAGTCGTTTCTGTTTTCGTTGCGGTTTTGCTCTTCATGCAAATAAAGAAAGCTGTCCTGCAATTAATTCTAAATGTTACTCTTGTGGATTGATTGGACATTTTGGTAAGGTTTGTCGTAAAGGTTCTAACATTAAGGAGGTTAATCACTTAGACAATGCACTTAGTGTTGACGATGAGTATAGGCCTAATCATTCTAACCTAGGAGAGCTAACCATCAATCAGTTAGGTAATACTTCTCAGATTTTCGTTACGCTTAATACAGATAAAGGGGATATCAGTTTTAAAGTTGATACAGGAGCTGATGTATCTATTGCAGGGTTGGGTTTGGTTAGAAAACTTGGGTTTGATTATGAAAGAACTTCGAGAACCTTATATGGACCTGACCATGTTCAATTAAAGGTTGTTGGTGTAACTAAAATGACGCTGTCGTTTAAGGGAAAGTGTTTGGTAGAAGATGTTTATGTTTTTGAGAACCAACAGGTTCCATTGCTAAGTGGTAAAGCAGCCTTGGAACTAGGTCTGATAAAGATTAATGTAAATGAAATAAATGAAAGAATAGCTGAGCAGATGTGTCCAAATGTTTTTCAGGGTATTGGGAAAATTGATCACCCATACAAAATTTCAATAAAGGAAGGTGCTGAACCATATGCAGTCACTGCTCTTCGTAGAATTCCTTTGAATCTTTTAGAATTAGTAAAAAAGGAAATTGACTCTATGATTGAACAGGATATAATTGAGCCAGTTACTGGGCCGTCTGACTGGTGTGCACCGATTGTTGTAGTTCCCCGCAAAAATGGTAAAGTGAGAATCTGTGTTGATTACACAGAATTAAATAAAAGTGTTAAACGTGAACGAATTTTGTTACCTACAGTAGAGGAGTCGTTAGCTCAGTTGGAGGGAGGTGTATGTTTTTCAAAATTAGATGCCTCTAATGGGTTTTGGCATGTTCCCCTTACTGAAGATTCATACAATTACACAACTTTCATAACTCCTTTCGGTAGGTATTTGTTTAAAAGACTTCCTTTTGGCATATCATCAGGACCAGAAGTATTTCAAAAACGTATGCATCAGGTTTTGGATGGTATACAAGGAGTTATAGTACACGCAGATGACATATTAGTTGTTGGAAAATCTCCTAACGATCATGACCTTAAACTCAAGACCGTCTTAGAACGATTGGACAAAGAGGGAGTGAAGCTTAATAAAAGTAAGTGTGTGTTCAATGTTGAAAGTGTAGAATTTTTAGGACATTTGGTAAGTAAGTTTGGTATATTACCTGATAAATCCAAAACAGAAGCAATATCCTCAATCAAAGAGCCCCAAAATGTTTCTGACATACGCTCTTTTTTGGGCATGGTAAACTATTTGATGAAATTTGTTCCTAACCTAGCTGAGCTTTCTGAACCCTTAAGAATATTAACAAAAAAAGGAACATATTGGATTTGGGGACCACAACAAGAGGAAGCATTTAAGAAAATTAAACTTATGTGTGTAAATGCTCCTGTTCTTGCCTTCTATAAACGTTCAGCCAAAACAAGGGTCACGACAGATGCTTCTTTCCGTGGTTTAGGTGCTGTACTGGAACAGTTCCAAGGTGATTCGTGGAAACCAATCATGTATGCACAGAGCTTTGTCAGATACCGAGGTCCTCTACGCTATGATAGAGAAGGAAGCTCTTGGAGTTGTGTGGGCATGCGAAAAGTTTTCTCACTTTTTACTTGGGACGGAATTTGAAATATGTACGGATCACAAGCCGCTGTTGTCTATACTGGGAATGAAGCCTATTTCAGATTTGTCACCAAGACTACAAAGATTCCGCCTTAGACTTTTATCATTTAACTACATTCTAACATTCTTACCTGGGAAAAACAATGTTGTAGCGGACCTTTTGTCTAGAAATACAAACACTCAAAAAATTGAAGATAATAGTTTGAACGTAGAAAGTGAAGAAGAAAGTTATATTGACTGTATTATTGAAGGCGATCTAAATGAAGATAACATGTTAGAGGAAATCCGGCAAGCTTTAAAAACTGATCCTGAGAGCTGTTTTTTAAAAGGTTGTATTACAAAAGGTAAGTTTGACAAGCAATCTATATTTTGGAAAGACAGGAATGAACTAGTTATTGAAGGAGGCTTGATTCTAAAAGGGCGGAGAATATTCATTCCTAAAGCATTAAGAGGTAAGTTATTGAGTCGTATCCATGAGGGCCATTTAGGAATCGTGAAGTGCAGAAGAAGACTAAAGGAATCAATTTGGTGGCCTGGATGTTCAGTTGACATAGAAAGGTTAATAGCAAACTGTTCCACTTGCTTAGAACAGCGAGTAAACCGGTCTGAGCCCCTGATGACGACGGAGCTTCCAAAGGAGCCTTGGACTCAAATAGGGATTGATTTGTTCAAGTTTAAAGATAAATGGTATATGGTACTAGAGGACTATTTTTCAAGGTTTTTAGAATTGGTTTATGTTGATCGGCTTACTTCAGAAGCTGTTATAGGAAAAATTAAAAATGTTTTCGCACGGCACGGAGTACCTCTCAAAGTTCGAACAGATGGAGGAACGCAATTCACATCAACAGAGTTTAAGCAATTTGCCTTAGATTTTGGTTTCAAAGCAGTCACAAGCAGTCCACACTATCCAAAATCTAAAGTAGATACAAACTAGCGTTTTTGCAACATGATCGACATTTTCACCATTTTTAATTATTGAAAAATACCATTTTAAGCCCAAAATTGTCACATTTTTCGCACATTATAGGGCATAATCCATCATTTTTAACCCAAAATTAGCACGTTTTTCCCATTTTAATAGAAAAAACCCCGTTTTTAGCTCAAAATCTTTGGGATCAATTTTTGGACATCTCATTTTGATCCGTAAAAATTCCACCTTTATTCATTACCAATGTACTGTTTTGATCCGTAAAAATCCACCATTTTTAAAAAGACTGTTTAATGCATAAACATAATTTTCATTAAAAATAAACATATATTTCACAAAGTATCACTGACACACACTACAAGAGCAAAATTAAGAGCATTTTTGTGCAGATTAAAAATTTATAAAAAAACTCGCCTTTATTCATATAAAATCTATCAACGGATACTATACAATAACATAAACAATTAAACACATTACATACCTTTCATGTCCTCAAGCCCTAGCACAGCGCACGTACATGTTGCGTACACACGCACACGGACCGCGTACATGTTGCGCAATAGCGGAGTCAAGTCCTGTGCCGTCGCGGCAGCCTTGACACAGTCACCGGCGCAGTCTGGCACAGTCTGGCTGGCGGTGACTGGAACGACTGACTGGCTTCCACACGCAGTTACAACATTCACAAATCAACAATTCTAAAAATGAAACCAGGACACTGAATTGAAATGTTGAATTTCAAATTGTTAAATTGCCACACATGTATATAACCTTGCGCTGTAACCAACAAACCAGTACTAGTGCCAGTGTTCAGTGGAGTCAGTGCTTGTGAGTGTGTGTCAGACTGTGAGTTTTACCAGTTATCAATTACGTCATCAGTGAATTTAGGTTTTTTCTTCTATATAAAAATGAATAACTATTCTTGTTATATTTGCAAATCAGAGTTTACAATTAAAAGTAATTTAACTCGTCACTATAAGCTAAAACACAAAAAGAATGTAAAGGTTTGCAAAATTTGTTGTTTAGTGTTTAAAAACAAAGTAGAATTAAAATCTCACATGAAAATACATAAGAATTACTGCCATTCATGTAAACGAAATATTAATAGAGATTTTAATCGACATGTTGCTTCCTGCAATAAAAAAAAAGTATTTATGAAACGTGAATTTCTTGGAGAATCAATTAAAAATGAAGTCCTTACCTCGCTACAGCAAACACCACTTCCAGTGAAATGGATTTTAGTTAGAATTGTGAATTTTGTTAAATATTTAAATGCTGAGAATGTAATCATCGATAAAAGCTGTTCAGCCATGTTTAGAAGTTTAACCAATCTATCAATTGAAAAAACAGAATTACAACCGCAACTTAATGAAGCTTTATTGAAAATTGAAAACTCGATGATTAAATTCCAGGCAGTAGGAAGTGGTTGGATTTATGATCGTACTATCAAATGGGAACTCTTCATATATAAATACACACCATTATTACCAAGATCATACATTCCCTCTCCAGAACACATTAAATCGACTCATGCTGTATTGAATATTCAGAATTCCGACAACAAATGCTTTTTGTGGTGTGTCTTAGCAGCAATCCATCATATAGACCGTGTAAATCACCCCTATCGAGTAGCTCACTATGTTCAATATCAGAATCAGCTGAACATGAACAATATTAGTTATCCTGTTAAATTAGCTGATATAGACAAGTTTGAAAGGCAAAATGACATATCTATTAATGTGTTTGGAATAGAGAACAAAACTATACATCCAGTGAGAATGACCAAGTCTTACCTTACCACACATGTCAATCTACTGCTATTAAAAAAAGGACGCATGACACATTACTGTCTAATCCGTGACTTCAACAAACTTCTATTCAACACAACGAAACACACTAACAAGAAACACTACTGCTACTTGTGTCTTCAAAGGTTTTGGACTAAAGAAAATCTTAATAAACATTTTGAGGATTGTAAAAATTTTAAGCCTCAACGAGTTGAAATGTCTCCCAAAAACACATTAAAATTTACAAATTTCAAGTATCAGATTAAGGCACCTTTCGTGATATATTGTGATTTTGAGTGTTTTATCAACCCAACAACACAAGAACATTCACCAAGCGGTTTCGCATTTGTGGTAATTAAGGACAATGAAATAGTTTTTCAAGAAACTTATAGTGGTGAAAATGTTATGGACGTATTTTTCCAGAAACTATTTGAAGTTTATAACAACATTAAACCACAAATGAATGTATATGTACCGTTAACTATGACCCCTGAACAAGAATCATCATTCAGAACGGAAACAATTTGTCACATATGCGAAACCCCAGTAGATGACAGTGTGAAGGTCCGAGATCATTGCCATATGAGTGGATTATATAGAGGTGCAGCTCACAATGCATGTAATTTAAATTACAAAACTACAGACAAAATACCAGTCTTATTTCACAACTTGAAGAATTATGACGCTCACTTGATAATGCAGCATTTAGGTAAATATAATGAACGTACAATAAATGTAATTGCCAAAGACTTTGAACACTACATATCATTTTCAGTTGACGATCTGGTATTTTTGGATTCATACAGCTTCTTAGCCCTGCCGTTACATAAACTAGCAGCAAACCTGGATAGTTTCAAATTTATTCACGAAACACTACTTCAACGGAAAGGTGTTTTTCCATACGAATATATGACTGGCCCTGAAAAGTTTTCTGAAAATTGTCTCCCACCCATTGAAGCTTTTAATAGTACATTAACAAAAGAAGATATTTCACCTCAAGATTACAATCACGCTCAAACTGTATGGTCTCATTTCAACATACAAAATTTAAAAGAATATCATGATTTATATCTTAAAACCGATGTATTGTTGTTGGCAGACGTGTTTGAAACTTTTAGAGATTTGTGTTTGCAGTATTACAAACTTGACCCCGTACACACATACTCACTGCCTGGTTTAACATGGCAAGCTTGTCTTAGAATGACTAGAGTTGAGTTACAAATTTTCAGTGACATTGACATGCATTTGTTTATAGAACAAGCAATTCGTGGTGGGGTTTCGATGGTTTCAACACGCTATGCCAAAGCGAATAACAAGTACATGGGTGAACTTTATGATCCTAGTAAAGAAAGTGTATACTTAATGTATCTTGATTGCAACTCATTATATTCTACTGCAATGTGTGAAAAATTACCCGTTGACACATTTCATTGGACAGATAATTATGACCCAACAGATGAGCAATTTGGATATATTCTTGAAGTGGATCTCAAATATGACAAGAGCTTACACGATTTACACAATGACTACCCACTAGCCCCTGAGAAGATGAATTCAAAATTAATTCCAAATTTACATGACAAGACCAAATACATCCTTCACTACAAAACTCTACAAAAATATCAAGAGTTAGGTTTAGTGGTTACTAAATATCACAGAATCTTAAAATTTAGACAATCTAACTGGATGGCACCTTATGTTAATTTCAATATAGAGAAGAGGAAACAGGCTAGAAATGATTTTGAAAAAGATTTTTATAAACTTATGAACAACAGTTTGTTTGGTCGAACAATCATGAACCAAAGAAAGTTTCGAGATATTAAACTTGTATTCGAGTCCAAACTAACAAAATATGTAAATATGACAAGATTTGACTGTACAAAAAAATTTGAAAATAATCTCCATGCAGTTCATCTGAACAAGCTTGTTTTAAAACTCGACAAACCAATATATCTGGGAATGACAATTCTGGACTTGAGTAAGCGGATCATGTATGAATTCCATTATGGCTACATGTCAAAATTTAAGAAAAAGAACCTGTTACTTACTGATACCGACAGTCTTATGTACAGTATTTACGTTGAGGACTTTTACAGAGATATTGAAGCTGATTTGAACCATTTTGATACTTCAGGATATCCAAAAGACCACTTTCTATACTCCAGAATGAATGCTAAAGTTACTGGTAAGTTTAAAGATGAACTCAACTCGTCTATAATGTTTGAGTTTTGTGGACTAAGACCAAAATTATATTCATACATACCCCTAGAGTGGATTGACTCACATGACCCCAACCTCGAGACCAAAAGGGCCAAAGGCTGTGACAGGGCCACCGTCAAACATACACTAAGACACCAACACTATCTTAATTGTTTAAAGTCAGGAGCAGATCATTTTGAGGACGTAACACGGATCCAGTCATCAAGTCATCATATAAGAACTACAACTTTAAACAAGAAGGTCCTTTCGTACAACGATGACAAGAGATTTATTCTTGAGGATGGTATTACAACACTAGCACTGGGTCATTGGCGAATCCCTACTGACAAGGCAGTATAATGACGGCCACTGGCGGGCGAGGGGCGAGGGGAGGCCACATTCCAGCCGCAACCGGTTCATTCATTCATCTCGACACCAGTCCTGTTATCATTCATTAAAAAACTTGTCAAACATATATCTGTATCTTCCATTATTTTTTTGTCTTTCCTTATCAATTACTATGAAACTATAATTATTGTTCCAACACTGATGACATAGATTACGAAATTCTTTAAATGTAAAGTCATTTCCAACATGATTATTATAAATGTGTTTTAAATTCAAATCATCTTGTTTAAAAATTATCAGAAAATTTACATTGTCTCGAATATATTTATTTACTTTACTATATGACTGAGCCAAGTAAAAACAGTTGATATTTCTGTGTCTTCCTGTTGCAAAGAATTGTGTAATATTTGAACAATTTATATCATCAAACACAACAATTGAATGTCGTTTCACATCATTTGGTGTAATTTCACATTCAGAGTAAGTGTGTAATTTTACATCTTCTTCACACAATTTAATAATTTCACTTAATTTTCTGTACTTTTCTTGTTCTAGAGTCTTTGATATAATGTAAATATTGCTGAATTTTAAACCATTTCTGTTGACTATTAAATTATATATAACATTAGTCTTGCCGCACCCAGAGCTCCCACAAATAATTGCACGAATATTATGAGGAAATAGTGTTTTGTTGTCAACTTTCTTCTCTTTGTCATGTAATACAATTTTAAACTTGTTCTTTTGTTGAACGAATGACATTTTTTTATATAAGAAAAATGAAAAAGAAATCTGGTGAAGGATTGTATCTTAAGCCTTATAGAGGACGTGGGCTCTTGAATACTCTAATTAATCATCTACCTTATCAATTATCCTTGCCTGGAGGCTACAGGTGGTGTGGAGCTGGGACCAATGTACGTCAAAACTTGGCTAATAATGTACCTTCAAAAAATAAACTAGACTCTTACTGTAAAGAACACGATATTTTCTATATGAATCATCCAGACGTAGCTTCAAGAAACAAGGCTGACTTGAAATTGGCCGACCAAGCTTGGACTCGTGTTACAGCTGAGGATGCAAGTTTAGCTGAAAAGGCTGCTGCATATGCTGTAACTAATTTAATGAAAGCAAAAGCAAAGATGGGAATGGGTTTAAAATTTAATAAAAAATATGGACAACTACCAAATCCTGTCGCAGTTAAAAGGAACGCCCCACCTTCGAGGAGTGTTCCTAAAAAACGAGCTAAAACCAATAAAGCCAAGAATAAAAGAATGCGGAATAATTAATTTAGATAATGACAAAGGCACACATTGGACAGCATATCGTAAAAACAGAGACATTGTAATATATTTTGACCCGTTTGGTATACAACCTCCTAATGAGGTAATTGAATATTTTAAGGACAGTAAAATATATTATACCACAGAACAAATACAAGATTTAGGTAGTACAATATGCGGCGATCTGTGTATATTGTTTTTGAAAATTTTTAATTTATAATAAAAATGGAATCATTTACAATGACTTTTTCTGGTACTGAACCAGAGTTGAAATCAGTGTTCTTTCCCCCAATTGAATTAAATAGTGACTATGTGATTGGGCTTGTTGATTTTCAAAGTTATAACTCTATATTTAACGTAAAGAAACCCTTAAACACATTAACATACTACAAGGTAAAGCAGATTACAACTCCAAAGGGTCTAGTTAAGATAGATGCTTTAAATCAAGCATTTAATGGTAAGATTACAATCATGTTTAATAAAGGTGAAATTTTAATTAATAGCAAAATTAAACTAATTCATTATAAGGGTTTGATACCTAAGCTAAGTAAACATAAAGATAAAGAATCTATCAGAATTGACGAAGGTGAAGATGTATTTTATTATGATATTAAAGAGCCCATCACAATTCAAGTTCCAGAGGGTACGTATGAGGTGTCTGAATTGGCCCGAGAAATACAAAAACATATCCCTGACTTTTTGCTAACATCTGACAATATAACAATGAAAGCAAATTTACATAGCAAACACGTATTTGATTTTACTAAACCTTGTCTAGGATCAATTTTATTGGGATTTCGGGGCTTATCTACTCCCGGCGTAACGTATGCATCTACAAATAAAATTAATATTAATAATATAAATGTAATACGTGTAAAGTGTAATATTGCAAATGGTTCTTATTTAAATGGTGAATCAACTCATAGTATACATTCCTTCTACCCCGTGGCCCCTCCAGGTTATAAAATTATAGAAGTTCCCAGAAATATTATATATTTTCCTGTTAATACGAGAACTTTGGATGTTGTCACTATAACTTTTGCAGACCAACACGACAAGCCAATAGACTTTAATAATGAAGAAACTACAATTACTTTACATATAAAAAAGATATGAGAATATACAAGAGCGGTTCGTTTGCATTAAGTGCACAGAACGCACGTTTCTTGCAATCTATAGGACTAAAATTAAAAAATGTAAAAAAAATTATATATAAAAATGGAAACAGATTTTCTCGACGTTACAGGGAAATCCCAATTCGACGATAGTATAGTTAAAATCACTAATCATGCTTATATACCCCACAATACATTGGCTATAAATTACTCTGATGAAATTCGTATATGTATAAATAATCAAGACTTGTTAACACTCCCATGTAAAAGCTATCTGTATATTAAAGGTAAAATTGAAAATCATGACTCGGGTCATTTAATAAATAACGCGTTTAGCTTCTTATTTGATGAAATTCGATATGAAATGGCGGGTAAGGAGATTGACATTGTTAGGAATCCCGGAATTACAAGTTTAATGAAAATATTATGCTCCTATAAAAAGACATTGACCAATGTGGCTATTGACACTGACGCTAACTTGAAAAAATTTCATTCAAACGGTAAATTCAGTGTATGTATTCCTTTAGAGTTGTTGATGGGAGTGTTTGATGATTTTAATAAGGTTTTAGTAAATGTTAAACAAGAGCTGGAGTAGTAGGGAACCCAGAAACAAAAGCCATAATCGACATTTTCACCATTTTTAATTATTGAAAAATACCATTTTAAGCCCAAAATTGTCACATTTTTCGCACATTATAGGGCATAATCCATCATTTTTAACCCAAAATTAGCACATTTTCCCCATTTTAATAGAAAAAACCCCGTTTTTAGCCCAAAATAATTTCGGGAGCATTTTTGCACGGAGCAAAATTAAGAGCATTTTTGCACAGATTAAACATCCCCAATCTATTGCTTGCTTACGCACGTATACGTATTTGCTTGAGTACTGATACTATACAACAACACGTAAATAAACAATTTAACACATTACAGAGACCCTCTGACACTGTACATACCACTGTTCGCGTACATGTTGCGCTCGCCCAGTCACCGCGGGCCGACGGCGGCGGCTGAAGTCCCCTGCGCCTCGCGCTGCTTGCGTTCTGCACCAGTCATATTTGACAGCAAGTCTGTTTATGGTAAAAAAAAATTTTTTTTACACTACCACACCTCACACTATGATATCGCTCTTATTAATCCATGATCTGCTTGGAAATCCCAACCATTTAACGAAATAACGATCTCCGGATTTTTTAATTACCTTCTCTACTAAATAAATGTCCTTATATTTTGTCTTTAATAATTCTTCCTTATAAAATCCACCTCTAATTATATTACCTCTTTCATCTTTTAATATATAAGTAATAGGACTTGTCTTTTTTACTTCTGCTATTGTAAACAACTCACCCGTCCAATTAGGTGTATACGATTTACTGAACACATGTTTATATTTTGATATCCTAACAGCATCTCCAACTTTAAATTTAGCCTTTTCAAATTTATTTTTATACAATTGACTCAACCTCCTGTGTATTTTCTTTGAATTCCTTTCATTCACAGAGTTTGGCTTCATACCGATAGTTCTATGTATTCGATTATTATAATCTGCAATTAACTTTGGATAAATGTCCAACCATTTGTAACTTCCTTGAGCGGAAAATTCTCTAAATAACCAATGTTTAATTGTCCGAATAAAACGTTCTGCGATAGAAGCTTTCGTAGTTGAAAAAGTATGATAGTGATTAATATTTAACTCTTTCATTAGACTTTGAAAATGTTTATTGAAAAATTCTTTACCATTATCTGACTGAATATTCTTTACACCAGCGGGAAGGATAGATTTTATCGCTTCCGTTACCATAGGTCCAGTCTTTTTCTTAACAGGTGCTGCATATGCTTTCTTTGAAAAGGTATCTATTAAAATTAAAATATAATTGTATCCAGAGTTTTGCCTCGAGTAAGACTGCATATCGATTAAATCAATCTGTACAGTTTCATTTATACCGATTAATTTGAAATGCCTCCTTGGAAAGTTTTTTCGGGCAGGCTTATGCATTTCGTATGCAATTTCTCTCATTTTTTATTTACTTTAATATTCAAATCATCATCTACGGTTGTTATCTCATTACCAGATCCACTAACTACTATTCCATCGTCCTGTCTAATATACACACCGCTATTTGGTAAGTAAGGGCTACCATCCAACGTTCTTAAACCGCTAGGGTGTACTGTAGGATCTGCAATCAATAATTTAGAAAAATTTAAATCACCGCATTTAAAAACACCCTTTTCATCCAGAATAACAGCTTGAGACAGTGTTACACAATCAGACGGTAAAACTCCATTTTTAACGTTAGATATTGTCTCATTTTTCGCGTCAAAGTTTTTATTCTTTCCATCATAACAAATGACCTGATCTTTAATTACAACATCATGATCCTCACGAGCACGAAATACATTTGTAATACGAGCATTTGATGCATTAAATGCATGTGTCTTATCTCTGTGTAAGACTTGATGCATAGTTGGACAGTCATTACTATCTTGACCGTCTTGTATGTTTACAATTCGTTTCTGATTAGCGTTCCAATTACTATCTTTCTGTTCCATAAATTTATATTTTTTATTATTTTGCACAAACTCATCGCCATCTCTAACAAGTGTTTGTTCTAAAGTAACGGCGTCACAAATGTCCTCTCCTTTTTCTAAATTTGTAATTTTGCGTTTTCTTGCATTCCAATGATTATTTTCTGATTGCATAAATTCAAATTTATTTTCACCCTGGACAAACGAATCTCCTTGTCGTGTCAGTGTCTGTTCCAACACAGGTACTTCATAATTTCGCTCTGCCCTACTTACATTAATAATTTTGTGTTGTTTAGCATCCCAAACATTATCGTTTAACTCTAAGAATTCACCCTTTGACTCTCTTGTCTGAGGTTTATATTTTTCATAAGGGTTATATACTCGATAAAACTTGTCTATAAACATTTCTTTTTATTTAAAAGATTATTCCACTTTCTCTAAGCTCCTCTAATATTGAATCAATCTCATTATCTACTCCTGTGTTTCCAGCTTGTTTTGAAAGCCAAAGTAATCTTAACCTATCTACAATCTCATTAACATTATCGTAATAAATATAGTCTATTTTATTACCTGTAACCTGTCTCAACCCACTGCCCACAGTTTTTGTAAATAAAGGTTTAATTATATTGGTGTATTTTGTGTGTCTGTTGGCTGATAACGAAGCATTCGGTTTGTACCCTTTCAAGTGAGCATTTGTCAGTTCAAGGATCTCTTTATAATTGTCTAGATCACTCTCATTATAATTTACAGGTTCTTTTAATGTTAACAACTCCCAAAGACCCTTTGTGCCTTTATATACCTTCTCACTAATCATAATGTCATCATTTGCAATTTGTATCAATTTATCTCCAATAAGAAACTTGTTTCCCTCTCTCCGAATACCATAAGTTGAATCTGTAATATTATTTTTATTGAGATAATTTCCCAAATATTCACTTGCCAAAAGACCAAAATCTAATTTAAGAGGGGTTGGTAATATTGATTTTACTGGGGTTGGTATTTTAGACGGAGTCATTGGTTGGAATTCAATAGGTAATGGTCTCTTAGAAATAACCTCATTATTTTTAGAACTAACCAATTCCTGTAGTGGTTCTATCAATGGTTGGAATACATTCATTCGCTCCTCAGTTTCCAAGTATTTTCCACGTTTTAAAGCTCTATATTTCTCTCTTATTTGATTGGCAGAGTTTATCAACTCTTTTTGAATATTCATTTTCTTTTTATTATACTTTATTTATTTCATTTGTTAAAGGATTGTACTCAAATAATTTATCGTGAATTATTAGACAATATGCTGACGTGTTCTCACTGACATTTTCATTCGTTTCAATTTCCAACTTAATATCTACGACCCCCTCCTTGATGGATTCATTTTGTCTAGAGCAATCTATTACTATTAAGGGAAATTTATTTAAAAATTCACTTCGACTTATCATGGGATCCATATTAGTGTTATAATACGTTTCTTTAAACCTTAATAACATTTCATATGCCTTAGAGACATCGCCACTTTCAAAATCTAGATTTAAATCACTATAAGGATAGTATTCAGAGTTGAGAAATACTTTCAAGTTTTTCAACTTGCAATGATCAAACTCGTCACTTCTCTTTCGAGGTTTATTGTCTCTGTCTGTCTGGAAACCAAATATAATATACCTCGGCTTCTCTGTACTAGTAGATGTTTTCAACGACCATGTATGTCTTTTTGTTTTGGGGAAGTATGGTAATTCATGTAACTCTAAACTTCTAAAGGCAATTTGTAGATTTTTATTCTGAAGCAACAGTTTTTGTAACTGTAGTTTTTCACCATCAGAAGGTATAATATGTGGCATTACCCACTGAATCGTGTCTAGAACAATTTTTGGAGTTTTAGGATCAGCCGTTGCATCGGTCATATAAATACAATTATTATCGTTTTTAGATCTTTTCAAAACCAGCTCTTGTTTAACATTTACTAAAACCTTATTAAAATCATCAAACACTCCCATCAACAACTCTAAAGGAATACATACACTGAATTTACCGTTTGAATGAAATTTTTTCAAGTTAGCGTCAGTGTCAATAGCCACATTGGTCAATGTCTTTTTATAGGAGCATAATATTTTCATTAAACTTGTAATTCCGGGATTCCTAACAATGTCAATCTCCTTACCCGCCATTTCATATCGAATTTCATCAAATAAGAAGCTAAACGCGTTATTTATTAAATGACCCGAGTCATGATTTTCAATTTTACCTTTAATATACAGATAGCTTTTACATGGGAGTGTTAACAAGTCTTGATTATTTATACATATACGAATTTCATCAGAGTAATTTATAGCCAATGTATTGTGGGGTATATAAGCATGATTAGTGATTTTAACTATACTATCGTCGAATTGGGATTTCCCTGTAACGTCGAGAAAATCTGTTTCCATTTTTATATATAATTTTTTTTACATTTTTTAATTTTAGTCCTATAGATTGCAAGAAACGTGCGTTCTGTGCACTTAATGCAAACGAACCGCTCTTGTATATTCTCATATCTTTTTTATATGTAAAGTAATTGTAGTTTCTTCATTATTAAAGTCTATTGGCTTGTCGTGTTGGTCTGCAAAAGTTATAGTGACAACATCCAAAGTTCTCGTATTAACAGGAAAATATATAATATTTCTGGGAACTTCTATAATTTTATAACCTGGAGGGGCCACGGGGTAGAAGGAATGTATACTATGAGTTGATTCACCATTTAAATAAGAACCATTTGCAATATTACACTTTACACGTATTACATTTATATTATTAATATTAATTTTATTTGTAGATGCATACGTTACGCCGGGAGTAGATAAGCCCCGAAATCCCAATAAAATTGATCCTAGACAAGGTTTAGTAAAATCAAATACGTGTTTGCTATGTAAATTTGCTTTCATTGTTATATTGTCAGATGTTAGCAAAAAGTCAGGGATATGTTTTTGTATTTCTCGGGCCAATTCAGACACCTCATACGTACCCTCTGGAACTTGAATTGTGATGGGCTCTTTAATATCATAATAAAATACATCTTCACCTTCGTCAATTCTGATAGATTCTTTATCTTTATGTTTACTTAGCTTAGGTATCAAACCCTTATAATGAATTAGTTTAATTTTGCTATTAATTAAAATTTCACCTTTATTAAACATGATTGTAATCTTACCATTAAATGCTTGATTTAAAGCATCTATCTTAACTAGACCCTTTGGAGTTGTAATCTGCTTTACCTTGTAGTATGTTAATGTGTTTAAGGGTTTCTTTACGTTAAATATAGAGTTATAACTTTGAAAATCAACAAGCCCAATCACATAGTCACTATTTAATTCAATTGGGGGAAAGAACACTGATTTCAACTCTGGTTCAGTACCAGAAAAAGTCATTGTAAATGATTCCATTTTTATTATAAATTAAAAATTTTCAAAAACAATATACACAGATCGCCGCATATTGTACTACCTAAATCTTGTATTTGTTCTGTGGTATAATATATTTTACTGTCCTTAAAATATTCAATTACCTCATTAGGAGGTTGTATACCAAACGGGTCAAAATATATTACAATGTCTCTGTTTTTACGATATGCTGTCCAATGTGTGCCTTTGTCATTATCTAAATTAATTATTCCGCATTCTTTTATTCTTGGCTTTATTGGTTTTAGCTCGTTTTTTAGGAACACTCCTCGAAGGTGGGGCGTTCCTTTTAACTGCGACAGGATTTGGTAGTTGTCCATATTTTTTATTAAATTTTAAACCCATTCCCATCTTTGCTTTTGCTTTCATTAAATTAGTTACAGCATATGCAGCAGCCTTTTCAGCTAAACTTGCATCCTCAGCTGTAACACGAGTCCAAGCTTGGTCGGCCAATTTCAAGTCAGCCTTGTTTCTTGAAGCTACGTCTGGATGATTCATATAGAAAATATCGTGTTCTTTACAGTAAGAGTCTAGTTTATTTTTTGAAGGTACATTATTAGCCAAGTTTTGACGTACATTGGTCCCAGCTCCACACCACCTGTAGCCTCCAGGCAAGGATAATTGATAAGGTAGATGATTAATTAGAGTATTCAAGAGCCCACGTCCTCTATAAGGCTTAAGATACAATCCTTCACCAGATTTCTTTTTCATTTTTCTTATATAAAAAAATGTCATTCGTTCAACAAAAGAACAAGTTTAAAATTGTATTACATGACAAAGAGAAGAAAGTTGACAACAAAACACTATTTCCTCATAATATTCGTGCAATTATTTGTGGGAGCTCTGGGTGCGGCAAGACTAATGTTATATATAATTTAATAGTCAACAGAAATGGTTTAAAATTCAGCAATATTTACATTATATCAAAGACTCTAGAACAAGAAAAGTACAGAAAATTAAGTGAAATTATTAAATTGTGTGAAGAAGATGTAAAATTACACACTTACTCTGAATGTGAAATTACACCAAATGATGTGAAACGACATTCAATTGTTGTGTTTGATGATATAAATTGTTCAAATATTACACAATTCTTTGCAACAGGAAGACACAGAAATATCAACTGTTTTTACTTGGCTCAGTCATATAGTAAAGTAAATAAATATATTCGAGACAATGTAAATTTTCTGATAATTTTTAAACAAGATGATTTGAATTTAAAACACATTTATAATAATCATGTTGGAAATGACTTTACATTTAAAGAATTTCGTAATCTATGTCATCAGTGTTGGAACAATAATTATAGTTTCATAGTAATTGATAAGGAAAGACAAAAAAATAATGGAAGATACAGATATATGTTTGACAAGTTTTTTAATGAATGATAACAGGTGTCAGGATGAATGGGCCCCTCGCCCGCCGGGATGAATGAATGAACCGGTTGCGGCTGGAATGCGGCCTCCCCTCGCCCCTCGCCCGCCAGTGGCCGTCATTATACTGCCTTGTCAGTAGGGATTCGCCAATGACCCAATGCGAGTGTTGTAATACCATCCTCAAGAATAAATCTCTTGTCATCGTTGTACGAAAGGACCTTCTTGTTTAAAGTTGTAGTTCTTATATGATGACTTGATGACTGGATCCGTGTTACGTCCTCAAAATGATCTGCTCCTGACTTTAAACAATTAAGATAGTGTTGGTGTCTTAGTGTATGTTTGACGGTGGCCCTGTCACAGCCTTTGGCTCTTTTGGTCTCGAGGTTGGGGTCATATGAGTCAATCCACTCTAGGGGTATGTATGAATATAATTTCGGTCTTAGTCCACAAAACTCAAACATTATAGACGAGTTGAGTTCATCTTTAAACTTACCAGTAACTTTGGCATTCATTCTGGAGTATAGGAAGTGGTCTTTTGGATAACCGGATGTGTCAAAATAGTTCAAATCAGCTTCAATATCTCTGTAAAAGTCCTCAACGTAAATACTGTACATAAGACTGTCGGTATCAGTAAGTAACAGGTTCTTTTTCTTAAATTTTGACATGTAGCCATAATGGAATTCATACATGATCCGCTTACTCAAGTCCAGAATTGTCATTCCCAGATATATTGGTTTGTCGAGTTTTAAAACAAGCTTGTTCAGATGAACTGCATGGAGATTATTTTCAAATTTTTTTGTACAGTCAAATCTTGTCATATTTACATATTTTGTTAGTTTGGACTCGAATACAAGTTTAATATCTCGAAACTTTCTTTGGTTCATGATTGTTCGACCAAACAAACTGTTGTTCATAAGTTTATAAAAATCTTTTTCAAAATCATTTCTAGCCTGTTTCCTCTTCTCTATATTGAAATTAACATAAGGTGCCATCCAGTTAGATTGTCTAAATTTTAAGATTCTGTGATATTTAGTAACCACTAAACCTAACTCTTGATATTTTTGAAGAGTTTTGTAGTGAAGGATGTATTTGGTCTTGTCATGTAAATTTGGAATTAATTTTGAATTCATCTTCTCAGGGGCTAGTGGGTAGTCATTGTGTAAATCGTGTAAGCTCTTGTCATATTTGAGATCCACTTCAAGAATATATCCAAATTGCTCATCTGTTGGGTCATAATTATCTGTCCAATGAAATGTGTCAACGGGTAATTTTTCACACATTGCAGTAGAATATAATGAGTTGCAATCAAGATACATTAAGTATACACTTTCTTTACTAGGATCATAAAGTTCACCCATGTACTTGTTATTCGCTTTGGCATAGCGTGTTGAAACCATCGAAACCCCACCACGAATCGCTTGTTCTATAAACAAATGCATGTCAATGTCACTGAAAATTTGTAACTCAACTCTAGTCATTCTAAGACAAGCTTGCCATGTTAAACCAGGCAGTGAGTATGTGTGTACGGGGTCAAGTTTGTAATATTGCAAACACAAATCTCTAAAAGTTTCAAACACGTCCGCCAACAACAGTACATCGGTTTTAAGATATAAATCATGATATTCTTTTAAATTTTGTATGTTGAAATGAGACCATACAGTTTGAGCGTGATTGTAATCTTGAGGTGAAATATCTTCTTTTGTTAATGTACTATTAAAAGCTTCAATGGGTGGGAGACAATTTTCAGAAAACTTTTCAGGGCCAGTCATATATTCGTATGGAAAAACACCTTTCCGTTGAAGTAGTGTTTCGTGAATAAATTTGAAACTATCCAGGTTTGCTGCTAGTTTATGTAACGGCAGGGCTAAGAAGCTGTATGAATCCAAAAATACCAGATCGTCAACTGAAAATGATATGTAGTGTTCAAAGTCTTTGGCGATTACATTAATTGTACGTTCATTATATTTACCTAAATGCTGCATTATCAAGTGAGCGTCATAATTCTTCAAGTTGTGAAATAAGACTGGTATTTTGTCTGTTATTTTATAATTTAAATTACATGCATTGTGAGCTGCACCTCTGTATATACCAGACATATGGCAATGATCTCGAACCTTCACACTGTCATCTACTGGGGTTTTGCATATGTGACAAATTGTTTCCGTTCTGAATGATGATTCTTGTTCAGGGGTCATAGTTAACGGTACATATACATTCATTTGTGGTTTAATGTTGTTATAAACTTCAAATAGTTTCTGGAAAAATACGTCCATAACATTTTCACCACTATAAGTTTCTTGAAAAACTATTTCATTGTCCTTAATTACCACAAATGCGAAACCGCTTGGTGAATGTTCTTGTGTTGTTGGGTTGATAAAACACTCAAAATCAGAATATATCACGAAAGGTGCCTTAATCTGATACTTGAAATTTGTAAATTTTAATGTGTTTTTGGGCGACATTTCAACTCGTTGGGGCTTAAAATTTTTACAATCCTCAAAGTGCTTGTTTAAATTTTCTTGGGTATAAAACCTTTGAAGACACAAGTAGCAATAGTGTTTCTTGTTATTGCCTCTCGTTGTGCGCAATAACAGTTTGTTGAAGTCACGGATTAGACAGTAATGTGTCATGCGTCCTTTTTTTAATAGCAGTAGATTGACATGTGTGGTAAGGTAAGACTTGGTCATTCTCACTGGATGTATAGTTTTGTTCTCTATTCCAAACACATTAATGCTTATGTTATTTTGTCTTTCAAACTTGTCTATATCAGCTAATTTAACAGGATAACTAATATTGTTCATGTTCAGCTGATTCTGATATTGAACATAGTGAGCTACTCGGTGGGGTTGATTTACATAGTTTATTGGTTGTAAAGCTGCTAAGACACACCACAAAAAGCATTTGTTGTCGGAATTCTGAATATTCAATACAGCATGAGTCGATTTAATGTGTTCTGGAGAGGGAATGTATGATCTTGGTAATAATGGTGTGTATTTGTATATGAAAAGTTCCCATTTGATAGTACGATCATAAATCCAACCACTTCCTACTGCCTGGAATTTAATCATAGAGTTTTCAATTTTCAATAAAGCTTCATTAAGTTGCAGTTCTAATTCTGTTTTTTCAATGGATAGATTGGTTAAACTTCTAAACATGGCCGAACAGCTTTTATCGATGATTACATTCTCAGCATTTAAATATTTAACAAAATTCACAATTCTAACTAAAATCCATTTCACTGGAAGTGGTGTTTGCTGTAGCGAGGTAAGGACTTCATTTTTAATTGATTCTCCAAGAAATTCACGTTTCATAAATACTTTATTTTTATTGCAAGAAGCCACATGTCTACTAAAATTTCTATTAATATTACATTTACATGAATGGCAGTAATTCTTATGTATTTTCATGTGAGATTTTAATTCTACTCTGTTTTGAAAGGTTAACTGACAAATCGGGCAACAGGACTTGTGTTTGAGCTTAAAATGTCTTGTTAAGTTACGTTTTAAGGAAAAATTTTTTTGACACGTATTACAAGTGAAGTTATTCATTTTTATATAGAAGAAAAAACCTAAATTCACTGATGACGTAATTGATAACTGGTAAAACTCACAGTCTGACACTCCACGAACAAGCTCACTGGCACTAGTACTGGTTTGTTGGTTACAGCGCAGGGGTTTATAAATGTGTGTGGCAATTTAACAATTTGAAATTCAACATTTCAATTCAGTGTCCTGGTTTCATTTTTAGAATTGATTTTAGAATTAGAGTTGATTTGTGTGAATGTCGTAAGCTGCGTGTGGAAGCCAGTCAGTCGTTCCAGTCACCGCCAGCCAGACTGTGCCAGACTGCGCCGGCCGTGCGAGACACTGTGTCAAGGACGTTGACTTTCACTCGCGAGGCGCAGCTATTACGCCTGGGCGAGCGCAACATGTACGCGAACAGTGGTATGTACAGTGTCAGAGGGTCTCTGTAATGTGTTAAATTGTTTATTTACGTGTTGTTGTATAGTATCAGTACTCAAGCAAATACGTATACGTGCGTAAGCAAGCAATAGATTGGGGATGTTTAATCTGTGCAAAAATGCTCTTAATTTTGCTCCGTGCAAAAATGCTCCCGAAATTATTTTGGGCTAAAAACGGGGTTTTTTCTATTAAAATGGGGAAAATGTGCTAATTTTGGGTTAAAAATGATGGATTATGCCCTATAATGTGCGAAAAATGTGACAATTTTGGGCTTAAAATGGTATTTTTCAATAATTAAAAATGGTGAAAATGTCGATTATGGCTTTTGTTTCTGGGTTCCCTACTACTAGCTGGTTTTGAAAAGATCTAAAAACGATAATAATTGTATTTATATGACCGATGCAACGGCTGATCCTAAAACTCCAAAAATTGTTCTAGACACGATTCAGTGGGTAATGCCACATATTATACCTTCTGATGGTGAAAAACTACAGTTACAAAAACTGTTGCTTCAGAATAAAAATCTACAAATTGCCTTTAGAAGTTTAGAGTTACATGAATTACCATCCTTTCCTAAATCAAAGAGAATGACATGGTCGTTGAAAACATCTACTAGTACAGAGAAGCCGAGGTATATTATATTTGGTTTCCAGACAGACAGAGACAATAAACCTCGAAAGAGAAGTGACGAGTTTGATCATTGCAAGTTGAAAAACTTGAAAGTATTTCTCAACTCTGAATACTATCCTTATAGTGATTTAAATCTAGATTTTGAAAGTGGCGATGTCTCTAAAGCATATGAAATGTTATTAAGGTTTAAAGAAACGTATTATAACACTAATATGGATCCCATGATAAGTCGAAGTGAATTTTTAAATAAATTTCCCTTAATAGTAATAGATTGCTCTAGACAAAATGAATCCATCAAGGAGGGGGTCGTAGATATTAAGTTGGAAATTGAAACGAATGAAAATGTCAGTGAGAACACGTCAGCATATTGTCTAATAATTCACGATAAATTATTTGAGTACAATCCTTTAACAAATGAAATAAATAAAGTATAATAAAAAGAAAAATGAATATTCAAAAAGAGTTGATAAACTCTGCCAATCAAATAAGAGAGAAATATAGAGCTTTAAAACGTGGGAAATATTTGGAAACTGAGGAGCGAATGAATGTATTCCAACCATTGATAGAACCACTACAGGAATTGGTTAGTTCTAAAAATAATGAGGTTATTTCTAAGAGACCATTACCTATTGAATTCCAACCAATGACTCCGTCTAAAATACCAACCCCAGTAAAATCAATATTACCAACCCCTCTTAAATTAGATTTTGGTCTTTTGGCAAGTGAATATTTGGGAAATTATCTCAATAAAAATAATATTACAGATTCAACTTATGGTATTCGGAGAGAGGGAAACAAGTTTCTTATTGGAGATAAATTGATACAAATTGCAAATGATGACATAATGATCAATGAGAAGGTATATAAAGGCACAAAGGGTCTTTGGGAGTTGTTAACATTAAAAGAACCTGTAAATTATAATGAGAGTGATCTAGACAATTATAAAGAGATCCTTGAACTGACAAATGCTCACTTGAAAGGATACAAATCAGGTGCTTCGTTATCAGCCAACAGACACACAAAATACACCAATATAATTAAACCTTTATTTACAAAAACTGTGGGCAGTGGGTTGAGACAGGTTACAGGTAATAAAATAGACTATATTTATTACGATAATGTTAATGAGATTGTAGATAGGTTAAGATTACTTTGGCTTTCAAAACAAGCTGGAAACACAGGAGTAGATAATGAGATTGATTCAATATTAGAGGAGCTTAGAGAAAGTGGAATAATCTTTTAAATAAAAAGAAATGTTTATAGACAAGTTTTATCGAGTATATAACCCTTATGAAAAATATAAACCTCAGACAAGAGAGTCAAAGGGTGAATTCTTAGAGCTAAGCGGTAATGTTTGGGATGCCAAGCAACACAAGATTATTAACGTAAGTAGGGCAGAGCGAAATTATGAAGTACCTGTGTTGGAACAGACACTGACACGACAAGGAGATTCGTTTGTCCAGGGTGAAAATAAATTTGAATTTATACAATCAGAAAATAATCATTGGAATGCAAGAAAACGCAAAATTACAAATTTAGAAAAAGGAGAGGACATTTGTGACGCCGTTACTTTAGAACAAACACTTGTTAGAGATGGCGATGAGTTTGTGCAAAATAATAAAAAATATAAATTTATGGAACAGAAAGATAGTAATTGGAACGCTAATCAGAAACGAATTGTAAACATACAAGACGGTCAAGATAGTAATGACTGTCCAACTATGCATCAAGTCTTACACAGAGATAAGACACATGCATTTAATGCATCAAATGCTCGTATTACAAATGTATTTCGTGCTCGTGAGGATCATGATGTTGTAGTTAAAGATCAGGTCATTTGTTATGATGGAAAAAATAAAAACTTTGACGCGAAAAATGAGACAATATCTAACGTTAAAAATGGAGTTTTACCGTCTGATTGTGTAACACTGTCTCAAGCTGTTATTCTGGATGAAAAGGGTGTTTTTAAATGCGGTGATTTAAATTTTTCTAAATTATTGATTGCAGATCCTACAGTACACCCTAGCGGTTTAAGAACGTTGGATGGTAGCCCTTACTTACCAAATAGCGGTGTGTATATTAGACAGGACGATGGAATAGTAGTTAGTGGATCTGGTAATGAGATAACAACCGTAGATGATGATTTGAATATTAAAGTAAATAAAAAATGAGAGAAATTGCATACGAAATGCATAAGCCTGCCCGAAAAAACTTTCCAAGGAGGCATTTCAAATTAATCGGTATAAATGAAACTGTACAGATTGATTTAATCGATATGCAGTCTTACTCGAGGCAAAACTCTGGATACAATTATATTTTAATTTTAATAGATACCTTTTCAAAGAAAGCGTATGCAGCACCTGTTAAGAAAAAGACTGGACCTATGGTAACGGAAGCGATAAAATCTATCCTTCCTGCTGGTGTAAAGAATATTCAGTCAGATAATGGTAAAGAATTTTTCAATAAACATTTTCAAAGCCTAATGAAAGAGTTAAATATTAATCACTATCATACTTTTTCAACTACGAAAGCTTCTATCGCAGAACGTTTTATTCGGACAATTAAACATTGGTTATTTAGAGAATTTTCCGCTCAAGGAAGTTACAAATGGTTGGACATTTATCCAAAGTTAATTGCAGATTATAATAATCGAATACATGGAACTATCGGTATGAAGCCAAACTCTGTGAATGAAAGGAATTCAAAGAAAATACACAGGAGGTTGAGTCAATTGTATAAAAATAAATTTGAAAAGGCTAAATTTAAAGTTGGAGATGCTGTTAGGATATCGAAATTTAAACATGTGTTCAGTAAATCGTATACGCCTAATTGGACAGGTGAGTTGTTTACAATAGCAGAAGTAAAAAAGACAAGTCCTATTACTTATATATTAAAAGATGAAAGAGGTAATATAATTAAAGGTGGATTTTATAAGGAAGAATTATTAAAGACAAAATATAAGGACATTTATTTAGTAGAGAAGGTAATTAAAAAATCCGGAGATCGTTATTTCGTTAAATGGTTGGGATTTCCAAGCAGATCATGGATTAATAAGAGCGATATCATAGTGTGAGGTGTGGTAGTGTAAAAAAAAAATTTTTTTTTACCATAAACAGACTTGCTGTTAAATATGACTGGTGCAGAACGCAAGCAGCGCGAGGCGCAGGGGACATGAGCGCCTCAACGGCGCAGCTGTTATGCCTGGGCGAGCGCAACATGTACGCGGTCCGTGTGCGTGTGTACGCAACATGTACGTGCGCTGTGCTAGGGCTTGAGGACATGAAAGGTATGTAATGTGTTTAATTGTTTTTGTTATTGTATAGTATCCGTTGATAGATTTTATATGAATAAAGGCGAGTTTTTTATAAATTTTTAATCTGCACAAAAATGCTCTTAATTTTGCTCTTGTAGTGTGTGTCAGTGATATGTACCGCATCAATTTTCGGGCTTGTAAGATGTGTTCTTTGTGAAATATATGTTTATTTTTAATGAAAATTATGTTGTATAGCATCATACAGTACATTGGTAATGAATAAAGGTGGAATTTTTACGGATCAAAATGAGATGCGCAAAAATTGATCCCAAAAGATTTTGAGCTAAAAACGGGGTTTTTTCTATTAAAATGGGAAAAACGTGCTAATTTTGGGTTAAAAATGATGGATTATGCCCTATAATGTGCGAAAAATGTGACAATTTTGGGCTTAAAATGGTATTTTTCAATAATTAAAAATGGTGAAAATGTCGATCATGTTGCAAAAACGCTAGTTTGTATCTACTGGTGAAGCAGAGAATGCAGTGAGTCGAGCGAAAGCAATTCTCAGTAAAAACTCAGATGTTAACTTGGCATTATTAGTTTACAGAACAACACCACTGGAGTCCGGGTTATCTCCTGCTGAACTGTTGTATGGAAGGAAGTTGAGGTCAAATATTCCATCAGTTGACAACTTTTTGAAAGTTTCTAATAAAAGGATGCAAGATTTCCAAGAAAAAGACTATGAAAAGAAGTTAAAAAATAAATTGTATCACGACAAAAGAACTGGCGCTAAAGATTTAACTTCTCTGGAAATGGGAGATAGTGTATGGATAACGGACATAAAGAAATATGGAAAAGTAAAGAAATCTACAGAACATCCACGCTCTTATATCATACAACTGGATAATGGAACAGAGCTTAGGAGGAATAGATTCCATCTTGTGAAGGTGAACAGTGAGGAACAATGGAGAAGCGGCCAAAATCAATCTTCTACGGATCTTATGAGGTGGAACCATGAACTACGGAGAAGTAGCCGAAATATTAGACCTCCTAGAAGATTTGAATAAAATCCAATTCAAACCAAAGAAAGAGAGATGTATCATAAGTTACTGTCTTATTTGTATCACATGTTTATATTGTTTTGTTAATCAGTTGTTGTTTGTTTACTTTGAAGGCTGTCAACTTATAATGAGGTTTTTGGATTAAAAGTCATGTTCTCTTTCACTGTATATTTATTATTCAATTACCAACGAATTTCTAAAACTAAAGGGTAAAATAACTGTGCGAAATAAAAGCAGAGAAAAGTATTTCCAAAATCTTTCGTGTTTTGATAGAAAACGTATTCAGTGTATTGCTATGTAAACTGTTTTTTGTGTGTTAATTTTGAGATTTAGGCTATTGCAAATAGTAGTGGCTTCATCTAATGTGGAGTTTATGTTATATTTCCTGTTTTTTTTGTTTTGGGAACCAGTATGGTTGTGTCATCTGCAAATAGAATACATTATTTTTTATTGTCTTTTAATTTAGCTGGAAAGTCATTTATGTATATTAGGAAAAGTAGCGGTCCAAGGATTGAGCCTTAAGGCACGCCCCTTTCAACTGTTCGGAGAGAAGACTTCACCGCAGTGACCATAGTTCGGTGGTGATGATCTATTTCCACAAATTGCCTCCTGTTTGTAAGGTAACTATCAAGCCACCTCAGTGCAGGTCCTCCTATGCCCACCTGTCGAAGCTTCTCATTTTAAATTTTTCAGTGTATTGTGTCGAACTCTTTTTGTTGGGAAACGGATTTTTGGCAACCGCCCAGCCCCCACTGAGGGTCGGAACCCTAATTAGCCCTCGACCACGGCCTTTTGGCAACCTCGGTTTCATCCCAAAAATTCTCCCTTTTCTCCCTGAAAATTCCTGCCTCATTGTTTAATCCCACAAATTATCACTCTTATCCCTTAAAGTTCGTCCCTCGCCGGGAAACGGATTTTTGGCAACTGCCCAGCCCCCACCGAGGGTCGGAACCCTAATTAGCCCTCGACCGCGGCCTTTTGGCACCCTTGGCAAGTCTACATTCTTAAATGTCTTATACCAATTGTATTTGTAAAAACTAAAACAAAGTGTATGGCAGTATATTTTGTTTGATGTATTCTGCACATTGTGAACATCTTTATTTTGGCTATAAAATTATTACAGTATAATAAATTGAAAGTTACAAGTCTATCTGATTTCAAAGAAACATAAATAGTTAATTCTTTCCTCAAGAAGTTATGTATGGGTTTACAAATAAGACCGATACAATTTATATAATATTGTACCTCTAAACATAGTTCAAACTTATTTGTCAAAAGCAAATTAAAATGTTTAAAAGCATCATTAACCTTTATGAATTTATCGAGGTTCCAATAAACTAATGACAGACTATTTTTAAAATTTGTGAGTGATCTAGGACTTAAATCTCTTATATACCTAGTTGTACACTTGTTGGGAACATTATCCCTTACAATAAAATAATTATAAAAAAGAGCATATACACCTGCATGATCAGACAAATGTGGTTGTATTACTATACACTGAATTTGGTTCCTATCAAAACTTGCATGTTAATATATTGTCTATACCAGCCGCCAGGAGAGAAGTCCGTTGAAGGCGGGGCCAAGACAGCTGGTGATTTTGAATCCGCCAATCAGCTTCGCGCAACGTTGCCGAACTCATTTCTAGCTATTTTATCTCCAATTATATGTATTTATGTGTATATACAATTATGTATAGTAACATAATTTACATTACATCGATGATTATATTATAGTTATAGATTATTATTTATTATTAGTGATGCTATTTTATCCTTAACCGTATGATAACCGCTAGGCTATTTCTGACACTTGGCTCACGTATATTAGCTATAAAACTCTCACTTTATAACCTACAGCTATAAAACTATACATTTTGTTTTTACATTTTTTTTAACTATGCAAACTAGATAAAATAGGCTATCAAGCAATATGAAAATATATTGTTTTATTTATGTTTAATAAAAGTAGGCTGTAGGTTGAAATCCAGACTACCACCAAAAATACTTATCCTTTAATGTTATGAGGCCTGTAAAATTATTCAGATTCAAGAAATAAAAATCAAAGATTTATATTTGGTTTATATTTTTAATAACAAATACGAATCTATATATTTATTATAGGAAATTGCATCACAGTGCTCTCTGGGTTGCATATCACCGACATTTTGACAACCTTCCATCAGGACAACGGCTTTCTTGAATTAGTACTCATAAATAAACCGGGCAAACCTTATTTTTGTAGCACTGTATATGTAAATAACCTTTAAAATTATATATTTATATTTTCAATCTTCAATCTTGTTATTAGAACAAAATACAGGTTATTACACATTTATCTATTTACATTGACATAAACTAATTAAAAATGTAATAATTATAATCAAAACTCAAATAAATAATAAAAAATGTTAGTTAATATAGTATTTAATGACATTATTGACACTTCGTTCAATATGGCAACAGCGCGGTCTTGTCCGTGTCCTATTGGCTAGAGCTCAACGGACTTCTTTCCTGGCGCTTACTGTAGACACTTTTGTCACCTGTAGTAGGCTGCTCATTTAACCAGTACATATCAAATGATCGTGACAAGTTCAAAATACCCCCGTCGCAGCAGACCTGCGTACTCAGCGAATTTCCAAATCAATAATATTTAAAAAAATAAATGTCAAGTTTAAAAAAAATATGTCCATAAACATGAGAATTATTTGCCTATTCTCCATAAGATTAACATGGCAAAGAGTGTGCAGGTTTGCTGCTGTGAGGAACACTGAAATTAGGCATTTCTACCATAAATAATTTTTATCTTAACATTTATACCAACTTTCATCAACATATGTCCATAAATAAAGGAGTTTGCCTATTCCCTATATGATTATTATGGGAAAAGAGTATGCAGGTTTGCTGCCATGATAAACACATAAACTATGATTTTTAAGCATAAATGGATAGATCTCAACCACATGAAGCTAAATATCAAGTTTTATCCAAAAATATTCATTAATATGGGAAATATTAATTTTTCCCTATCCTCCATAAGATTAACATTGGAGCCCCACAATACAACGTACTGTGTTTAGATTTTTTAATATCTCGGTAACCGTTGGAGATGGAGAAAAACTTTAAGGAACTTAATTGTGTAGTTTTTTAAGCTGATTCTAATGGTGAAAGATAAAATTAGAAATTTTTAAAAATTACATGTGAAAAACGCAAAAAACCCCATTTTGGGGTACAAAACCCCCCCAAACTACCCGTTCCCATTGACCGATATGTCTGATTTACAAACTCGTCCGAGCACTTGTAGAAATACACGTCTCTACCAAATTTGGTCTTGATTGGACCATTTTTACGAGAGTTATCGTGTTCACAGACACACACATATATATATATATATATATATATATACATATATATATATATATATATATATATATATATATATAAATTTTAACGACTATTGTTTTTGGACTCTGGGCACCTAAAGAAGAAAAAATAACATGGTCCCGGGCTTAAGTCTCACTATGAGACCTACGGTAATAGCTTCTTCCCTATGGGAAATTCGCTAAAAGTTTCCCTATCTTGTGATTTAAACAATATGTCTATATTAAAATCAGCCCAAACAACAAATTGCAACCCAGTGTACTTTTTCCTTAAAAAACTTTAGTACTTTTTTTTAAAACATTTAATAAATTTAAAAAATATTAAAAAATTGCTGAACACTTGAATCAGGAGTAAGATACAATGTGGATACTACCAAATTAAATTTTGGCACAAAAATGGCTGTTATTTCAAATACCCCCGTCGCAGCAGACCAGCGTACTCAGCGAATTTCCAAATCAATAATATAATAATAATAATATATGACAAGTTTGGTCAAAATCTGTCGATAAACATGAGAATTATTTGCCTATTCTTCATAAGATTAAAATGGGAAAGAGTGAGTAGGTTTGCTGCTGTGAGGAACACTGAAAGTAGCCATTTATACCATCAAAAATTTTATTTTTAACATTTATACCAACTTTCATCAACATCTGTCCATAAATAAAGGAGTTTGCCTAATCTCCATATGATTAACATGGGAAAAGAGTATGCAGGTTTGCTGCCATGATAAACACATAAACTATGATTTTTTAGCACAAATGTTTGAATCTCAACCATATGAAGCTAAATATCAAGTTTCATCCAAAAATATTAGATAATAAATGAAAAATTAATTTTTCCTAATCCTCCATAAGATTAACATTGGAGCCTCAAAATACAATAAATAAACGATAATAAACACATAACCTATTAATTTTAATCATTGATGGATATCAACCACATGAAGCTAAATACCAATAATTTTAATCCAATAATATTGATTAATAAATGAATTATTAATTTTCCCTTGTCCTCCATAATATTTACATTGGATCCCCGAAATACAACGTACTGTGTTTAGATTTTTTTATATCTCGGTAACCGTTGAAGATAGAGAAAAACTTTAAGGAACTTAATTGTGTAGTATTTTAAGCTGATTCCAATGGTGAAATAAAAAGTTATAAATTTTTTAAAATTACATGTGAAAAACACAAAAAACCCCATTTTGGGGTACAAAACCCCCCCAAACTACCAGTTCCCATTGATCGATATGTCTGGTTTACGAACTCGTCCGAGCATTTGTAGGAACACACGTCTCTACCAAATTTGGTCTCGATCGGACCATTTTTACGAGAGTTATCGTGTTCACAGACACATATATATATATATATGTACATATATATATATACATATATATATACAGGGTGTTCATTAAAGTTGGGGACAAACTTTAAGGGGTGATAGTACTCATCAAAATAAACAAAAAATTTCCTATAAACATATGTCGAAAAATCCTTCGTTTAGCAGCTAGCCGCCATTTTGTATTTTATACAAAAAACTTTATATGTAAAGAACTATTTAAGATACAGAAACCAAACTTTGCACACATATTTATTGGCCAAAGAGACAAATATTCTCAAAGTATCATTGAGTTTGCTTGTATATTTTCAAAATGGCGGAGGTTCTTAAAGTTAATGGGTTTTTTGTTATTTTAATTAAAATATTTTTAACCGCCGTAATTTTGAAAATATAAAAGCAAACTTAATGTAAATTTGAGATTATTTTTTTCTTTAGCTATTAAATATGTGTGCGAAGTTTGGTTTCTGTATCTTATATAATTATTTATTTATAAAGTTTTTTGTATAAAATACAAAATGGCGGCTAGCGGCTAAACGAAGGATTTTTCGACATATGTTTATTAGAAATTATTTGTTTATTTTGATGAGTACTATCACCCCTCGAAGTTTGTCCCCAACTTTAATGAACACCCTGTATATATCAATTTTAACGACTATTGTTTTTGGTCTCTGGGCACCTAAAGAAGAAAAAATAACATGGTCTCGGGCTTAACTCTTGCCATGAGACCTACGGTAATAGCTACTTCCCTATGGGAAATTCGCTAAAATGTAATTCTGATAAAAATTTTTTACATCTATACCTTTAGTTTTAATGCCCTGCCTGGCAAAAATTACACTACCACCCCCTCTATTTGGAAAACTGTTTCTAAAGCATATGCTACTCAGATTAAAGCCACATGGTATATAAAAAGAAGCTTCATCATCAAACAACCAATGTTTGTTGAGTGTTAAAATATGACAATCTATACCACTTAGAAACACATAAATTAAATTTAGCTTATTCCTAATAGATCTAACATTACAGTGGAAAATACTAAAACCAATCACAGAATTTTCTACGAATTTTTGCTTGCTGTTGGTGGAGAGGTTTCCCAAGGACGACTCCGTGCCTGATGGAGGTGGCTCAACATCTACTGGTCTGTCAGTCTCTTTTGCAGCAACTGCCTCAGCTATCTTCACTGCTAGTCACTGTTTGCCATGATTGTTCAAATGCATACCATGTCTAGTATGCATGTATCTTTCAGCTTCACTTACATTCACCATAACTACATTATTGTATTTTTCACTAAGTCTCTGTAGTTGTTGATTAGTTCTTATTACTTCCTGATTAACACAGGACCAATCAGGTCGGCAAATCCACTAATATGACTCTTGTATGTTTAACAGAGTCTAAGACCGAAGATACACTTTTAACTACTTCATCGGCTTCATTTCTAGCCACGTCATTTGTACCACAAATAGTTACTAAAGCATCTTCTTTCATGAGATTGGCCTCCTCAATATTTCTGTTTTCAAGCACTTGTGTTCTCCCACCTGGTTTTATATAACAAACTACTTCACACACCTTTTGGGACCTATATTCATGTCCATGCTATATCTTTTCCATGACTATCCCCACATATTAGTATTTTTTTCTTCTGCTCAGTAAAAGTGCCTACTACTATTTTAACCACACAGAGTCTTTGGGTTCATCATCATCAACACCCAAGATTTCAAAACGGTTACTCAAAAAACTAGAGACTAAATTATTTTCAGCCTTCTTCGATTTTACACCAATATTTTTCTCTTTTGCCATCATACCAATGGACCTGTTATTCAGCTTAGGCTTGTTCTTTTTAGAGCTCCCTACGATGATCCTTACTTTGTCAAAACATACTGTTGTTGAACTGGGGAGGCTGTGTTGTAGTTCATGACTTGTAGCTCTATGAGCCTGTCTTCTAGGATCACTAGTTTTAGTACTCAATTCTCTTAGTAAACTTAATTCTCTCTCAAGTATTATTATAGCCTCTTCATTTTTAACAGCATAGCATCCAGCTGGTGATTATGACTCTTTAGCTGTTTGATTATTGTTTTTATCACAAAATTCCGATTTGTTTCAAAATTTTATCGAGCACGTAAACGTGAAGAAAATGGACGACCCGAAAAAGTGAGCTCCGGCTGAAATTAAGCCCTGTTAATGAGGTTTATTCTTAGTCTTTCTCGAACCAACCATTTTCTCTAGTTTTATTGTTTAATTTAATACTTTATATTAGTAAAACTAATGAAACAAATTAGTGAGAAAGAGATAATCATATCATGGTGATAAATAATGCCATGACAAAAATCTTCAGATATAGTTTATACAGGGTGATTCACGAGGATATGCGGTAACTTTGAGAGCTCATTCTATATGTAAAAATAATGAAAAAAACTTATATAAACATAGGTCCGGAAATGTTTCGTTAGCGAGTTATACAGGGTTAAAGATTTCGCCTGGATTTCAGTTCCGCTGAGTAAATGAAGACTCTCTGATTTATTAAAACACTTTTATGTGATACAGTACGGTAGTCAAAATTTAAAGAACATATTTTTTCTTACAAGTTCATATAAACTTAAATATAAAAAACCCCAGTTTACAACCTAAAACCTCAAAAAACTGAGGAGCACTAATATTTCACATATCAATCAATATTTTTGGATTAAACTTGGTATTTACCTTCATGTTGTTGATACCCACCCTTTTATGCTTAAAAATCATAGATTATGTGTTTATCATGGTAGCAAACCTGCATACTCTTTTCCCATGTTAATCATATAGGGAATAGGTAAACTCCTTTATTTATGGACAGAAGTTGATGAAAGTTGGTATAAATGTTAAATACCCCCGTCGCAGCAGACCTGCGTACTCAGCGAATTTCCAAATCAATAATTTAATATAAGACAAGTTTTATAAAAATATGTCCATAAACATGAGAATTATTTGCCTATTCTCCATAAGATTAATATAGGAAAGAGTGTGCAGGTTAGCTGCTGTGAGGAACACTAAAAGAAGTCATTTCTACCATGAATAATTTTTATCTTAACATTTATACCAACTTTCATCAACATCTGTCCATAAATAAAGGAGTTTGCCTATTCCCCATATGGTTAATATGGGAAAAGAATATGCAGGTTTGCTGCCATGATAAACACATAAACTATGGTTTTTAAGCAAAAAATGGATAGATCTCAACCACATGAAGCTAAATATCAAGTTTTATTCAAAAATATTGATTGATAAGTGAAATATTAATTTTTTCTTATCCTCCTTAAGATTAACATTGGAGCCCCACAATACAACGTACTGTGTTTAGATTTTTTAATATCTCGGTAACCGTTGGAGATAGAGAAAACTTTAAGGAAGTAAATTGTGTAGTTTTTTAAGCTGATTTTAATGGTTGAAGATAAAATTAAAAAACTTATTAAATTACATATGAAAAATGCAAAAAACCCAACCTTTCTAGTACAAAACCCCCCCCCAAACTAACCGTTCTGATTGACCGATATGTCTGGTTTACGAACTCGTCCCGAGCAAATGCAGGAATACATGTCTGTACCAAATTTTGTCTCGATCAGACCATTTTTACGAGAGATTTTGTGTTCACAGACACACACACACACATATATCTCTATATATAAAATTTGAATGTATGTCTGTATGTATGTATGTCCTTTATGCGTTGCCAAACTACTCATCCGATCGCCATGAAATTTTAGGAAGTTGCTCTATATGTGTCCGGGAAGGTTTTAGTGAAAAAATATTTTCGAAAACCCTATAAGTTTCCATTTTATGGCGTTTTAAATTTCTAATGTTAACCTTATGGAGAGTAAGTTTGTTTAGTAAGATTATGATTGCTTAATCGGCTTATTACTTACGGTACTCTTACTCTTTCTCCCATGGCCATTTGTACCCCAAGTGGTACTTGGCCTCACCATGGCTTATTACTTCTCTTAAATCCTTAATATGCTGCTCATAAGTCTTAGAGAATACAATCAAGTCATCAACAAAATTAATTACACACTTAAATTTAATGTCATCAAAAATCTTATTTAAATAAGAACTCAATACTCCAGAACCAAGGTGTAAACCATAAGGTATGCGATTCCATTCATAGCTAGCAAACGGAGTGGTAAATGCAGTTATATGTTTACAATTCTCCTTTAACTTGATTTGATGGAAACTATTACAAAGGTCTAACACAGTGAAATATTCACACCCCTGCAAATACTGACAAACCTGATTACAATCTCCTATAGGGTAATTAACCTTTTCAATTTTATTATTTAATTGACTGTAATTGATTACTAGTCTAAACTTATCAGAGTTTGGTTTTTTGATCAAGAATGTTGGACTTCCATATTCAGATAATGAAGGCCTTATAATACCTTGATGTAAATAATCATCAATTATTTCCTTCATTGCTGTCATTCTAGGGGGAGACATGGGATATGTTTTTAAATGCACAGTAGTAGGATCCTTTAACTTTAAATCAATCTCATAATTTAAGGCTGCACCTATCTTATCTGTAAATACATTGGGAAATTCCTGTATAATTTTAATTACACCATTTGTAGCTTTATGCAAACCTAGTTGTACATTTTTATTTATATTACAAGTTATGTTAGTTGTATTACATTCAAAATCAATTTTATTTTCTGGATCAAATTCAAAATTACAACAATCATTATTTAAATCAATAATCATACCAGATTTCTTTATGAATTCACTGCCAAGTATGACATTCCATGATAAGCTCTTTGCTATGTGAAATTTTACAAACCAAGAATACCTATATATTTTTATCTTTTATCCTACAATAGCCCAGAATTTTTACACAGGTATTATTAGCTGATTTACAATTATTAACATTTTATTGATGTATTTCTCTAACTATTCTGTTAGACCTCAAATTTTGCAACATCTCTTCACTTATTAAATTAATTGAACTACCAGTATCAACTAAAGCCTTTTCTACACAATTCATTGAAAATTCAACTTTTAGCGTAGGCAACCCATTTTCACTGTTAGTTTCTACTTTGGGACTTAACCAATCATTGTTTTTGAAACTCCATTTTATTTTCCTTTTTACTGGTGTCTTTCATCTTTTTATATCTTCGTGTCTCTTCAACTTTCAAAAATCGCTTACATTTCCTATTATTGTTAGATTTATGTTCTACTAGGGGCGGGATTCTTGGTGACCCAACCCACATCACACGTTTTTTGACTCATTGAATTTAGAATAATGGTTTTGAAAATGTTGATTTTGCACGTGTGACTGAGGGAACATGCGTTGCCTACACTGCCTAGCAATGTGTCCTATTGTTACAGTTATAACACTTTCTTGGAACATTGTTACTATGTATAGAGGCTACTCTAGGTTTTACTGGTCCCCTACGAGAATCTTCATAAGCTACATTTTGCTCTCGAACACATAATAATTCTAATTCTTCAAAATTATCTGGCTCTTTTGATATTGAAATACAGCACCTCGTTACTTGATTCAGTCCTATCATAATCATTTTTACAAGTTCAGCTTCGGTATACATACAATTTAACAATTTAGCATTTTCTTTGACTGCTGCTATGTAATAATTTAAAGGTTCGTGATGTTTTTGTGGTCTATTTACTAGATCACGTTTAAGATTGTCTTTAAGACCTTATGGTACAAAGTGATTAAGTAATAAGATATGAACATTTTCAAGTGACTTTCCTGCCTGTTTACATTCCACTAGCTTATCATATAGAGGACAAGTAGTGTCCCCTAATACTAAATCTAAAATCTGGTTGTTTGAAAGCTGGGTTTCTCTATTAAGCTTTAGCATGACTTTTATTAATTCTAAAAGTTCATTTACATTTAAACCACTGGTTGGCTTTAAATTTCTCAAATGTTTTTCAATAGGATTTGAAAGTTTAGCATACATATTTTGTTCAACACTATTTTGAGCTACTTTTAAGTCCATTGAATTATGTAATTTAGATCTTAAATTTAAGTCATCATCATCATCATTCGAAGGGGCGGATTTCCCAAGGCGCTTCAGCCGTTGCAGCTTTTTGCGCACCCCTAAAGTTCTCTTTCCTGGAGAATCAGGAATCTTCTAGATGAAGAGACCTGTAAAACTGCAGCATCCTGTCAACGAGCTCGTCAGGAGGCAGAAAACTACCCCTTACCAAGTTGCCCAGAGTGGAGGACCTTACCTCTGCCAGCTCTGCACAATCAAAGAGTAGATGATCTGCAGTTTCCTCCTGCAGATAACATTTCCTACACAGGGGGTCGCCGTTGAAGACCCCCATACGTAGTTGGTGCTTCCTCAGATTACCGTGACCAGTGACGATACCTGTGACAAGTTTGGCATCCTTCCTGCCAAGTTTCAGGAACCTCTTTGCAACTTGACGAGAAGGAGAACGAAGATTAAGCTTACTAACTCTATGCATCTTTTCTTCTCCATCTTTTCTTTTCTCATTCTTTTCTCAGCCCATCTTTTCTTATGACAATCCCTAGCCCAGGAATTGATAGTCTGAAAAACCGCAGCGCGGGAAACACCACAGAAGGGTTGAGGGCCACAAAGGGGGGATGATGCAGCCCTATTGGCCAGCCCGTCTGCCACTTCGTTACCATCCACCCCTGAGTGCCCTGGAACCCAACAAAGGGTGACTTCATTGTGTCTGCCTACACAGGACACAAGCCTAAAGCAGTCCCACACAACCCTAGAGTTGAACTCTACCGAGTCCAAAGCTTTAAGGGCCGCCTGACTGTCAGAGAAAATATTGATAGAAAGGCCCTCATGACCCAGCATCAAGATGTCTCTGGCACATTCCATAATGGCAGTGATCTCGGCCTGGAAAACAGTAGGGAAGGTCCCCATGGAAATACCTGACCGTACGTTGTCCTGCACCCCGTAGATGCCTGCTCCTGCGCCCCGACTGCTCTTGGACCCATCAGTGTACCACTCCTGATCACAGGGTGGTAGTGGGCAGGCTCCATCCTTCCATTCGTCCCGTTGCGGAAAAAGAACTCGGAAAGACCTGCCAAAAGAAAAAGTTCTCGGAAGATAATCAGAGGGCATACCTAAAATGTCGCTCTGAACTATCCCCGAAATTCTGGTATGACCACGTAATTCACCTGGCCTATTCCAGAGGCCTTCTCCACAGAGGCGGTATGCACCCATTCTGGCAGTCATCCTGATGTGAATGTCTATGGGCAAAAGATCAAGCAAACAGTCAAGAGTGGCCCCAGGAGCGCTGCTGATCGCCCCTGTGATCATGAGACATGCCAGCCGCTGAACGGCTGCCAGCCTTTTCACAGCAACACCTGAGTCCATCTTGGTCCACCAAACCAGAGACGCATACGTCATAGTTGGTCTAACTACTGAAACATAGAGCCAATACATTAGCTCCGGTTTCAGTCCCCATGCTGCGCCGACCATACGCCTGCATGCAAACAGAGACCACTTACCCCGGTCAATAACCCGTTGTAAGTGAGATTCCCAGCAAAGCGTCCGATCCAGAATGATCCCAAGATACTTCACCTGTTTTTGCAGGTTGATCAAACTCCCCTGCAGTTTGAGCGGGCCAACCCCGGTCAGCTTTTTCCTCTTGGTAAATGGTACAGCAACCACTTTAGAGGGATTCACAGATAGACCGACCTCATTGCACCAACCATCCACAAGCCTTAGTGCAGAGTTCATGAGGTCAGTAACTGTATTGTTAAACTTACCTATCACAAGGATGGCAATATCGTCAGCGTATCCTTGAGCAAAGACACCACTGTCATTAAGCCTTCTAATAAGGCTGTCTACCACCAGGTTCCATAAAAGGGGTGAGAGAACGCCTCCCTGTGGACAGCCCCTTGTTGACCTGGCTACTACCTCTACTCCCTGTAGAGAAAGCTTCACATACCTATTGCGTAGCAGTGCCTCAATCCATCGGCAGATGACATCGCTGAATCCTCTAGATCTAGCGGCGTTCAACATGGCATCCAAGGCCGTGTTGTCAAAGGCTCCCTGAATGTCCAGGAACGCTCCAAGTGCCACCTCTTTATGGTCAATAGCTCCTTCAATTCTGCACACCAACTGGTGCAGGGCGGACTCGCAAGACCTACCCTGAATGTAGGCATGCTGGTTTGGGTGTAAAGGGGCAGACTTCAGCGAAGAGTCCCAGATATACCTTACCACCAACTTCTCCAGAGTCTTCAACAAGAAAGAAGACAATGAAATCGGCCGAAAGGATTTCGGGTCCGTGTAACTATTCTTACCCGGTTTTGGGATAAACGCTATCCTGGAAGTCCTCCATGCAGCAGGAACATGTCCCAGGGCCAAGCTCGCTCTAAAAATACTACAAAGGGCCGGGAGAATGATCTCTACGCCCTGTTGTAGAAAAACCGGCCGGACTCCATCCGGACCCGGTGACTTGAAAGGACTTAGAGAGCCTATAGCCCACCTTATCCTGCTGTAGGTGATGATCCTGCTGGCGGCACCCCACCTGGTTGCACAGGCCCTCCGCGACGCAGACTCACCTAATTCACCAGTTTCTCCACCAATGATGCATCCAGGAAAGTGTACCTCAGCCATACGTTCCAACACCTCCTGTGGTCTGTGAAATAACTCACCATTAGGTCCTTCCACGGAGCCCAGAGTCAGGGTTCTATCCTTGGCCAAGACCCTGCGTAGCCTGGAAGTTTCCTCAGTGCCCTCCAGCCCCGAGCAGAAAGTATGCCATGACTTCCTCTTTGCCCTTCTGACAGCAAGGTTATACCTGGTGAGCATGCTGTGGTAACAGTCCCAGCTGTTGTTGGACTTCGCCCTTCTGAATAGAGCTCTTACCCGTTTCCTCATGCTGGCCAGTTCAGAATTCCACCAGCTGCATTTGGCGGACCTAGCCTTTGCTAATGGACAGCTCTCCTCGAAGGAGGAGACAATCGAGTTCCCTAGAAGGCTTGCAGCCCTATCCAGTTCATCCGTATCCTTGGCTCGTAGAGCTTGCCCATCGAGTTTTTCACCAAGTTTTCTTTTGAAGACAACCCAGTCCGTTTTCCTAGGGTTCCTAAATTCAGACAAAACAGGCACAAAGTCCCCTATAGCATAGAGGATTTGACAGTGGTCAGAAAGAGAGGGTTCGGGAGAGACATGCCAACCTATGACCCTGTCCTGAAGCCCCTCAGAATAAAGTGTTAAATCTATCACAGAGTTACCAACTCGACTAGAAAAGGTTGGCACAGAGCCAACATTGGCTATAAACAAACTGCTAGATGCTATAAAGTCCAGAAGCTGCCTACCTCTGCGGTTTGTCTCCCTACTACCCCAGATGGAGTTGTGGGAGTTGGAGTCGCACCCCACAAGCAGGTCCACCCCCTCCAACGCAGCACGGTCCACCAGCGCCACCATTTCAGCCGGAGGGACTGCGTCTGCATCTCCGGGCATGTAAACGGACGCAAGGAGGATGGATGGATTGTGAGGTTTCAGTGGGCTGAAGGCCCACTGCGGCTGTTATAGGACTACGTCCTCTTCAGCCAAGGATAGGTTTTAAGGTTAGGTTTTGGTTGCGGGTTGAGTGAGGTTTTGTTGCGGGTACTGTGGTTATGGTCAGTGAATGGATGGTTTCGGTTTAGGAACAAACAAAGACCAGAGCTTAGCCGAGGGCAGGTTGCGCTCGACCGAACGAATGTCTGGCTTTGGTTGTTGTGTTAGGTGGAATAGGGTTTAGGGTGGATATGTTTATAGATAAATAAATAAACAATTAAATAAGATGAGGACCTTGGGCTGGTGGAATTAAAATTCACCACAAGAAGGGCACATTAAGCTATGGTGGGAGTTTGGCTAGGTGGTGGATGGTGAGGCTAGGACGGTCGGTGAAATAAGGATCGAAGAAGGGTTGTAGGATGTCAGAGGTTCGGGCTCGGTCGAGGTACTTTGTGTTGAGGTGATGGAGGAAGTCACGGAGGGGTGGGATGGAGTGGGCGTCGTATACCGAGGCATTGCGGGCCCAGGGGGGGAGATGAGAAGCCAGGCGTAGTGCCCTTCTCTCGGTGGCTTCCAGGCTGGAAAGGAGTCGGTCTGGGGCGGTAAGTAGTAGAGGATGGGCGTAGGTGATGACTGGACGGATTTTGGATGAGTATAGGGTTGCTAGGGTGGAAGTGGAGCAGGGGCGGGTGCGGTTATTTTAAATCCGGAGGGCACGTAGACGGGAAGTGGCACGCTTTTTTGCGTCTAGGATGTGGGAGGAAAAGGTAAGGCGGGAGTCGAGTTTTACCCCGAGGTAGGTACATGTCTGGGTAAGTGGGAGGCGGACATTATTGAGGAAGATCGGATTGGATTGGAATTTACGGAAGCGGCGGGCACGAAAGTTGAAGAAACAGAGTTGGGTTTTGGATGGGTTGATTAGGATACGCCACCTGTTGCAGTAGGATAGGTAGTCGGAAAGGGTTTGGTTCATGCGGTGGATTGTGACATTGTGGTGTCGGTGGGAAGATCAGAAAGCCGTGTCATCAGCGAACTGAGCCAGGCCACTGGTGGTGTCGGTGGGACCACGTGGGATGGGGGCGGGGAGGTCACGGACATAAAGGATGTACAGGAGGGGACTAATAGCTGAACCCTGGGGAACCCCAGCGTTCAGGGTGAAGGAGGTGGAGAGGGAACCACGGCAGCGGACTTGGGCGGTGCGCCCGTCAATAAAGTGGGAAACCCACCTTATGACGGGTGCGGGGAGCTGGAGGTCAAGGAGTTTTGCCCTAAGGCCATTATGCCACACGGTGTCAAAGGCCTTTTGGACATCCATTAGGGCGAGGAGGGAGGGGTTGTGAAGGGAGTTGTTCGTCTGGAGGCATGTAACGACCCGCAGAAGCTGATCGTACATGTTTACTCCAAGGAGGAGCGGTTTGCCAGAAGACCCACATATCGTCCGAACTGCAACGACGTCCCTGGAACAGAACTCGAGAACTGGCGAATGGGCCAGGCCACTTCTGACCCACACACAAGCCCTCGAGTTGGAAGCAGAACAAGAGATTAGTTGCCCCCCAAGGGCACCTAATCCTGAAATTCTCCCATTCCGAACCCACGGTTCCTGAATGAGAGCAACATCCACAACTCCTCTAGCTGTGGCCTTGTGTAGGACTGCAGTCGCAGCCTTACTGTGTTGCAAATTTACCTGGAGGAGGTTTAGTGTCATCCCCAGATGGTGCGAACCCCACACCCGAGAGCACCCTTAAGGTAGTTCTCGAGATCCCCAGGTAGGTATGCCAGCCCCTCTCCTTCAACAAAAGAGCGCTGCGTTCATCAATGATTATAACTAATGATTGATGAGTTTTGTCCTTCCTGCAGCTGACCACCCGCCAGCCCCCAGTCAGGATTCCAGGATTCTGAACCTGCACAATCTCCAAAATCTTTTTGGGTTCGAGGTCGCAGGCGCGCCCTTCCGCCCGCAGAAGAACCTTGGCGGACCGCAGGAGATCCTTGTAATCCCCTACAACCACCTTGGCGCCCTCCTTGAACTCAAGCCCGTCAAACGACCTCTTGACCCAGGACACCGTCGCATCACTGCCACAGGCGATGACAAGAGCTCCCAGCTCCTGATAAGTATTGTGGATCTGAACCGGTTCTGTCTGTTCGATAACCTTATCGAACATAATTCCCTGCAACAGACCACAATCTTCGGCAGACAGTTTCACCTCCGGAAACGATGTCGGGACAATGGCGATCTTCGTCATCATTAGGCAATCCTTGTAGGAACCACCTGCAGACGTTGACACCATCGGAGCCGGCGTGTTCTGACCCTCCGCCGGGGGTTTGAGATCCCATCGGGGTTTCTTTCTCACAGGAGCAACTGCCGCCTTGGTTGCCCTGCGCATAGGTGACACACCTTTATTGTCTTTCAGCTCCCCTTTGGGGCTGGGGGTTTCAAGCCGCTTCCTCTTCATCAGCTTGCGGTACTCCTCTCTCGGAAGCCAAGTCCCATCCTTGGTCTTTCTCTCCCTCACCAGCTCCAGCCTTCGAGCGTGCAGCCCCTTCCGCTGTTCCTTGGTGAGCGAGGCCCAGATCACATCGTCTGAGATGTCCAGGGCAGACTCCTGCTCTGGCTTTCCTTCTGATGTCGTCGTACCAGACACATCAGCCTTCGATGTATCTGAATCAACATCATTAGCGATGGAAGGTGCCTGGACAGCCCTGTGCGCCATCTCCAACACCTCCAAGGGTTCCAAAATATGCTGTTGTTTGCCCTCCCCAGAATCCATGGGCAAGCCCTCCGAAGAGGGGTGGGATTGAGTGCCAGTGCACCGACCCACCTGGGGTATATCCGTTTGTTTTCCATCAGCCATTTTATTCGAGAATTGAGAATTTTGTGTTAGCAGTTTGACGACCATTCCGCAAATATTGCTCCGCTCGCCAATATCTGAAGACTGGGCCCTTTCGGAGTTGCGCCCCTCATCGTCCCCAGCTCAGTCCTGAAACAGCTGCACACATACCTGTCCCAGTCGGCAGTGCGGTGGCCGTTGAGTAATTACCAATCACTCCGCCCTTCCGCTGAGTGTTAGGCCGTTCCAGTGAACCTCACCTCCGCCCCAACACTCTACATGAGACGCTGCTCCCCGTCTCACGGGCAATTTGTCGACCGCCAGGTCTAGATCCGCTGCCTTCTGCTAAAAACAGGGGCACCCCAAGTAGGCTGTATGCAAGCACACAGCACGACCGGCAACCAGGCCAATCGGGCAGCAAAAATGCTGCTTCACAGCGGTCTTGCAGAAGCAGTATGCCCCACGAAACTCGAGTGGCACTGACTTCTGCCTGGGGGCCTTACGGTACCCCCTCACCCCCTAAATTTAAGTTTATCTCTTCTTCTTCCTCAAACGATTCACTTAATTTTCGTTCTATTCCGGATTCAAGATCTTTATCGACTTCTACTTATTGAAGATAATTTTCACATTTTCCTAAAGAGACTCTTATATCCTCAATACTTTTTTGGACTTCCTCATTTACTTTGAAACTGCTTAAAATGTTTGTTCTTAGTTTGTAGTGCTTAATTTTAGTTTTACACTTAAGAAATTCTATTACACGCTTTTCTTTAATACATTCTTGTACTTTAATACTTAGTTCTTCAACTGCAACTCTTATTGTTTTAGCTTCCTCAGAAACTACTAATGTCTTATTTATATTATGAGGACTAGGGTCAATGTTCAGTTTCAAAACTGAACGAAACTGCTTTCTTAAATCACTTACATTACTTGAACTGTCCACTTTAACTCCTCTAACCGTTAGTTCGTATATTAATTCACTTTTCAATAATAAATCCACATGAGAACCCATTTTATAAGTTAAAAATGTTTATATTAAAAAAAAGGCTTCAGAGGTTTAAAATTTAAAGGCATCAGCAGAGTAGCGCAATTATGTGTACCAATTGAGTTTGATACACATGTAAATTTTTTTTAGTTTTGATTAATAAAAAGTAAATAACACACTCTTGAGCTTCATTACATTTCTTTTAATAAAATCTTGCATTTTAAAATAATCCTTTAATTGAAAATAATCCTTTAATTGCCAATAACCCTTTAATTGAAAATAATCCTTTAATTGCAAATAATCCTTTAATTGCCAATAATCCTTTAATTGAAAATAATCCTTTAATTGCAAATAATCCTTTAATTGCCGGTTAAGACACTTAATAATTCTTCCTTTATTTTATTCCATTTACATAAATTTCAGAAGTTACATAAGTACTATAAGTACCATAAGCCCTAGAAAAAAAAACAATTCAGTTAATTATTTATTATTTATATAATTTTAAAAGAAAAATACCCTTAAGAAAGAAAATAATAATGACTTACCCAAATATTGGGGCACTTGAAAATTTAGTATGTAACATTGATAATTTTACATTTTTAATACCAATCACTACTGAGTCTGAACTAAAAAGGAGGAGCACATGGCTCTGCACCTCTATTTATAACTTCGGTGGGTTACAGGATTCAGGTTACAGTTTGCTTGGACCCTGTGACTCCAACATCCAATCAGAATCTTTCTTTAGGGTTTACAATAGTGAGTCATCCTACAACAAGCTGGAACAAAACTACTTGGCTGTCTTAACCGGCCTCCTTATTAGAACTTAAATGACATTTTTTTAAATATATTTTTTTTATTATTATTTTTAAATATGGTACAGGGTGTTTTGCGTTTTCACATTTAATTTTTTTTAATTTCTCATTTTAGCGAATTTCCCATAGGGAAGAAGCTATTACCGTAGATCTCATGGCAAGAGTTAAGCCCGAGACCATGTTATTTTTTCTTCTTTAGGTGCCCAGAGACCAAAAACAATAGTCGTTAAAATTTTTATATGTATATATATGTTAAATTTTCTTCTAGTCTTGAGGGTTTTCGAGAAGCTCCGATCCTTCCCTTCATGACATAGTGAAGAACAGTAAATTGAAAACTGCTTGGATGAAGGAAGATCTTGTAAAGCTGAGCATCTCTGAAGAAGATATATTAAACAGGAGCGAGTACAGAGAAAAAATCAGAAAACAGAAGATCACAGAGACACCTAGAAAGAAAAGAATTGGAAAGAAGTGGACAGGAGAAATGAAGAGAGAACACAGTGAATACATGAGAGGTTTTTGGGAAGAAAGAAGGAAAATAAAGAAAAAGGGACCATGATAATTGATTGTGTTTTTACGCTCTCCTAAAGGGGAATTATCGAAAATAATAATAAAATAATATATATATGTGTGTCTGTTAGCACGATAACTCTCGTAAAAAAGGTCCGATCGAGACCAAATTTGGTAGAGACGTGTATTCCTACAAATGCTCGGACGAGTTTGTAAACCAGACATATCGGTCAATGGGAACGGGTAGTTTGGGGGGGTTTTGTACCCCAAAATGGGGTTTTTGCGTTTTTCACATGTTATTTTTAAAAATTTCTAATTTTATATTTCACCATTTGAATCAGCTTAAAAAACTACACAATTAAGTTCCTTAAAGTTTTTCTCTATCTTCAACGGTTACCGAGATATAAAAAAATCTAAACACAGTACGTTGTATTTTTGAGGCTCCAATGTTAATCTTATGGAGGATTAAAAAAAATTAATTTTTCACTTATTATCTAATATTTTTGGATGAAACTTAATATTTAGCTTCATGTGGTTGAGATCCATACATTTGTGCTAAAAAATTATAGTTTATGTGTTTATCGTGGCAGCAAACCTGCATACTCTTTTCCCATGTTAATCATATGGAGATTAGGCAAACTCCTATATTTATGGACAGATGTTGATGAAAGTTGGTATAAATGTTAAAAATAAAATTTTTGATGGTATAAATGGCTACTTTCAGTGTTCCTCACAGCAGCAAACCTACTCACTCTTTCCCATTTTAATCTTATGGAGAATAGGCAAAAATTCTCATGTTTATCGACAGATTTTGACCAAACTTGTCATATTAATATATGACAAGTTTGGTCAATATTATTATTATTATATTATTGATTTGGAAATTCGCTGAGTACGCAGGTCTGCTGCGACGGGGGTATTATATTTCACCATTGCAATCAGCTTAAAAAAGTAGACAGTTAAGTTTCTTAAAGTTTTTCTCTATCTCCAACGGTTACCGAGATATTAAAAGAACTAAACACAGTACGTTGTATTTGGGTCTCCAATGTTAATCTTATGGAGGATAGGGAAAAATTAATATTTCCCATATTAATCAATATTTTTGGATAAAACTTGATATTTAGCTTCATGTGGTTGAGATCTATCCATTTATGCTTAAAAATCATAGTTTATGTGTTTATCATGGCAGAAAACCTGCATACTCTTTTCCTATGTTAATCATATAGGGAATAGGCAAACTCCTTTATTTATGGACAGATGTTGATGAAACTTGGTATAAATGTTATTTATGGTAGAAATAACTACTTTCAGTGTTCCTCACAGCAGCTAACCTGCACACTCTTTCCCATGTTAATCTTATGGAGAATAGGCAAATAATTCTCATGTTTATGGACAAATTTTTATAAAACTTGTCATATATTATTATTATATTATTGATTTGGAAATTCGCTGTGTACGCAGGTCTGCTGCGACGGGGGTATTTTTTATTTATACTTAATATTTCAAGAAGATATAAGTAATTATTTTTATGTTACAGTTGAAAGTAAAAAGTTTGCCACTTCTAGGGTTAAAGAAAGATACTCGGCCGGACTTATAAACCACGTCAAAATGTGAAAAGTTGCTTTGTCAGCTAAACTCACAAAGTAGACAAAAAGCTGTGGGGAAAATATATTTTCGGAAGCCAAAAGGGCTGTGGTACACTGTGACCACCGATCTTATCGGGCCTTTGCCGAAGTAAAAATCTGGTAACCGCTTCATATTCGTAACACAAGACACATACTCGAAATTTCTGGAACTAGCCTCGTTGAAATCTGCGAACGCCAAGAATTTGATGGATCACTTCCGGGAGTTGGTTCTCTTACAATACGGCTTACCTGTGCGGTGATCACAGATAACGGCACGCAATTCATTGGTAAGACCTAGGGCCATCTTTGCATTGACTACAGGTTGCAACAAGTGTTTACATCTGCCTATAGTCCTCAAGCTAACTCTGTAGAACGAGCAAATAGAGAGACAATGGCAACAATGGCTCTTAAGACGTTGTTTCGGCAATACACGTGGTACAGATTTGTGAGAATGGGATAGACACTTAAGACGAATTGTGGTATGGAATGAACACAGCGGTGCACGGGACAACGGGTTTTACTCCAGCCATTTTAAATTTTGGTCGAGAGCTGTGGGTCCCTGGTGCCCTATGTGATTCGGTAGAAGTAGAAGCAGATACCCCAGACGATTTGAGCACATAGATTCTTTAGAAGGCGGTGCTGAGGCGTTTGAAAATTCTAATTAAATGTAATGAAAACGTTAAGAATGCCTACAAGAAACAGGCTAAGTTTTACAGCCTGTGGAGACAGGAATTAACGTTAAAGGTAAGTGAAGTCGTTTTTAAACGCCAGCTTTCCTTGTCCTCGGCAAGGGTTCATTTTGCGGCTAAGTTGGCACCAAAATTTAAGAGGCAGTACGAGATAATCGGCATGCTTGGAGCAAACGTTTATTCCCTAGCTGGCGAGCATGGGAACCCGTGCGGTAGCGCTCACGCAAAAGATTTAGGAACTTTGATAGTCTGGGAAGGGTGAAGAATTGACGTGTAAAAACTGGACCTCCATGGAAGACGGGATGAAGAAACGTGTGAACGTACGTAAGCTCGGACTTCCCGTAATCCAGGCCTACAGATGAGGAGAAACGGATGAACCCCCAAATATTTTATTTTTATTTTCAGAAGTTTTTTTTAGCCTAATGTGAAATCTGAGTCTAGGAGTTAGGTTTTAGAACAAGAAGGTAGTTATGTTACCGTATGAGAGATGTCAACGATGGGAGAGAATAATTTTGTTTGAAGAGGGGAAGGGAACCCTGTTTTGTTTTCCCAAGAGGTTTTGAGGCCTGCGCGGAATAGCAGAAGGTATTACTTTTAGTAAGAAAAAAACAATAAACAAGAAGAAGATAAGTTTTCAGAACAAGATTAATTTTGCCGCAAGAGAGTGGCTTTCTTTTTATTTGTTTAGAACCTGGTGACCGAGCGGATAGAACAGGACATGTATTATACAAGTTAAGTAGAGAAGTTAAAATACATTTATTACTCAATGAAAACATTTATGTGGTTTAAATAAAACACAAATAAAACAAAATAAATAAAAAAATACACCTTATAGCATATACATTGAACAAAAATGTAGTGTCCCCGGATGGGAATCGATCTCATTATCTTCGGCATGTGAATCCTAAGCACTGAGCTGCTTAGGTCTGCCAAGTTTGTGGTCGTTTACGGTCTTTTAGCCAACCTCAATTGTTTTAGCTGATCATATACGGTTATATATATATATATATGATCATATATATATATATATAATATATGTTCCGTGTATATATAAATATTATATATAATATGTAGAAATACAGTATCAAATTTCCGAGTAGAAAATAAGTTGTAAATAGGTCTATTGTCCAGGAAAATTCCGGGTTTCTTGTAATTTTAAGTTTAAAATCTAAAAACATTAACATTACGATTGTTAAACACACACACACACACATACATATATATATATATATATATATATATTTGTGTGTGTGTAACAGACAAAAAATGAGGTTTTATTTAAAAGCTACAGTTTTTATTTTGAGTAATTTTTTAAAATTAAATTTAATAGAAGTATAGCAGTAAGTAATACAAGGATAGTTAGCACAGTACGAGAAGACAGGAATACAAAGTTTGTTTTTATAGTGATACAAATGATGAGTCACATGAGTCACGTAAAGGATATCTGTGTACGTTTGCTAGTGGAATCGTTAGTTGGTCTTCTGTAAAATAGCACTGTGTTATTTTGTCAACCACTGAAGCAGAGTTGGTTGCTGCAAGTGAGTCTGCTAAGCAAATTATGTGGTTGAAAACTTTGTTGGGCGAGATTTATGGCCAAAGAGATCAAGGCTAATCTTTTTATAGACAACCCTGGAGCTGTACGACTAGCAAGGAATGCTGGAGAGTTCCACAAACTGTCTAAACACATCCACGTAAGATACCGATATGTGCGAGAGAAATTCCTTACAGGAACATTCAATGTCCACTACATGTCTTGTCACTCTTTTTGTAAAAATTGTTTTAGTTAAGTATATAACAAATTTTAACAATAATTGTATTTTACTTAACTATCTTTAGTTGTATTGTTTTATTTTAGATTTTTTAAATTATAAGAATTTGTGAAAATGTCAAAGATGATTGTAAGCCATAGTTATTACAGATTTTAACGATACAGTTAGTTACATTTCAATAAAATATTCTAGGACACTTTTTTGTTGTTTTGTGTTTATCTACGCCTCTCTGCATTTTTTAAAATTTTTGTGGGAACAATCCAAATCCTGGTCTTGTTACTGCCCAACATTGACATTGTTTTAAGAGGCATCATTAATAATTAATAGCCCAATCACAAAATGATAACTGGATCCGGATTTGACCCTTGTGGGTTTTGATCTGGAAACACACAGCCTTTACAACAGTGCACACTATTAGACACTTTCCCATAGTGTCCCACTCGTGGTTAGCTTGGAATACATTTTGAAATCCATCTACTTGTTCCAATAGTATCAATGAAGTTCTATGAATCTATTTCAAAATTTAAGTTTCTATACCAGTACTGTATAGGGATTTATAGTGTTATCCAATCCTCAGGTGCACAAGAAAAAAATAGAGGTCCATACAATATTCAAATATTTATTTAAATTATCGAATATGATACAAATTAAGCTACCTTAAATACAATGTATTAATTATTATTTATTGATATAGAACTGAGCTCGAAGATTGTTAACAATTTGTTCTTCTGACACAGTAATGCTGAGTATTTCATTGAGTGACTAGAAAAATAAACCAAGAGTTGCTTGGAAATGCAATACATTCAAAACTTATCTAACTTATTTGCTGGTTTTTGAAAGACATATCAGCAATATTTTATCACTAATAATTTGATAAGACTACATATAGTGAAATAAGAATAACATGAAATAAAATATCAGTACATAAGCTAAGGATGATAGAAACAGTAATTTTCATCACGTGGAGCAAAAATGGAATTGTTTGGTATACAATTACTGTATTCACATTTCACTCGTGACAGTGTAATTGACCCTGCCGAAGAAATACACTTGTTCCAAGAGATGAACAATGTTTTTTGTTATACTGTGTTTATAATATTATTAACCTTGAATTAGATTATTTGCTAAAATTCAGTACCGGTAGTTAACTTCCACTTCAAGCAAATGGCTGATTAATAAGAACATTGAAATCTTTCTTTTCAACTATTTTTTTAATAATGTGTTTGAAGAGGTCTTAACTATTTTGTCAGAACCAAATAATTTTTAAATTACCACACTGAAAATACTTTTTCCAGTGCCTTAACTTCTGAACCCTAAAAATCAGCACATTTATGAATTAGTAACAGATACAAAATCATTTGTTGACCGTGTATTATGAATCAAAATAATAGGCTCACAAAACATTTGGTTGAAATAATTAAGATCAATTAAATATTGTATAACTTCAATTGAAGTAAGATAAAAAGATAATTCAAAGATATAATAATTATAATAATAATTCAAATTCAAAGATAATTCAAAAGGTATCTATTTTTACACATAATTTGTACAGAAATATCGTGGTACATCTACTATGGCAAAAAAAAAATGTAGGATAAATTCAGATTACCGTACATATTTTACCTCAAGTACATTACAGTCTCTATGATTTGGCCGTTCAATATTCTAGAGCTGTTATCACCTGGTTCAGCTAATTATATTGTATAGACTTATTAAACATTAAAATCACAAGTCTCCACATCAATACAACTTGCTTGAACTTGGACAATTTGCAGTTAATTAAAAAAAGTGGGATAATTTCAACTTTTTTTTAAATATACTAATCTAAATATAATCTTAAACATACTGGCAGGCCCAAAATCGCAAAAAACTACTTTACAGGTTAAAGAATTATTTACTAATTTTGAATTTTATAGTATCACTTGTGGTTGTTACATTTAAACTAAACTGTATTTTTTATTTCTATTTTAAATGAGGAATAAACAGCAATTAATTGTACTAAAAATTCATCTCCACAGATCTGGCATTTATAATAATCTGACCCTCCTAATCCCGAAATAGGTCTGTACTAACGAGATCATACTGTGTGTGGTTATAAACAGTCAAGGCATCACCTAATTTTCACAATCAAACATGATCAAATACAAACAGTAATATAGATGTATAACTAGTGAGAGTAACAGTGATTCATATCTGGTATCAGCAATCAATCACTGTTGATTTACAGTTGTTCTTTAACTGTACAAGCTATGTTGTCATTTTTACAATATACCCTTTCCTTATAAGAAAAGTATTTTACACAGAAGGATTAGAATGGTGAGTTTTAATAAAGTTAAAAATATTTGTTTACCTGGAAAATTTATTTTATTAAAAAGATAAATTATGTTTCTGTTATATTTTATATTTGATTTATTACAATGTTGATTTTACAGTATGACGTCTTGTTATTGTAAATGTGAATCTTACATCTTACAGGAGTTAACGTATCATCTAAACAACAAAAAATCATGGGACCTACTGAAAACAAAATCTTGTTTTATGGATCACTTAACTGTTATGTTGAAGATTTAGTAATAAAGGCAGTGGATAGAGTATGTTAAATGTTTTTAACTCGTTCATGAAAGAAATTATTTATCAAGTCTTCACGTTTATATGATAATATACTATGTCTATGGTACACTAAATTTAGATTAGTCTAAATTCTTAATGGAAATTAAGATTGAAACTATTCCCCTCCTTTATACCATTGATTTTATAACTGCGTAGTATGTATGTAATTTTGTATGTATGCGTTACGAAGTATGTAAATTCAATGTTTATACTAATGGAAAAGAAGTAAAACATGATGTATAGTAATCCCTATTACAACTCAACAACGCCCATCAACTTGCCTAAGCCAGACACTGTTTAGGGAAATTCCGTCCAACTACAAAGTTTTTATTGTGCTTGCACTAGAGACAAATAAGAAAATATATAGTTCAACATTAAATCATCAATATCAAATATGAAGTTACATATTTTCATAATATATAATATGTCTTTTGTGCATAATTTTTATTATTGTTAAATAATTGAATGTACAAATAAGTTTTATATGAAAACAAAAGATAATTTATGTAAAAAAAGTATAAATTAAAAACATTAAGTTCCAATACTCAATCAAAATTTACTACACCTACCATATCATTAGTTTAGGTTAGGAGAAAATACATTGATTTATTGATAAATCCTCTTTTCCTTGTTATATATTTACTGTATAAACAAAAATAAATCTTCAGAGCTGTGATGACGGAATGTAAACTTAGTAACCGAGTAACCTGGCAACTAATTGTTAACCTGCTATGCGCAGCAGACGCTAACCATTCTGTGTGGGAGAGGACAGAGACAGGAAGGAGGGGATGAAATGAAACGATCTAACAGAGTAACGTGACCAATCATCTACAAATAAATGATTTCCATCTATAAATAAACTGAAGTGATTGCTTTATGCTTTTGTTTCTCACTTTTAAAAAAACCCTCGAAGCATCAATCATACATACTAAGCAAAATTAATTAATTGTGACAGTTCAAACTAATCGTGGGTTTGTTAACATTTTTAACGTAACATAATTTTTAAAACGCTAAGAGAAACATACGGTCAATTTGACCGTCACTGTGCTTTATTGGTGTTTAGTGTGTTTATTATTGTTTTTATGTATCATTTGGCAATCACATGAGTAACAAATGATGTTTTACAACATTTTATGACAAATCTTATTTATTACGCAAAGATCATGTGACAGAAAAAAATGAAACTCCAAACTCCACGCTTCAAGACGACCAGCTCTGGCCTCGGGAAAAATCCGTATAGGATTGTTGTCCAAGGCCATATTTGTGGTCTTATAGTGGGTAATATAGCTGTTATTTTACTTCTAGCAGGTGTTCTTTTGTTTGTTGCGTTTTACTACAGCCTTTTACCGATTATACAAGGTATAATCACAGGTATATTCGACCGACGATTGCCAGCCGGTAAGCGAAACACACGGTAAATCTGACCGACCGTAATCACACAATTCGTCCAATATGTACGACAACGTCGCGCCAACTAGTTGGAAATATTACGGAGAGGGGTTTGGGGGGAAGGTACTGGGGTTGACAGCCGTCAAGGTCAAGCAGTTTGGCCACTATTACGTAGTAAAATTACCGATTGGTCAATTTGACCGATGTTTCGTTTTAAGTGTTAAGGAGTTATTTACTTATTCTCCATAAGAATAACATAGGAAATGACTAAGTAAGTTTGCGGCCATGAAGAATATATAAAACAAGAAATTTTATTACAGTTTTATTATTTTATTATGTAATAAAATTTACAAATAATAAAGAATTTATATCATATTGCTTATTTTTGTAAGAATAATTTGGGGAATGAGTGTACAGTCGATTCCCCCTAGTCCGGACTTGGATGGTTCGGACGTCAGATGGCCCGGAGTACTTCTTGGAAATGAGTCATCAGCGCGTGGTTGTGTTTCCCTTGGCAGAAATCGACAAGATTGAACTTGTTTTATTTATTTCCGGCATAACTATAAATAAATAACAAAAAAAAAAATCAGTTCAGTTTACAATTGAATTTGATACAAATCTTCAGTGAAGCGGGAAATGGAAAATCTGGTGTGGGAATTTTGACTCATGCGGATGGGAGGGCAGCACTGGAACTGCCAACTAACGTCGTCGAGCAGCAGATTGGCGCGTCAGCTGTGGATGTAATGTATGAGGAAATGGAATAATTATGCATTCAACAAACAGTTGAAGCGAAAAAGATGAAAATATGATTTCCCTTAATATGTACAGTATTGTAAAGCCAATTTTTTTATTCTTTTTAAGTTATAGAAAATACGTTTGGGATAATCTCATTAATATAGAGTTATAATTCCATTTTTTCATCCTGTAAAATAGATTTTTAAAGGCTCAATTTGCAGTGCTTCATCATTTCACGTTGGTTTATATTCATAGTGATTTTATTTATCAACGTCACAAAAAACTACGATCCCGTGAGTTGGTAATAAAATTCTGTAGTGTTTGGGAAAGTACGCTTTCAAATTGTCTTAAAATCGATCTAATTTTAAATGAGAGTTATTTTAGAGTTTCGATTTTCCCCAGTTTTCTTGTTTTTGACCATACAGGAAACTAGACCAATGTTTAATGAAAAGTCACAAAGTAGAACCCAAATTATTATGAATATGTGACCCATCCACAGCGACAAACTAATAACAGCGCTTTAAAAATGATACTTAAGCTTTGTAAAATAATTCTGCTGTATCTGGAAAAGATTCTCTTCAATTGATCATTTTGTTTCATTAGATTGGCCATTCCGATCCTCAGATTGACTGTGTTTGAGACTTGCTTTTATGAGAATACTTGAAGGAACAAGTTTATACCCGTAGCTTCAATAACTAAGGAAACTAAAATACGATAAGGAACTAAAACAATTGATTGAAGAGGTTCTCTGGATACGATTTTTTTTAAACGTCTTTGAGGGACACCGGTATATATTAACCCCATATATGGAGCCCCATATTGGGGCTCCATAAGACAATGTACTGTGTTTACTAGTTTCTATATATCAGTAACCATAGGATGACATATAGCGAAGATTCAAAATATCATATGGTTTTGAGCTGATTCCAATGGTGCTGAAACAAATTAATTTTTTTATAAATTATATGTAAAAATCCCTACTAAACTTCCCTTCGTATAGACCAATTTGGGTGGGTTTCCCCCACTTAAAATCGGTCGAATAATTGAATCTTTACATGTCGTACAGTTTTTTTACATGAGTTATAGTGTTTATGGAGACACACACACAAATATATATTACAGTATCAAATAAACCACGACAAAACATAACATGTGTAGGGAACTCAAAAAAAACTTGGTCCAGTTGTATGTTGTATAATGTCAACCACACGGTGACAACTTTATTTCCTATAGGACATTCACTAAAAAACTCAACATTATGTCTACCCATCTTTGTCATCTTTATGCCACACAATTCACTATGCCAAATATCATGTTGAATTTATTAAGAGTGTAAGTGGTGAAATTGGTGCTGATATATCACTACTATATAGTGGTTGGTTCTCAGAAAACTATAAATATTCTACATCCATTATTATTTTATAAAATAACATATTTATTTAGCATGCCAAAGAACAGATCAATTGAGATCAAATCTTGCCATATTTGAAGTAGTCACCGATGATGAGACAGTACATTTGTGTGCAAAGGTCTAAGTCAGAAAGCAGCAAGGAAGAAAGAGATGAGGAAGAGAAATTGAAGATTTTCCCAAAAATAACTAAAATGGGTCTTAAATTCCATTCTTGTCTTAAAAATGTGTAAATTATTGTTTCAATACCTTTAATAATAATCATATTTGGGGAAGTAATTGTAAATAATCATCCTCAGATACTATGTTTACTTTCAATTTGAGCTACAGTGGAACTTGGTTATAACGTCATTGAAGGGACCACACAATTATGACCTTATATCAGAGTGACACTAAAAAAGAGGTTATATAATTTTTATTTAAAACCGAGGAAAAATAGAGAAACACATTTTTTACATGAAATTAAGAGATTTAATGAAGGTAATTTGAAATACACATAACAGTTTATGTTTATGACTGACTTAACTACTCTATACTATATAAAAAATCGAATTTGAAAATATTGCAATGAAGTTCGGCATGGGGAATTCAACTGTTGGTTCGATTTTAAAAAACAAGCCCAACACACGTCTGCTCTCTTACGCCCCTCCTCACAAGCTCTTATAACTCACACCTTTTCTTCGGCAAAACCTTTCTCTTAACACTTGCCATTATTTTTCAAGACTGTATTCGTAAATTAAAATAACGAAAAACAAACTGTAAAAGAAGTACACTGAACTTACGACGGCAACAGCGCATATAGGGAAGGGGGAGGGGGTTGGGGTGGTTAGCAGTAAGACAGCAATAAAATGCCGTTTCTAAAAATAGAATGTATAGCTAAACAATAGCCGCAGCTCATTCCAATTTCTTTTGGGTTGATTTTATATAGAGGAGCAACTTTTCAAAATTTAAAAAGAATATTGGGGATATTGATGGTTTTTTCAGTACACATACGAAGTCATACTGCATGTTAGGAAAAGTCTATTGAGCCTGCCAAGTTTTGGTTTCTCACACAATTATTTAACCAAGCATAGAAACAAAATTGCTTATGTAGCTCATAATCTTTAGAAATGCTAATAGCTAGTTTTTGTACACCCTTGTTCATATTAATGAATAAAGATATTTTGACTATATACAGTATTGATAAGATATATTGACCTTCCAAATTGTCGCTGAAACTCAGTGATTATCACTCATCCATGTAGTTCCTAACCTGGCTTTATCTGTTTATACTTAGCCTGAATATTAACATTTACACTCACTTTTATTTGCTTAGTTCCTTTACTATGTTAGTTTTAAGGTTTAAAGGTTTTAATATTTTAATCAATATTCCCCGATAGTAAATATGCCTAACATTATTGCAACATCTAGGATATGATGTGTTAATTTTAAATTGTTGAAGTTTTTCATTTTTAACAATAAATGTATTGTATCAAATTTTAATGGATGCCACTAGTCTATTTAAAAACAAGACATTTCCTAAATAAAAGAAATAGCTTTACAGGTAGTCATTTTATGTGGTCCTACCTATCTTAGTGGTTTAGACAAAATATTGATCAATTTTTGGCAATATGAATTTTATAAATCTTATTAAGTTTTGCAATGATAGATGTTGTGAAAAAAACAACAGAATGATACAATTTGTCTACACAATAAAACAGTCGCATACAAATAAGAACATGTAAATGAGAATTGAATATTAAGCCTGAAAACTTTAAGTCTCAAGGTCATCATTGGCGATAGACAAATACAATACAAAGGAAGAACTTCTAAGAAATAGAAAATATATTAATTAGAAAACTTTGTACAAGCTTAATGGTAACTGATATACCAACATACATCAGCATACTTTCAGGCAAACAAAAAGATCCAGCTCAGTCCTATGTTACTACAGTAAGTCAACTCTCCCAATTGTGCCTTAGACCTCTACTCTTTATAACCAAGACATATCTAATATCTTATACTGTGATGTAAAGATTGTAGTGGGCTACATATTTTTTAAATTTAAAAATATTTGGTTAACATAAAATGTAAATATGACAACCATTAAACTTCACACTGTATCGATAAAGAAACAAAAAATATGTGACAAGCTTTCTGTACAGTCAAGTCACACATTAAAAGGAAGCCAAAACTATATATTACATGCTATGCTTAATGGAAACACGGATAAGTATGTCTAATTGTCTATACTGTACATTTTTCATTATCTTTGAACAAAAATATCTGGGGTTCTTCAGTCAAGGTGTTTATATAAAAAAACACATATAATAACTAATTCACGATAGGAAAAATGTTAAATATAAAAAAGTAGGCCTCTTTACAAAGTTAATGTACCATTTACTGCATGATAGTGATAAAAAATTAGTTTTATTCATTATTAGTGTCAAAATATTAGATTACATTAGTATAGTACTAAAAATTATTGACATTACTGATCAAACACTTTGAGCAATTTATCAAGTAAATGATAAATGAAAAAATTCAAAACTGAAAATGAGTTTAGAAATATATATGTATATAAAAATTATACAACTAAAACTTTTTATAAAACACGGTAATTAAAATGAGTTAGAAGCACATATGAGTTTCATCCTTGTACTGAAATACAGCAGCGTGAACATGTACAAAAAGAAAATTAGTTAATCCAACAATATATTGTTACAAAGTATTTTTTATCCCCAAAGAAAAAAAGAGAAGCATAATGTATTGGCAAAATATCAGTTTACTTTATCTGGAAAACACAAATGAAATTTGTGTTTGGTATAATTTCACCATTATAAGAAGTTTATGTTTGGAAACTAAACAATTAATTTTTAAATTTTATTACTTTCTGCATTTTAAAAAATTAGTTATTTGAATATTATTGCTTTTTTCAACACATTTGTACAGATTTTTATAGACAAAATTTCATTCAGTGAATCTTTAAATTTTCTGGTCATACTAAATTGATTTAATTCATGGATTGATTTGAACCTGAAAAAGTCCTAAGTATATCCCTGAGTGAGATGGTGGATATTTGTATGAATTAAATATTACAATACAGTCGACTCCCTCTAATCCGCCCACCTCAGGACCAAAGCCGTCTGGATTAAAAAAATTCCGGACCATCCGGCGGTTTATAAATATATAAATTACAACCGGTATTAGCGTACATTATCTACATAAATCACACTTTAAGACGAATTTAAAGCGTACTTTCTCAAACAATGCAGGTTTTAGTTTCCAACTCACTGGATCGTAGTCTTTAGTGACGTTGATAAATTAAATGTGACACCATAAATAGGAATGAACATGCAATTTTAAAGCACCGCAAATTGAACCTTGACAAATTTATTTTACAGTATGAAAAAATAAAACACTTACTTTATATTATTAAGATTATCTCAAACGTATTTACTGTAACCTAAGAAGAATAAATATCTTGGCTTTACAATACAGAAAATATTATTAGAAATCTATTACTTTCTTCTTTTCGCTTTTACACTTAAACTGTTATCTTGAACGCATAATCACGCTATTTCCTCATAAACATTACAACCACAGCTGGTTGTTAATTGCTCGATGTAGAGCAACTAACAACTGCAACTGCATAGAGCAACTGGTGACGATTTTTGCTGTAACCAGTTCCAGTGCTGCCCTCTTATTCGCATGAGTAAAAATTCACACACCGATGTTGCCATTTCCTAATGCAATGCAATGGCAATTTACAATGGCGTCTGTATTGAACGCAATTGTAAACTGAAAAAAGGTTGTGATGATATTTAATTATATTATGACTGGGAATGGATGAAACAACCACGTCCAATCCTGTCGATTTATGCCATGAGAAACTCGACCACGTGCTGATGACTCATTTCCAAGAATTAGTCCGGACCATCCAGCGTCCAAACTATCCGAGTCCAGACTAGAGGGAGTCGAATGTAATCATTAACACCATGACAATGAAAAAAAAAATGGAATGCTGAGGGTATTAAAATATACCACATAAAACCCCCTCAAAACTTGACAAAACGTAAGACAATCCAGTGAAACTGAAGCATAAAGAAATTACTGGTTTGAAATACCTGTAAAACTAGGTTTGCATTACATTAAAAAAATTAAATTCCTTTTCATTGAGTAAAATAAATATTTAAAACTGGAATAATAAAAATTACTTGTAGATTAATTGAAAGACATAAATTGTCTTACAGATAATGAATTGCTAGTACATTGATAGGGTTGTTGGTAACACTGCCCCAGCACAATAACAACTATGACTCACCTTGAGAATCCCTGCCAGGTGAGAGGTTATATTCTAGCAACTAAAGCATTAAGTTATGGAAAACAGATATTGAAAACAACCTTTTCATAACATAAACACAGAGATTAACACAGCAGACTTGAACTCAATACAAAACTAGCTAATAATAAGTTTTTAAAAACAAGTTTACCATCTCAACTCTTCCACTTGTGCTGGATGAAAGTTTTAACACTTCACATTATGTGATGGATTATGAAATGACGTTAGATAAAAACTTTAAAAAACTGAGTCTCGCACAGTAAATAAATTTCACTTCTTCGAAAAAATAAATGTATAACACGAATACAGTGTATGGATTTTGGGAGCACACACTATTTTAATAGTTGCATGCTTACACAATAACTAATTATATAAATGCCATAAAAGATGACAACATTAATTTAATTTATACAACACTAATCAAATAATAATCAAAATCAGTTTGAGATTCTAACGTAAATATTCCATTTTAATGGTGATGTCTCTTTTAAGATAACAAAAAGTTTGTTCCTGTTATGTTAGCCAATAATTGATGATTGACTAAATGTGGTATTTAACTATAGACCTTGAGTTACTACATTTAAAAACAACAAAATGATCTATTGATAATAATATTTAACAAAAGTTCCTTAAAAGTATTGAGACCTAGTATTGCTTTACAGCCCTTATTTAAAACATTAAAAACAAAATCACACACTGTAATAGTTTTCTTAAATAATAGGACTTTAAATAAATTTCAATTGATCGCCTGAAATTTTCATATTGGTCTTTTTTACAGTCAGGTTATATTTTTTTATTGGTTAAAATAATTTATTCAGCACCAAAATTTAGTTCAACCATCAATGAGTCTAACTTGATCAAAACTTGTAACGAAATAAAATTGGCTACTTAAACACTCACATAGCTACATGTACAAAGTCATGGAAAACAAAGAACACTACTGGTGTGAGGAAAATGCAACAAGCTAAATTATAAATAATCAAGGCTTTGGATTTTCTCATAAAACCTAGTCACTTAAAATTTGCACACTCATACAACACAGATACACTTTAATTGTAACAATACTACAAAATATATATATATATATTTTCTTAAATACAAAATACATTACAAACCGGCAAGCCGCATAGGACCGATACAAAAATTGGAAAAAGCGATTGATTTCCATCATATAAAAATCTATCAACTTGTGGACCGTTCTAGTATATCACATCACAACCGGTGAGGCCGTCCGTCTGAAATGGAGCTCTTTAAAATAAAATCTCACTTTCAAAACAAAAATAATTTGAGCCACCATAAATTAAAATCGTTGTACGAACGGAGCGAGCGTCCTTTCACAGCTCAAGTGTTAATAAATAAATCACACTAAAATGCGCTTCAAGCAATAAAAACTAAACTAGAGTGTGTTCTGGCTTTGGTAACGGATTAGCAATTATTATTGGGCCGTGGCAATGGTCTGACAAGGTACAGTTTTTCACCCTGTTTATTAGTGTAGATGGGTGCTCGTTGGTAGTGGTCTACAAGCTGGTCTAAAGTGTGGAACTTGCGCTGTCCGATGCAATACAGTGCCCCTTCCACGTGAACTCGGAAATGTTTGTTTCGGCCTGGCGCCTTCAGTGAGACTGAATAATCACCCATCTGTGGAAATCAAGCAGATTACAATGCAAGGTCTGATTAAAATAGATGGATTCCAAACAGGGCCCAACTCCAAAAGAAAGCATTAAAACAAGGGACATGTTGAACAATAAACTTGAAGTGCTTACTGAAATTGAAATAGGCATCAAATTACGAGCCAGGTTAAAAGAGTTTATCTTCCAACACCTAGCCGCACTGTCCCAAGCTGAGGCCACAGTATCTTACTTTCAGATTTTATAGTGGAAGTTTTTGAGAAAGAGAATTTATTGATGATTAAAAAAAGCTCGCTTTGAAATAGCTCAAGCTCAAATTGGACATATTCAATCAAAACGACCCCTGTATGGTATTACTCAAAACCAGTGAGTTGGTGAATCTGCTTCATAAAAATAGTCTGTTAAATTAAAATAGTGAAATTGTAACTTTAGATTAAAAATAGAAGTATTAAGTATTGTTTTCTCACCATATATCCAGTTAAAAAAATTTATTATCATTGAAAATCATCATGCTTTGCTGTCGAATTGCAGATCTACGTTTTATTGCCGAAGCCTAAGTATCAATATTTTTTGTATTTCAAAATTCAATACCGCATTGAAGATTATCAGTTACTAAAACAAGAATTATGTTATTTTAAGATTTAGTGCTCATTTTATACAGTCTGTTACAGTTACAGATTTTACGGTTCTCTAAGGTGTTTTTTTTTTAATTTTACCAGGTACTTGTAACACTTTCGGGTTAGAACCGGATATCTTATTGCGTAAATTTTTGAAAAGAATTATTGGTTGAAAGAATTAAGAATGAATTACTTTATTTACACAAGTAGAAGAAGAGCCAGAAAAAAAGAAAAAAATGTACGAAGATTTTGAGACGCTAGGGTTATGGCAGGTTTCCTGATTCAAGTTTCATCAAAACAACGATGAATGCCTCTTACTACGACATCGCGATGAGGAATTCAAACATAATATATATCAGAGCTCGTCACATCTGCTGATTAAAAACAAATGAATGAATGAATTAAAATTATTTTAAATTACAGCAAGTATTAACTTTGTTTTCACTTTGCATTAAAGTTCGGCTTGAACTTCGACCTTTTTCAAAATGCCTCAAGCCGAGCTATAACCCTTGAGAGGGCACTTGCGGAGTTTTCCCCCTTACATGTAGTTTTTGTTAAAATAAATATGCATATCGGGTGTCGGGAGATGTGTCAGGCTCTGTACCTCATGTTCCTCATTCCAGGAATCCCCTGAAACTATTTACAACCCCCACACTCCTTTGTCAGATGTCAGTTTACGGAGGCTTTCACCGTGTGTGCTCTATTGCGCTAGTGGTTAGTGCGGAGTTTCTCGTGCGCCCTTCTGTGTTAGAGATAAATTAGTCATAGTCAAACTTCTTTATTCATATTTCATGTACATGGGTGGTACAGTGAATAGTGTCATAAATGTATTACAGTTAAAACTTAAACAAAAAAAATAAATTAATTAAAATTGCATCTATAATTTCCCGCTTGCTTGCATCCCCTGATTATAGGAGGTGGAAAACTCATCCAATGAATAAACGGCCAAGTTTATTCTATTTTATTACCAAATTACTATTTTAGTGACTGTTTTCAAGTATACAAGTATTTTGTGTTTCTATTTTATATTACACTGATTTCACCATGGATTTATTAGAAGACGAGAGATTACATCGAATGCAATATTTCTTAATGGAATACACAAATGAGACTGTCTGTTAACCAAAATACGTTTTGATTTTTATTTAATTTATAAAACTGTCATTAATATATTTGGTTTGAATTGATGTTCATTTTAATTATTGCATGATAAAAATCCCCATGTGCCCTCTCCCGTAACACCAACAGTGACACTATTCTTATACTAGAAAATAACTAACTATGTCTATTTAAATTATTACTCAAACTTAGTAATTCATTAATTAAATTATTAACAATGAAACCTTGTACTTTATAAATTTATTTGACATTTAAATACAATACAATGTAAAAAAACGAGTAAGATGGGTTGAATTTGTGTGATTTAGCATTGCAGAATAAAATTTCGCATGCACCCTCTCCCGTTTCAACGGTGAAGCACCCGCTCACGGGTTAAAAATATTGAAAAAAGCTTGATGATTCGAGCACAGCCCTAATATTAATTTACCAAATTATTAATTTACTTCATCCTATATTAATTAACAATAAATCAATCAATTCATTAGGCTTGAAGGAGCACTATATTTAGACAAATATGTTGAGGCCGAAGGGAATTTAAATAAAAATAAAAATGTAAAAACCATATGAATTTGATCTGTAAAAGTCAAATGTTGCTAGGAGGTTCTGAATTAGGGTCCGTGTGTTTACCAGCCTTAAAGGTTATCCACTACTACAGGTGGAATTTGAGAACTCAGCTGCTGCATGGGCTCCTGATTACAAATGAATATCCAAAGAGTGATGATACAGAATAAATAATATGTCTGTCAAGCATGATTGTGATTTAAATAAAATTGTATTTAACTTATGTATATCAATATTATTATGAAGGGATACTGCTGACCTTTAAATGTCTATACCTCACATTTACATTGTATATGAGACCACTGAATATGAAATGCACTTTATGCTCTCACTCACTGTTCCTGGATTTATTAAAGTATAGAAAGTAGGATTCAAACTGATAGAGGACCACAACCTCAGAACTGACCGTTGACATCTACCTGGCAGCACTATCTATGTCTATAGGTGATTAAAACCTTACTTACTACTATACTACTTACTAGATATTAAAAAAAAAACTGAACCTCACAAAGTACTTTGGTTAGTATGTATTTTAAGTATAAATATGCATAAAATAAATAGCTTTGAATAAAAGCATAAATATAATTTTTCTCCTAACATTAAATTATATTGAGATGCTAATCAACATCAATAAATTCAAAAACCTAACTTACGTAGAGCCATTAATGTGGGGTGATTCTTCAAACGATTTTATAACTTTATACTTTAATATTAAACATAACAGACAATAAAATGGATTTAAAAAGTTCACCCGTTGATAAATAATATGATTTACTTAAAAATTCTGACGTTAAACTTTGTAACTGATCCAGTTTTGCCACAATTTTGACAGCTGATGTTTGCAGCGTAACAGTTGTGACTTGTGACCAGGGGCCGTGGGCTTAGGCTCAGCCGCATCACGGCCGTTGGTAAAGCAGTTCACCAGTCAGCAACACAAAAACGCTGAAAACGCCGCTAGGTGGGGAACCCTCTTAAAACATTGAACCATGGAAGCCGAAGAGGCTTATGTTGCAAATACTGGGGGAATTTCGCATTCATAAGTATCAAAACTTTTTTGTTTTCAATCTAAAACCTACAAATTATGGATAGTTTTACTTATTAAATCAAGAGCATTAATAAAGAAAATATAATATCTCATAAATATTTTTGGTAACATTTTTTACAACCTAGACGATAAAGAACATTAATTAACATTAATGAACATTGTATGTATTGCCAACAAAAAAATTGCTACATACACAAGTTTAAATTAAATATAGTCAATTAAATATTTTTTATTTACTTTTAACGAATTTCGCATAGGAAAGAAGCTATAGGTAGGTAGGTTTCATGGCAAGACTTGGTTTCATGGCAAGCCCGGGACCATGTTTTTTTTTTCATCTTTAGGTGCCCAGAGACAAAAAACAATAGTTGTTAAAATTTTTATATATGTATATTTATGTGTCTGTGAACACGATAAATCTCATAAAAATGGAATGGTCCGATCAAGAACAAATTTGGTACAGACGTATATTCCTTCATTTTCTTGGACGAGTTCGTAAACTGGACATATCAGTTATTCGGAAGGGGTAGTTTGGGGGGTTTGTACTCAAATTTGTTTTGCGTTTAACCTATGCAATTTTAAATAATAATAATAATAATAATCCTTTTATTGCCATTTACAATATTAAACAATTGTGTAGCAAACGTCATTTATTTATTTTTTATTTATTTACAATCATCTGTTTTCGCCCTTACATGCAAATAAAATTGCTTGGGCATTAGATTTGTCAATTGATACAATTAGACATTTTTAGACATTAGACATTTTTATTGGCACAAAACGTACAGACAAGGTTTATACAATGTACAGGTGCTTCGTCAAGATATCTATAACTACATCACAATAATACATTTCCTTAAGCTAAGAGATACATAACTGCTCTAACTGAAGATGAAAAAAGGCAGTTCAAGTCTGTTACCGTCTATTTGTGTACTCGGAGCCATTCAATCTGTATTCAAGTACTCATTGAGGCTGTAACAACACCGAAGAAGGTACTCCGCAGCTAGCTTTTTGAACCTGCTGAGACAGGGCCGATCCTTAATGTGAGTGGGGCAATTATTGTAAATTTTTAAACAGAAATATGATGGTGATTTTTCGAAGAAAGTTGTTTTGTGGATAGGGTATTGCAAAACTGCTGCATTTCTAGTGGAATATTGATGATGATGGGTATTATAAAAAAATCTGTGAAGGTTTGATTTAACAAATAGTAGACACTGAAGAATAAAGAGAGATGGAAGTGGAAGAATATGAAGATCCCTAAATTTTTGCCTACAAGAATCTCTAGGACCTGAACCGGAAAGCAGTCTGATGGCTCTTTTCTGCATCTTAAAAACTTTGATTGCCTCGGCTGAATTTCCCCAGAACAATAGACCATAAGAAATTAGAGAATGGAAATAAGCAAAATATACCTGCCTTTGGACCTTGAAATCCACAGATTGAGAAATGGAAAGCAGAGCATAGTAGGCTTTACTTAGCCGAGGAAGAAGAGACTCAACGTGATGATGCCATGAAAAAGTAGTCAATTTCAAGGCCCAGAAATCTGGTAGAGACAACCGTATTGAAGTGAGCAGGAAGATAAGAATCGTCTGATTGAGGATTTCTACTGTGATTGATGTGGAAGTTAATAAATTGAGTTTTGGTTTGATTCAATTTCAGGCCATTTGCATCACACCAAGAGTCTTTTTTGTCTAGAGTATTAATCAGATTCTGGGATAGCTCAAATTTGTTTAAGCTGGATGAGACAACGGAGGTGTCATCTGCATACATCAAGATCTGTGCATTGGATGTTAGGTTTGGAAGGTCATTGCAATATACAAGAAAAAGAAGGGGACCCAGGATGGAGCCTTGAGGGACTCCCGAAACCACTTTACTAAAGCCACTTTGTGCTCCTGAATTCACCATCACCTTCTGTTCTCTGTTCATTAAGTCAGAAATATAAAGATGACATAATTTTTAACCATATTAATAAAAAGACATACATAAATATACATAAATATTCAGATAATGATAAGACGTAATAATGAAAAACCTATATCAATTCACCCAGTGACACCCCCATGGGCACAGTCACCCTACCATGTGTGGTCCATGAACTCGCCCACATGGTAAAACTCTCCCTGAACCAAGAAGCGCTTAAGGAGATTCCTGAATCTCCTCGAGTTTCCCTCCAGCCTGATGTCTTCGGGGAGATTGTTCAAGAGCTTAATCCCTGCTTGAGACGGCAGATTCAAGGCTGCTCTGGATCTGTTCTGGGATAGTCTGTAAAACTCTCTACCTCTCATATTTATCGACAGATATTGATAAAACTTGTCATATATCATTATTATATTGTTGATTTGAAAATTCGCTGAGTATGCAGGTCTGCTGCGACGGGGGTATTTATACATACAGTAGAACCTCGATTAACTGTCACCCTGCTAGCACAAAAAAAATTATGTTTCTGCGTCCGCGCCAAGCCAGATCGTCCGTTGAGGCTCTATGATGAGTAGTGACGACTATTGCACACCTGCAATGTGCGTGAATCATTGACGGCAAGGGTAGTGACCCAGCTGGTTAATACTTTATACTGTCTTCTGCATTCTACTGCTACTGTTTCATTTCTTTTCAGTATGGTGCGTGGCTACAGTGAACTGAAGTTATTGCCAATTTCGAGTGCAATGCTTACTAGTGTTTTACATGCTTTACTGTTTATTGATGACAGTGGAGTTTACACGTAGTGTGTGTAATGCTCTTATGTTATGGTTGTGAAACAGAAACTTGTATTTTTGGGACTCGATAATAAACAATAAATTATTAAACGCTGGTGCTTCTTCACAGAAAAAAATAGAAACATGACTGCCTGAAAAGCTCGACGAGGAAAGAAACAAAAGAAAATTACGGATTATTTTAAAAACTAAATACCGGTAACGTAAGTTTTGAGAGTTAAAGTACATACATGTACAGTTGATATTTTATTGTTTTCTTATTAAAATATTTTAATAAAGTATTTTCCACTTGAACTGGCCTAGTTTTGTTTTTTCTTATTTAAAATAAATTCACATTCAGCAATCATGAAAATTAATTAGGACTTACAATGGCGCTGTTATAACATGCAAGGCAGTGAATTGCGATGTTGCCATGTCAAACACTGTCTATGTGCTAAGTTGTTTCGGTGGTATTATTATTTCTGTTATCCGTCTATTCGGTTATCCGTCATGGTCTCGGTCCCGAGGGTGACGGTTAATCAAGGTTCTACTGTACATTTATAAATTGAATTAATACTTTGTTTAATTCTAAAACCAAAACTATCATTGTAAAGTATCTTTAATCTTATATCTTATAAATAGGGATGTGCGAATAGTGATTTTTTGGTTTGAATCGAATATTTATTTACTATATCGAATATTTTTGAATTGAATATTAGCGTAAGGGTTTATTTTCATCCATCTAGATGATCTTCAAAATTTGGGTGTTTAAACAGCCTAATTAAAAAAATGTAGATACTATTGCATGGCTTAAATTATGTAGGGCCTGTATTTATGATTTGATATTCAATCCTTTCAATTTACAACAGTTGTATAGCATGCTTTTTTTAATTTATAGAGCTAAATTTTGAATAGTTTAACAATGCTTATGAGTAGCTTCTTATCATGTTCAAATTTTGACATGGATATGTCTTAGCTCTGGGGGGGTGTTGGTGATTTTTAAGATGGAAAACATGTAACAGGTTTCTACTATACTAATAACTACTATAACTATTGAAACTACTATAACTATTGTATTGAATTTTAAATTTAAAAGAATAAGAACAGCTGTTTGGATGGACTTAAAACATTCCCTTTAGACATATCCATGATCTAATCTATTTCCCGCAGGGAAGTAAAATACTGTACAAACATTTTTATAAAATTAATTTAAGATACAAAATCAGAAAATTATCAATGTAGTTACAGTAGGTATTTAAACCCTTTAATGAGTGTGCTAAAAGTACATATTTTAAAGGCCTTCATGTGACGTAATAGATAACTTGTTTTAACCAGATAGTAATAGCAGGTAATAGGCACAGAAGTGATAATATTTGACTGAGAAATGAATTGGAACAACCTGGTTCAAATGAAAAAACCCCTACCGATGTTACTTCTTCTCTATAACTTCCTATTTGTCTTTACTAACTTTGATATACTATTATAAATCAAATGTCATAATCATAATACTAAAATACAAAAATTAAGTTGGCAAAAGTCTACTTCTAGGTCAGTTTCTTACTTATTTCATTTTTTAATATTGTTGACATAAAAAAAATAATATGTGCTCTGTGATAAGATAAAAGATAAAGATGTTTATTTGTCATAGTTTACATGGTTACATGCATAGAAAGTCAATTAGTATCTTACAGACTAAGTATTTTAGCGGTTCATCATTAATATTCTCACTAAGAATAACTTTGTAAGGTTGGAATAAAATGAATGTACGAGTTACAGAGGGTGGAATTCAATAAAACAATGAACACCGAAGGCTTAAACTCGATTCAATGTACCACCTTAGCATTCACTCCGATAACAAATTTGTAGAGAGTGCCAAATAGGTGGATTCTTAATACATTCAATTCTTATATTATTATATTAAAAACCTATTTTGTCGGCAAAAACATCACAATTATCTAACTAATGACAGAGTAGGCCTTATAAGATAACCTAATACATATTTGGAACTTATCTGAGGACTGTTGATAAAGTGAATACTTATTAGTTTTATAGGGTTACTTCTTTCAAATCTTAATATTATTTCCTGGTCATTGAACCAATTTATTTCAGAGATTATCCAGTGTTAGGTATCGTGAATTTCATAGTTTTAATAGTTTTGTTTATAGTTATGGTCCAGTTCCCCAAACTCTTTAAATACAACACTAATCAATACTTTTAGCATACAATGCATACCAATGTACTACGCACTATTGATGTATATAATTGAACTTGTCTTATGTAAGTTTGAATGTTTCAGGTACAAACATAAAATGTCTTTGGGTTTGGCTGTGGGTGGAGCAGCGATCGGCGTCACAATCTGGTGGTGGCAAAGAGGCCCCAATGATGACGATGAAGTTCCTGCAGCCCTTAATGATGTGGCACCTGCACTTCCTTTTGAAGTTATAGATGTACCCATTATTCTTGTTGAACCTCCACCCCTGATTGTCGACTAACCTCCTGCACCCCTGGTTGTCGACGCACCTCCTGCACCCCTGGTTGTTGACGGACCTCCTGCACCCCTGGTTCTTGTTGAACCTTCTGCACCTATGGTTCTTGTTGAACCTCAAGCGCCCGTTCTAGCCATAGAACTACCTGCACCATTTATGCTATGGAACCTCCTGTAGCCCTGGCCGGTGCTGCAACTTCCAACCCCCCTGCGCCTCAGTCACCGTCCGACTCCACGGCCACGACGCCGTACCCTTCACTCATGACCACCACATCCCGGGGTCCAAGCCTCACCATTAGTTCTTCCAAGGCGAAAGAAGAAAAGAAGTAACCGTCACATCGTCTACATCTATACGCCTTTTACGTACGTGGTCAGGGGAAGAATGGTTTTGGCATTTATTGAAATTAAAAAATACACTTGCATTTAAGACAGTGCAGTGTTTTCTGTTTTTTTAAATATTTGGTTGTATTATAAAACTAAAAATAGTACCATGAAAGGATTGTGTTCTTTCTTTTTTGACATTTGGCAACTCAAATACAACTATTACTAAGTTGTTTGGTAGGAATAAATGGACAAATTAACTGTTCTAGATACTGTAAAAAACAATGACTATTTGGTCTACAACTTTCTACAAAGCTTGAAACTATATTCTATGATTATCAGTATCTACATTAATATTGAACTTAGTGTAAATATTTTGGTTTGTGTCATAAAATAACAATATCTCTTGTTGATGTACAGCTGTAAAGAGCTTTTTGGGACTTACATCTTGATCAGGAATCTCGGTTTATTGGTTAGTCAAGTAATTCTGACAAATGGATTGACTGTCGATAACAAATCACAAATCAGATTATTAAACTTTATGATTGATTCATATTTCATATAAAATGAACAATATTTGGTTCAGATCACTCATGGACTCGTTACAAATTATTAATCATATTTAAAATAAAGACAATGTGGTAAAATCTCTCCTAAAAATTATTGTATCTTTACTTCCCTGTGGAAAAAAGGATAGATAATGGACAGGGAGTGTTTTTAGTTCATCTAAACAGCTATTCCTATAACCAAAATGACGTCACCGTTTCAAATTTTGGTTGCGAAAAAATGTCAAAAACTGACTTACTTGTCAGAGTTTGATAATTTTTGTAATATTCTTATGAGTATTCATCAGTAGCAGCATTCACTATAAGATTTTTTTCACTATAAGGTTTTAATAAATTAAAACCTAAATTTATTAAAACGTGGTACCCCCATCACAGCAGACCTGCGTACTCAGCAACTTTCCAAATCAATAATTTAATAATAATAATAATAATATATATTTTATAAAAATCTGACCATAAACATGAGAATTATTTGCCTATTTTCCATAAGATTAACATGGGAAATAGTGTGCAGGTTTGCTGCTGTGAGAAACACTGAAACTAGGCATTTCTACCATCAAAAATTTTTATTTTTAACATTTATACCAACTTTCATCAACATCTGTCCATAAATAAAGGGGTTTGCCTAATCCCTATATGATTAACATTGGAAAAGAGTATGCAGGTTTGCTGCCATGACAAAACACATAAACTACAATTTTTAAACATAAACGGGTGGGTATCAACAACATGAAGGAAAATACCAAGTTTAATAAAAAAATATTGATTGATATGGGAAATATTAATTTTTTCTTATCGTCCATAAGATTATTGGAGCCCCAAAATACAACGTGCTGTGTTTAGTTTTTTAATATCTCGGAAACCATTGGAGATCCAGACTCCAATACGGAATAGCCTGTTGGGGAGGAGCTTATAAATATTTAATAGATAGGCTACGAACAACACAAAATTTTTTTCTTCGAATAATACTCAGAAAAAATATTAGGGAAAGTTCATATCCACTATATAAAGAATTGCATATATTGCCAATTCAGCATTAATTCATTTATAAAGTTTTAAGAATATTTTTTTAGAAGCGGAAACAGAGGAAATAATGATAGGCATTACAACACAAGAAATGTAACCCAATGTATTCTTATCCTCCCAAAGTAAAGAAACTTATTTTTAGATGTTCTTTGTCGTATCTTGGACCAACATTTTTCAATCATATTCCGTCAAATATCAAAACTATAAATTCTAACAAATTATTTTTTAAAGAAATATTTGAGTGGTTACTAGTTCAAAATGATGTTAGCTACATGAACTTAGTATTAGTTTAGCTGTATGAGTGAGTTGCGACTTAAAGCTGATGATTGATAAAAAGTCCGGTAGTATCTCTTACCGGGAATCAAAGGTCATTTATTGGTGCTGTGTGAGTATGTGTGTGAAAGTGAGAGTGTACTGATGGTATCTGATCGCGTCTGCAAATTCATTTTCATTTTCCCGTTTTCCTTTCAATTTCTCAGTGCAATATATAAATTTATTTTTTATTCCAAAGCGGAACATTTTGATTTGATTTTGTTCATATGTTCAGACATGAAACTGCCTGCATGTAATTACTTTAGTTTTATTTTACATTTGTTAGTTATTATTTACTGTTCTATGGAAGCAACTGTTTATTTTTTTTGTGTTAAATAATTTAAGTGACCGTGAACATCCAGAATTTAATTTAATTATGTTAAACATCACAGGGAGCATTTTTTTATGTTAGAGCTAGACTGAATTTTGTTAATATTTTTACTTGTTTTTAGTTTAATTTTCTTCACTGGCCACACAACTGGATTTTAGTGGCCAGTATATTTCCTGTTTTTTGTAATGTATATGTTATGAAATTTCTTGAAAGGAAAGTGGAACTTGGATAATTCGAACTTCTGTAATTCGAAAACTTCTTTATTTCGAAGTTTTGTCTTGGTCCCTAGAATTTTATATAAAAACAATGTTAAAATATCTTGGTTAATTTGAATAATATTTTGGATAATTCGAAGTTTTTACAGCGGAAATCTATAGTGTGTGTATAAGTGAACAAGTCATTGTGTGGGATTTTCCAGGAAACGACATTCGGGCTTCCTGTCCTCAGACTATTTTTAGCTAGATCAACGCGCCCACCCCACACCATAGTCCACTACTACTCATAAATCACAACATTGACATCTGTGTGTATCATCGGTGGTGGTTTGTTCCGATATTCGTCGTCTGCTTTCATGTTAACACGTGTGTATGATGGCTTCGTCAAAGCGAACCTACAAATCTCTGACGTTGCAAGAATAAATAGCGGCGATAAAGGAGGTAGAGAAGGGATTTGAAAAAGTTTGTAATAGCTAGTTTCGGGATCCCTCCAAACACATTATTGACATTTAACAAAAATTAGGAATTTTAATCAATAATATCTTCATTAACCTAACTTTTTTAATATACAATGTTAAAACATGATGTTTGATTGTTTATTTCAACCACTTGCATAAACTTTTCTAATTCGAATTTTTGGATAATTCGAATTTTTTTCTGGTCCCTTGAGATTCGAATTATCCAAGTTCTACTGTAAATCATTTATTATTCATATTATTATTTAGATAGAGAAAAACTTTAAGAAACTAAATTGTGCAGTTTTTTAAGCTGATTCCAATGGTGAAATATAAAATTAGAAATATTTAAAAACTACAAGTGAAAAACGCAAAAAAACCCATCTTGGGGTACAAAAACCCCCAAACTACCCGTTCCCATTGACTGAGATGCCTGGTTTACGAACTCGTCCGAGCATTTGTAGGAATACACGTCTCTACCAAATTTGGTCTCGATCGGACCATTTTTACGAGAGTTATCGTGTTCACAGACACACACACACACACACACACACATATATATATATATATATATATATACAGTGGAACGTGGATAATTCGAACTTCTGTAATTCGAAAACTTCCTTAATTCGAAATTTTGTCTTGGTCCCTAGAATTTTATATGAAAACAATGTTATAATATCCTGGTTAATTCGAATAATTTTTTGGATAATTCGAAGTTTTTTCAGCATAAATCTATAAAGTGAACAAGTCATTGTGTGCGATTTTCCAGGAAACGACGTCCGGGCATCCTGTCCTCAGACTATTTTTAGTTAGATCAACGCAAGAATAAATAGCGGCGATCAAGGAGGTAGAGAAGGGATTTGAAAAAGTTTGAAATAGCTAGTTTCGGGATCACTTTAAACACATTATCCACATTTAACAAAAATTAGGATTTTTAATCAATAATATCTTCATTAACCTAACTTTTTTAATATACAATGTTAAAACATGACGTTTAATTGTTTATTTCAACCACATGGAAAAACTTTTCTAATTCGAATTTTTGGATAATTAACTTTGTAAGGTTGGAAGAACATAAATGTACGAGTTATAGAGGGTGGAATTCAATAAAACTATGAATATCGAAGGCTTAACCCTAGAACTGGGTTATATGATCATCACATCAACGAATGTTATAATAGATTCAGAAAGAAATTCTCTTTGATTTCCTCGTTGTGATGTCGCAATAAGAAACAGTCGTCATAGTTTTAATATAACTCGAATCAGGAAACCAGCCTTTGTTTTGCTGACTCAAAATTATTACGCACTTTCAGATCATTAATAACACTTTAACCGCGGTGATTAATTACGCTTGCTGATGGCCCACCACGGGGTTTTTACAACTTTGCGTGATTGCAAAAACAAAACTAGCAAGACATTTGATACTGCGTGGAGTAGTAAAAAAAAAGTTCACTAGAGTGCAGCACCAAATGGTTTTATTTATTTATTTTTTTTTACAGGCCAACAGACCAATTTAATAGCTTGGAAAAAACTAGTAGAAAACAAGCTCCATGGATTGCGGATAGAAAAAGCTTAGTTTCAAGGCCAAAGGCTAAAAATTATGTCCTATTAATTGTGTTCATGGACACATGTACATATGTATAATTTTTAACGACTAGTTTTTGGTCTCTAGGCACGTCAAAACAAAATAGTGACGTGATACTGAACTTAAGTCTTGCCAATACACCTATGGTAATAGCGTCTTCCCTAGATGGGGTAATTCGTGAAAACTTGCCTACTTCCTGAGCTTTAATTTGATGTAAGCATATTGTATTTTCTTCTGTAAAATGTTTATGGAAATTATACTGCAAGTGAAAAACAGGAATTGAATAATATGATAAACAAGTATTTTTACTAATTGATTGATCTACTCACATTGGTTTCACTGTCTCGTATGAGGAAGTCACCATCGTGCCCCTGTTGATTAAGTAGGTTATCACACTGTGCTCGGGTGATGACCCCATAATACCAGGGTTTCCCTGCTAGATGAGGTCTATCCTGCAGATTGTCTCCACCACTGCCCCCACCACTGCCTCCCGTGCCCACACGGTCCCTCAGGGGCTGGGTCAAGTACTCGCTGAGCTCCTAGATATGATAAATAAGATGTTAAATATCTTTCTGATTACCCATCATGATAGGAAAAATTATGGATTCAGACACGAACCAAAAACCGTTATGGTAGTTACCTAGAAAAAGAACAGTATAACGTTATTCAAGGGACCAAACAATTATTCAGGCTATATAAGTGTTATTAATCTAATTATAAATACAACACAAATAATAAAAAGTTTTTATTTTCATAAAATACACAAACATTAATTTGATTATTGGTTTAGTTATGAATTTGGGCTTCAATTTATGGGCTTTCACCTGTGCTTCTAAGTTTTTTTTATTAAAAGTAACAGAAAAATGTTTAATAAATTAACAATATAGAATGATAATTTTTAATACACTGTCGATATATGTTCACAAAGTGTTAAGTTCTTCTGCGTCACTGTCTCTTCCCAGCAGGTTTTTTACTTGCCAACGAACCTGAACACAAAACAATGTCAGAGTTGGGAAAGGGGAGGAGTGAAGCGGCGAGGGAGACTGTTTAGATTTCTGCGTCACCGATGAATGCACCTGCCTTGTACTTTGTTACGTTCGTCACCCATTTTGCGAAGTTAAATACTTTGCAAAAATAGCCATATTAAAACATACCATTAAAACATTAAACATTAAAACATCCATTTTAAACATGAATATAACTAAGCTCTGTGGGTTACAAATTGGTGGGACGCAAAAAAGTAATGGAAGTCATATAGTTATTTAGAGGAACTGACTCTCTCTTTAGACTTATCCATGACTATCTAGACTAACCTGTTTACTGCAGGGAAGTAAATAGTTTACATTTTTTAATTGCTCGTGGCAATTAAAGTTACAGTTCTAAGCTTGTGCCGAAGGTCATTACCGTACAGCTTTATCTTCAGGACAAATTCGGTACGGTACAAGCCCAACTTAATATTAACTTCCTTACTGAATATTTATTCAGATTATTTTCCCTTCCACTTTTTCAGAAACATTTTTCTTTCTTGAATAACGAATGACAAAAATCGTGATACATCAAGGTCACGATAAAGACTGGTCTGCTTATTTAGACCATTTTAAACTCCGTTCCATCGAAATGATGCTTCTATCCTGCTGAAGAAAAAGAATGTCTAAAGTTGCTGTATGATTTTGTTACTACAGTAGAGTGTCGAAAATCCAGAAGTCGAAAATTCGAATTTCTCAACATGTTTTTGCAGTACAGTAGAACCTCGATTAACCGTCACCCTCGGGACCGAGACCATGACGGATAACGGAATAGACGGATAACAGAAATAATAATAGCGCCAATACAACTTAGCACCTAGACAGTGTTTGGCGTGGCAACATCGCAATTCACTGCCTTGCATGTTATAACGGCGGCATTGTAAGTCCTAATTATTTTTATGATTACTGCGCAGTACTTAATGTGAATTTATTTTGAATGAGAAAAAACAAAACTACGTCAGTTCAAGTGAAAAAAACTTTATTAAAATATTTTATTAAGAAAACAATGAAATATCAACTGTACATGTACGTACTTTTGCTCTCAAAACGGATGTTACCGGTATTTATTTTTTTCAATAATTCGTCATTTTCTTTTGTTTCTTTCCCCGTCGAGCTTTTCAGGCAGTCATGTTTCTAATTTTTCTTAGATGAACCACCAGCGTTTAAAATTTATTGTTTATTGTCGAGTCCCAAAACTACACGTTTTTTTTCTCAGCCATAACAGAAGTTTACACGCTACGTATAAACAGCACCGTCAACAATAAACAGTAAAGCACGTAAACCACTAGTAGGCATTGCACTGGAAATCGGCAATAACTTCAGTTCACTGTAGCCACGCATCATACTGAACTGAAATGAAACTGTAGCAGTGGAATGCAGAAGACAGTGTAAGGGATTAACCAGCTGGGTCACTACCCTTGCCGCCTATGATTCACGCACAATTGCAGGTGTACAGTACAGTCGTCACTACTCATTACAGAGCCTCAACAGACGATCCGGCTAGGCGCTGACGCGGAAACATAGTTTTTTTGTGCTAGTGGGGTGGCGGTTAATAGAGACTGACGGTTAAAGGGGTGACGGTTAATCGAGGTTCTACTGTACCATGTTTTAAAATTTTGCGGGATAAACTGCCAGCACGGGTCGAGGGACGAGTGCTTGCCGAACCAGGTGAATGACCTTCACCTATTTTTAACTTGGTGACTCAGCCTCACCCCTACACCCGCCACCAATATTATTGTTGTTGCCGGGAAACGTATATCAAAGCTAACACAACCATAGATTAGCACCTTTTTTGATGTGCAATAGAAAAATTTTACTGTATTGTTGTGAGGATCTGTCTTTCCTTCACTATTTATTTTGTTAGATTTATTTTAATTATAATTATTAGGTGTGCAATTTTTATTTATTTTAATATGATTTGAATAAAAAAGTTATTTTTAGCTAACAATGGGTAGGTACTTGCCGTTTTGAGGTTAGGGTAACCTCACAGGCTAGGAAAGGCAGTTAGCACCGGCCGCTGCGGAGTCCACATCTGACTGTAAAAATGTGTCTCTGCGCATGACCGGGCCGGCCCGGTGGTCATAAAACCAGCTCGCCCAGCCAGTCTGCTCACCGACCACACAACAGCTCTCTCGTCCCAAGTAAGTCCCCTAACTACTTACTATTGTAGAGTTATATATTGTATATATTATATATATTGTAGAGCAGTATATGATCAACGATAGTGAAGTGCTGATAGTTTTTAATAATTGGATAATATTTTGTTGATTGAAGAGTTACGATTTATTGAGAATTAATCAAATTGATTTCATATTTATTTTCGAAAAGATTAATAATGAATTTGGGTTACGAATTATTATGACATACTTAGAGGGGAAGCATGAACAGTGATTTGATTCATAGAACTGATAAACTGTTAAAATAGTGGGCCAGGATTAACATACAGTTGTGCAACATTTTGGGGTAACTATAAATTGCTATCAAACATATAGCATTTGGATATTATTGACCAGTGATACTAAGCGTATTTCAATTCATCAATTTATATATGGACAATTGAAGTGTGAGGTTATCTGTAAATTACTATACTTAATGGAAGAGAGGAATTATCAACCCTAGAACTGGCAGTCGTAATTCACGACACATTTACAAATTCAATAAGAAGTGGCAGGTGGAGGCTTCTGTCGTCAATTGAACTTGTTAGACACCAGCTTTTTCGTGATCATGTTGCCCTCTGGGAGCTGATAGATGAACCGGCTCACGCAGTTCACTAAACTTTCACTAGGGTATGTCTTATAGCCGAGTAAGCTTTCTACTCCTATATACTGGTGGCTGGACCAGTTTCAGCGCTGCGCTGACGAGTGTAATGTTCTAGGGTTGGAATCCCAATTATGAGCAAATGTGAGGTATAGCGGAAATAAGGTGACAGCCCACCTTAAATAAACGGTGGCCGGCTTGGCCGGAAGTTGACGGCATTTGTAGGCTTAATTAGGATTGCAGTGGACACCTGTTTTGCTTTTTTTTGTTAATACTTAATATTTTAAGAAGATATACATAATTTAGTAAATGTCGCAGTTAAAGGAGGAAATCCTTGCCAGTTCTAGGATTAATAATCATTGAAGTGAACTATTTGAATTATTATGGAATTGTGCTACTGTTAATGTGTTATTGATTTCAACATGCACGTGATTGTTCACTTAGGTTTAACAGTGATGGTAACCCAGTAAATAAAATTTAATTACGAGATTAGAATTTGACGTGTATTTTGAATAGATAAATATTCACTTGCGTTGTTTTATCAGTCATTCGAGCTCTGAACTATAATATTAAATATTGGAAGCGAACTAGACATCCGATGTGTTAACCAATTAGTGAGGTTAAGTTGGGTTGGGCAAATAGCCTACAGTTATGATATAATAGTTATCCTTCACCTACCACCTCCTTCCTAGTTTACCTATGCATACTTCAATGTCAAATTCTTTATTCCATGTTGACATGGTACAATGTATATGCTACGTCATACAAAATAGTAAATAAAAAAGTATTTCTTAAAAATCAGTTTACATGAAAACAAATATATCCGTCTTACATCTATATAAAAATAAAATCCTTAACACTGTAATACGACATACCAGTAAGCGCATTACTTACATCCTTTCTAAACATGTCATAATCATGCTCCTTTTTTAGACACAGCGGCCGACTGTTAAACAATTATACACCGGAGTATTTTAAATTAGGGTTGGGTCGATTCAAAACATCGATCCTCGATTCCACCAATTCTCAGGGTTGGAATCGGAATTGAAAATGATCATCTTAAGTCGATTCAGATTCTCCGATTCCAAGCGTTTGTTATTCCGCTGTCGACGAAAGGCGAAAGAAAGGATTATGTTAGTTTTTATAAAGATAGATAAGATAATAGATAGATAAAGATAAGATTTTTTATAAAGTATAGAGTAGTTCAGTCAGTCATAAACATAAACTTTTATGTGTATTTCAAATTACCTACATTAAAAGTGTTAATTCCATGTAAAAATGTGGTTTTTCAATTTTTACTGGGTTTTAAATTAAAATTATGGAACCTCTTTTATAGTGTTACTGTGATATAGTGTCATTAATTGTGTGGTCCCTTCAATGACGTTATAACCAAGTTCCACTGTATTTAGCTTCATATGATTGAGATATATCCATTTATGCTTAAAAATCATAGTTTATGTGTTTATCATGGATATCCGACCTGCATACTCTTTTCTCATGTTAATCATATAGAGATTAGGTAAACATCTTTATTTGTGGACAGATGTTGATGAAACTTGGTATAAATTGTCAAAATATAAATTGTTTACGCTAGAAACACCTACTCACAGCGTTCCTCACAGCAGCAAACTCGCATGCTCTTTCCCATTTTAATCTCATGAGGAATAGGCAAATAGGGTCCCTTTCATAGGGTCCAATTTCATTCAATCCAAAACTTTAAAATAGAGAAATAAACTCTGTTTCATAGGATCCAATTTCAATCGATCCAAAAGTATAGTCAAGTTAGTAAGTAATAGTCAGTGATGTTTTAGAACAGAGAAATACAAAACCCTAAAAGAAAGAAATAAATAAACGCTGTTTCATAGGATCCAATTTCAATCGATCCAAAAGTATAGTCAAATTAGTAAGTAGTAGTCAGTGATGTTTTAGAACAGAGAAATACAAAACCCTAAAAGAGATAAATAAATAAACGCTGTTTCATAGGATCCAATTTCAATCGATCAAAAAGTGCTGGATTTGCGTCGGAGATCTTGAAGGAGTTAAAAACGTAATGGGGTTGCTTCTTCAAGTTGAAGGTGTTCAGAATTGTTCGTACAATTCACTGCTGAATTTGCTGGTGAATTCAGAAGTGAATGGCGTTAATAAGTATAGTACTATAATAAGTAATAATAAGTAAGTGTTCTATTTTGGAAAACCACATTCAAGTATTTCAAAATAATATTTTTAAACAATAATGTACACAAAACATAACGTCATTGTCTTTCTAATAATATATAACATTTTATTATGTGTAATATATGCTGAGCAGGTACGTTTATTACACTTTCTTCTGTACCACAAAAATATTTTTTGTTTGAAGTCGGACTGTATACAGGTTTATGACCCAGTGTTTGGAAGCAAGATAATATTGACGAAGTAATAACATTAAATTGTAAAAAATAAATGAAAAACAACTCAGTTCAACCATATTGTATTTTTTTAAATTAGACACTATTTTTTCGTCACTAATTAGATTTGCTTACCAGTAGGTCTACTTGAGGTCAATACTAAATGTAGATGAATGTACTTGTAAGCCAATGTAAATGTAGACTCTTAACTTTGATACGTATGAAAGAAAATTAACTTAGAGTTTGCTCGTTATTATACCTTTTATTTGTATTTTTATTTGCCTACGTAATGGTAGAAAACCCATGTTGTCCTGCGCTTATGCCATTTATGAAATAATTTTTATTATAGTTTTTCAGTCTTGAACTGAGACTAAAACTATTCCACAATTTTGTTTGATCAGGATTATAGGTAGAAAATCCAAAGCAGGTGAAATGTTTTCCAAACGAAAACTCCAAGGATTCCTTTTGTGCGACAAAGGCTCTTTGATTTGGACAATGGACGCCCTATGTGTCTAACCTTATAAATTAGAAGATGGAATTATAAAAATGTCAAATGTATTTACAACCTTGATTATGTATCACGAATCATCGGAATCTAACCTGGCGGATAGGTAGTGTCGCCGTGAGAGACTGCTCAGCCAGTGTTTGGGCTATTTTTCTTTTAGATATAAGATCGTATGTTTTTATTTTAATTTATTATCATAATACTAAAACTTAGGACATGTTTCCAAATATTCAGGACAGAGTGTGAGTATTCAGTTAATCTGTAAACAGAGTAAGTACTAAGGACATTTTTAATATGGAGGACATTTGGATACATAAAGGACGTAATCTTTAAAAAACATAAAAGAATGTTTTATGTGCATATCACAATACATAGTGTTCTTTAATTATTCAATTTGAAATTTCTATGTCATTTATACCTTGTTCTTGTGTTCTTGACACTATATATATATGTATTATATTATATTATAGTTATATGCGCTATCTATGCAAGAATAAAATTATGCAAGAAAAGTACAGTAATAAATTGTACTGAAAAGATGTTATAAAATGGATTAAAAGACATTGAGATGAAATGAATACCCAATGTTTTCATAGAGTATAGAGTACAATATTCAGGGCTAACTTTAAAACCAACTTTGTCCACGAACGTCCCACAGGGAAGAAACTATTATCGTAGGTCTCATGGCAAGACTTAAGCCCGGGGCCATGTTATTTTTTTACGCGCCCAGAGGTCAATATATACAGGGTGTTCATTAAAGTCAGGGAGAAACTGCGAGGGGTGATAGTACTCATCAAAATAAACAAAAAACTTCCTATAAACATATGTCGAAAAATCCTTCGTTTAGCCTCTAGCCATCATTTTGTTATATATCAAGAAATATTTAAGATAGTTAGGTATAGATAAGGCCGCGCCACGGTGGCGTGTGGGCCCTGTAATCTAACATGCATTTTCATTTTGCATTGCATAATTTTGTATTTTATACAAAAAAAGGTTAGGTATAAACGACTATTAAAGTTACAGAAACCAAACTTTGCACACATATTTAATGACCAAAGCGAGAAAATGCAAAAAAAATGGGAAAAAATTTATTTTTCACTTATCAATATATATATATTTGGATGAAACTTGATATTTAGCTTCATGTGGTTGAGATCCATCCATTCATGCTTAAAAATAATAGTTTATGTGTATATCATGGCAGCTAACCTGCATATTTTTCCCCTTATTAATCATATAGAGAAGAGGCTAGTGGCGTAGATACAGTTTTTTCATGGGAGGGGATATAAATACCCCCCGAGTGAAAACCTTTTCTAGAGTATGTATTGTAGGGTATATAATAGACAATTCAATGGGTTGAATACCATATAAAGATCATGCATTACCTCTGTTGCCATCTTGGACTCCGTTTCCATAAGAACAATGTTAATTTTTTACAGCGGTACAGATTAATTGATTGTTGTACAAAATGGCCATCTATGGAATTATATTTATCGAAAAAAGATTTATAGCTTGTTATTTTACACTCATTATTTTGTTAACTAGATGAAACTTGTCAATTAATTATCTAGTAAAATTGTTAAGTGATTATATTTAAAAAAAAACAGTTTTTAAATAATAATGTAATTCCCTAGATAACCACTTTACCTTTAATTTGACACCTGAACCATCTGTTTACGACTATCGTGTAGCTAGTAATGCTGTCAAAAAATTAACATTGCTCTTGTGAGCCTAAGGCCAGTGAGTATAATGGGTAACCCTTTATACTCACTGTTAAGACGAAACATTATGCCAGTTAGATCACTCAAAATGCTATTCGTCCTGCAGGCTAACCAATGGGGCGCGATATCTTGAAATTCTATGTGCACCGCCAGAAGGAAAATAAATACCATTATATTATTTCATGTTCATTCATAAATATGAATAATGATTGAGTGATTATATTTATATTTTCTTTCACAACATATACTGTATGATGTGTTTACGTTGAGCTATTATCTGCGTAATCTACGATTGTTTTAGTGTGGAGTAGTCTAGTGCAGTTTGTTACACTGCGAGGGCGTTTTTTTCAAAATCGATGGAAATTTCTCAGGCTAAATGGAAAATTATAGGCCCTATCACTTTCAAAGTTTGTTTAGTAGCGCATTCTAACATTCTGAAGATGTCATTAAAATTCTGTTAATGTTTTTTTAATGTTTCTAAAACGACTAAGTGGGAAAAATTAATCATGATAAAAAATGTTTTGTTTGCCAAAGATCCCTAACCTAATTTTTTCAAACAGACGAAACAACAATGACAAGTAGTTAAAAGGGTAATTTAAAACACCGTTAACATTGTCACAGTATTACTTTTTTACTTATATCATTGATCATTTAATTTATATAGATCAGATATTTTTCAATGCTGTATTACTTCTTGGAACTAAAATTTTGAATAAATACAGATTATTCTAGCTGTCTCTGTGCGGGCTATACAAACACAGTTTTTCACATCGTTACCATACCACAATAATCTAGAGCTGTCTCGACACGATCAATGTCTCCATTACTTTAATTAATCACTCTTGGGGGTTCTTTTAGATATGATTTACAAGACTTTTGTGTTTACGCTATTTATCATAATGAAACAAGTGTTTAATAGTTGACTATACTTTTGGATCGATTGAAATTGGATCCTATGAAACAGAGTTTATTTCTCTATTTTAAGGCTTTGGATCGAATTAAATTGGATCCTATGAAACGTTCCCGGCAAATAAATAATTCATATATTTATCGACAGATATTGATAAAAGTTAGACATAAAATATTTATTATTACATTATTGATTTGGAAATTCACTGAGTTCGTAGGTCTGCTACAATGGGGGTTTCTATTTCTATGATAGTAACTACTTATCACTTGCACTACCTGTGTGGCAGTCATAGCTGAGTGGGTACTGACCTAATACCCTAAAGACCTGGATTCGATTCACGGTCACGACACATATGAAATTTATTTCTCAGACTGCCGTTAAGCTGTTGACTTTGGCTACATAAATTAGTTACCTTGGCCTGAATGTTACATGAAACTTATACTTTATCTCACCTGTAAGTAGTTCCTTGGTACTAGCCCGATCTGACCATGACTGTTTCTTGCCTTGTACCACTCAGGATCTGAGGGCGGACGGTCCAAGATCTCAAGACGGTCACCTTTCTCGAAGCTAAGCTCCTGATCATTGGTGGATGTGAAGCTGTACAATGCCACTACAATGTCCAGCACATTCTCTGCCATAGCGTAAGTGTGCAGTGTGTCGTCTGCATCATTCTCCTCTTGTGTATAGTTGCTGGGGAACCAACCAGCTTGCGATCCACTCTGTCCGCGCCACCATCTATGCCACACACACTACTTCAATCCAAGGGCAGATTGTGATTTGCTATTTATTAATATGAACTTTGAATTAATAATTAATTTTTACCATTACAACCTAAGTCAGTACAGTAGAGCATTAATTATCCGGACATCGGTTATCCAGATGACTGGTTATCTGGACGTCTGGTGGGTGAAATAATAATATTGAAAAACATCTACAAGGATTTGATATTTTAAATTTTCCCGCACGGTACGTTCCGCGCAGTGCATACCTGCGTGCCTGTGCCCTACTTATTGTTACAAGCCCTAGCCAATTGGAGTTCTTGTTGCAGTTCAGGCTTTAGCTGCTGAGCATGCGTCATTTTTCACGTCCGTCAAAGAGGCTGGAGCGTCAAGCGAAATGTGACACAATTCAGCTCTTATCATTAAAAAGACTAAAAGATTTAACCGTGAAAACCCTGAAAGTGGTCTCAAGCAGAAACAAATGTCTGATTTCTTCAATCAGAATCCTTAATCTTTTAGTCCTCGTGCAGTACTATACAGCTATAATTTATATAATGAAAGTTTTGTGTAAAATTTAATGGTTTTTAATTTCTTCCTCTGGTTGGTAGTACTGTACTGTTTTCTGCTATTGTGCTGCTGTATGTCGGTGAATTGAGCTAGTTTACCTAACCTAATATGTATTTCAAGCGGTTAATTGGTCCACCCAATCTAGGTACAGTATGATATTTTAATGAATAAGGGATTTGAGTTACTGTACAAATTGAATTACACAACACAGTGTGTATTTAAACTAAAATGTGAATGAATGATAAGTGTATACAAATCATGTTACATACAAAGTATACTACTGAACTCTGTAGGCCTAAATTCAAAGTAATAATTACGCCTCCATTTTTGAGCTAGGTAAAATTAAGTTTAAATCGGTTATCCGGACACTGCCATGCATCAATTAGTCCGGATAATCGATGCTTTATTGTAGTTCATATTTAGAAAACAAGTACAGTAATTTCTAAATGGGGTTTTAAGTTTCTTTGTTACCATTAATGGCCATATTAAGTTTCTTACAATGGTTGTTCATTGCTCAAAATAAGCTATTTCAAGATTATAACTGTAACAATTATAACTTATAAGCACGGACATGGGGAGCGCGCTGGTCTAAGGGTAGAGCGCGGGGCTTTGGTGCCCAAGGTCACAGGTTCAAATCCCGCCAATCACCAATGGCTTTTCGCTATGTGATAATGCCGCAACCCACACAGGGGTGTGCAAAAAGCCGCTGCGGCTGAAGTGCCTTGGGAGTAATCCGCCCCTTTCAATTAAAAAAAAAAGCATGGACATAACTTAATTTATGACAGTTAGATTTAAAAACTGCATGTATAGAGAAGGATTTTTCATGACAATTCTCATTTTTCCAAGTGCCTAATTAATTATTTACAATAAAAAATGTTCACTTGTTTAAGCTACAGAAGATGGGATTCATTAACAACAATGAACACTGAAGGCTTTGACTTATTTTAAGTACCACCTTCGCATTCACTCTATTTATCAAATATAAATGAGTGCCAAATAGGTGGATTGTTGGTGTTATGTAAAATATACCTATATTTACGTATATATTTTCAATACTATATTAATCCTATTTGATCTCTCACCCATCATTACTCTTCTCCAGTATGAGTATTCTAGTTCCCTTAATAAGGCTCAGTTCATCTGGCTGTTGAGCCTGGTAGTTGTATTTGACCACAGCAGTGCCAATAGCTTCTGATGGGTCAGCAGGCAGTCGTCGTGCTGTCGTTGGACTCTCCATTGCACGGTGTGGTGAACTGCTTGAGGGTAATGTCTTGCTCCCACCACCACCTTTTTTTACTTTCTTTTTGATACTGCAAAAATTGCATATTATTTGCATATGCTCAAAATTTTACAGAAAATAGGTTCCTATCAAAGAAATAACCTATGACAGTATGCACATAGAAGGCCCAGGCTTATAGTAGTCTCGATTATCCTACCTTCAGTTATCCGACCTATCCCATGCAGGATTGAAGATTGTGTACCTCTTCCACAAATATGATAAGTCTGCAGAAGTGGGCTTGCCATATAACACCTTTCAGTGCCCGTAATACACACACTATGCAAAAAATCCCATTAGTAACATTAGGACCTTTGGGATTGGTGACCCTATCGGTAGTATGAATATCCGCACCTGTCTCTCCTGTATTGGTGTGAATTGTTTTTTGCAGCTAAGTACAACATCCCAACCGGACCTTTTGAATCAGTCACTTACAAAACCTATGATAAGGAAAATGTATTCATCTCAATGGAATACAAACTGAAAGATTTACCGAGATTAGACAATGGTAAAACTTGTGAAAATGCACCAGATGACAACGTCGTAAAAACAGTTGGGACATTGGAGGAGAAACAGCAGTAAAATTGAAAATGATTCCAAAATATAACTTTATCTGCATTGGAAAAAAAGAAGAGTAGAAAGCATGTTTCCAGAAATGCTTTAAAGATGAAAAATTGTGATAAAAAAACTGCTGTGAAACTTATATATTTAAAGAGGTTTTGGTGAGTTAGTCCCACAAACTGAAAATTTTAAGCCAACAAACTTGCCTTGGAAAGCAGTGCTGCTTTTTGACAAAACCTGTAAAGTTTTACCTCTAAATACTACAAAAACATGTGTCACAATAAAGAAAATACAGCAGAAACCAGCTATATTTTGTCATCACATATCCGAGGGAAATATTTCGCTAATTAACTTGAAATAAGTAGACCTTTTTACCAAAGTTTTTTACCAAACTCTTAATTAGAGGTGATTAGAGGTGTGAAGATATACGAAAAGTCAGATCGGTTTCGGATCGGATATCAGGCTCCGATATCAAAACAAGTATCCGGTAAAGTCCTATAAATATCGGAACTTTCAGATAGACTGTATAAAATGAGGTTTCAACCGAAATATAAAAGGAAAACTTTCCGCCTGAGACTAAGTCAGCGATACGGACGTATTTAATCCTTTCAGTGCCAGGTGTTACTCCCATAGCGTGTGCAAGAAATGCCAGGTTAAAATTAGCAGTTTGAGAAAAACTTTCATTGTTTCATTATTTATTGATGAAAATGGATACTTTTGGTTTTGTTTTGTTCATAAATAAGTTAGGTAACTGTAACAGATAAAATAAATATACTTAATATTTTGATTCATAAAATAAATTATGAAAAACAATTACTTAATTAACACTTAAAACTAAACATTGGTCAAATTGACCGATCGATAATGATACTATGAAATAGTGGCTAAACTGCTTGACCTTGACGACTGTCAGCCCCAGTACCTTCCCCCCAAACCCCTCTCCATAATATTTGGTCATTTCCAACTAGTTGGCGCGACGTTTTCATACGTATTAGACACATTGTGTCAATATGGTCGGTCAGATTTACCGCGTGTTTCGCTTACCGGCTGGCAATCGTCGGTCAAATATACCTTCTATTATACCTGTACATATACCTTGTATAATCGGTAAAAGATTGTGGTGAAACGCAACAAACAAAAGAACACCGGATAGAAATAAAATAATAGCTAGATTACCCGCTATGAGACCACTAGCTCTGGCCTTGGGCAACAATCCTATACAGATTTTTCCCGATGCCAGAGCTGGTCGGGTCGTCTTTGAGTGTGAAGTTTGGAGTTTCACTTTTTTCTGTCACATGAGTTTTGCGTAATAAACATGATTTGCCATAAAATGTTGTAAAACATCATTTGTTACTCATGTGATTGCCAAGTGATACATAAAATAATAATAAACACACTAACCACCAATAAAACACAGTTAACAGTCAAATTGACCTTATGTTTCTCTTAGCATAGTTTTGTACATAAATGCAAAAGTTTTAACATTTATCTTCAAAAATAAAATTTTTGTGATTATTTTAGGAAATATCGTGAGTTTTGGTTTTTCCATAAGTTAAACGATAACCACAACTGAAACTATTAATCACACTCGAAAATATTTTTACGTTAGACATGGAATTGAACTTGTTCTATAGCTGAGTAAATAAATAAAATGATTCAAACTATTCTGATTATTACTTTTAAGAGTTTCTGATTATCAGGATCAAAATCTGGATCACTGTCCTAGTTGTCAAAGCCTAAATTTGACAACTCATCACTCCCACTCAAATTACTCATGGAAAAATTACTATCACCTTTTAGCATATTTCCCATAGGGAAGAAGCTATTACCGTAGGTCTCATGGCAAGACTTAAGCCCGAGACCATGTTATTTTTTCTTCTTTAGGTGCCCAGAGACCAAAAACAATAGTTGTTAAAATTTTTATAAATATATATATATATATATATATATATATATATATATATATATATATATATATATATATACAGGGTGTTCATTAAAGTTGGGGACAAACTTCGAGGGGTGATAGTACTCATCAAAATAAACAAAAAATTTCTAATAAACATATGTTGAAAAATCCTTCGTTTAGCCGCTAGCCGACATTTTGTATTTTATACAAAAAACGTTATATATAAATAATTATTTAAGATACAGAAACCAAACTTCGCACATATATTTAATGGCTAAAGAAAAAAATATTCTCAAATTATCATTAAGTTTGCTTTTATATTTTCAAAATTATTACGATTAAAAATATTTTAATTTAAATAACAAAAAGACCATCAACTTTAAGAACCGCCGCCATTTTGAAAATATAAAAGCAAACTTAATGAAACTTTAAGAATATTTTTCTCTTTGGCCAATAAATATGTGTGCAAAGTTTTGTTTCTGTATCTTAAATAGTTAAGTTATATATATAATATACATAATAGTTATATACAGTAAAACCTCGTTAATCCGGACTAATTGGGGCTCCAAGTCGTCCGGATTACCGAAAGTCCAGATTAAAATAAATAATCCTAAACGAAGAAAGACAGTGATTTTTGGGTACCCCTTGTATATAATGAAACACCTTTTGCAGATAAACTTAAATAGTATGAATATTCTGAATATAAAAATACATATTTTACAAACAGTACATACAGTAGTTACATTTGAACAAAAATATACACTTGGTATTTACGTCCATACAAAAAATGAGACAACGAAAAAAGACAAAATTACTTTGAACATGAGGGTTGAGGTTCGTCCTCAAATTGAATCAAATCAGAGGTGACTGAACTGGTTTGAAGAAGGAATTGAACTTCATTTGCCTTTCTTTTGTGTTAATTTCACAATTAAACAACGCAACTAAAACGTATAGTTCAAATGACCTCTGTGGAGCAACTGACGGCCTGACACGAGCAGGAGAAACACAAATGTGTGACTGAGCTACTATTGGCTGACAGTAACCATGGTAACAACATTTACGCCTTGCGCTGTGACCGCCCGCACTCGGCACACGCTCACTCACATCGCCGTGCGCAGTCGTACAGTGACGATTGCATGCTACTAATCAGCATTCTGTGCATTAAAACTGCGATCCAATGGCTGTCCGGATTAAGCGAAGTCCGTATTAATGGGGTCCGGATTAACGAGGTTTTACTGTATTAATATATATATATATAAAGTTTTTTGTATAAAATACAAAATGGCGGCTAGTGGCTAAACAAAGGATTTTTCGACATGTGTTTATAGGAAATTTTTTGTTTATTTTGATGAGTACTATCACCCCACGTAGTTTGTCCCCAACTTTAATGAACACCCTATATAGGCCTACAGGGTGTTCATTAAAGTCATATACAGGGTGTTCATTAAAGTTGGGGACAAACTACGAGGGGTGATAGTACTCATCAAAATAAACAAAAAATCTATAACCATTTGTCGAAAAATCCTTCGTTTAGCCGCTAGCTGCCATTTTGTATTTTTTACAAAAAACTTTATATATCAAGAACTATTAAAGATACAGAAATCAAACTTTGTATACATATTCATTGGTCAAAGAGAAAAATATTCTGAAAGTATCATTTAATTTTCTTTTATATTTTTAAAATGGCGGCGGTTAAAAAGGAAGCGTTTCACAAACCCGAGTTTTCACTACGCCGAGTAAGGCTAAAAATGTAATAAATATCGAAATTTCACTACGCCGAGGTTTCACAAAACCGAGTATGTTATAAAATTCAACTGTTTCACTAAACCGAGTTTCACAAAACCGAGTAAGGGGCTGGGTACCGTCCGCTCTAGAAGTGACTGTCGAAGCCTGTGTAGCGTGCAGTATTACGTAGGTCGCCTAGTTAATTAACTGTAGGTGTATAAGGCATAGCTTATTTTTCTTATATTAAACATTTTTTATATAAAGTTTTAAGTGTTGTCTTATAACCTTTCATATTAATATTTTTTACAGCTATGTGTATTTCCAAGATGAATTATTTCTCTTATGTTTTTTTTTTGATTGAATTAAATGTCTCTTTTACCATTATAATCAGCTAGAGAATACCCAATTTAGTTTATTACACAGCATAAAATCAAAGCTGTGAGATTAAAAAACGTGTGTTAGTAATCTTCAGAAATTTTCTTTAATCAATAACTTATAGCTTGTTATTGCGATAAGTTATATTTTTTACAGGCAAGAAAAAAACCAAGAAAAACAAGCAAAAAGAAATTGTTCTAAATAAACAAATCGTTCAAATAAACAATCAAGCTCTCTCTGCTTTGAGCATCACCAGAGAATTGTAATCTCCAGAAAATTTTCTTTCATCAATAACTTATTGCTTGTTTTTTAATTACTTCTTGATTAGCATTATACGTGTTGGTTTTACTATATAGGATGAAGTAAAAACTCACGTCTTCCAATACAACTTAATATTATTTTGTATATATTTACCGTTGTATATAATTACAATATAAGTGTAAATATTACGTAGTGTTGGAAGACGTGAGTTTTACTTCATCCTATAGCTTTTTTGTGATAAGCTATATTTTATACAGGAAAGGAAAATTTGAACTGTTCTTAATAAAAAAGTCATTCAAATTAACAATGAAATTATCTCTGCTTTGGAGCATACAATCATCTCCAGAGAATAGTAATCTCCAGAAAATTTTCTTTTATCAATAACTTATAGCTTGTTATTATGATAAGTTCTATTTTTTACAGGCAAGAAAAAACTGAATTGTTCTAAATAAAAAAATCGTTCTTATAAACAGTCAAATTCTCTCTGCTTCGGAGCATACAATTATTTTCGTTCACTATTTCCTATAATTAACATTCATCCATGGACAACTTTATTTTTGTATAATATATTAAAACAGTATAAAGTAGCTTAAGTTATTATATCAATAATGTCATTTACACAGATTTCAGGCAGTGAATGCCTGATTCAAAGCGCATGATACTGCTCGTTGTTGGTCTGCCGGCCGACGTGCTCCTGGTGCGAACTCACTTCTAGAGCGGACGGTACCTAGCCTCTTACTCGGTTTTGTGAAACTCGGTTTAGTGAAACAGTTGAATTTTATAACGTACTCGGTTTTGTGAAACCTCGGCTTAGTGAAATTCCGATATTTATTAGATTTTTAGCCTTACTCGGCGTAGTGAAAACTCGGTTTTGTGAAACCCACCCGTTAAAAGTAATTTAATTAAAATAACAAAAAAACCATTAACTTTATAAAATTTTTACAAAATCCAAAAAATATTGGAATTTTAATTTCAAATCAAACGGTACTTTGGTGAACGAAATCCGTCCACGGATAACCTAGAAAATGCACTTTTAATGTTAGAATACAGGGCCCACGCGCCACCGCAGCGCGGCCGTGGCAAAGAAGCCGTGTTGTACCAGCTGAACTCGGCTTCATAGCCACGGCCGCGTGGCTATGAAGCCATGGATATTTTTTTTTGTTTTTGGTCTGCTGCGATGGGGGTATTTAACACTCTAAGAATTGTTTTATCATTGACAGGTGAATCAATACACTTCATTTACAAAAGAAACTAAACAAACAATAATAATAACCTCAAATTTCTTAAGTGTCATGGCTACCTAAACAAGTAAACAAACAAAAGAAGTTGATGTGGACTGCAGCCAAAAATACTTAGAATAACATTTTAACTTAAATTATATTTAATGTGCTCTTTATTTCCTAAACACAAATATAAAAAATGTTTTTGAAAAAAAAGTTTATTTTTTTGGACGTCTGTATATACGGACATTGGCTCTTCTTGCACGTTTTGCCAACGTCCATATATATGGACGTTGGCACTGAAAGGGTTAATCAACAGAAATGTTTAAGCAGATGACAAAATTACGCAATTCATATCCTATTGGAATGTAAGAACGTCCTTAGGGCAGTCTGAGGATGCGGTATGATTAGTCGATTCTTCAACTAAGTATTTAAGTTACCAATTAAGTTCAACACAATATTGAATTTTGAAATACAAAGTATAGCGTCATCAATAGTTGCACCGAATATCAGATTGCGGTTTGATATTATTCCACATAAAATATTTCGACTATAAAAAACCTTGAATTGTTGATTTAATATTTCGTAACAAAACTCAACCATCATAATAGCTCTAGTATTTGCAGCAAAAATATATAGGCTACTACTTAATTTTGATCGTATGATCGAATTAAACTTTAACTATTTAGACATAATGGACTATTTATTGTTATCACATTCTCAAGTTCTCATGGTTTGAGTAATACGATAAAGTGTTGCCAAATTTACATTTGGCTTATTTCGTCGTTCGGTGTACAAACCCACAAATTTTCCACTAGTTTTCGTTCTAAATTTTCTCTTTGTTGAATGATTTTACACCTCATCAGTTTTTAAATGGTGCATTTTAGATAATTTTAAGATGAATAATTAACTAAATTACGACAAGGTGCCATAATTTCACGGGTAAAAATTGTTCTAAGTGCCCGATACCCCAACTCTGCGCCTGCGCACAGTCCTTTGTTCAATAGTCAGCAGCAGCGCTGTCACTATTTTTCTAGTTCCTTGTCACCAATATATCAGTGACAGATCCATATCGGTGACTTTGTCACTGGTACAAAAATATCGCAAATCCCTACCGAATACCGATATGCAGATAGCTGATCGTAACGAGCCAACGTCGTCTGTCAAATCTCAGTTCTTTGTTTATGGTGATTAGTTTTTGTCATTGTAATAAATAAAATATTTGAATCATGAAATAAAATTGAGAATTATTATTTTTCAATCTATCCATAGTATTTTATAACTAACTTTTAAGAACTGTTTACGTAATTTATTGGCGAGGTTTCTGTTGATTATATTACTTGAATTGCGTACATTAAAATTTGTTACTTTTCAATGCAGTGAAGCAAAAAATTATAGTTTTTTGTTCAGCCTACGACACATTCCAATGTAATAACTTTGATAACATTTTATCGATTTTTTCTCATTTATTCTTAGATAAGTGTGATTCCACTTATTGCGAGTATCCGAATCCGAAAATTATCCGATCGGAACTCTAACTATCCGAACCGAAAAAAAAAATTCACCATCCACACAACTCTACTTTAAATAACCTAGTCATTCCACAATTTAACCTGCATGTGTCATTGTATTTTTTGTAATATAAAGTTACTGCGGTTGTAATTTAGAAGGTTTTTTTTGAGTACATAATTTGTTTACACTCTTTAATTTATATTACTCTATAATTTGTTTATATTATTTTTCATGTTATCTGACATGGTAGCAGATAATCGAGACTCTACTGTATAGTAAATTTGTTTCAGTACTTGGCAAACCTGTATATATATATATATATATATATATATATATATATATATATATATATATATATATATATATATAAGTTCTCACCTATCGAATAACGATGGTTTTTCTTTCTTGACGTAGTTGCTCGGGACATAACCTGCTTGGTTCCGAGCATTTTGCACTCGCCACCAATGTTTTGAATCATCAAGTAGAAGGTAACGCTCATTCTTACGAAGGTCCAGTTCTTGTGCTCCTTGGGCGGCATAGTCATATTTTGCCACAACGTAACACACATCATCTTGCCCAGTCTTGCCTACAGCATCAAAAGTTTCATCATTAGAAAATAAATGTTGAATGAATCAATTAATGTCTTTGATTAATTTGTAATTAATTAAATATTTTTACGAATTAATTTAATGACTTTTAATTAACCTAACAGATATGCTCAGATAAAACCTTTTTACTCTCTATGTCTCAACAAAAATCAAGCAAGGGTTTTTGATTTAGATTCCAGTCATTAACCATGCTTTTTCCTTCATACATTTCATTTTAGCTATAGATTCACCTTTATCAATACATTGATTAAATGTACTAGTTATAGTGAATTTCCCATAGGGAAGAAGCTATTACTGTAGGTCTCATGGTGAGACTTAAGCCCGGGACCATGTTATTTTTTCTTCTTTAGGTGGCCAGAGACCAAAAACAACAGTCGTTAAAATTATTATATATATATATATATATATACAGGGTCCGGGAAAAAAATCTCCCTGATTTCAATAGGCATTTGCAAAAAGAATAAGAAACATACAGAACAATTACTTATATTTGTGAATAGCCTATATGATGCCATTTGACATCATTTAGTACACTTTATTTGGTTTTGAAAATTATGTCCGATAAATGATGTCCCCCATTGTTAATACATTCACGAAGTCTTTCCCTGAAGTTGTCTGTAGTTCTTCGTGTAACTTCTAACTTCCCTTGGAATGGCTGCCACTTCCTGCCTAATGGCATCTTTTAGTTCTTGCAGAGTTCTGGGGCGATGTTTGTACACTTCAGCCTTTAGGTAGCCCCACAGAAAGAAATCACAAGGTGATAAGTCGGGTGACCTTGGAGGCCAGGAAATGTCTCCTCTTGAAGAAACAAGACGTCCAGGGAACAACTCTCTTAACATTTCCATGGATCGCCAAGCAGTGTGAGCTGTGGCTCCGTCCTGTTGGAACCAAACTTCTTCTTCCTCATGGTCTAAAACAAACTGGTTGATCTTGGGTCGGAGAAATGTCTCTATCATGTGACAATAGCGATCGGCATTGACCGTTACTGTTTGTCCTTCTTCAAAAAAAAGTACGGTCCCCACACACCAAATTCCGCAACGGCGCACCAAACTGTGACTTTTGGACTGTGTAGTGGTTGTTGGTGGAGTTCCGTAGGATTTTCTGTAGCCCAGTAGCGGAAATTCTTTTTGTTAACAGTTCCACACAAGTGGAAGTGGGCTTCATCAGAAGAAATGAAGACAGCATCTGGGGGAATGTTCTGCAAAATGTCATCACATGCAGCCCTGCGAGTTTCATAATCTTCTTCAAACAACTTTTGCGCAACCATTATTTTGTAGGGATGCAGATGAAGTTCTTAATGCAGAATTCTCCTTACACTCCTTTCTGACAATCCCAGGGCAGCTGCATGTGTAACCGCTGAACGCTTTGGAGACTGTTGGATGGATGTTCTCACTCGCGCCACATTCTCTGGTGTTATTGCAGTACGAGGTCGGCCAGTTGGTTTTCTTTTTAGTGCTGACCCTGTTTGTCTAAAGTTTGACATCCACAGTCTGATGGTTTTCGCGTCAGGAACACTATCACGTCAGCCAAGTTCGAATCGAATCCGAAACGCTCGTTGAGTAGAAATCACAGAACCGCCATTTTTAATAAACTCCTCCACAACAAACGCCCGATGCTCACCGAGCAAAGCCATGGCAAACACTGAAAATGGCACGTACGCCGCTACGGAACAATACCCCCTCCACATCTCTATCCCCACTACAACTCACGCGGTGGCTTGCTCAAACCGGGGAGGTTTTTTTGCCGGACCCGTTATATATATATATATATGTGTTTGTGAACACGATAGCTCTCTTAAAAATGGTCCGATCGAGACGAAATTTGGTAGAGATGTGTATTCCTACATTTGCTCGGACGAATTCGTAAACCAGACATATCGGTCAATGGGAACGGGTAGTTTGGGGGGTTTGTACTCAAAAATTGAGTTTTTGCGTTTTTCATATGTAATTTTAATAAAATTTTTGATTTTATCTTTTACCAATAAAATCAGCTTAAAAAACTACACAATGTAGTTCCTTAAAGTTTTTCTCTATCTCCAATGGTTACCGAAAAATTAAAAATCTAAACACAGTACGTTATATTTTGAGGCTCCAATGTTAATCTTATGGAGGATAAAGAAAAATTAATATTTCACATATTAACCAATATTTTTGCAATAAATTTTTAAATATAGCTTCATGTGGTTGAGGTTCATTCATTTATGCTTAAAAATCATAGTTTATGTGTTTATCATGGCAGCAAACCTGCATACTCTTTTCCCATGTTAGCGAATTTCCCATAGGGAAGAAGCTATTACCGTAGGTCTCATGGTAAGACTTAAGCCCGGGACCATGTTATTTTTTCGTCTTTAGGTGCCCAGAATCCAAAAAACAATAGTCGTTAAAATTTTTATATATATATATATATATATATATATATATATTATGTAAAGTTAAAATAATTAACTGAGTATCCTTTAAACATTTTTTTATATTTAAAAAACAACATGTTCAACCTTTAAAGGCCATTTTCAAGTTAATTCAAAACAATATTAAAATCACATATGTTACAAGTGAACTATATAGATCATATATATATATATATGTGTGTGTGTGTGTGTCTGTTAGCACGATAACTCTCGTAAAAATGGTCCGATCGAGACCAAATTTGGTAGAGACGTGTATTCCTACAAATGCTCGGACGAGTTCATAAACCAGACATATCTGTCTATGGGAACGGGTAGTTTGCGGGGGTTTTGTACCCCAAAATGGGGTTTTTTTGCTTTTTTCACATGTAATTTTTAAAAATTTCTAATTTTATATTTCACCATTGGAATCAGCTTAAAAAACTACACAATTAAGTTTCTTAAAGTTTTTCTCTATCTCCAACGGTTACCGAGATATTAAAAAATCTAAACACAGTACGTTGTATTTTGAGGCTCCAATGTTAATCTTATGGAGGATATGGAAAAATTAATTTTTCACCTATTAACCAATATTTTTGGATAAAACTTGATATTTAGCTTCATGTGGTTGAGATATATCCATTTATGCTTAAAAATCATAGTTTATTTGTTTATCATGGCAGCAAACCTGCATACTCTTTTCCCATATCAATCATATAGGGAATAGGCGAACTCCTTTATTTATGGACAGATGTTGATGAAAGTTGGTATAAATGTTAGGATAAAAATTCTTGATGGTATAAATGACTTCTTTCAGTGTTCCTCACAGCAGCTAACTTGCACACTCTTTCCTATGTTAATCTTATGGAGAATAGGCAAATAATTCTCACGTTTATGGACATATTTTTATAAAACTTGTCATTGATTTGGAAATTCGCTGAGTACGCAGGTCTGCTGCGACGGGGGTATTAATCTTATGGAGAATAGGCACCAACAGATTTTGACCAAACTTGTCATATATTATTATAAAATATTACATTATATTATTGATTTTGAAATTGGCTGAGTACGCAGGTCTGTTGCGACGGGGGTATTTTTGTTCACTACTGATTCTTACGTTCAATAAGTAAAACAAAACTGCAGCACTGAACACAAAACTCTGGATGAAAAAATTGAGGTGGTTATGACAAAATGGGCTTACATGAACTAGTAAACATAACCCAAAAAATAGCCTAGTGTTTATGGGGAAATAACTTTTACGATCAATTTAATCAAGGAGTTTTATTATTTTGATGGAAAAAAATCTTTGTCGTAGTTGAATACAAAAAATACCGACACTCTTTTTAGCAGAGCTAAAACTTATGAGTGGCTCTTGATCACCAACAGTATAATCTGATTACTGATCACATAACTATAGATAGACCATTACTCAAATTCTTGTAGGTTAACCTCTTTAGGTTAAATTGGCACTTTTTGTTTTTGGTGAAATATGGCCTTTGAAACTAGTACAGTAGATCAACTGAGTAGTTATCTACGAAAACCGTGAGAGTGGTCGGGTAGTGGAATCTAGTGCATTCATAAGCAATGGGAAATACATTTTGATATCTGTTCTAGGATGAGGCTGGATATTCCGAGGTCCGGGAAAACTGAGGCCGGTTATGAGGGGTTCTACTGTAATGTACAAGAAAATGGATGATTGTTGAGGAGGAAAAGAGGAACTACGGAAATGTAACTAAGGAAACATAAATAGACTCTTATAGATCCATTAAAAATATTCTTATCAGTAAGCCTGTCTACATAGTATAGTAAGTTTAGTTAACAAACTGTGAGAGCGAATAGCAGCCATGTGGTGAGGTGGTGGCCGCACTCCGTTGCTCTTGATAAGGTGTCTGTCCGCTGTCACGGACCGTGAGTCCAACATGCTCCCTGTGTCTCAGTCACACGACCACTACCATTTCAACAACTACCACTCCGTGACTCATCTACAACAAAAAGTGCACAACTATCAACACTAAATTCCATGGTGCAGAGATAGAACAGCTTTGAGTGTACAGTAAGACAAGTATTCTAATCTTGTGTACTAATTAAATTTTAAAGTTCAAAATCAAATTTAACAATACTATTCTAATTTCCTATTTACCTACATAGTAAATAAAACACAATTTTTCATAAGCCCAAACAAATTTTATTTTCATTAAGTGTGTGAGGTATTCAAATTATTATAATGATTTCTATTATACTTTATTATTAATAATTAATTAATATTAAGAACTATGTAATTTACTCCGATAGGATTCAATTTCAATAAGCGTCCTTCCCCCTCAATGAAAAATACATCAGTCATTCATTGGGTTTTCCCAGAACATCCTCAACACCCTGAGATCTTACCTATCGGCAATGTGTAAAGGTTGGTGAGAAGAGATCCGAATGGGAGTCACTTGTGGTATTCCACAAGGATCAATCCTTGGACCCATACTTTTTGTACTATATGTAAATGACATAAACTCAACTTTGGTGCATTGCAAACACAATATGTACACTTATGATTTTCAAATATACGACCACTTTACTACGAACAATGTACAATTCTGTCAGAAGAATCAATGAGGACATTACTAGCATTGTTGCATGGACTGAGACTTCATCACGAAAAGACTAAACCAATTGCAATCTGTCACACTCGACTTGGCAATTCAATTGACTTTGACTCCATTGATTCAATACAGTAAGCGGAAATTCTTTGCCATACTATGACAAAGTGAAGGATCTTTAAGTAATACCTAATTCAACACTCACCTGGGACGCAGCAGTCACTGACACATGCAGAAAGGTTTTCGCCTCAATACACTCACTCAAGAAATTATAGAATTTTTTGCCACAACACTCTAAATTCATTACTTTTACTTCCCCATTTTACTTACTGCAACTGACTGATCAATGACATGACTGTAATACAGGCGGGTATGCTCCAGCGTTCTCAAAAATATTACTTGAGATTTGTTTATTGTCTTGATGAGCATATTACGCCATACTACCTTGAGACAAACATTTTGAAATTGAAAGATCAAAAAGCAATCAAAATTCTGTCGTAACTTTTTCAAAATTAAAAACTGGTGTTCCAAATTATTTTAGAGGTTACTTTAAAGTCTATCTCAAGGTAGTTTGCAATATTCACATTCTTTGTTATCACATTACGAATACTTCATCACAGCTAATGATAGGGCTTTGTTGTGGCTGCCTGTCGCCTTTTATATAACCTAACCCTGCAGATAAGATCCCTTGAAAATCCTCTGTACAACGTTTTTTTGTCATATTTTTTTTCTTTTTTTACCCCCTTAACCCATAAATAGCATTATTTTCTGAGAATTTACTTTTTCATGCACATTTTGCTGCTGAGCTACATTATTTTACTATATCAGCTCAATGGTTTGAAATTTCACATGCACATACTCCACACCAACAATATTAGTTAAAGTTAACACACAAAAAAGTTTGTATTTACTTCACTGTGGAAAATGGGATTACGTCTAAGGGGAATGTTTTTAGTTCATCTATACACCTATCCATAGAGGTGTTCTTTTGTTGCAAATTTTCATTATAGAATTTGCTAACACCATGCAAGAGCTATGACTTATCCATGTCCAAACGTATAATTTAACGAAACAGTTTATAATATCAGTCAAGTTCTAATTACAGGGTTTTAACGGCATGTTTTTTTGTTTAAATTTTAAAAATAATGGCGATGTTAAAAATTATACTAACAATCAGTTTACAGTTTGTATGTTACATGTTGCATGACGTATGTAACTGAAGCTTATACGTGTTTGAGTTTCCGTTTTGGTCGGTGATTACGACAACTATTGATTATGACAAGCAATTCTGCCAAGGGGGTCTGGGGCAAGCAAAGCGAGTCCCTAATATATATATATACGATCGCAGGCGTAACTCACTCACTAACTGGTGATACAAATTCTAACCCACTTCTAGAAGTGCTAGGATCTTGAAATTTGGCACAGACCTTCCTTTAGGTCCACAACCGACAGGAAAATTGCTGACTCTTACAATTGTTCAATACGAACCGAGAAAAAATGTTAAAATTTTCCCATATAAAATGTGTTGGGTTTATTTCGTCAAACACAGGGTTTAAAAAAGGCTAAAATATCTGACTTCCTGAGGAGCTTGAAATTTGTCATGACCATTCTTAAGAGTTTAAATTTACTACCCCCCAAAAAATCCTTAACTTTTTAAAAAAAGATTTTCATTTTTTGGCTATATAACTTTAAGGAAAGTAGGCCAAATCAAAATCGTGGATAAAGCAAACCTAACCTACTGGACCTTAATACACTTGAGAAAGACATGAAGTACAAGATTAACTTTTTGTTTAGACACTATTTTGTAGACATTTTCACATTAGTAAAAAAAGTCCAATACGTGAGACAAGTGCAATGTATTGCAGGCCTACAGAAAAGTCCATTATTGAGTTTTGTTCCAAGGCATTTTCTTCCTTTAAAAACACGGTTGAAATTTTCTAAGTAAGCCTACCATGAGATCCAGCACAGTGAAGTGTCATCTTCCCTTTCCAAGTCCAAAAAAAGTCCCTTTGCATAAAAGGCGGGCAGTTACACACGATCGCTCGCCCAATGCCAAGTGTGTTGCGGAGTGTAGCTATAATTTGCAGGCACGAGGATGGACATTTATGAGTTAAACTTCACTTGCCTCAGTTGCTAATTTTTTGGCCGCAAGGTGGTTAATCCACTCGTGGATAATCATGAGTCTACTGTGTATATACATACAGTAGTATAAACAGTATATATATATAAGCTAGTATATACAGTATATATACATTAATATATACGGTATATATATATATATTATTTTTAATGACCATTGTTTTTGGCCTCTGGGCACTTTAACACGAAAACATAACATGGTTCCTAGCTTATTTAAGTCTTGCTATGTGACCTACGGTTATAGCTTCTTTCCAATGGGAAATTTGCTAAAACGTACAGAACACAAAATTTATATAAATATACAAGGATTATATAAATAATTAATAGCGATTCAGATGACTAATGAAACATGAAACTACAATAGCACCAACCGTAAAGAGTTTACTGTAAAGAGTTAGTCCACTAAACCTGCACAGTTATTGACTTAGACTTATAGAGTATGATTGAAACAAACAAAACTGAAATTTACAACTGGACTGGATGGAGTTAGAAATATCGAGTGAAAGATGATCACAAAGATTATAGCAAATAAGTTATTCACTCATACAGATTTGATTTCATCTTTATTCTTATTGATAGTTCCCCTGTGTTAACTGAATTTTTTACTAACCGAGGTTGTTGTGGTCCACATTAATTTGGTTAAATCAGACTCTACTGTATTAATTATTAAGTTTAAAAAGGATCAAACAATTGTATGCTTATTTTCTACAAGACACCAACATACTGCGCTTTGAAGAGTATAACAATATTGACAAATAGAGTATGACAAAATGCAGTAGGCCCTACTATGTAAGATACCAATTGACATCTATGCATGTTAACCTAGTAATTTCAGACAAACAAACATCTTATAAGTAAGGATAGTTTACAATTATTAAATAACTCAATACCGGTAGCCTATATAAAAATATCGCTGACACACAACACCCTGTGGGATTAGGTTGGTTACTGATATTATAAAAACATTATTACCAGTATAAAAATATTGCAATAAATATTTATGTACATATTTATAAATAAATATACGATACAGTAGTACAGGTAGCCTGCTTACATACCTTGATTAGCCAAATGAATCTTTTAAATGGTTTAAATACCTCTATCTGTAGCAATCCTAGTAGTTGAAGTAATGGCGCAACTATGGTTTCGGCCTACATTAGGCCATCATCAGGCACAAGGATATTAATTTCTTGATTTTCACTTCATTAAAACATTAAACAAAACTTGAACAAAAACAAGTTTTTGTTTAAGTTTTTTTTTTCAAAATATAGTTGCGCCATTACTTCAACTACTAGGATTGCTACAGATAGAGGTATTTAAACCATTTAATTTATTCTAAGCAATCCAGAGGCTTGATAATATTATATTGAAACAAAAGAATCTGTATGGGCCTACCAAGTGTTATCTCAATATTTCAAATAATAAGCGAGATATCAATTTTAACCTCTTCCCTATAAGATTTAGGTAACTCAGGGGCTTCAAAAAAACACACTGTGTTTACTAATTTCTATAACCGACTGGTGTGAGGCAAGGATTCAAAATAGGCTGGCTAAAATAATTTTTTTAGATGATCCTAATGTTCCTTAGGATTTACTTTAGTACCTATTAAAGTATGGGTAAATTTCCCCAAAACACCCCTATGAAAGAATCGAGTTGCCTGAATTTCAAACTTGACTGAAATTTGCTACACATCAAGTTGTCTGTACTAACTTTAATAGATTAGAGTTTTCTTACTAGAATAAATATGAGCTGTACAAATGGTCTGCCAAACAAATGGAGTTTTCACATTCGGGGGAACCTAAAAAAAATACCCTAGTCTAGATGAGACCACAAGACTTGCTCCCCACTGTAGAAAATTCACTAAAATTAACCATAACTCACAATAACATCACATAATATTTACAAGCACATCCAGATACTTAGATAAAACAGATCATGACATATGCAAACATTTAATGGAGCCAGACATAAAACCTAAAGTTTAGAAATGCAAAATTAATTGGTCTCACTGATGGATGTTTTGGGGTTGAAGTTACAACCATACATGCCAAGATATCAACATGACATATACCAAAAAGTACATTAACACCTAGTCTATATCACAAAATGAAGATAACAATGTAATATTTATTTATATATGGTATGAGAGAACATAAAAATTAATTAACAATATCCCCCACTTCCAGTACCAGTTATGGTAGGAAAAGTATTATCTAAGGTCTACAGAAGCAGCAATTTATAACAGAGGTTGGAAATTGAATCAACGGCATAAAATAAAATATTGATGTCATTTCTTTTTCCACAGTGTATTATTTTATTTGAACTAAATTATCGTACTACCCTATGAACCACCCAAGCAGCATATTGGGAGAGGCTTGGCCATCTTTGACGAACTGACACTGTAAGACAAATTTGACCGGGGCATTTTATCATACTTTTAATTTAGCTAAACATGCAAATGTTATTTCATACAAAAATATTTTTTCATCTTACATTAACTCACCAATTTTCAAACTAGACATCCTTCCATCGGGCATAGAAACCCACAAATTAAGCACTTATTACTTGCTTTGCGAACTACCACACACCCTCACCGGGAACCATCGTTATTTGAAAAGAAGAAGAAGGATATATACACACACACACACATATATATATATATATATATATATATATATATATATATATATATATATATATATATATATATATGTATGTATATATTCTTCATATAGATAATAGAAAATGGCGAAATTAACTATGAACACAAAAAGCTTTTGTCAACGTTTAAAAGTTAAAGTAACAGTGGATATTAATAAATTTACGCATAATCTCTAGTTTAGAGCTTATTAAGATCAGGGTCAGGGCATGTTGTTATGGGCATTAGGATATTCAACAGGCTTTAGTTTGGCTTTGGACTAGATTAGGTTTTAGATAATTTAAGAACAAAGTGCATGCATTTTTAGTAAATAATCCAATGTCAATGAATATCGATAAATATTTTGATCTGTCAGATAATGTATTTCTATGTAACTATGAAGGATACAATATGACATGAATCACAAACTATTCTAAATGTTAATTAAATTATTTATTGATGTATGATTTTTTATATTAATTTTTCCATATGTTTAATAATGCTTGTTATAGTAATGTCATGCAATTACATTGACTGAGTTTTGGTATTTATTTATTTGATGGAACATTTAATTTTGAATAAGTTAATTTACTGCATGAAATAAATAGCTTCTTATTATATAATAATTTAGGTATAAACACACATTATAATGAGAAAATGCAGCATAATATAGACTGTAAGATATTAATTGACATGCCTTTGCATGTAAGCATGTAAATTATGACAATACATTCTTACACACGGCGTCTTCTCCCCAGACTGAGGAATCGTCAAAATTTATATCTGCAGCAGCGATATCGATCAGTTTAATTCCTTCTTTTGGTAAGACTTTTTTTTCGTAAGCAAGATATTTCGAAGATCATGCTATATTCAATGACCACCAGTATGGTTTTAAGTCGGGTCGCTCAACCATGGGTGCCATCATGGTGTGGTCCGCGCAGTATTGCACGCCTTTTGAGGGTGGGGAGTATAACCCTGTGATACATGGTGTCATTTCAATTTCAATTTTTGCCTATATGAATTTTCTAATGACGTGTATCTGTGATATATTCGAATCACATATGTAGATAATCTATATTTTTGTTCTCTAGCGCGCCTATAGATTTTTATACTTGCAATGTCCTTAAATATTTACTATAGTTTGATGAGTTTGCACTGTATAGTGTCATCTTAATTTCATTATAGTATGTGTTAGCTTACAGAAATAATTATAATTGCTAGATAGATAGATAATTTAATTGCTTGTAGATAACATATTTTTTATACATTTATACACCTAAATAACTTTATATTCGATTAGATCATTGAAATTGCAAACATACTACAATGTAGGTATTTTAAGCCAAGTATGAATGAGGCTTGAGTGTAGGATGGTTGTGACATGATCTTGTAGTCTTGTTACTGACTAAGGCTGACATGTTCCTTAGACAGGACTGTTAATTAATAGTCCAACAGCCGATGGCAACTGATGGACCTACAGTTTAACGTGGAATCCGATCCACGGCCTCTGAATTACGAATTAGTCTAATTATAAGGATAGGCTTTGAAGATTAACGCATATAGTATTCAATAGTGCGGACGTTAATCCACACAAGAGAACACCACATCCACCGATCGACCATCTCTCACAACTATCCACAATTCGTGACCTCCAAGTAGCTGGATTACAGGACGTTGCTACCGTCCCAGTCTTTACTAATTTATTTTATTGTTTTAAATAATTACTTTAATACGACTTACGCTATCTGCATGTATGAATCACCTGACAATATCTATGCACTGTACTGAGTTCTGGGATGATAAAGCTTGTCTAATGTCTATTGGATCCACGAATCTGGGTTTTCCTCTTCACGAAGTGAGCTCATTTGAAGCGGTGTATATGTGTGTTCTGCTATATATTCTTGTACAATGTACGTATTCTTCTAGTATGATCTAACAAAAAATATTCCTTTAATTTATTTATAAAAGAGTTTGAATTTTACTTTCTCCCCTTATACGTAGTATATGGAGAAAGTATTGTTTTCGTCAAAATTTTCGAATTTGAGTTGAGGGTGGATATATCCGTTTTGGGGTCCCCTGAATCCAAAAAAGTGGGTTTTGACGTGATGTCTGTCCGTCCGTGTGTCCGTGTGTCCGTGTGTGTGTCTGGATGTGTACAGTGCCACAGCCTACCCCGTTGGTCCGATTTAGATGAAATTTGGCATGTATGTATATATTCACGGTATCTCCAGGCGTTTTTTTCATTTTTTTGAATTTTTGATTTTTAAGGGTAGTTCACCCCTAAAAACCCTTAAAAAACGTGAAAAATCCAAATTTCTCAAAAACGGCTCTAACGATTTTTATTAAAATTTGACAGTTTATAGTGTACAGAGTACTAAATAATTTGACACCACCCGCATATCTGTAAAAATGACGGTTCAAAAGTTATGGGCTTTTAAATGTCAAAAAAATCAAATTTTTATATTTCAGCGAAAACAATAAAAGTAAAGTATAACGTGACTGGTACCATTGAAACCAGCTTAAAAAACTAAACAAATTAGTATTTTGAATTATTTGTCTACGACTAACGGTTCCAGAGAAAAGTTAAATTTACTGTCCATGATAAACACAGTACGTTGTCTGAAAGGGTCCAATGTTATTCTTATGGAGAATATTAAAAAATCAATTTACTCCTTATTTTTTAACCGTTTTCCATGAAACTTGGTATGAAGTGTAAGGTCAAATCACCCAAAAGAACCAACTCAAAAAAGCTTGGTATTACCGGGGGGGGGGGGGGGGGGTGTTTCCCCCCATACAATTCAAACAATTAATTTAACTTTGTCTCTCTTGTTTTTATTTTCAGAAATGGGATGATTTTTTTTGAAACAATAAATTATTAAATGATATTTATTTAGATGAACTTTGGAGAACATGATAGTTTTATTATAGATTGTCTTTCTTGAACTTACTTAAGGGAGAAAGTATGTGTCAGTTCACTGGTACCGTTTATTTTAGTTTCTTAACATCAGTTGGGGGAAGATTAAAAGAAATTATGGGCCAGAATATGCTGGAGAATCGTTAGTTTTTTAGCCTGTGTTGTGGGAGATCAATGTCATTTTCGGGAATATCCCGTAGGGAAGAAGCTATTACAGTAGGTCTCATGGCAAGACTTAAGTCCGGGACCATGTTTTTTTTGTCTTTAGGTGCCCAGAGACAAAAAACAATAGTCGTTAATATATATATATATATGTGTGTGTGTGTGTGTGTGTGTGTGTGTTTGTGTGTGTGTGTGAACAAGATAGCTCTCGTAAAAATGGTCCAATCGAGACCAAATTTGGTAGAGACCTGTATTCCTACATTTGCTCGGACGAGTTTGTGATCCAGACATATCGGTCAATCGGAACAGGTAGTTTGGGGAGGTTAAAAAATAGGGTTTTTGTGTTTTTCATGTATTTTAAAAATTTTCAAATTTTATCTTTTACCTTTAGAATCAGATCAAAAAACTACACAATTTAGTTCCTTAAAGTTTTTCTCTATCTCTAACGGTTACCGAGATATTGAAAAACCTAAACACAGTACATTGTACTTAGGGGCTCCAATAATCTTAAGGAGGATAAGGGAAATTTAATATTTCCCTTATAAATCAAAAGTTTTGGATGAAACTCAGTATTTTGCTTCATGTGGTTGGGATCCATACGTTTAAGCTAAAAAATCATGTTTCATGTGTTTCTAACAGCAGCAAACCTGCATGCTCTTCCATGTTTTAATCTTATGGAGAATAGGCAACTCCTTTTTTTATGATAATGATGAAACTTGGTATATGGTCAGAATAAAAATAGTTTATGGTAAAAATGCCTACTTTTACTGTTCCTGAAAGCAACAAACCTGCATACTATTTCTCATGTTTATGTTACAGAGAGTAGGCAAATATTCTAATTTACCAACAGGTATTGATTGATCAATCTTTATTGTCACATACTTGAACTTATTGTCATATTATTGATTTGAAAATTCGCTGACTACGCAGGTCTGTTGCGGCGGGGGTATTTTCTTCGTGTATTGTGATTGCGTTTTTCGCATCTAAGGATAGGTTCTGATTTGGTTATTAAAATTGTGGATTAAGAATAAGAATAAGAATGTTTTATTTTCTCTTATGAAATCTGTTAACAATACAACATAAAATATACATGGTATCATTACAAAAACAAAAATTACAATTAATAAATAAAATTTTCTTTTGTCAGACTCACTAAAAATATAACTCATAAAAAGCTTCTCTTATAAAAAAATATTGTCTTAAATTTTTTGCTTACAGTCTAACTAAAAAAGTAGAAAATATATTTTTTCTAAAGATTTTATGCAGGTTCATCTATCTATGTATAATATTATAAAGAAGAGGTGGTTTCTGTATGTTTGTTTGTGGGTTTGTGTGTTTGTTGTGGCAAGTGAACGCAAAAAATACTGAACCAAACAGTTTGAAATTTTACACAAAGACAGATCTTAAACTCATGCAACACATAGGCATACTCATTTCCTTAAAATCCTCTCGGGCTACGCCCTGTGAACGTCCTAAGTTTCAATGTTTACATTTTTAGAAAATGAAAACATAAAATTACTTGAATGTCAACAGCTGTGAACACTAAAATTTGACAGTTCGAGAAGCAGAAGACATGGTTGCTGTTTTTTTTAACAATTATTTATTTCCGGATCAATATACAATATTTTACACAGAATATTTAACAATAATTCGACTTAACTTTAATAATAAATACCCCCGTCGCAGCAGACCTGCGTACTCAGCGAATTTCCAAATAAAAAAATATATAATAATAATAATATGACAAGTTTGGTCAAAATCTGTCGATAAACATGAGAATTATTTGCCTATTCTACATAAGATTAAAATGGGAAAGAGTGAGTAGGTTTGCTGCTGTGAGGAACACTGAAAGTAGCTATTTATACCATCAAAAATTTTATTTTTAACATTTATACCAACTTTCATCAACATCTGTCCATAAATATAGGAGTTTGCCTAATCTCCATATGATTAACATGGGGAAAGAGTATGCAGGTTTGCTGCCATGATAAACACATAAACTATAATTTTTTAGTACAAATGTATAGATCTCAACCACATGAAGCTAAATATAAAGTTTCATCCAAAAATATTAGATAATAAGTGAAAAATTAATTTTTTTTAATCCTCCATAAGATTAACATTGGAGCCTCAAAAATACAACGTACTGTGTTTAGATTTTTTTATATCTCGGTACCTGTTGAAGATAGAGAAAAACTTTAAGGAACTTAATTGTGTAGTTTTTTAAGCTGATTCAAATGGTGAAATATAAAATTAGAAATTTTTAAAAATTACATGTGAAAAACGCAAAAAACCCCATTTTGGGGTACAAAACCCCCCCAAACTACCCGTTCCCATTGACCGATATGTCTGGTTTACGAACTCGTCCGAGCATTTGTAGAAATACACGTCTACCAAATTTGGTCTCGATCGGACCTTTTTTACGAGAGTCATCGTGTTCACAGACACATATATATATATATAAATTTTAACGACTATTGTTTTTGGTCTCTGGGCACCTAAAGAAGAAAAAATAACATGGTCTCGGGCTTAACTCTTGCCATGAGACCTACGGTAATAGCTTCTTCCCTATGGGAAATTCGCTAAAACATCGAGTGGGTTCGCCCTTTTTTGAGTCACCCGGGAACATAAATGACACATTTTTTAACAAAAGAAAGTAAAACTTATTGAAACTACGAATTTATAATTTTGTTGTTATTCTAGATCAAGAAAATCCTGAACGAGTCTAGGCTTTAATCGTCTATTAAGAGTCAGTTGGCCGATATTGAATTGCACTGCCCCATGCACTTGATCCAATGTATGGATAAATTTTGTTGAACTTTTTCTTATAAAATCTTTAATGGGGCTCACACAAAGTTCTTCATGGAGATGTTTATTCCTAATAAACCATGGAGCGTTAACACTACGGAGAATTTTGTTCTGAAAAATTTGAATTCTTTTAATTTTTGATTCTGAAGCTGATAACCCCCAAACGGGGGAAGCATACATTATCATTATTAATGGTCTTATGATTCATTTATACATCAAAATGGTGCACTCAGGTTTCAATTTTGATTTTATGTTAATTAACGGGAAGAGGGTTGCTAGGCGGGCATAACCTTGAGTAAATTTATTGTTGATATGTAGATTCCAATTAAGTTTTTTGTCAAGCCATGATCATCTCATGATCATCTCTGTTCCAAGGTAAAAACGTTCCGTATATATGAATTTCATGAGGCTGAAGATACTTTTTCAAAGAAAATATTTTTGTTTCACATTTACTTGGATTAAGTTTAAACCGCCACTTCAAAAACCAATCAATCAGAGTGTCAATAGATGTTTGCAATGTTTCGGCAGCTATGTCAATATTTGAATTTTGACAGATAACGGCAATGTCATCCGCATAAAGTGCCAAAGTTGCGTCTTGAAGTTCCGGCATATCCGACAAATAAATGTTGAAAAGCACAGGACCAAGTATCGATCCCTGTGGCACTCCAGCTTTAATTGGTCTAATTGAGGAAGTAGAAGAATTAATTTTGACAGAAAATGTTCTGTTGAGTAAAAAAGATTTAATGATATTTATTAAGTGGAGAGGGAAACCATGGTTTATCAATTTAAGAATAAGTCCATCATACCATACGGTGTCCAATGCTTGTGCGATATCTAGGAAACCAGCAACCGAATGTTGTTTTCTTTCAAACCCACCCACAATTGTTTCAGTTAAGCGTTGAAGTTGATGCACCGTCGAGTGTTTTTTCCTGAACCCAAACTGGTGTGAAGGAATAACTTCCAAGCTATCAACATGACTTATTATCCTTTTCAAAATGACTTTTTCAAAAACTTTCGAAATGGTGCATAACAGACTTATTGGCCGATAACTTGATGGAGATTTTTGTGGTTTTCCAGGTTTATGAATAACAATAACTTCAGCATGTTTCCATTTTGATGGAAAGTAGGATAAATACAAACAAGAATTTAGTATGCGAGTCAAAATAGAAAGGGCCTTATCTGTAAGATTTTTTAAAACCAAGTTGGGAATGAGATCGTGGCCTGGAGTTTTACGTGGGGGCAGATCCTTAATAATTGATCTCAATTCACATTTTGTGGCAAATCGTATTGGTAGTTCTGCTGACATAAACGTCCAGTTGATGGTTTCTTGAACACTTTTAACAAAATCTAAATCTAAACTATCATTTGGCTTAAAAGCAGATTGAAAATGATCAGCAAATACGTCACACTTTTGAGAGTCACTTTCAAAAACTGAGTTATTTTGAGTCAAGGTAGGGATGAGGGGGCGAGTTCGCAAAAGGCGTTTCGTAGCTTGCCACATATTTGAATCGTTAAGGTCCGTTGTCACTGGTGCGGCTGGAACGATAATCGTTGAACTACAGTCGTTGGACGATAATCGTAGAGCGCCTGCTGTGCATTGTCTTCAATGGCGCCGTTGTCACTGACGCGACTGTCACCAGAGTCGCTGACTGCAGTCGTACGGGTCTGCTCCTGGAGCAGTCATAATCGCAGTCGTTGGCCGATTTTCGAGGGGTGCACATGCGAGTTTGATTGAGTGGTGAGTGCGTTTGTGCAATGTCATCCAAAACAGCTCCAACATTAAAATTTACACCTGAGGAAGACGAGAAACTAGTGGAGGCGATTTCTCATCACCCTTTGATTTATGACCTGAGAAATCCCCAGTATAAGGAATGTAGTTTGAAGACAACTTTTTAAGGTCCTCATTGATTAAACTAGACACAAACTGAAACTGAACTTTGGAAAGTCTAAAGAACTCAGAAAACATTCTCTCATCAGCTTGCAAATGATTGTTTATTAATATTTTGAAGTAACCTTCTTCTGTTCTCTTTGTGAATATATTATGTGTGTTAAGTCGTGGTACACTTAACATTTCTAAAATATCTTCATCTTCTAAATCTTCAACTAACAAATAACTCAGTAGCCGTTTCTTTAAACTCATCATTCAGTACTTCACTTAGCAACAGTCAAACCTCAACTGAACTATTGTTTATTTATTATCGCATTTATTTTATAATCGCATCAGTGACAATGACCACTGCAACGATCATCGCCGAGCGATGATCGTCCACCGATAATCGTTCAACGACCATCGTTCCAGCCGCACCAGTGACAACGGACCTTTAGGATGAATGTCCGAAATATATTTTCTGTAATTTTCTATTCTGTATTCATCCAATTCACGTTTTACACGCCTGGAAAGTTCATTCATTTGTCTTTTGAGGAATGGCAGTCTGAGCCTCTGCCAGCGCCGCCGCACTTGGTTTTTCTCATTAATTAGTCTCAATATATTCAGTGGTAGCTGAGAGTAACAGTTTAATTTGTGCCTATAAGGTTGAGAAATTGAAGCTTTAACACATCTTTGGATAATCCGTGTGAACTCATCTATTGCTATGTCAATATCAGCAGGAGAATTTAAATATTCTAGAATTTCTAGTTTATCATCAAGTTCTGAATAAAACACATCCCAATTAATTTTTCCGTCAATTAGTTTTGGAGGGGGTAAATTTATCTGAGGATGGTTATAGAGGGTCACTACTATTGGTGAATGGTCTGAATCAAGTTCAGGTAAAACTTGCTGCATAATAGGAGCAGATACATTCATATGTAAGACTAAATCCAGGATGTCTGGTTCGTACACTAGTTGCCATGGGTAATGTGTTGGCTCGTCAGGAGCCGCAATGATGGTATTGGAACTGTTTACGTATTGTAAAAGTCGGTTCCCGTTAAAAAAACGTCAAACAGAAATGGAAACCCCCTATAAAACGAGTCCGTGAAATTTTTATTAAAACTTAAGGACTCCTTAAGGAAGACGCCCTTTCCGATGTATGTTTCCTATCTCAAAAAGAAGTGTTAAACATAAATAGACCTTTTCTTTAGTATCCAAAAAATATATGTCTTCAGCAAAAAATGTTTTGGTTCAGAAAAATGGACTCTAAAAAATCTTTAACAGGCCGTGCAGCCGGCCGCGCCGTGCCGTCTCGCGCCGGCCTCGCCGGCGCGTTGGCGCCCCTTTCCCCTTGGCGCCCCATGCGGCCGCATGTTCCGCATGGCCCTAGCGCCGGCCCTGATTATATATGTGTTGCTGACTAGTCCTTCCCATGGTGTCATTAGTTATGAGTACATTCTGTTGCATCAGCAGACCAATTTACTACAGATGATGGTTTCTTTTTCACGTTAATATCAAATAAGTATTTATTCTGTACTTATACTTTTATACTTTTTAACTGAAATGGCAACCTACCCAGGTAGGTATTTTAAGCCAAGTATGAATGAGGAATGAATGTAGGAAGATTGTGGCGCGATCTTGTAGTCTTGTTACTGACTAAGGCTGACATGTTCCTTAGACAGGACTGTTAATTAATAGCCCAACAGCCGATGGCAAATAAGGGACCTACAGTTTAACGTGGAATCCGAACCACACCCTCTGAATTACGAATTGGTCTAATTATGAGGATGGTATTTGTGGATTAATGTAGTATTCAATAGTGCGGACGTTAATCCACACAAGAGAACACCACAACCACCGCCATCTCTCACAACTATCCACAATTCGTGACCTCCAAGTAGCTGGATTACAGGATGTCGCCACCATCCCAGTCATGTAAAAGGGTTATATAATAGCCTACTCTCTTCATACGTGTCAAGCTAGCTTGGTGGTTAGAGTCCTCATCTCGTATTGGTATAATTAACTAAGTTCTGGATGAAAATTCATTGACAGTTTGCATATTGGCCCAAGTCGTAAAGTGTATTAAATATTTCTTTTTCACACTAGTATAGTATCAAAGCAAAGCTTACAAGTGGTATGCCTATTATTACATTAGAAGTTGTCAGAAGGTATCTCTTTCTTTCAGTCATCAATCTTTAAATCACATTTATTTCATAGCTTAGCGAGAAGTGACCAACGAAGCGAATGACAACAGTAGTAACGGTATGATGTTAGATTCGATTTCAATTTTATACCAATCGATTTTTAGCCGATTGCCTGAATAGACGTTGTGGTTGTGAAGTGAACCTAGTAAACAAACAAAGCTAGTATCATCCGTTTCCATATGGCAAGGTGGGTTAACAGACAAACGCGAACTGTCAACTGATGATATAGCTGCGGGAACAATATAGCTAAACACAATTTGAGGTTAGTCATTGCACCAAGGAGTAGCATTATAACCCTGTTTGTCAAATATGTTTTAGTGATATTGGCACATTGTAAATACCCTCTCTGGGATGCTGGATAAAATCATACAATGGGTGAGTTGACAATTAATTAAAAATAATTTTTGTAGTTGACACCTTCATTATGTTATTTCTGTTATAAATATAGAATAATTCATATGAGTCAAACTCAATAATATGAACTTGTTGTAATGTATATTGTTTATTTTACTCATTAACATTGTTAGATGATATATTGTAAAATTTATATTTTACTTATTTGGAAATGTAGATACTGGTATTGTTTATTTATTGATGGTAGGTTGGTAGGGCTGTAAATGATGATTTATTAAGTGGGATTTATAAATTAAAATTAGGCCTACCTAATTTTTAAATGTAAAATCATTTCAGAATGTGATACTTACTTCATTTTCATTGTGTTATAAAAACTACAAACTTTTAAGGCATTTTATCAAATTTAGGTCCTTCCTTTTAAGCTTTAGCGAATTAACTATTAAAAGCTTATTCCCTATGGGAATCAGGTAATACCATAGGTTTGGCAAGACTTAACCCTGAACATCCTGGGTGTGGTCTCACAGGCCGCTTGAGTAATTTATTTATTTGAATTTAAGGGTTTCAAAAGACGATGACCCCTGCCATGCCAGGTAGTTGTCCCTCTCCACCACCGAAACCGATCCCTATTGTCACTTGTCTTCCAGTTGTAATATTTACAGATATTTTTAGATTTGTTTGTCGTTTGCGGTCTGTGAGACGAAACCCATGACGGTACGCGCTAGATTTACGACCGGCCCATTGTCTTGTGTGTGTGTGTGTGTGTGTGTGTGTGTGTGTGTGTTTTGACTCGGATTCCGAAGAAATGTTTGAAAACTGGTATGAGGATGCTTTTATAAGTAAATTGGAATCACTTGGATGGTGAAACCACAATTTTAGCGAAGTTTTCAGAACACCAGGCTGACGTAACAACTTTCGAGCATCCGTCTAGCACTGGGAGTAAGTTAGAGGAACCTAAACCCGACACTGCTGGTGATAGGCTGAATAAAAGAAAGACATACTACACATGTGATCCGAAGAAGATGATAAAAACTGCCTACATTTGTTATTGATATAAAAAACATGTTTGCCTCGAGTGTACAACAAAAGTTTGCATTGAATGTAGACCTATGTTATAAGCTGAAATTAGCTGTAAAGTAACTGTCGCAATGTTAATAATAATACATTTTTTTACAAGTATCTCTATTTTTTTATATACATCATATCCTATGGAATGGAAAAATACCAATAACTAAACATTTTGCCATATTTATCATTACGTGTTTATGGTTTTAGAAAATGTTTACAATTTGCATCAGATTTTGCCATGTCCATGTTTTTTAAATTTTATACATCTATTATATGTACTCAATAAACGTAATTTAATATTATTCAAATAGTTAACATTTCAAATAACTTATTAGATTGATAAAATGACTTCCAACAGTAAAAAGTAATTTTAAATGTTTTTTTTTTCAAAAAGGCGGTCAGTGAGACCGCACCCAGGACTGAGTGTATCAAAAAGTTCACCCAGGACGTTAAGGGTTAAGCCCGGGACCAAGTTATTTTTTTGTATTCAAGTGCCACAGAAGCGACCAAAACCAATAGTCGTTACAATTTATATGTATGCTCTATATATACATATAAGCGAATTTCCCATAGGAAAGAAGCTATTACCGTAGGTCTCATGGTAAGACTTAAGCCCGGGACCATGTTATATTTTCTTCTTTAGGTGCCTAGAGACCAAAAACAATGGTCGTGAAAGTTCATATATAAAAATGGTTTTTTTGCGTTTTTCCCATGTATTTTTTAAAAATTTCAAATTTTACTTTTCATCATTAAAATCAGATTTAAAAGCTACACAATTTAGTTCCTTAAAGTTTTTCCCCCATCTCCAATGGTTACAGAGATATTAAACAATCTATAATTCTATAGTTCGTTGTATTTTAGGACTCCAATGTTATAATCTGATGAAGAATAAAGAAAAATTAATTTTTCTCTTATTAACCAATATTTTTGGATGAAACTTGATATTTAGCTTCATGTGGTTGAAATCCATCCATTTATGCTTAAAAATCATAGTTTATGTGTTTATCATGGCAGCTAACCTGCATACTCTTTTCCCATGTTAATCATATGGAAAATAGGAAAACTCTTTTATTTATGGACAGATGTTGAAATTTGTACAAATTGTCAAAATAAAAATTGTTTATGCTATAAATGCCTACTTTCAGTGTTCTTCACAGCAGCACACCTACATACTCTTATGTTAATCATGTTAATCTTATGAAGAATAGGCCAATAACTAACTCATATATTTATCGACAGATATTGATAAGACTTGACATATAATATTATTATTATATTATTGATTTGTAAATTCGCTGAGTACGTAGGTCTGCTGCGACAGGGGTATATATATATATATATATATGTGTGTGTGTGTATGTGTGTGTCTGTCTGTCTGTGAACATAATAACTCTCGTAAAAATGGTCCGATTGGGGTTTGCCAATCACCATTGGTTTTTCGCTATGTGATAATGCCGCAACCCACACAGGGGTGCGCAAAAAGCCACTACGGTTGAAGTGCCTTGGGAGTAATCCGCCCCTTTCAATAAAAAAAAAACAAAAAAATGGTCCAATTGAGACCAAATTTGGTAGTAACATGTATTCCTACATTTGTTTGGACGAGTTCGTAATCCAGACATATCGGTCTTGGTCAAAAATGGGTTTTTTTGTGTCTTTTCCATGTAATTTGTAAAATTTTCAAATTTTATCTTTAGCCATTAGAATCAGCTCAAAAAAGTATACAGTTTAGTGTCTTAAAGATTTTCTTTATCTCCAATGTTTACCGAGATATTAAAAAATTTAAATACAGTACATTGTATTTTGGGGCTCCAATTTTAATCTTATGAAGGATAAGGAAAAATTAATATTTCCCATACTAATCAACAATTTTTGTTGAAACTTTGTATTTAGCTTCATGTGGTTGGGATCCATACGTTTAAGCTAAAAAATCATGTTTCATGTGTTTCTCACAGCAGCAAACCTGCATGCTCTTCCATGTTTTAATCTTATGGAGAATAGGCAAACTCCTTTATGTATGATAATGATAAAACTTGGTATATGGTCAGAATAAAAATAGTTTATGGTAAAAATGCCTACTTTTACTGTTCCTGAAAGCAACAAACCTGCATACTATTTCCCATGTTTATGTTACAGAGAGTAGGCAAATATTCTAATTTACCAACAGGTATTGATTGATCAATCTTTATTGTCACATACTTGTACTTATTGTCATATTATTGATTTGAAAATTCGCTGAGTACGCAGGTCTGTTGCGGCGGGGGTATTTTCTTCGTGTATTGTGATTGCGTTTTTCGCATCTAAGGATAGGTTCTGATTTGGTTTTTAAAATTGTGGATTAAGAATAAGAATAAGAATGTTTTATTTTCTCTTATGAAATCTGTTAACAATACAACATAAAATATACATGGTATCATTACAAAAACAAAAATTACAATTAATAAATAAAATTTTCCTTTGTCAGACTGACTAAAAATATAACTCATAAAAAGCTTCTCTTATAAAAAAAGCGGCGGGGGTATTTTTAAGTTCATTCCGTTTGGGGTCGCTTCAAAAAAGTTGTGACAGGTGTCACACATGGTGGATTCCACTGAGCTAGAAAAAAGCTAATAAAAACAGGACTAAAACATATGTTTTATTAAGGAAATATTACAGATTAAGAATGTCCAAATATTATAGCTTTGGAGTGTAGTTTCTATAACTAGAAATACATGTAATAAGTTTAAAAAAATTGTATCTTCTAAATGTAAAAACAAATAAGTTTTTATTGGAATAGTCAATTTTATTGGAATAGCACATATTCAATTTTTAATTTAACTTACACATTTTTAAACCCCCGTCGCAGCAGACCGCGTACTCAGCGAATTTCTAAATCAATAATGTAATATATGACAAATTTTATAAAAATATGTCTATAAACATGAGAATTATTTGCCTATTCTCCATAAGATCAACATAGGAAAGAGTGTGCAGGTTAGCTGCTGTGAGGAACACTGAAAGAAGTCATTTCTACCACGAATAATTTTTTGTCTTAACATTTATACCAACTTTCATCAACATCTGTCCATGAATAAAGGAGTTTGCCTATTCCCTATATGATTAATATGGGAAAAGAGTATGCAGGTTTGCTGCCATGATAAACACAGAAACTATGATTTTTAAGCATAAATGGATAGATCTCAACCGCATGAAGCTAAATATCAAGTTTTATCCAAAAATATTGATTAATATGGGAAATATTAATTTTTCCCTATCCTCCATAAGATTAAAATTGGAGCCCCACAATACAACGTACTGTGTTTAGATTTTTAATATCTCGGTAACCATTGGAGATAGAGAAAAACTTTAAGAACTTAATTGTGTAGTTTTTTAAGCTGATTCCAACAGTGAAATATAAAATTAAAAATTTTTTAAAATTACATGTGAAAAACGCAAAAAACCTGATTTTGGGGTACAAAACCCCCCCAAACTACCTGTTCCCATTGACCGATAAGTCTGGTTTACGAACTCGTCCGAGCATTTGTAGAAATACACGTCTCTACCAAATTTGGTCTCGATCGAACCATTTTTACGAGAATTATCATGTTAACAGACACATATAAATATATATATATGAGTCCTACGGTAATAGCTTCTTCCCTATGGGAATTTCGCTAAAATGTATTAAATCAAAACCTCTATTTTTATCACTAAAAATTCTCCCTCTTAAATACCTCTATATCTATTAAGTTTTCAAGCTCTTTTACATTCAAATTGGATTTCCACAAAATGACAGTAAGTACGTACAGAAAAAACTTAGAATTGCAAAACAGTTTTTAATTCCATAACCTTCAACTACTTTTTTTACTAAAACCTTTAACTTCATTGTGCCAAGAATGTTTAATAAATTGCCAAAAACCACAAAAAATTCTAAAAATATCAAACATTTTAAAAATAAAATTAGGAAATGGCTTTTACATCTGGAAGATGTGGATATTTTACTATAGGTGCAAAGTTAAGTTTTTGTTTTAGTTTAATTATTTATATTTTGCTATTTTTAGGTATTGTTAGGTTTATTAAGGACACACTATGGAGGGCTGTGCCACACAGGGACTATGCATTGTATGCAATGAGCTTTGACGGCACCTGGGGAGACCAACTCTGGAGGCTAGCCTCTAGGGAGGTGCCAGAGCCGCCTGGTGGCATAAGTGCGGTGTGAGTTTCTAAAGCATTGAACCTTAAAAGATTTGTTTTTGAGTTGGGAAAAACATTTTAATTAAGCACAATATTTTTGTTATCATAATTATCTTTATTAGGTTTTATTTTATTTTGTAGAGACCAAAATGTTAATTTTAGTTTATTTAAAAAATGAGTGCTTTAAATTTAAATGCAAAATTAAGGAACCTCAAAACAGGCATTGCCTAAAGAGGTCCTAATTTATTTTTTTCAAAAGTCGTAAATGTATCAGCCTGGCAAGCAAAGAGGACTACTAATTTATAAGCCTTTTTATAGGACTGTAGTTTGATAAAGTAATAATTTGTTTGATTATAAGAAATTTTATTTGGTTTATTGTATTTAATTTTGAAAAAATAAAATTCAATTATATTCTATATTTCTATATTTAAGAGTACTGATAGTAAATTAGAATATAACTGTAATTAGTATTTTGTAGTTGAGTCATTTTTACAAAAACATTTCCTAAGTACATTTCCTAAGTAAAACTGGATCTTAACAGAAATTTTCACTATCGTTATTCAAAAGGTTTAAAAAGTTTTAATATTTTTTATAACACTAGAGAAATGGAAATTTGCTGGGAATGTAGGACTGCTGCGACAGGCTATATTAATTAATCCATGCACTAACTAAACAGAGAGCGCATTAAATTTCAAAGTAAAATGAAGGAACCTCAAAACAGACATTGCCTGAAAAAATTCCTAATTTATTTTTAAAAATTTGTATGTTTAAGTGTTAGCCTGGCATGCGAGGAGGACTTTAATTTTATAAGCATATTTATAGGACTGAGATATACTATGGTTGGAAATGTCAATAATTTATCTGATTATAAGAACTTTTGTTTTGTTTATTGTATATAATTTTGAAAAAATAAAATTCTATTCTTATTTTTTTTCAAATCAAGAAATCACATTAGATGACCTACTTTAGTAAGCATGCTTTTCTTGTTCCAGACGTCACGAGTAATGGACTGGGGCATTCACTTTCAAGGGGCGGCGCAAGAGGAAGCCCGTGGTACAGAGACAGAGCGATCAACTTTCGAAAGTCAAGGTTGGATCTTAGACCCACGGGAACTCCCAAGACCCCACAGGGTTCACGATCTAAGAGGCAAGCTAATGGGTAACAATCAACTATATGTAACAGTTGTATAATTGAAATGTTGATCACTTTGGAAGATTCTGGTTTACAGATGTCAATATCTTGCTAATAATGATCAAAATTGTACAAAGGTGATGCTGCGGAGTCTGTTCCACAGCAGAATTCACCTTGGCGCTACATAATAACGTTGTATTTTGTTAATTTAGGGAAAATTAGCGTTACAGAGGATGTCAGCAATACAAAGTAAATGGAATTTGATAGAGGAAAGATAATTGTACTTGTGCTAGTTTATTTACCGTTTTTACATGTAGGCTACTTGCTATTTTGAGTATTTGTATAAAACAATATAGACAGTTCCATGCAATCATTATGTTCAGCAGCTAGAGATAGCAAAAAGAAGAGGATTACAATACTGGGGGACAGCCAAGGAAAGGAGTTTGCTAAATACATGAGTTTTTATTGAACCTATTATTTATTATTGAGAGTGTGGTCTGGAATTTCTACATAGCATCTTAGAAGTATTGTTTATGTTTGTGTTTTAGTAGTAATTAAATGTTGTAGTTGAGACAGAGAAGAACCCAAGAAAATCTGTGTGGACTCTGATTCTTTTTTAATATGTTTGTAGCATGCAAGTTTTGTTAGTTAACCTGTTTGAGTGCGGACAAACCTTTATGGGGTTTTGCACTTTTGTAACCTTGCTGTTGTTAAATGTGTATTATTAAAATAAATATATTGATTGATTGATTGATTGATCTAGAAGAGGAATATTAAGTTTTTGTGTTTTCAAAACCTGATGCTAAATTTAAACATGTAATTCGTGATGAAATCAATATGGTCGAAGACTTTAAAGAAGAAGACTATATCATTGTATTAACTGGTACTAATGACCTATACTACAGTGAACCAGCACAGTTAACTATTGTACAGGGAATGCAATCTCTTCTCTCGCTAAAACTAAAAACCAACATGCTAATAAATAGTGTACCTTATCTATACGACGATCCGTCATGGAACAACAATATATTTTTTGCGAATCGTACCTTATCAAAAACAATAGATTGTTACAAAGGTGAACTTAATCCCTTCTGCCAGCATGTAAATGCCATCCTCACGAGGTCCGACTTTACTCGTCATGGTCTCCACTACAACCGACATGGTAAACGACGTTTAGCCAATTCATTTGCGACGTTTATCAGACAAACCGGTAGTCAGTCTTTGATCATAGCCTCGACACTCACTGATAGTACTCCAGCACCATCTTTTGAAGTTGAAAGATTTGCTGAGGTAGGAGCTGCAGTAAATACAAATGCTTCCTTTAATGTAACATCTCTCATCAAATCCTATCCTGAAGTGTCATCTCAAACCTTGACTTCTGATTCTTCAGTCTGGCAAAGATTAGATTAGATTATTGATATGGCGACCATACCACAAGGTAGGTATTTTAAGCCAAGTATGAATGAGAATTGAGTGTAAGATGATTGTGGCGCGATCTTGTGGTCTTGTTACTGACTAAGGCTGACATGTTCCTTAGACAGGATTGTTAATTAATAGCCCAACAGCCGATGGCATCTAAGGGACCTACAGTTTAACGTGGAATCCGAATCACGGCCTCTGAATTGCGAGTTGGTCTAATTATGAGGATGGCCTTTGCGGATTACTGTGGTATTCAATAGTGCGGACGTTAATCCACACCAGAGATCACTACACCACCGACCATCGCTCACAAATATCCACAATTCGTGACCTCCAAGTAGCTGGATTACAGGATGACGCCACCATCGCAGTCTAGCATGAGCCATATTATGCCAGAGGACTTGCCGAAATCACATAGCAGTGTCCAGTCTCTGAGCATCAATGTTTCCCTCATTGAAGAACAACCTACTTTTAACCTGTCGATAGATGAGTACCCTCCTCTACCTACGTGTTCTAAAGACTTTGGCAACAACACGGCCACTGGACTGCCCTCTTCAACGACACCTGAGTCCCCAGTGAGAAGGTCAACAACGGGGAGTGCTGCTGAAGGCTGCGAGGTGTCTGCGAATCTGCCAGAGCCGAGGGCGAGCCATCGGTGTGAAGAGACTCCTAACCAGCAAGTTGATTGTAGTAATAGTAGTAACAATTTTTTAGGACCATGTCCTGCACCCCTGGGGCACGCAACCACTTAGAGTCTAACTTAGAATTAAAAATTTTGGACCAGAATGTTCAAATTACAACCAATAAAAAGATGAATTGTTTTTACTGACCAATGAACTTAACCCTTCCGTTTTTATAGTTTCTGAGCATGGTTTTACTGACAGCACTTTGGATTATTTTATGATACATGATTATGAATTAATTGAATCATTCCAACGCAAAAACCATAAAGGTGGTGGAATTTCTATTTTTGTTAAACCTGGACTGAAATATAAGCCCCCCCTGTTTTTGACAAATTTTCTATTGACTTACTTTTTGACATTAAGTGGCATTGAAGTAAATTTTAGTAAAATAGGAATTGTTAATATTATAGGGATTTATAGATCCCCTAGCAGTCAGGAAGAAATATTTTTTGAACAGTTTGATTGTCTCTTGCACAAGTTAACGTCTAAGCAAAAATTATTTGTAATCACGGTTGACTTTATTATAGACATCCTCAATCAAAATGACCTTCTAACTGTGCAGTTTCAGGATATCCTCAGGACTCACTCACTCTGATGGTCGGTGAACTCTCCTACTCGGGTGACAGCCACAACCTAAACCACCATTGATAATGTCGTCACCAACGTGCCAAATTGCCTTGTCGCTGTCATTGACACAGCTATATCCAACCATTTCGCGTGTGGGACTATATCAGAGGATGTTTGCCAGACCTTAACCCTCCTGTCATAAGCATAAAATGAGACTTTTGTCTCAATAACATACTCCTCTTGAACAAAAATCTTAAATCTGAAACATGGGATTTTATATAAGATTTATTGTCAGCTGAGGAGGCTTTTAACACTTTCAACAGTGTCCTAGTTTACCATCTTGACGTTGCTTGCCCATACAAGAAAATCAAAAGAGAATTAAACAAGTTAAAAATGACTGGATTACTCGTGGCATTCTTGTGTCAGAGAAAAAAAAATATTCTGGCATTAATAGGACAACAAGTGATGATCAGTTTAAAAGATTTTTTTAAAAAGTTTACAGAAATGTGATAAATGCAGCAAAAGCTTACAATGTTAACAAAAAGATAACACAGTCAGAAAACGTTTCCAAAACAACATGGAGTATCATCAACAGTATGTAAAATAAAACAATATCTAGCCAGTTGCACTGAAGACCAATGACACCCTGTCAAGACTGCCAGAGGCTGTTGCTAAGGCCGGCCGCACACTGATGCAGCATTTCACCTGAAGCAAATTGTTTCGCAACGTTTTGTTTCAAGCGTTTTGCTTCTTTGCTTCTGCAGTGTGCGGGAGGTTGAAGCACGATGCAACGTTTTGTTTCAAACAATAAAACATAATGTTATTTGTACTCTAGTAGTGGAGATACCTACGTTCACTTCGTCGTCGCACATGTTGACTGAAATAAGACTATTGTATTTTTCCTCGGAAATCCTTTTTAAATTATACTATAAGTAAAAATGGGGTTTAAAAAACTAATCGGTAATAAATTAAATCAACTGTATTCGATAAAAAATCCTTTTTTAGTATTAATTTTCATTAAAATTTTCAAAGTAAAATACAATACGCTTATCTAGTTAAAGCTTTGAAAAGGAGCAAGATTTTTAAAGTAGGCCTATTTCATATTTTTTTACTACTATTGACATAACAATAGCTGAAATACGTAACATTTTATAAGGTTTTAGGGAATGATTGATTACCATCAAACAAACGGAAAGTGGAGAAATTTAAGCTTTTCCGTAGCTAGAAATTCTTAGGTAAGAGACCACATGGGATAAAACAAAAATAATTGTGGATATGAACTTGAGTGATAGGCCTACATAGTTTACCGAAAACAAATTGTCACACGAACTTCCAATCGCCCTGAATATAGTTTCATGTTGTAATTGAATGCAAGTAAGACTACTATTATTAGTGCTGTTAAAGTGTAAAATATTTAAAAGACAGTGTCCTTAAAATTGTTAATTCAATAAATATAACTGTTTTATTGTGTATTTATTTTTAATAATACATATTTTTTAACTATATTAAAATATAAAATAACAGTTTCGGTAAAGTGCTAAATATTAAAGTAAATTATTAACTAACATTTTTGATATAAATCTATTATTTTTGAAATTATTTATATTTTAATAACAATATTATGTATGTTATATTTATGTATTTTATATTTTAATGATAATATATTTTACAACATTTTTTATCGCATGACTTGTTAACTAGCCTGCAACATCTTTCCGAATGATTTTAATTCCGAGTCATCACGGAATGTGTTGACGATTTCCGATATGGCTAAACACTGACTTTTGAATGGAAATATAACGTCTCTTGAGGATCAGTGATTACACACATGGGTTTTCCTCCATTTCCTCCGGAAACAGATTTTACAAGTACGAATGCACTGTTTTCGCCAATAGAAAATACTTCTAGATCACGTGCTCAAATACGCAGATGTGATTGGTGGGCGAGTTGGCGCCATGTGCTCGCTTGTTGGCGCATGCGCAGAACGTTTTGCTCCTTGAAACATGAAACATCGTGCTGCATTGGATTCAGGCGTCGAGCGGCTGCTCAATTGTTTCGCGGTGTTGCGAAGCGCCTCGCAACGTTTGCTTGATGAGTGTGCGGGCTCCCATTGAAATACACAGGGCGCCAGTACCCAGCGAAACATTTTGCCTCGCAACAATTGCTTCAGGTGAAATGCTGCATCGGTATGCGGCCGTCTATTGGACCTAGGCGTCGAACGTTTGCTCAATTGTTTCGCGGTGTTGCGAAGCGCCTCGCAACATTTGCTTGATGAGTGTGCGGGCTCCCATTGAAATACACGGGGCGCTTGTACCCAGCGAAACATTTTGCCTCGCAACACTTGCTTCAGGTGAAATGCTGCATCAGTGTGCGGCCGGCCTAAGGAGTTAAATTCCTTCTTTCTATCAATCGGCGACGGAATTGTGAAAAGAACTCCTATTTCAGTCAACAACCATTTCTGGCACAGCCCATTATCATCCCTGGTTTTAGCTCCTGCCTGCGAGGTCGAAGTGGCACGCATCATACAAGATCTTCCATCAAAAAGATCTGACGACGTCAATAATATGTCAATGTGAATGTTTAATATGTCAATGTGGGTGTTTAAGCAAATTTATTTGCCCCTACTAGCCCCGTTGACTAAATTAATTAACTGATCGCTTCGGTCAGGAACTTTCCCATCTGCATTAAAAAATTCAAAAGTCATCCCAGTTTTCAAGAAAGATGATCCACAAATTTCAAATAATTATCGCCCAATCTCAATATTACCGGTCTTCAGTAAGATTTTTGAAATAATTTTTCTTATGAGGCTTCAACATTTTTTGGAAAAATAGAAAATTCTCTCAGAGAATCAATGGATTCAGACCGGGGAAATCCACAATTGATGTGGTAAACAAGTTAATAGAAGTTGTCCTTGAGGGACTTGAGAGTCAAAAAAAGGCACTTAGTGTCTTCATCGACCTTTTGATTGTGTTGATCACGACATCCTGACAAAAGCTGGAGCTCTGTGGAATCCGCGGAGTCCCACTTCTTTGGCTGAAGTCATACCTTTATGGAAGGACCTAGTTTGTACAGGTGTCAACTTGTAGATCAGAGGCCTCAAAGGTATGCCAAGATGTCCTGCAGGGTTCAATCCTTGGTCTAGTCCTATTTTTGATTTATGCCAATGACTTCTGTTCTTCAGTGACCAGCGGAAAAGTCATACAATATGCAGATGACATGACTCTCTATTTTGAATCAGAATTCCAAGAAAATTTTGAAATTGAAAGTTTTCTCAATTTGAGCGCCTGCATTCAAAAATTTCAATCAGAAAAGTTAAACATAAACAGCTCTAAAACTAATTATATCAATTTTTCACTTCGTCACTGTGACGACGAGTCTACACCAGCAGTAATGGTGGATGACACCTCTTTGGAAGAGGTCGAATCTACAAAGTTCTTAGGGATGCACTTGGATAGAGTGCTGAACTGGAAAGAACACGTAAACAGCCTCTGTTCTAAGGTTGTAAGGGGCATCTTTGCTCAGCGAAATTTAAACCATCCTGGTTTAAACAAACAATCCTGGTTATGGCCTAATTTATCCCCATCTGTCCTATGGATTAAGATTGTGGGGGGTGTACTAAAAGAGATTTTGAAAGGGTGTTTAGAGTCCAAAAATGAGCAACCAGAATTATTCAAAACTTGGAGCCCAGAGAGTCATGTAGACAGGCTTTTAGGGAGCTGGGAATCTTGACCCTACCTTCCCTTTATACATTGGAAACTGGTTTATTGCCGGTTCCAATATGTGCCTGTCCAAGGCACTGCTGTGCATAGCTATGGGACTAGAGCAAGGGATGGTTTCCGCGCCGTTTAACATCGAACAGCTGCATTTGAGAAACGTCCTTCTTATGTATGTGTCAGGCTCCTTAACTGCCTCCAAGCGAGGCTCAAGAGTCTGGAGAGTTCCAGCTTGTTCAAGATTGAAGCGTGAGTTGACACAATTGGAGTTTTACTCGGTGGAGGAGTTCACTGTTCACCGGTGGATTTAAAACTATCCAAAATCAATTCCCTAGGGGTTAGTTATTGTTTATCTTTTTTTATGTTTTTGGTATATTTATTTGTCAAAACCATTGCTTCACACATTATATATTTTTTCCATTTGCCTTTTTTTATGTGTTTATAAAATGTAAATTAAATTTTTATTTAGTATTATTTTGGCTGTTATTAAATTTTACCAATTGACGCTTGCTATACAATGTAAATGTTGTTGACAGCAATAAAGGATATTATTATTATTATTACATTACATTACATTACATAAAGGGGCGGAACAGAGTTCCTGTCGCACGTCAGCCATGTGGCTTTTTGCGCACCCCTGTTGATTGAATGTTTCTCGGACCTTCCAAGTTTAAAAACCTGACAAACTGCCGTAGTCTCCCCACCAGATCCTCCCGGAGAAGGTAACAACCCCTCTCCATGATGCCAAGAGTGGCGGCTCTCACCACCCTCCCCAAGCAAGCTCGGTGCAGTCATACAGCAGATGATCAACAGTCTCCTCGGACTGCCCACACTTCCTGCAGATTAGATCTCCGGGGAAGAGTCCCATTCGAGCAAGATGTTTCCTCATATGTCCATGTCCCGTGATGAGACCTACAATGAGTCTGTGTTCGGACCTACCTAACTGTAAAAGATCCTCAGCGATCCTTGAAGAGGGAGAGCTGAGAGACAGTTTACTTACTCTCAGTAGGGGCAGCTCCGCCCATCTCCTGCAGTGACACTCACGTGCCCATGTGTTGATCTCTCGATCCACATGCGCCCTGGAGATGCCGCAGAAGGGTTGTGGACCCACGAATGGGATCAAAGCGCCATCGTTTGCCAGACGATCAGCTATTTCATTGCCCATAATACCTGAGTGTCCTGGGACCCAGCAAAAGGTAACGTTGTTGTGACTGCCAAGAGAAGACACCGCGTTGCGGCATTCCCACACTAACTTGGAGTCGAAGGTACAGGAGTCCAGAGCCTTGAGGGTGGCTTGACTATCTTATAAAATGGTAATGTTCTTGTTCCTGACACCTCTGTTGAGATTGAACAGAGCACATTCCATAATGGCTGCCACTTCTGCCTGGAACACTGTAGGGAGATCCTCCATGGGAACGCAGAGCTTTACCTTATCTTGCACCCCCAGTATTCCAGCTCCAGTTCCCTTACTTCCCTTAGAGCCATCCGTGTACCATTCTGACTCGCAGGGATGAAGAGGTCTGCCGCCATCTTGCCAGTCAATCCTTGGTGGAATCACCACTGAAAATGACTTACCGAAGGCGTATCTAGTGTGAAGATGGTCAGAAGGCATGTCAAGGGCCTCACTTCTGACTACCTGCTCAATTCTGGTGTGACCTACCGAGAGTACATTGAAAGTCATCCAGAGATTCTCACATCGGAGGCGATATGCACATTTCCTAGCAACCGTTCTGATGTAGACATCTATGGGCAGGATGTTGAGCATACAATCCAAGGATGCTCCAGGGCAGGAACTCACGGCCCCAGAAATCATGAGGCAAGCCAACCTCTGGACCGCCGCAAGCCCCCGCACTGATGCACCGAAGTTAGTCTTTGGCCACCAGACTAGTGAACCATAGGTCATAGCCGGTCTCACCACAGCAACATACAGCCAGTGCAAAAGCCTAGGATGCAGTCCCCATGTAGTACCAACCATTCGTCTGCAAGTCATGAGTGACCACTTACCTCGATCAATCACCCTTTGCAGCTGCGGTTCCCACCTCAGTGTCTTATCAAGTACCACACCCAAGTACTTGACCTCGTTCTGCAGATTTACCTCTGTGCCCTGCAGATTCAAAGGTCCCAGCCCGAGCAGGTTCCTCCTTGTGAATGGCACCGCCACTACCTTGGAGGGGTTGATGGCAAGACCCACCTCCTTGCACCAATCCCCCACCAGGTTCAGTGTTCTCTGTTCATAAGTTCTCTGATCGTGTTGGTGAACTTACCAATAACCAGAATTGCAATATCATCAGCGTAGCCCAAAGCTAGGACACCAGAATCATTGAGACGCCTGATGAGATCATCAGCTACGAGATTTCACAGCAGGGGGAGAGAACCCCCCCTGAGGGCAACCTCTTGTGGTCAGAGCGACTAATTCCTCACCTTGATGTGAAAGAACCACTTTCCTGTTGCTCAGTAATGCCTCGGTCCAGCCGCATATAACTCCGCTAAGCCCATGGGCCCCAGCGGCATTCACCACCGCATTCATGGAGGTGTTGTCGAAGGCCCCTTGGATGTCCAGAAAAGCACCCAGTGCTATCTCTCCATCCTCCAGTGTCTTCTCTATCCTGCCTACAAGGTGATGGAGGGCAGACTCACATGACTTACCAGGAATGTAGGCATGCTGGTTCCTATGTAGTGGGTGATGCCTGAGAGCACCATCCCATACGTACCTTAGGATCAACTTCTCTAGAGTCTTCAACAGGAATGAAGACAGAGAGATAGGACGGAATGACTTTGGGTCCGTGTACCTTGCCTTGCCGGGCTTTGGAATGAAAACCACTCTAGAGCGACTCCACACCGCTGGCACCCAGCCCAGAGCCAGACTGGCTCTGAAGAGCTTACACAGCAAAGGCAGAATTTCCTCAATCCCTTTCTGTAGACAGACAGGTCTGATGCCATCAGGGCCTGGTGACTTAAACGGACTGAGTGAATTAATAGCCCACCTGATCCTGCTGAACGTCACGATGCGCCCTGCCTCCATCCACCGGGTAATAGAGGCGCGATGGGAAGCATTCGTTGTGTCCAGTCCCTTAGATTGGTCGAGAACAACGCACCCTGGAAAATGCGTTCTGGCCATGAAATCCAAGATTTCATGAGGGTTGTGTAATGTCTTACCGTCAGGTTCCACTAGAGTTCCAAGGCAAGAGGAGTTGTCCTTAGCAAGGAGTTTGAACAACCTAGAGGTATCCTTAACACCTTCCAGATTGGTGCAAAAGGTTCTCCAGGAGAGTCTCTTGGCTCTCCTGACTGCGAGATTATATTCTGTCAACAAGCTATGATAGCGGTCCCAATTTTTACTACGCTTAGCTTTGCTGAAGTTTGCTCTGACCTTCCTTCTCATGTTGGTCAGTTCAGAGGTCCACCAATTCACTCTCCCTCCCCTGCCGTCCGAGAGCGGACAACACCCATCAGAAGACTGCTGAGGCAGCCTTACTGTGTTGGAGGTTTACCTGAATTACCTTTGTCATTGTCTTGAGCTGAGCCAGAGTTGGACCCCGAAAGCACCCTAAAGGAAACCTTCGTTGCAGCCAGGAAGGCCTTCCACCCCTGTTTGCTCAACACAAGTGCGCTGGCCTCGTCAATCACGAGGACAAGAGTCTGGAATTCGTCTTCCTGCCTCCTATTGACGATTCGCCAGTCTTTGGTGATAACACCTGGGTTCTGTTTCTGCAGACCCACGAAGACCCTCTTCGGATCTAAGTGCTCTGCCTTGGGAAACAGTTTGTCTATTCTCAAGATTACCTTGACAGATCGGAGGAGGTCTTTATACTCTCCAATCAACATCTCGACCCCCTCGCATATAGCAAGAGAAGCCTCCTTACCCTTCAGCCAGTCGCAGGTCACGTCGTTGCAGCAGACTGCAACCACTGCTCCTTTCTCCTGAAAGGTCCTCGAAATCTGCAGAGGACCAACCTCTGAATCATCGTCGATCATGAGATCGCCGAGCTTGGCCTGTAACAAACAGCACTCCTCGTCCGTGAGCTTATCGTCAGATATGCCGCTGGAACGATCGCCAACTTCCTGGTGGTCAGCAAATCCTTGAAGGTCTCACCAGAAGTTGATGGTCCTGGAGGGGTCTCGCTGGGCTTCTGCCTCTTGTGGTCTCCGGCCTACGCATGGGAGAAACTCCCGAGTTAGTCCCCTCCCCTTGAGGCACTCCACCAGATTGCCTCTTGCGCATGGGGCGCTTGGTCACCTTCCTCCACTCAGCTGGCGAAAGCCACTCCCCAGTCGCCATCTTCTTTTCTTTCAGAAGGCGCCTTCTCTCCGCTGGATGCGGTTGTTCCACTGCACTGGACTTGGGCATCCCCTCAGCACTAGAGCCGGGCGCCAGCACAGTTGCGGCCCCTGACTCACCAGACTGAGAGGGTGTCTCAAGAAGAACCTGGACAGACACAGACACATCCTCCAGTTTTTCCTCCTTTGTCGGGAGAACCATCTTACCAGGCGGGGACCTCTCGGTGAGTGAGCTCCGCGCGAACGCTTTCACCTCACCCGACCCTGTCTCCATCTCCTGTGACATAACAACGTTAGTTGACAGCTGTGATTTGCCCTCCCCAGAATCCGCGGCACTCCTCCGAAGAGGAGTGGGATTGACTGCCGGAGCAGCCCACCTTAGATCCGTATGTTCATCATCAGCCATTTTCTAACCACAAACATCACAAGTTAGCAGTATGACGAGTGTCACTATCCATGCTGGACGTTCAAGGTTGCCCTCTCCTGTCACTTTGTCTAATGAACATCTGCGCTAACACCAACCGATGTTTACACTAATGGTCGGCATGTGAGCAACTCAGACTTATCGTCTGCTCAGAGCACACAAAAAAAGGACACCCCGTTTTGTCCTACCACACAGGAGGGGACTTCACAGCGGTCTGTCCCCTCACAAGCATCATCACCTGTCCATCTCATTTTATAATCATCCACTTCAAATTTGGGTTTACCTCCTTCCTCACTTTTATGTGACTGTGATTCATCCTTATGTGATTCACTCACTTTATGTGATTCATCACTTTATGTGATCACTTATGTGATTCATCACTTTATGTGATTCACCCTCCGTGATGAACAAAACAGCATTCTCTAAACCATTTCAGATACATTGTTTTTCATCAGTGTACTGAAGAGGGCTGTAAGAGCCTTAGCTGAGATAAACTTTTAGAGAAGTTGTAGGAAGCTTCAAGACTCTATTGTTATACAGAGGCACCCCGTGTAGGCTGTGCGCATAGCACACAGTGGGCCAGCCGATAGACGGACAGGCCACTTCACAGCGGTCTTGCAGAGTCCCCTCACGCAAGCATGAGGCATACACTTCTGCCTGGGGCGCTCTCGCTAACCCCTCACCTCCATTATTATTATTATCATCATCATCTAGGAGTCCTTTTAATGTAGATGAAGGTCTTATTTGGTCACTGCATTTAGATGACCTCCTTCCTAAACTCAATTCATCACTTTATGTGATTCATCACTTTATGTGATTCATCACTTTATGTGATTCATCACTTTATGTGATTCATCACTTTATGTGATTCATCACTTTATGTGATTCATCACTTTATGTGATTCATCACTTTAGTGATTCATCACTTTATGTGATGAATTGAACGTACAAAATCCATTAGCAACACTTCTACTACAAAAATAGCCTTCCATTCTCTTTTTGAAACACATTTCAGATACACATTGTTTGGGGAGTAACTTCGGCAAGAAATTTCCATAGAGTGTTAAACTGCAAAAGAGGGCTGTAAGAGCCTTAGCTGAGATAAACTTTTAGAGAAAGTTGTAGAGAAGCTTTCAAGACTCTGAAGATTATGACATTAGTAAATCTCTATATAAAATATAAAAAAGTCATCCTGTATGACAATGGAGAAACACTTACACAAAAAAGACAGTTCCATGATTACAACACTCGACATGGTACAAGATACTGTCTACGAGCTCACCATCTCTCCCAGTAGGAAAAGAAACCCTCCTACATGAGCATGAAGCTGCATAACCTACTGCCAGAAGAACTGAGATGCCACACCGGGAGAAGAATGAACCAGTCTCTGTGGAGACTGCTCTTACAGAATGGCTGACACTATTGACAACAAACACTGCATCTGGAGTAATTTATGCCAGAATTTGGTAACACAAATTTACACTTTTTTCATGATCTGATCCTTCTAAATCAAGAGCCTTGATAATGTATGGATGAAAATGTAATTCCAAATTTAGAATTCTCCTCAACCTGCGGTCCAACATTAATAATGCGATGGCATGTCTCCTAGCAGAATGAGAGGGCAAATTGCTCAACCGCCGCTCTTACTACTCCCATATAAAAGCCATATAACCTATATGGTTAGCTTATTTTAGTAAATATATGGCTTTACTAAAATAAGCTTAGTTTTAGCGAATTTCCCATAGGGAAGAAGCTATTACCGTAGGTCTCATGGCGAGAGTTAAGCCCGAGACCATGTTATTTTTTCTTCTTTAGGTGCCCAGAGTCCAAAAACAATAGTCGTTAAAATTTATATATATATATATGTATATATATATATGTGTCTGTGAACACGATAACTCTCGTAAAAATGGTCCGATCGAGACCAAATTTGGTAGAGACGTGTATTCCTACAAACGCTCGGACGAGTTCGTAAACCAGACATATCGGTCAATGGGAACGGGTAGTTTGGGGGGGTTTTGTACCCCAAAATGGGTTTTTTTGCGTTTTTCACATGTAATTTTTAAAAATTTATAATTTTATATTTCACCATTGGAATCAGCTTAAAAAACTACACAATTAAGTTCCTTAAAGTTTTTCTCTATCTTAAACGGTTACCGAGATATGAAAAAATCTAAACACAGTACGTTGTATTTTGAGGCTCCAATGTTAATCTTATGGAGGATTAGGAAAAATTAATATTTCCCATATTAATCAATATTTTTTTATGAAACTTGATATTTAGCTTCATGTAGTTGAGATCCATACATTTGTGCTAAAAAAATCATAGTTTATGTGTTTATCATGGCAGCAAACCTGCATACTCTTTTCCCATGTTAATCTTATGGAGAATAGGCAAACTCCTTAATTTATGGACGGATGTTGATGAAAGTTGGTATAAATGATAAGATAAAAATTATTTATGGTAGAAATTACTACTTTCATTGTTCCTCACAGCAGCAAACCTGCACACTCTTTCCCATGTTAATCTTATGGAGAATAGACAAACAATGCTCATGTTTATGGACAAACTTTTATAAAACTTGTACATAAATTGGCTATTTTACAAATTTACAATAAAAACCAAAATAACAACAAAAAATGTATAAAACTAGTAACAACATATCTAAACTCTTTGAATAAACAACTTCGCTGGACGAAAAAGCAGAAAAAAACTCAAAGTTAAACAGTAAAAACCATTGACAACTTACCCTGAGTTAAAAAATACAACCATTACAAATAATTCAAATGGAAATTCGCTGAGTACGCAGATCTGCACTGAATTTGTAGGTCTACTGTTACAGGGGCAATTTATACCTATACCAAATATCAAGATTATACCGAAATCTTCTAAAGGCTTATCTTAAACTGCATCATAGTAGTAGCATTTTCCCTTGTAGGGAGATTCTCTATAAAATGTTCACACAACTAACAATTTGACATTTTCTGCTTGCTGCAGAAAATGATCACTCTGACATGAGAAAGAATGAAAACAGAAACAAATCGCAGACTGGTACATGGTGTTGCCGGAATTGCTCACATCTCTCAGCCCAACTTCTTGAGTGTGCTATCTGTCTGGAGCCTCTTGTCGCACGTACTCGTAAGGGTATCACCTCCTGTATAGACTGTGGTAATGTCGCATGTCTTATCTGTGCCGAGCGACTAACCAGGTATGGAACTATTGGAAAAAGGTAATTCAATCTTGCTTTTCTGGACTTATGAACTGTTGTAACAGTTTGTACTGTGTAAAGGACAAATTGACTTCTGCCATTCAGATTTCATGTAAATGGCTAAGTCCTTAATTTTTGTTACACAAACTATATTTGGTGAAGCACTTAAATTAAAGTAATGTAATAATACAGCACCACAATTACCAATCTTTTGAAAATCGTTTCTGCTGAAAGGCAATGGACTATATTTTTGAAGGCTGTTTGCCATGCAGTGGCGGCTCGTGAGTGAAATGCTAGGGGGGCGCACACTGGGGGTCTTGGGGTTATGGATTACTCCCCAGGAGAGGGGGGTCCAGGTGTTCTCTCTGTGGCAAATTTTTGAAAATATGGTGTATTTTAGTAACTTTTTAACGCAATCTAGGTATTAAATTTGTGATGCATGTGTTTCGTTTTTAACTAAAATATCTAGTGGTCTTATGGATCGACTTAATTTGGACTGTGAATTGTATGGATAAATTATATTGAAAAAACCTTTATTTGTTGCAATATTTTGTAAATAAATACGTAAATACCTAACTTAACATTTTAGCCCCTTCATTTTTCGCGGATGTACCTGCAATACACTACTGTTGTTCGTTTTGCAAACGAATTGTATGGATAAATTATATTGAAAAAACCTTTATTTGTTGCAATTATATTGAAAAAACCTTTATTTGTTGCAATATTTTGTAAATAAATACGTAAATACCTAACTTAACATTTTAGCCCCTTCATTTTTCGCGGATGTACCTGCAATACACTACTGTTGTTCGTTTTGCAAACATAAGATGTTCTTAACAAAAAATATAGTCGCAATGATTACCTCCTCTAGACAACAAACACTTCTAGAATTCGCGAGCTTTGTTAATGTAGAAGCATTATTTTCTGGTACACAGTTAACTTACTGTTAACTGTGTACTAAAACTACACTACTTAGTTAAATCAACACAAACATAACCTCTGTAACACACAAAAACAAACAGACAACCGGCGCGGCAATCAACTGTCAACTCGCCACAAATGTTACTCTGCGCATGCGCGGACGGCGTCCCAAGACTTCCATAAGAGATAGGCTTAGACGCGTCATAGCACCAGCCACCCCCACCACTGCCTCTCTTCATATAAAAGAATTGTAATGGATTTGGACGTTCTGGCGAGCGCCCCACGACTACAAATACGAACTTTTCGCGCTATTTTTGTATGTTTTCCCGCTATAATTTCGTTGTATACGACTGTTAAAACATTTAGGTTAGTCGGATCTATAGTTATAACTAAATAAGTATTTCTTTATTTTTTTTCTTTTTCGAATCTTTGGGGGGGCGGCGTCCAAGAGTCCTTATAGGCGAGCCGCCACTGTTGCCATGATAATCAACAACACTTAGTTGTCTTAAGTTGTGACAAATACTTACAGCTCAGTTTGCCTGCTGCATGCATGGTAACTTAACCTATAAATTATTCTTCACAATTACCCATTCATAAATCCAAAGTTTAACCTAATTTTCAGTTAAAATACCCAAGATGGGATTCCTCATTGGTTTCACACCATACTAAGTGGTTTCCAGTCCACATGGAATTTTATATACTATTTCTCTGCTTATCTCGTACTAATCATATGATAGAGGTCTATAAGAATTTCTAGTAACAAGTTAATTTGTTATTAAACTGGTTTAAGAGTCATTTTTGAAATAAAGCTATACTTAAAGCTTTCATGAACTAAACAGTGAAAAAAATATATATGTTCTCATATAGTATATATATATATATACATACATACATATATATATATATATACTATATGAGTGTTTTTATATATATATATATATATATATATATATATATATATATATATATATATATAAACAGTAAACTTTCTCATATCCGGACTAATGTGGCGACGGCTGATCCGGATAGGAAAAAACCAGGATATGAGAAGGGAATAAAGCATCAGGATATTAAATAAAAACATAATTTTTGTTGTAATACTTTAATGACATCAAATCATCACTCAAGCAAAATAAAGGCGACACTGACCACTGATGCGGGTGTTTTCACTACAGTACTTGTGATGTGTTGGCTAATGGGGTGGGTAGGGACAGGTGGGATGGGGAGGTTTATTGTTTTGTGAGTCAGTGACCTTGCACCAAGTAGCACAGAATATAGAGGGTAGTGCTCAAGACTCAGGTGCTCGGGACAAGGGTGACTCATCATTCCCTCTACTCTGCTTTTGAATATTACCGCTGTTCACATCGCTTCAACCCCGCGTTCGGGAACAGGCGCACTACTAACGGGCCTACAAACATCGTTCATGACTACTGGGTTAACAAACATTGGCCTCCTAGAATGTTTTCAAATTTTTGTATTCTTACAAAATCACGTCCGGATATCGGAGGGTCCAGATATGAGAGATCCGGATATGAGAGGGTTTACTGTATAAGAGATACAGGCGATTCTTTAAATAAATACTCGAAATGAAATGAATTAAATTGAAATGACTGAAAGAGTCAGTAGAATCTCTGATTTGTCAACTGTTCAAATACGAATGATCAAGTTCCGAAGTTGAAATGGTAGTATTTTTAAAATTATATGTATTTAATTAATTACAGATGTCCATATTGTCGGTCAGAACCAGGACTTGCTTCAAACATGGCTTTGCAAAGACTTGTTTACAAACTGGATATCCCACAACATAAAAAAAGGTATACAAAAGTTTTTTTTATGTTGCATAACGCAAGCTATCATCTTTAAACAGTGAAACTAAAGTATAAAATACATTTTTCCAGCAATTTGCCAGTGCGGTGTCCGCACAAGAAGTGTGGATGGAGAGGAGGAATGGAAAGTCTAGCAAAACACCTGGAACAAGCACATTTGGTCACCATACTCAATGGTAAGTACACCAGGTGATTCTGTTAAAAAATGCTTGAGGGTTATTGATAAGGGTTAATAAAAATGATTGGAATTGAGAATAATTTTAAGTGATATGAATGCTATATTAATCATGTTGTTCATATTAATCATTGTTATTTGCAAATTTCCTGTAGGGAAGAAACTATTACCGAAGGTCTCATGTCAAGACCTAAGCCGGCGACCATGTTACTTTTTTGTTTTGAGGTGCCTAGAGACCAAAAAAATAGTGAAAATTATGACTAGGTACTCTTCAAAATTAGTCACGTTTTTAGACATTGTCAATTTATTATTAGGCCCTAACAATAAATTGAAAACAAAAATTCATATTAAGATACTAACAAAATGCAATACTTGCGCTATCAGAGCTGTCACTCAATGTTCATGAAAAAAATCAATTCCAAAAGTCTGTCAATTCGTGCAAAATCCCTCTCACTTTGAAAAATATGTATCGAAATTGAATTCTGCTTTCATTGAAAAAGGTTAACAACCCTCCCAAAAATGTTAATAATCAATTCAGGAACCCCAAAAATGTAGACAAAAATAACTACTCCCAAAATTTATAACAGAGTATTTTCCTCAAAAAATATGTTGGTGAGACCCAAAATTCAAAATTCCTACCAAAAGAATTTGGTAATTTTCATGGCTGTGGACAATGCCACAAGCCCCGTTGTGGCATTTGCAAAATTATGTGTGATTTCATTGAATTTAAAAGCAGTGCGACAGACAAAGTTTACTCCATAGTTGGAAAATCAATGTGTGATTGAGCAAGTGGATTCCTATAAATACTTGGGAGTTTGGTTTGATAAAAGAATAACCTGGACCGCTCACTCACTATATGTCAATAGTAAACTCAGGAAATGTATTTACATGTTTTCGGTTCTGTCCCATGTTCTTGATGATACTCATCTAAAAATAGTTTATTACGCTTATGTTCAGTCAATCTTGCAATATGGCATTCTTGTCTGGGGAGGATCATTTGACTATGTTATTAACCCACTACAGATTACCCAAAAGTCCATAATTAAAGCAGCGCTTCAAAAACCCCATAGGTTTTCTTCCGACAGATTGTTCGACATATTCAAAGTATTAGATATCAGGCAATTATTCATAAAAACTGTTGCATTATTTAGTTTCAAAAGACAATATAGTTTTATTGAGAAAACTTCACATTCATACCTAACACGTCATCGTATAAACATCGGTATAGTCACACCAAAGATCGAAAAATCCATAAACTATACTGGCTGTCTATATATTGCCCATGTAATTTATACAAACTTACCTGATGAATTCAGGAATATTGCCCCATGTAGCATTGGTGTGTTCAGAAAGAAACTTATCGGATGGTTAATTGGCATCGGAAGGGAGGCTGCCATGGGGTTGGTTACCACCCAATACCGCGCTTGACTGTGAGCACGTTATACGGCCATATTACTCCATCTCACTTTTTTCCACCTTTTTTCTAAACTTTTGGTTCCAAATCGAACAAACCTTCATCTTAATGAATGTGCATGTTTTGAATGTTGATTTCGAATGTGGATGTAAGGTTGGGTGAATGTATTTTTGAATGTGCATGTGCAGATAACGTAGACTGAATGGGATTGTCTGATAATAGTGTGGATGTGATTGCATGTTGCGCATGTACGTTTTCTGTAGCTTAAAGTATCTAGTTTTATCCCTATTATTAACTTATTTTCTAATTTTGCCTTCATCCGCATGGTTACTGGTTCTTTATATTTATTTTTTGTTAATTTTACTATACTTTTTACAAACTAAGTATTGTTCCCTGCAGTCGCCAAAAAATTAACGGGCGATAGTCTCTAGGGATCTGCCCCCGCGCACAGGCTCTGCCTATGCGGGGACATTTCATTATTTTACTGTATGAATTGTAATGTTTGTTTGTAAGGAAAGAATAAATAAAGAATAAGAGAATGAGAATAAGAGAATAAACCCACAATGTGATTTAGCAACTGTCATGCAAACATGGTCCAAAAGACTATATTGGTCAAACATCGAATCCACTGTGAGTTCGTATTACTGGCCATTGTTTTATATTCATTCAAACAATTTTAGTTAACATTGATCAAATCATATTATGTTCAATATTGAAAATTTACTGTCAAAAAAATTGGTTGTCAAAATATTTAGAATTATATTCACTGTTTGTTATTCATTCGTCAATTCATTTCATTCATATTGATCAAACCTGTTATATATTGTTATTGATTTAGAAATTCTCTGAGTACGCAGGTCCACTGTGACGGGGTATTCATGTATGTTATTGTTTTTGATAAAAATAAGTCCAAAACTTATTAAGTGAATTTTTGTATCCCTTACTGCAGGCAGTCGAGTGACGCTACATATCGCAGATTTCCACCGGAAGGCAGAGATGAGTGTAATAAGATCACGCCACTATTCGGTTCTTCTTTCTTGCTTCAATGATGTTTTTGTCTGCAAGGTCATCCTTTTTCATGGAAAGCTCAAGGTCCTCTTGTCTCAGGTCACCAAGGTGAAACATACAAGAATCGCTGCATGGATTGAGATTTCATGTTTGTCAAAAATGACAATGGGTATTATACCTCTATCAAAGAACAAGAGTGAGTTTGAAGTGCCTGTAACTAATTTTGTGTTTCCTACCAAAGGAAGTAATGATAGGGTTACAATTTCCATCAGTATACGCCCTCTTTGCTAGAGACAAGTTTAATTAGTGGATTAATAAAAAAATAACCGATTCCAGTAACCTATAAAGATAGTTTTCCTTATAAACATTTCTTAATTCCATGTAAGTTGCTAGCCTGTATTAGCGGTGTTGGCCAGCTACAATAAGTCACAATTTCTAACAAAAAAGCCAGCAAATCATTGACAAAACTAAAACAGCGACTCTGTCTAATAAGTCCCATTTTAAGACAAGATTTTGTTATATCATGACTCATAAATCACTTACCTTTGTTGTAAAGATTATTTGAGATGCCAGAATGTCATTTTTTAATAATAACAACCAGCATTGAATTGATTCTCAATATGGAATCCGAAGAATAATTTACTCTTTTAAAAAGAAGAAAATGGATGTAATAACATTTCCATACAGTGTATGTTGATTATATATGAATAAAGGTAAAATGTTGATTACACTTGTAAACATTTTATGTAAAAACCTGTAAATCCATATGTCAAATGAATTAACTAAATATCCAACTAGAGAAGTGTTTAAGTCAATTAGAAAGGTTCTACATGCATACTTATGAGCAAAGAGCCCAGAGACCGAAAACAATAGTGGTTAAAATTTATATATATATATATATATATATATGAGTTGGTAAATGAGGGCTACTATTAATATTAAATAATTATGCATAACTTAGCACCCTTTTTTTTTGTTTGAGAAATTATTTTATTTAAAAATTCACAACATGTTTCAGACTTAAGTCCATTATCAAGTGGTGTATTAATAAAAACATAACCTTGATGTAAATAAAATTTATAAATGTCATATGGTTAATTTTGAAAAGTAAAGAAGAGAGGAGATGGATGTTGTATTTATGTTTTTTTGTTTCTTATTTTTTCTATTTGATCGTAGATTGGGTGAATATGTGGTGGTAACATTGAATTTAAAATATTTGTTGGATCTTTTTTCCGATGAATGTAGATGTTTAATTCTTCTTTAACATTTAATTTGTCACGTTGTTTTTCGAACTCCAGTACTGATAAATTGTCTGTCATGTTTTTGTAATTGTGTCCTGATGTTATTAAATGTTCTGCAAAGTTTGATTTACATGTAGTTTTGTTGTTGGATTTAAGTGCTTGAATGTGTTCTTTAAATCTTGTTTTAAATGTTCGATGAGTTTGTCCAATGTAATATCTGTCACAATCACTGCATTTGATTTTGTAAATTCCAGGTTTGTTAAAATTATCATTGTCTATTTTTTCAGGGTTCGTTTTTTTGTTTATCAAATGAAAAATATTATTTTTTGTTTTGTAGCTTAGTTTAAGATTTGTATTTTTGAGTGTTCTTCTTATGGCTTTGTCCATGTAATTGTTGTATGGTACACACATATATTTATCTTTTATTTCATTTGATTTTTGTGTTGTGGGTTGAATCTTCTTTTTTAGTTTTTTCTTTATCATGTTGTCTATCATTTTTGTTCTGTATCCATTTTGTTCTGCTATATATTTTATGGTGTTTGATTCTTTGATGAAATTTTCTGTTGAGAGTGGAATATTCACGAGTCTGTGAATTAGTGAGTGAAATGTTGCTATTTTGTGATTCCATGGGTGGTTAGAATTATAGGGTATGATGGTGTTTGTTGTGGTAGGTTTTCTGTATATGTCGAATGAGTGTTTTGTTCCAATTTTTGTAATTTTGATGTCAAGGAAGTTTATATCTTTTTCCTGGATTTCTTCTGTAAATTGTATCGTTGGTGATAATGTATTAATGTTTTTTAATGTTTATTAATGCCCTGAACAAATATTTTAAATTCAATGTTACCACCACATATTCACCCAATCTACGATCAAATAGAAAAAATAAGAAACAAAAAAACATAAATACAACATCCATCTCCTCTCTTCTTTACTTTTCAAAATTAACCATATGACATTTATAAATTTTATTTACATCAAGGTTATGTTTTTATTAATACACCACTTGATAATGGACTTAAGTCTGAAACATGTTGTGAATTTTTAAATAAAATAATTTCTCAAAAAAAAAAGGGTGCTAAGTTATGCATAATTATTTAATATATATATATATATATATATATATATATATATCTGTGAACACGATAACTCTCGTAAAAATGGTCTGATCGAGATCAAATTTGGTAGAGACGTGTATTCCTACAAATGATCGGACGAGTTCGTAAACCAGACATATCGGTTAATGGGAACGGGTAGTTTGGGGGGGTTTTGTACCCCAAAATGGGGTTTTATGCGTTTTTCACATGTAATTTTTAAAATTTTCGAATTTTATATTCTCTATTGGAATCAGCTTAAAAAACTACACAATTAAGTTCCTTAAATTTTTTCTCTATCTCCAACGGTTACCGAGATATTAAAAAATCTAAACACAGTATGTTGTATTGTGAGGCTCCAATGTTAATCTTATGGAGAATAGGGAAAAACTAATATTTCCCATATTAATCAATATTTTTGGATACAACTTGATATTTAGCTTCATGTCGTTGAGATCTATCCATTTATGCTTAAAAATCATAGTTTATGTGTTAATAATGGCAGCAAACCTGCATACTCTTTTCCCATATTAATCATATAGGGAATAGGCAAAGCCTTTATTTATGGACAGATGTTGATGAAAGTTGGTATAAATGTTAAGATAAAAATTATTTATGTTAGAAATGACTACTTTCAGTGTTCCTCACAGCAGCTAACCTGCACACTCTTTCCCATGTTATATTATTAATTTGGAAATTCGCTGAGTACGCAGGTCTGCTGCGACAGGGGTATTTTGTTCATTAGGTGCCCTGAGGCCAAAAACAATAGTTGTTAAAATTTATATATATATTTTTTTTGTTTTATGAATGTTCACTATTAGGGCTACTATTATTATTATTTTGTAAATGAATACCATTGTACCCTTGTATCATTTCATTTTATTTCACACAACATGTTTCGAGAATTATCCCATTTTCAAGTGTGTTCAAAATGTAACCTCTAAATATAATTCTAATATAATATAATTATATTTAGAGGTTACATTTTGAACACACTTGAAAATGGGATAATTCTCGAAACATGTTGTGTGAAATAAAATGAAATGATACAAGGGTACAATGGTATTCATTTACAAAATAATATATATATATATATATATATATATATATATATATATGAGTTGGTAAATGAGGGCTACTATTAATATTAAATAATTATTCATAACTTAGTACCCTTTTTTTATGTTATGTTATGTTATTTTAAATAAAATAATTTCTCACACAAAAAAAGGTACTACGTTATGAATAATTATTTTATATGTATATATATATATATATATATATATATATGTATAACTCTCTTAAAAATGGTCCGATCGAGACCAAATTTGGTAGAGACGTGTATTTCTACATTTGCTCATACGAGTTCGTAAACCAGACATATCGGTCAATCGGAAAAGGTAGTTTGGGGGGTTTTGTACCCAAAAAATGGTTTTTTTGTGTTTTCCCATGTCATTTTTTAAAATCTTATCTTTTACCATTAGAATCAGCTCAAAACTACACAATTTTGTTCCTTAAAGTTTTTCTCTATCTCTAACGGTTACAGAGATATTAAAAAATCTAAACACAGTACATTGAATTTATTGGCTCTAATGCTAATCTTATGGAGGATAAGGAAAAATTAATATTTCCCTTACTAATCAATAATTGTGGATGAAACTTTGTATTTAGCTTTATGTGGTTGGGATCCATAGGTTTATGCTCAAAAAACATAGTTTATGTGTTCTTCACAGCAGCAAACCTGCATACTCTTTCCCATGTTAACCTTATGGAGAATAGGTAAACTCCATTACTTAAGTCCAGATTATGATATATGGTCAGATTAAAAATAGTTTATGGTATAAATGCCTACTTTTACTGTTCCTCAAAGCAGCAAACCTTCATACTCTTTTCCATGTGTTTACCATTAGAAGTGGCAAGCTTTTTACTCTTAACTGTAACATAAAAATAATTAATAATATCTTCATGAAATATCAAAGTTTAAACAAAAAAAGCTTAAAACATGCCCCCGCTTATAACCACTAACCACAAAAGCAAAACAGGTGTCCACTGCAATCCCAATTAAGCCTACAAATGCCGTCAACTTCCACCCAAGCCGGTCACCATTTATTTAAGGTGGGCCCTCCACTCCGCTACACCACACATTTGCAAGCCAAATTGGGATTGCTCATGGTCGGGATTCGAACCCTAGCACTTCCGAATGGCTAGAACGTTACGCTCGTCAGCGCAGCACTTTAGCCGATTAGGCCACCAGGGGACTTGGTTATAAGACCTGCCCGGTGGCAGGCTAGTGTACTACGAGAGCAGTTTCCGTTCAGTTTTTTGTTTTCCCCCAGATGGCAACACGGTCACGTAGGCGATAGTGTCTAAAAAATTCACTAAACTGACCACAGATGCCTCCACCAGCGAATTCTTATTGAATATGTAAATGCGTCGTAAATTACGACTTTGCCATTTCTAGGGATAATATATCCGCTTACCTTGCTAGTAGGTCCTGAGCAAAAATGGTTTTGACTGTCTGAATGTTTCATTGTTTATTTAATGTATACTAGTATATAAAACACAAATAATAAAAATTCATTTATATTTTTTTCCTTTAATTTTTCTCATCCTATGTAACGAATTTGCCCTCCAGGAAGGGTTAAGTGTATCACTGTTATTTAAACTTTAGCTGACTTTGATATAAAATAGTATAATAAATTAAAACTATGACTCCCAAGGTATAACTTATACATTTTATGGAAGAGCAAAAAATGGGTTATCTTCCAAAATAAGATTTCAATTCTATTGTCAAATCCTTAGAAACCAAATGAAAGTATTTTTCTTTAGAAGACCTGAAGTATATATTTAGGCAAAGATTATAAAAATTCAACATTTAAATTTTGTTTTAAATTTATTGATGAAAATAAAATATTAACAGTTTTGTACAAAAATTAACCAAAAAAACCTTTGTCAAAATTAGTTTATAAAAGTAGTAAGCATTTGTAATTACCATAAAGCACAGAATCTTGTAGTCAAAATGATATACTCAATTACTCAAAATGATTGATCGTGAGCAAAATATGCTCATTAAACTAAACCATATATGTGCATATTTGTACAAAAATGGACATCTGACTCCTGAACGTTAAAATAAGTCATCCAAAAATAGACGACTGACAATGTAGGTAAGGGTGTGTGCTTACTATTTAAAGGATACAAAATTAGATTATGAATCTATTTGTGCTATGTAGTTGTATCGTAGGATTTTAAGTATAAATGTCTTTAAAAAATGAAACAAAGGTACCATAGTTTAAGCAGCATATAAATCCAAAGACGTTTTAAATATTTATTGAGTACATAGTTAAGATAGTAATAATTTGCCTTTAAGTGGTATAAAGACCCTGTACTGAGAACTGTATTTTTGTCTCTCAACTTCTGTAGCTGTTTCTTGAAATATATGTGTTGTGTAGAGTTAGGCCTATCATGTGATGTTTGCTAAATCTTAACTATCTAGTCTAAGAGAGACTGTTATAAATTTTGTATCAATATATTTTTACAATTTACTGAATTAATATTTATGTATCAATAAATTATTTTATAGTATGTATGAATGAATGTATTTATTTATACAGTTTTTGGGGATTATACTCGTATATTATGATTAAAAATCTAATGTTTTGCTAAATCATCAATATTTGTATTCACTTCCCTGTGGGAAGTAGGTTAGATCATGGATATATTAAAAGGGGATGTTTCCCCCCCTTTTTTATGAAATAGTTACAAGAGAAAATGGTCCGATCTGATCAAGACAAAGTAAAAATGATTATGTTCTTTGGCGAGGTGAAAAGAAATTTACACAAGGCAGTCCGCTTGTTTAATAACACATATCCTGATAGGCCAACCGATAGGGCATACATTTGTCGTTTGGTAGACAAATTTTCAACGACATTTAGTATCAAAGACGCCCCAAAAGGTCAGGTCACCCTTCAATTTAGGACAGACAATGTTAAAGTTGATGTTTTAGCTCATTTTGCGGCAAACCCATTCCAAACACTTAGTTTAACTGCTCGAGAAATTGGGATCTCAAAAGATTCTGTTCATCGAGTATTAAAAGAACATAAGTACCATTCGTACAAAATTCAACTTCATTAGGAACTAAATGAAGATGATCCTGACCGAAGGATTCAGTTTTGTGAAATAATGTTGCAAAAGATTGAGGAGAATACTAATTTATTTTCTCAGCTGTGTTTTAGTGATGAAGCTTCATTTTCATTACATGGGACGGTTAATCGTCACAACTGCCGTTACTGGGCAGACATAAATCCACATTAGATGGTTGAAGCACATACACAACAACCTCAGAGGATAAATGTATGAGCTGGGATTTTAGGAGATTCTGTAGTTGGCCCCTTTTTATTGATGGTATTTAATGGAGCAAAATACCTATAGACCTATTACGTAATGATATTGTGCCAGCCGTAAACAATATTGCCCTAGAAGGTGATTTTGATCCTTTTTTCAACAGGATGGTGCCCCTCCTCATTATGATGTAAGAGTTAGTCACTTTTTAGATGAAGAGTTTCCCGAAAGGTGGATTGGTAGGCGAGGTTTTATAAAGTGGCCTGCTCGATCACCCTACCTCACACCTCTTGATTTTTTTCTGGGGCTTCATTAAAAGCAAGGTGTATGACACTGAAATAACTAGATATATTCAAAATAAAAGGTTTTATTAAACATAAAACTACTGCATTCCTTAGATATTTAGAGTTTGAATGTAAACAAAAACATAATGTAAATAAAATTGTATGTTAACAAAAATAATAGATAAAAAATATGACATTCATCCCAATTTCATTTTAAGGGAACATAGTCTTTAAAACGCCCGGGCGGATGACGTTCATGTTGTGACTGTTGTTTGAACAATTCTGATTAGAATATCCAGAATCAGTCAGATTGTTAATGTCAACCATTTCCAGATTTTTTCATTGTAGGCGTTGTCTTGCCCAAAAGAAGTTAGGTGGCAAAGGGATTCAGTCGTTTCTCTTCCGTCTCTCATCTGGATCCTTGCATATTGGGGGGATCAGATCCACAACATCTACTGCAGGCAAATATTTATTTCCTAGATTGAATCTTTTTAGAAGAACAGGTCCGGGACATGTAAGCCAAATGGAAAGAGATTTTCCATAGAAAGACTTCCTCATGTGATAGAACATTCAATCATGTGGAGTCACGTTTGTAGCCGTACATAGTAAACTTCGAATAGCATGTAGGGTCTCTTCTAACACTTCTTCCCATTTGCTTATCTGCATATCTCAAGTCTTTAGGGCTAAAGTCACCGTCTTCCGTATTATTCCATTGTACCTCTCGGCCTGTCCATTTTCTCTTGGTTTGTAAGGGGTTGTACGGCTAGATGCAATACCACTAAAATTGAGAAATTCACTAACCTCTTGAGATAAAAATTATGTATCCCTGTCAGAATGAATATAAGAAGGCATGCCAAAAAGATGGAAAAGATTCTGTAATTTTTCAATGACAGTGGCTGAAGTCATGTCAGTGCAAGAAAACGCAATTGGAAATCATGAATATTCATCCACCACTGTCAAAATATACTTGTTTCTTCCTGAGGTTGGTAATGGACCCTTGAAATCAATATTTAATCTTTCAAATGGTTTTGTTGCCTTAATTAGTTCCCCTTGAAATTTGCAAAAGTTAGTTTTCAACTCTGCACAAATTCGACATGATGATGTCATTTTCTTGTTTTCTTCAAGCGAGAATGGAAGATTTTTTGTTTTAATCCAGTGATAAAATCGTGTTACCCCAGGATGACGGAGATTCGTGAATCTGTTTCAGACTAAGCTGGCCAGTGACAGAACATATGCGAGAAAGAGTATCCGCCGCCGAATTTTCAGATCCTGGCCTGTAAACTATACTGTACTTGAAACAAGACAGTTCCATATGCCATCTTTGGATTTTTTCATTTTTAATTTTACCAAAAGCCCTGTTATCAAACATGTAAGCTGCTAAATTTTGATCAGTTATTAGTTTAAAGGGTCTTCCAACCAAAAATGTCTCCAGTGTTTCAGAGATTCTACGATGGCTTGAGCTTCTTTTTCTACAATAGAATATTTACATTCAGTTGGTGTCAAACTTTTATAAAAAAAGGCAATTCAATTCAATTCAAATCTTCTTTATCTGTTTCCTTATTTGTGTAAAATTTAGGAATGAGATTAGCGTAATGAGCAAATATTCCCCTTGCCCTCTGAAGGGCCAAAGTGTCTTTTGGTATTGGAAGGTCCACAAGTGGTTGAAGACGTTCTGGATTTGGGTTTATAGATCGATGAGATATTTGATAACCAAGTAACTTAATAGATGATTGGTGAAATTTACTTTTGTTTTTATTGATTGTTAAATTATACTTCCGTGCAACAGCTAAGAATGATTTAAGGTTACGGTCATGTTCTTCCTCAGAACCCACTCCTATTGTTATATCATCTAACTAAGCTTTAGTCTTTTGTAAATTCTCTTCAGTTATTCATTTGTTACACCAAAAGGAATCCGTTTAATATAAAACAATTGCTCATCTGCTTTAAAAGCAGTATACATTTGTTCCTCTTCAAGAATGGGTACTTGATGATAAGCCGAGCATAGATCAATTGTGCTATATAATTTGTACTTAGTAACTTCATTTACAATATCCTCTATTTTTGGTAATGGATATGCATCCAGTTCCGTAAACCGGTTAATAGTTTGGGAGTAATCTATAACTATCTTATTTTTTCTAGAATCTCCTTTGATAACCAAAGGAGCTCTCCAAGGAGATTAACTCTCAGCTCCCCTCTTCCAACATTCCATTCACTTCGGATTTGATGAATTCTTTATCTTCTGGGGAAAATCGTCTTGATTTGATAGCTATTGGTTTAAAATCAGTTGTTAAATTTGGAAACAGACGAACTGGTTGTATGCTTAATTAAGCCAGACCACATATCTTCAAAGGAGCATTATTACCACAAAAAGACATCTCGTTACATGAGTAATTTCTTAAGATATTATGTCCAATTATTATATCTGCACAAAGATTGTCCATGACACAGAGTTTCATATTTCCGTAAACATAGTTTGAAATTTCTAGCTTGACATTACAGATATCATTTATGTCAGAATTAAGTGAAGTTGATGCCATCGCGACGTGTAGCTTTCCAGACCGACTCGTTAGTTTATGAAATTTAACAAACTGTTTACTAACGAAACTCTCTGAGCTTCCCGTATCAATTAAAGCATCCGCTGTGATAGAATTAACTTTCACCGAAACAGTAGCTTTAGCTAAGACTGGTGGACTTGATGCACAAATGCTAGCGGAGTGACTGCTTGGAGAGGCACAAATGTTTGCAGAATTACTTTGTAGTTTATTTTCCACTGTAATCTTCTTTTGTAATCTACAGACTTTAATGAAATGTCTATACTTTTGACAGTTATGACATTTTAAACTTTTAACAGGACAAAAAATTTCAGTGTTGTTACTGAAAGCTGAAAATCACTAGTGGTCTGAAGGTTTTCATCCTCAGTATGTCCTTCTTGAGGTCGCATTCTAGAGCTATTGTAGGATCTGTCGCATAACTGTTCAGATTCTGATAGTGAAGAACGAATGTTTGTTGCAGCATTGAGTGTATTTTTCATGTAAGAATCTGATTGTATTTGGGCCAGTTCAATACTTCTTGCTTGATCAAAAGCTTCTTAAAGCGTGAGTCGATTTTTCTAACAATCTTTGTCGTATGTAATTAGATTTAAGCCCAGTAAGGCATTTCTAATATGTTCACTGCGACTTTGTTCGGCAGTCACTGATTTAAAATTACAGTCTTTACTAATGACTTTTAAGGCTTGGATGAACTCATCGAATGACTCTTCAGTACTTTGATTTCAGGTGGCAAGACGATGCCGTGAAAAGATTTTATTCTTCGGTTTAACAAAGACAGCTGAAAGACTTTCAATGGATTCTTTGAATGATTAACACTTCCGATATGTAACAATAAACACTTGGACCAACAAAATTTACAAAAAGATTCAGTTTCTCTTTATCATTTTATTTCTAGTAATGAAAGACAATTCCCAAACGTTCTGTACATTATTAGCAAAATTTATAAATTAATAAGATTTAAAAAATTTAAAACTTTAAACTACTGTAGCATAACTTTTGATAAAATCAACGTAGAGACCTCCAATTTGCCATTCATTTTCTTTTGTCAAGACCTTTGAAATGATAGGCAAAAAGGTGGTGGTTGCTATTTAAAAATTTTAACTTACCCCTAAACTCCCCTTTTGGGGGGGAGGGGGTAAAAATTTGAATACATACAAAACTACCTTTTTCGATCAAAACATTTTTATTCCCATTAATAAAAAAATTAACAGGGGGGGTGGGACTTTTGAGATACACGGTATGATTTTAATAAATATTCCATTTCTTTTCATGTAAATGACTTTATTTATGAGCACAGCCCGTACACAGGACGGGTACTAATACTGTAGTTAGCAATTACGATATCGAGACTGTGCATTATGGCTGAACTAATAATGGTATGTATGTACATTTCATGATTTATGTCATATAGTAGTATTTATTTTAATTGAAAAGTTTACTTTATTTTTTAAAGATGTTATAAATATCCGTGACTTGTGGCAACCAAAGAGTAACCCCCCAGAGTCTGCAAACACTCTGATTTCAACCCAAATCACAAAGAAATCAGATTTATATATGATGCCTTTGCACACCACTTTTAGCAAATTTTCAATACGAACTAGAGCTATTGCCATAGTAATTTTGTGTGCTCTGACAGGTTCTGGTTATTATGATTAAATAATACACTCGTTAATTCTGATTAACTTGTATTTATTAAGGTATTTATTACAAAACATTGGCCATCATCAAATCACACATGAAAGATTTTGATTTATTGATTTCTTCATTCAGAATTACAATTGTAGAGCTATTAAAGTCTTCTTACCTAATGTAAAATATAAATGCTAATTCCTTTATACAAACAATTTAAATAAAACATAATTATCAACTAGATTAGGTTATAATACCTGCAGTCTTCAATCCACAGTTCTTTTTTCGTTTTACATAACTAGTTTCGGGAACAATGTTCCAATTTTGTACTTCAAGTTTGTCTTTAGGTTACTTCAGGATGTATTTGATAGTAAATAAATAATATTTAATATATAATTTTTAAATTTAAAATTATCGTCTGGTGACATACAAAAGATTTTTTAAACACTTGACGACGCAGATGACCAACAGCTCGACTAGCCGATACCTGTTGGACGGTTTTGACCTTTGGGTGGGGTAAACTGTTGATCGTGTTTGTTTGGCGTACCACAAGCAATTTCTTCGATCCTGTCAAATAATATGTTGGAGCCAAAATTTAATTTTTCATTGAGGACATTATCAGGAGACTTTTATCGCTCTATATATTTCGAACGACTCTAAAGCGTTCATCAGGGGGCCTTTCTTACATTGATGCAGGATTTGGAGATTTTCATTGCAGCTGCTTACATTGTGGTTTGTACTGATCAGATGCTCGGAAAATTTTAAGCGTTGATTTTTTAATTTTGGTAATTTTTTTTTAATCCCGAAACTAGTTGTGTAAAAAGAAAAAAAGAACTGTGTATTGAAGACTGCAAGTATTATAACCTAATCTAGTCATTAATCAATCCGGAAGGCAAAATGTTGAAATAATTATCAAGTTCAAACTCAAAAAATTTAAAAAAAGTAAATTTGAATGAATTTTTAACATAAAATTCCATTTATATCTTTATTTAAAATGATTCCCATTGTTTAGTAATAGTTCTTTTAATAACAAATTTATTAAATTTTTTAATTAATTTTAATCATTTGAGGTAATTTCTTAACTGATTGGTTGTGGAAGGGCATTGCATTCTCGGCAACCATTAACACAATAGTAGTTTATGAAACGATTGATTGAATGCCTTAAAGCCACAAGTGAGATGTAAGTTAGAACACGAGCGAAGTGAGCTGTATAACATTTTTATTCAACTCACAAGTTGTATAAAAATTACTTTGTCAAATGCTGAGCTCTGATTGGTCTAGAACCCGTATCATTATGAACTCATAATGCAACAGATTTCAATTCGATTTCTTTTGATTAATAATGAGCCTCTTAATGATATTACTCTCAGTATCTTTATTGGTACTTTTTGCAATGGTTGTAGATAAAAATATTTATTGTACATAACTGTCCTACGGAGTGGGATCGAAAGTTTCGAGTCTCCTTCTCTAGTGCATTTTCCACTAACGTCTTTTAAAAAAAATTTTTGAATTTTTTGCCAGGTACATTGGAAGTTTAGAATGAATTACAAAATTTACTATGCATCACAATTTATACATGCGAGCTTCATTTAGTTTCAACCACTCTATAAATGATGATTAGACAGCGTAATGTGGTCGTCAGGTTAACAAAGACAACTGTTGTCTTTGAGTCTCCGTAACGAGCGGACGTGTTTGGTTTCTTTTGTGTGTAATGGTTAGTGAATGGTTTGTTTGGTCCGGATTATATGTTAATTAATTGTGCTATGTTTTAGATATTAGTTCACCTGAGGACGGAATCAGATTCCAGATCCCCAAGAAAATTGTGATGGAAAATGTCCGTAGTAAAAATCTAAATAACATCAATCCACCATCACCAATAATGAATTTCAAACAAAGGACAGTATTAAAACTGAAATCGAAGCCCTTCAGTACATTAAAATTTGAGGACAAACATTTATATTTTACCGTTTCTAACTATGAACAATCTGACTCTTTGGTGGTAAAACTTTATCAGAATTGTTTTGTTGACCTTGCCTTTTATTTTTTGATATCGGCAAGACATAAAGTATGGATTTCAAAAGGGGTTTGTAATTTAAATAAGTAGTTTTAATCATTTAGTAAAAACGAAAAGTCAGAGAAAGTTATCTTCATGGTGTCTTCAACTTTTATAAAACGGGTGAATGAAGGAATAAATGACATATAAACAATTATGTTCAGGCATAATATAAGTTTATGATTTTAATTTATTTTGATAAACTAATAGACTAAATATTACTGTACTTTAATACTAAACCCAATCTTTAAGCAATTTAGTTCTGGTATTTTATGATATTTTTATATTTATTTTTTTCCGCAAAATTAGTTTTCCAACATGGTTTAAAAAAATTTGAACATTCAAATTTGTGAATAGGGGACGGTACCGTTTTGAACACAGATACGCGAGGCACCGGCGACGAGCATGCTGCAATGAACGGTGATAGGCAGATGAGGTGATGCTCTCTTCGTCGTTGTCATAAGAGGCTAATAGTTTATTTTTAAAATATATTTTTTAAATAAACTCTTAAATAGAAATATTTTTCATGCATATTTTTATATGTATATATATTTTTACTAGATTATAAGGTTATAATACCTGCTGTCTTCAATCCAATGTTCTTTTTAACACGACTAGTTTCAGAAACAAAATGTTCCCTTTTTCTAGTGTACTTCAAGTATGTCTTTAGGTTATTTCAGAACATTGTCCAGAACATATTCCACACAGTCCATAGACAGTCCACTGTCTAGCCACAGCCCCAGGAATTTAACTTTCTCTTCATAGGCTTTACCATCCTTATCAATTATTATACAAAGAGGAAGAGTATCAGCCACAGTTCGGAATGAAAACAGCATACAGTTAGATTTTGAGATATTGTCCATCAAATATATATCATTCAGGTGGGTTTTGATTTGATATAAAAAGATATGACGTCTGCATACTGAACTAGATCTCTAGTTCTTGCAGAAATCTCACCCCGTGGTATTATAATATAACTAATAGGTTTTGTATGTTCAACATGTGTTTTAGACAAAAAATTATCTTTTACTGACAAACATCATTGTACAAGAATAAAAAGTTCTAAATATAAAATCCAGAAAAAAACAATTAATTGGCTATTTTACAATTTACAATAAAAACAAAATAACAACAAAAAATGTATATAACTAGTATCAACAAATCTAATCTCTTTGAATAAACAACTTCTGATGGACGAAAAGCAGAAAAAAACTCAAAGTTAAACAGTAAAAACCATTGACTACTTACCCTGAGTTAAAAAATACAACCATTACAATAATTCAAATAGAAGAATAATACTACTTACATTTTATTGGTTAACTTTTCAGCGATATTTAACTACCAACTTTATTATATTAAAGATACAAAAATACACTAATACTAAGGTACAATCAACAGTGTAAAAAGTTACAATACATATTATATTTTGCGTACAACTTAAGCCAAAAAGTCGAATCATTGAAACTAAACACAAATGGTATCTCTGTTAATCTAAAATGAAAAATTATGGAAAAATTATAAACATAAACATAAGTAAAAGCATTACTATACAAAAGAATTGTGAATGACTAAACGACTATGTTTTTTCGATGATTTTAAAATATTCCTCACCAAAAACTTTCCATAAAAGAGCAAAGTTAGATGTGATTAAAATCATGAACAGCAGAGATGATAGTGTGTTTTTGATAAACTGGAACCAACTGTTGTTATGCGTATGTGACGATGATAGATTCAAGGAGGGTTCATAAAATGACGTATTAGCACATGAATAAACTTTCTCAAAGGGGTTGGGAGTGAAATGCATGACAGCGTAGGGATGAAATTGAGAAAAAGGACTATACTGAGGAAATGGGATTGAAGAAGGAATTGGGGAATGGTACGGAGCTAAAACACCCCCTCCATATTGGGAAATGCTCTCAAGGTTGTCGATGATTGATGGAGCTTGATCTTCTTCATAGTCTTTATGGTGGGATAATGAGACAAAACCAGAACTTTGACTTGAGCAACGGGTCATTGGAACTTGATACTCAAAGTGTTTGTCCACCTGCAGTTTTGGAGAGCTAAGGTTGATCAGCTTTGGTCTGAATAGATCATTTTGATTTGACACAGTGTAATTTTTAGCCTGAAAAGGCTTTGATTGGCTTCTAGTAATCCGACGAGAACTCACGTTCAACTTGCTGAATCCGAGGTCCTCTGGGGCAGACTCATTGGAAAGAGATGGATCAGGAACGGGAGTAGGAGCAGGAGTATTACAGACTGAAACATGAGGGGGGACATTAGTGGACAAGGGTTCAGGGAGTTTGTGGCTCCTGAAACAGATTCCATAAAAAACTAAGTAAATTTTCACCAGCACCATTGAAATCAACTTAAAAAAGCAAACAATTTAGTATTTTCAATCTTTTCGTTTATAATAAAATTTATTTACCTTTAATTGCCTGTAGATCTAAAATGTTCTTAATTCTTCCAATGTACATTTTGCTACTTTTAGATCTACAGATAATTTGGCTCGTATAGTAAATAAATTTTACTATACGAGTATATAAAGGTCTAAAAAACTGGGAATATTTAGTTATATATATATATATATATATATATATATATATTAAGTAAAGTTAAAATAATTAACTGAGTATCCTTGATAATCTTCATAGATGCATTTTGTTTTCAGGATCAGGTATTTGTATTTGTGAACTTCTTTTTGGACGTTAGTCATGATTAAATTTGATCTATATAGTTAGTTCACTTGTAAGGAATACTGTTATATTAAGTAAAGTTAAAATAATTAACTGAGTTTCCTTGATAATATAAAAATATATATATATGTATATATATATATTTATTTCAATGACATATTTTACATAATGGCCTCGATAAGTGAAACAAATACTTAACATCGAGGACCATGTTATCTTGAAAACTGTCAATAAATTAGAAAAAACAACAATTGTACTATAATAATTACAAAATTTGACTGATCTAAATATTAATATGAGGCATGAGGTGGGCTTAAAAGGCTGTAACTAAAGAAAAAGGTTGCAAAATATTCCTGTACACATACTGTATAAAGAAATACCCCCGTCGCAGCAGACCTGCGTACTCAGCGAATTTCCAAATAAAATAAAAATGAAATAACAATAATATATGACAAGTTTGGTCAAAATCTGTCGATAAACATGAGAATTAGTACCTGGTGACCGAGCTTTGCTCGTTTAGAATAATAATATGTATGTAAAAATTAATTAGAAAAATTAAAACACATTTATTACTCAATGAAAACATTTATGTGGTTGAAATAAACCCGATTTAATACACCATAATTAATATAGCCCTCGTATCGCCCCTGGTGAGGATGGAACTCGCGGCCTATAGTTCTTGAGGCCGACACGCTACAACTCGGCTACGACGTTAGTCAATTGAGCGATGCCGTTTAACGTCTTTTAGCCAAAGCCGATCATTTACTGTTTAATTATCCATACCGTTATTATTAGCCTGTGATCAACTTATTTTTGTTATAAACGGAATGTGGATTGAAAAGCAAAAGAGAAATTTAATTTACATCAATTAATTGGTTTGTTACAGTGGCTTCAAGCAATACAACGAATACGTTTTCTATCAAAACACGGAAGATTTTGGAAATACTTTTTTCTGCTTTTATTTCGCACAGCTATGTTATCCTTTAGTTTTTACAAATTGTTTAGTAACCTGATAATTTTGCATTTATTTAATTCATAAAATAAATATTAATGCATAACCTCTATATTGTTCCCCGCAGTCTTCAATCAAGAACTGTCAAACGGTTATAAACAGCTGTTTTGGTTTGTATTGTTTACATTTTATTCTCCATAAGCGTAATGTTAAATTTTTAGATTTTAAACTTAATATTACAAGAAAACACGAATTTTCCTGGACATTAGACCTATCTAGAACTTATTTTCTACTCGGAAATTAGTTATTTCCAAAATTTAAAGAAATTCCTCGGTGCCGTTTTCGAGATCCGTGTGCAAATATATATATATACAAACCTTGCTCGTATTATAGTATTGGATTTGCCTATTCTCCATAAGATTAAAATGGGAAAGAGTGAGTAGGTTTGCTGCTGTGAGGAACACTGAAAGTAACCATTTATACCATCAAAAATTTTATTTTTAACATTTATACCAACTTTCATCAACATCTGTCCATAAATAAAGGAGTTTGCCTAATCTCCATATGATTAACATGGGAAAAGAGTATGCAGGTTTGCTGCCATGATAAACACATATACTATGATTTTTTAGAACAAATGTATGGATCTCAACCACATGAAGCTAAATATCAAGTTTCATCCAAAAATATTAGATAATAAGTGAAAAATTAATTTTTCCTAATCCTCCATAAGATTAACATTGGAGCCTCAAAATACAACGTACTGTGTTTAGATTTTTTTATATCTCGGTAACCATTGAAGATCCACCAACATCCAGGGTGTCACCCTGGATGTTGGTGGAGCTGTCAACTCAATCTGTCAAGTAGCCGAGTCCTGATGGTTTCAGACCCATCTGACTGCAAAAAGGTATTGAGAAAATCTTGTCCATTCTCTGTAAGCTTTTCAGAGCGAGCTTGGCTTTGGGCCATGTTTCTTTGGCATGGAGCAACTCTAAGGTGGTCTTCATTCCGAAACTGCATAAGGCTAGATATACAGATCCTAAATATACCCGCCCAATCTCCCTGTCTTCATTTCTTCTGAAGACATTAGAGACATTTCTATTCGCCGTCAGATTCGTCTGGGACAGTGCCCTCAGACAAATTCCTCTGCATAAGCACCGGAAAGCTTATACGTCAGGTAAATTCTGCAAGTCTATCCCTACACCAGCACGTGGGGAGAATAGAAAAGACCTTTGACATCAGAGAATATGCTCTCAGAGCCCTTCTGGAAATCTGGGTGGAGTGCTTTCACCATTACTGTGGAATTCGGTGGCGGATGACCTCATTCACCGTCTCAATGATTCGGGTGATCTAGCCATAGGATATGCTGATGACATTGTCATTCTGGTTGCTCACACACAATCAGGGAACTCATGAATGGGGCACTGAGGTTGGTTGGCGAGTGGTGTTCTGAGGTGGGTCTCACCATTAATCCTTCCAAGGTGGTAACAGTCCCATTCAGAAGCAAGAGGAACTTACAGGGACTGGGTGCATTGAACTTGCAAGGAACTGAAGTGTACCTTCAGGACTAGGTGAAGTATTTGGGGGTCACACTTGACAGAACACCATAGTGGGGACCACATCTGCAAAGGGTGATTGACTGGGGTAAGTGTTCACGCATGGTCTGTAGCCCTAAGGAGGGGTCGCTCTGGAGACTGTAGCTTAGGCTTGTGCGCTATCTTTATGTCTCTGTGGTGAGGCTGGCTGATGTCTTTAGATCGATTGTCTAGTGGCCGAAGATGAGCTTAGGAACTGCGGTGCGAAGACTAGCGGGGATACAAAGGCTAGCAAGTCTAATGGTCTCAGGGGCCCCAAGCACCTGTTCAGAACTGTCTTTTCAACATCCTGACAATTGACGTTAACATCATGACGACAGCAAGAAAGTGTGTATCGCCTTCAGTGTGAGGAGCTCTGGACAACCTCTAGCGTACCCTCTAATGGATACTCCAGAATTGTTCAAATGGTTTGTGGTGAGGCACTCGGTGTAGCTATGCACAAACCCAGAGACCATACCAATTATCAGGTTTTTATAAAATACGGGTCACAGATGCTCTATGACTATATCTCCAGACTAGGGATGAGTCAATTCTAATTTTTTTCGATTCCCGATTCCGGGCATTGATTTGACCTCCGTCAACAAATGTAACGCTTTAACGCTAGAAGTGTCCAAAATATTTTTTCAATGTCACCAGGTTTATAGGGATTTGCAGCCTTTAAAAACATCTTTATTAATCCTAGAAGTTAAGATATATAATTTTGTTCAGTACTAAAATGAAGAATAAAGAAATGTTAAAAAAAGTATGTAAATTATAAATATAAATATTTAGTATTTAAATGATTTGTTCATGTAAATAAATAAAAACATATATGAAAATCTTTCTTGTTTATGTTTATGATTGTGTACTTTATAATTACAACATACGTGAAAATAAATTAAAAAAGTATATTTGCTTAAAATTTAATGGTGAAATGAAAAATATATACTTATGTATAGATAATTTTAACCAAATAACAAAATTAATATAAAGCGTTGCTAGTGGTAAAATCATAAAAATTGCAAAAATCACAAAAACTCATATTTGAGTCGCAATTCCCTTATATCACTGTTTCAAAAATAATCCCTTATTTCAATAACAAAACAATAAATAATAACTAATCAATGCATTTCTCCATTAAAAACTTTTCAGAACACAAATATGAACACTGTAAAAAAATGTGTTGCACAACAATAACAGTCAACAGGGAGGCGACAGTGGACAGACTATGCCATTTAGGGGAAAAATAATATTGCAATCCATCATCTTCCAATGATCCGTATTTTAATGACAACACAATAAATAATAGTTAATGAATGTATTTCACCACTGAAACTTTGTTAGACAATGATAACAGATGAAGAAGACAAAAGAATTAATTACGAATCCATGATCAGACGGTGGCAGACGATATGGGCAACAAAAGTGTTTTCGCAATACAATTATACCCGCAAAATGATTGTGGCGGCTTTTATCGTAAAATGATATAATCAGATTATTATAACTTACTAATCAGAGAACACACTTTTTATTCATCAATGGATAGATGAGAATGGCACTAGGTCGTTTAGGCTACTTGGTATCCTTGGTCTCGTATCGTAGTTTGTGAATCTGATTCAGAATAATAATCTGTCATATCGAAACATTGAAACCAATTATTTGTATGAAAACAGAAGTATTAAATGGGTTTATTATTTTTTACAACTAATCCTGTTAATCATGGAAAATGAATATCCCTCCAACGGTTTTACCGTCGATTCATCGACGCCACCGCCGGTCGTCGAAGGTTCACCGTCGATCAATCGACGGTAGGTAAGCTTTTACAAAAAGCAATGGTGTGAATACATTTTCGGTTAAAACTACATTGAATATAGTATCGTTGTTTTCTACAGATCATACGCTTTCCGCCGAGGTATGTTTCGTTTTGCTTACTCTATGCGTCAGAATTCTATGTTAGTTAAAACATCGGTCTTCAGTAGCGCGGTTATGTCGCTTTGTTTACAATGGTGGCGTTACACGTTCTCGTCGCGTTTGTTTGGTCTTCTGATGTTAATTTCACCATTTTAAAATTGATAGCAGTGACTTATCTTTATAAAACTATATATTTTTATTTTACTTATTAAATTTTTAAAAACTTGGCTATCTTCAATTTTTGACTGGTATTTATTTTCTGTGTTTTGTGGGGGAGCAAACTTTGAAAAATCTTTTGAAAAAAATTTTTTTATCAATTTTAATTGGATACACCCATCAAAACCAAGATAAAAATAAAACATGTTAATTTTATCTTACAGATAATTTAATGTAGATTAAAATGGTGTATAATATGTTATAGTTACTATATTTTTACTATTTTATATGGAATTTTTAGTAAAAGCCTGCAAAAGCGCCAAAATGAGGTGAACCTCAAGGGGTCAAATAGTGAACCGTTGGAGGGATATACTTGTTTTGCTGCTGAAAAGTTCATTTCGCGGAATAATATAATTAACAGTATTCCAATAATCGGCATCGACGACGACATTCAATATCGAGATTCAATATCGTAATGAAGTTTATCAGTAACTGAAATTAGAATATGAGGTATGTTGCAACCTTGAACCGACCAATGTCGTTCTTGCGTTATTTTAAAGAGGATACGAATTTACGTTGTTAGCACTTCTGTGTTTGAGCAAAGATATTTTGTATTGACGATGTAAACTGAAACAAAAAATTTTAAGTTAATGCTCATTTTTTATATGGTCTATAAGTAATTTCGGAAATTTATTGAATTTTACTAGGTACTGGTTACTTTCGTTTTGGATCCAAAGCAATCGGATGCTTTGAAATGAAATATTGGTTTTATTTACATGGCTACGACAATAAACTGAATGTGAACGATAATTTTAAGTCATTAGGGCGACAATTGGTTTCCTGATCCAAGTTTCATAAAAAAAACGACGACATTATCTTATTACGACATCGTGGCGAGGAAAGCGAACATACTTCTTTCATTCGCCGTTCATCGCCGGCGGAACAATGAACGCTTGGAATCGAAGAATCGGAATCGACTTTCGGCGATCATTTTCGATTCCGCTTCCAACCCTGAGAATCGATGTTTGAAATCGACCCAAACCTACTCCAGACTTTTTTTTGAATTTTGAATTTTAAGGGTAGTTTACTCCTAAAACCCATTAAAATAAATTCATTAAAATTAGGGGTCTGCGGTACAGGAAATTATGAGGTCGGTACGGTACGGTACGGGACAAGTTGTTGTACCTCAGTTCTCGGTACAAATTCGGTACAGTACACGAGAATAATGCCGCCAGTAACATTGACTGATCTCATCCTTTTATTCATAAGTATTTTCTAGAATTTAATTAGTGAAAACATAGAGAAAAGAGTTTTAAAAAAATATACAATGTCAGAAGAAATATTTTACTGTACTAATTTTCAAACTGTAATATGATTTTTAGATCCATTCTTTAAAAATATATCATATTAAACATATTAATAATTATTTAAACATTATTGTTCATGTTGTAACTAATTAATAAGGAAACTAATGAAACTAAGGATGAACAAACGAAATAAAAAACTATAATGTATTTTATTGCTGAACAAAAAAATACAGAAAATATACTGAGTCAATACCCCCTAGCCAAGACCTATGTTTTATATTGTCCTGGTTTATTATTTTTAATTCAACCAATCACAATAATTGTTCAAATTAAATGAAACACTTTCATAAAATGTCAAAGGGCTTTTTAGAATAAAATGGTTATTTTAGTATAAAGTGTTTAATATTTTTATATTACAATGGAATCCCTCAAATCTGAACATGTTCTGGGAAATTAAAAAAAAGAAATAGCTGGAAATTAAAAAAATTTAATAACATAAACTTATTTTTCAAGGTTTAACAAAGTAGGGTTTTTCGTTTAAAGTCTGTTATCTTTAACTCTTGAAATGAATAAAAGCTTCACACAAATTCTAAGCCACGTCTGTTATAGATGCACTTATTAAGTGAGCAGGTAAACGCTCACTAAACTAGACACAGACAGTAGACAGACGCAATACGCATCCCTGTTAGTAAGGGTAGGGGGAGAATGGTTTATTTTTAGCACAGGCTCGACCCGCCAAGGTCACTACCCATAATGAACTTATTGAGTCACGCACAGCCTGTATAACCCGTCGGTTGCCCCGCAAATACAGTGATGAAATAAGTGCATAGTATTTATTTCCTTGGAAGAACAAGCTTCAGTACCAATTAGTTCGGATTTGAGAGGTTCCACTAATGAGGAAATACAGAAAATATTGTTAAAAAAATAAAAGTTATTTATTTCCTTTATTCAATTATATCCTTAACATTATGATTTTTTATTTTATTTGAGTGAAAATCCCGAAAGAGCGAGATCAATACGGCAAATCACAGTTCTGTATTGGTATATAAAATCGTCAACAGACTGTCAGAGGAAAAAGAACGAATCAATTGAAAGAATCATGAATCACAGTTTAAAAGGTTTTCACTGTGATTAAAAAAATCACAGGAATCCCATCACTATTTGAAACACGACTAATACGAGCCTCATAATGGTACGACTATTTTGTTGCGTCAAAAGGAGGAACGGTTCCCTGATCGCGTAAGCTGCTACACGTGGATACGATAATAAGCCGGGAATGCACAATAATTTAGATCCGGCAGGGAGATGGCTGGTTGCCCGATATTCCTGAAGTCCTGGTGAAATTGTTTTATTTTAAATTATCATTCACCAACACGCTATGAGTCAGTCTTACGTTCCGTATTTGCCGTACATCTGGGCAGTGTTGTAATTCTTTATTACTGGTAGAGTATAAAGCCTTTAACGGCGGGTTTTATTCAATGTTTTCGGCAGGAGAAATTCCATAGTTATATTTGATGGCAACCTAGACTGGATGACTTAATTTTTCCTTATTTGTACCGTACCGAAAAAATTTCTTGTACCGTACCGAGGTTCGGTACAAGGCTGGAACCGTACCGTACCGATTTTTTGGTGCACCGCAGACCCCTAATTAAAATCTACTTTAACGATTTTCATTAAAATTTCATCCCATACTAACCATCCCAGCTTGACATTCTCAACAGTTAATTCAGGTTTAGTTACCATTTCTTAGATGCAACATTCATTTTATTAATTTAAAGCCACTCGAAAGAAAGTTTTACAAAGTTGGCTTTTGGCTGCAAATGTAGATTGTTATCCCACTGTGCTAGGGTTAAGAGTGCAGTTACGTAAATAAGGAGTTTTAAATTAACACAACTAATACAGTCGTATTTCTATATTTTCCAACAATCATTTTACTGGTAGTTTTGACCATGCAATATCTTAATTTTATGGCTGACTCGAATAGAAAATCTTAATCTTAATCTTATAGCTTCTACAAAAATAATCCCAGAAGCTTCCTCATACTAGAGCAAGGGCTTATTATAGAACAGCCCTAGATACTTTTTTTTCTTTCATTAGCATCAACCCTTCCTGAAACATGTAACATAAATTTAACTTACTTTGGTTTATCTTGTTTCATATCAAGTTTATGAAACTGGACTGGGTTTTGAGTAGTTAAAGACCTGGTTCTGTTACTTTGAGCTTCAGTGAGAGATGTTATCAGGAGCACAACGCTAACAAGAATCTGGAATAAGAAATCTTTTGAGGTTTCATGGTAAAATTAGATGGAGATTAAAAAGTTAAAAGAGAGGTATTTTGTCTCAAGTTTCATCTTAAGGACCAAGCAATTATTTAGCAATAGTTTAAAAAGAAAAATATCCCCGTCGCAGTAGACCTGCGTACTCAGCGAATTTCCAAACTAATGACAAGTTTTATAAAAATATGTCCATAAACATGAGAATTATTTGCCTATTCTCCATAAGATTAACATGGGAAAGAGTGTGCAGGTTAGCAGATGTGAGGAACACTGAAAGTAGTCATTTATACTGTAAATAATTTTTATTTTAACCAATTATACCAAGTTTCATCAACATCTGTCCATAAATAAACGAGTTTGCCTATTCCCTATATGATTAATATGGGAAAAGAGTATGCAGGTTTGCGGCCATGATAAACACATAAACTATGATTTTTAAGCATAAATGGATATATCTTAACCACATGAAGCTAAATATCAAGTTTTATCCAAAAATATTGGTTAATAAGTGAAAAATTAATTTTTCCATATCCTCCATAAGATTAACATTGGAACCTCAAAATACAACGTACTGTGTTTAGATTTTTTAATATCTTGGTAACCGTTGGAGATAGAGAAAAACTTTAAGGAACTGAATTGTGTAGTTTTTTAAGCTGAATCCAATGGTAAAATATAAAATGATAAATTTTTAAAAATTACATGTGAAAAACGCAAAAAACCCCATTTTGGGGTACAAAATCCCCCCAAATTACCCGTTCCCATTGACTGATATGTCTGGTTTACGAACTCGTCCGAGCATTTGTAGGAATACACGTCTCTACCAAATTTGGTCTCGATCGGACCATTTTTACTAGAGTTATCGTGCTAACAGACACATATACATACATATATTTTACTATTTATTTCATCAAACAGGGCTACTAATATTATTATATTGAAATAATTCGACCAAGTACCCTTAGAAAACATTTTTATTCTTTCTACATGTTTCGGGTAATAATCCCATTTTCAAGAAGTGTAAAATGTTATAACCTTATTTGGTAATATTAATCTGTAAATGTAAATAAATATCATATGAAAATTTTAAATATTACTGTATCTAAATTGGTGGAGTGTGTTAGCATGTATTATTTCTATCTTGTATTATTTTTTCATATATAGGATTCTTTGTTTCAATTTGTGAAGTGTTTAATATATTGTTTTAGCGAATTTCCCATAGGGAAGAAGCTATTACCGTAGGTCTCATGGTGAGACTTAAGCCCGGGACCATGTTATTTTTTCTTCTTTAGGTACCCAGAGTCCAAAAACAATAGCCGTTAAAATGTTTATATATATATATATATGTATATATATATGTGTGTCTGTTAGCACGATAACTCTCGTAAAAATGGTCCGATCGAGACCAAATTTGGTAGAGACGTGTATTCCTACAACTGCTCGGACGAGTTCGTAAACCAGACATATCGGTCAATGGGAACGGGTAGTTTGGGGGGGTTTTGTACCCCAAAATGGGGTTTTTTGCGTTTTTCACATGTAATTTTTAAAAACTTGTAATTTTATATTTCACCATTGGAATCAGCTTAAAAAACTGCACAATTAAGTTCCTTAAAGTTTTTCTCTATCTCCAACGGGTACCGAGATATTAAAAAATCTAAACACAGTACGTTGTATTGTGGGGCTCCAATGTTAATCTTATGGAGGATAGGGAAAAATTAATATTTCCCATATTAATCAATATTTTTTTATGAAACGTGATATTTAGCTTCATGTGGTTGAGATCTATCCTTTTATGCTTAAAAATCATAGTTTTTGTGTTTATCATGGCAGCAAACCTGCATACTCTTTTCCCATATTAATCATATAGGGAATAGGCAAACTCCTTTATTTATGGACATATGTTGATGAAACTTGGTATAATTGGTTAAAATAAAAATTATTTATGGTATAAATGACTACTTTCAGTGTTCCTCACAGCTGCTAACCTACACACTCTTTCCCATGTTAATCTTATGGAGAATAGGCAAATAATTCTCATGTTTATGAACAGATTTTTATAAAACTTGTCATATTTTATTATTATTATTGATTTGGAAATTCGCTGAGTACGCAGATCTGCTGCGACGGGGGTATTTGTCAATTTGATAGTGAGCGTAAATTTGGAATTCTTCTTTTGTATCCAATTTTCTTCCTTTGTGTTCAAAATTCAATATTTTCATATTATGTGTCATACTAGTGTAATTGTGGTTTGTTGAAAGAATGTGTTCAGCAAACGCTGATTTTGTGTTGTTTTGTTATTTGATTTTAATGCTTGTATGTGCTCTTTGAATCTTGTTTGAAAATTTCTCCCGGTTTGCCCAATATAATATTTGTTACAGTCATCACATTTAATTTTATATACTCCTGATCTTGTGTATTTATTAGTTCGGTTGTTGTTTCGTGATTTCTTTTGTATTATTTCATATTAAAATCAAATAACAAAACAACACAAAAATCAGCGTTTGCTGAACACATTCTTTCAACAAACCACAATTACACTAGTATGACACATAATATGAAAATATTGAATTTTGAACACAAAGGAAGAAAATTGGATACAAAAGAAGAATTCCAAATTTACGCTCACTATCAAATTGACAAAAACAATGAGAACAATGTGAAGTGTTTAATAAAACACTTCACAAATTGAAACAAAGAATCCTATATATGAAAAAATAATACAAGATAGAAATAATACATGCTAACACACTCCACCAATTTAGATACAGTAATATTTAAAATTATCATATGATATTTATTTACATTTACAGATTAATATTACCAAATAAGGTTATAACATTTTACACTTCTTGAAAATGGGATTATTACCCGAAACATGTAGAAAGAATAAAAATGTTTTCTAAGGGTACTTGGTTGAATTATTTCAATATAATATACATATATATATATATATATATATATAAATTTTAACAACTATGGTTTTTGGGCTCTGGGCACCTAAAGAAGAAAAAATAACATGGTCCCGGGCTTAAGTCTCACCATGAGACCTACGGTAATAGCTTCTTCCCTATGGGAAATTCGCTAAACGGACCATTTGAGTTTTAGAAGATTCCCCAAGGGATTCACATTTCAGACCCTTATTTCGTGACCTTAAAATCTAAAGTTTTTAATCTTTATATTTTTGAATTAATTCTTTAATTTTTAAAAATAGTTTCAGGCTTAGAGAAAACTATTCCACAAGAAATCAGCTAAAAATCAATATTCCCTGCTGCAGAATATGAAAACTCAAAATAGTCACATTATTTTAGGCATGCAACTATATAACAAGTTGCCTGTTTCAGCTCTATGTCTTTCATTAAATGTATTCAAAACCAGATTTTATAGCTGGCTCAAAAACTCAAAATCCTTTCTACTCCATTTCTGAATTTTTAAATTACAACACTAATAACATTGTTTTTTTTAAGTTCAAGGCTTCTTACAATAATATAGAATTTGTGACACTATACAGTTATTTATCGTTTTATTTTGTATGTATTGGATGATTTGTGTTATCATTTAAAATATTCCTTGACTTTTGTCTATAACCTGATGATTGTGTTGATGACAATAATTTATTGATTGATTATTGTCTTTACGATGAGTGGACATGTTTCTTTATGTGTAACTATTGGTGCATGGTATTGTTTGTAAGTTTTTTTACTACTTTTTTTTTCTTTGAAACTTTCTTTTTTTTCAGCTTTATATCAGCTTAGTCCAAATGATACATTAATCGTGTTATGTTTTAGGTTCTAGCTCGCCTGAAGACGGGATCAGATTCCAGATCCCGAAACGTCATGAAACTTTGCTTTACTTAAAATTGTAATGGAATATGTCTGTAGTAAAAATCTAAATAACATAAATCCACCATTACCAATAATGAATTTCAAACAAAGAATAAATATATCTTACAAATATAATATTTTAAACATTAAACTGACCTGTAACGTTAAAATGAGATAGTCCACTTTTACAGAAGTCAAAGGCAACATGAGAAGCAGTGTCCACAGGAACATATTGACTAGAGATGTTACGTCTCTCATGAGAACAACGTCTGTCAACTGAACCCCTGCACCTAATGAGGGAACGAGATAGTCCGGCACAGTTGAGACGATTTGAACACACGGTTTGAACACAAGATCAATTTGATCAAATGGCAGGTAGATGTCAAGAACATAGTTCAACCAAGAGGAAGGTATTGTTGACAATAACATACACACTGACAAGGTAGAGGTGACAGCTAAGTGAAGAGGATGTCTCTGTGTTTTTTTCATCTGAAAAAAAAAAACAAAAGTGTGGATGAAGTTATATAATGGTTGTCATTTAATTATTTTGAAAGCTTTGAGATATTGTTTCTCAAATCCAACAAAATATTTTCTCAACAAAACATATTCTATCATGCTTCATTATCAGTGAGGGAAACCTCAACAGGAACAGCGGCATAATGCTATCCCTTAGAATGTTCCATCAACAGATTAAACTGGCAGATATTTCACCCTAGCCTTCAGTACAATTCTTTCTCTTTCTATAATATTTTACAATATTGCTTTTAAGGCAGTTTAGTTTGAAACAACTCTAAAATTGGTTGTATGTTACAAAAATACAGAGAATGATGTTTAATGAGGGACGTCCCAAAAGTAAGTTATAATATTTTCTTATGTCCGCCTGTCTGGCAGGAATGGTCTGAAATTCTCAGGGCACTTTTGCCTAGATGTAGGGACAGCGTTGTAAAATCCTTATGTGGCTGCTATCATGCATTCGGTAACTATGAGAGACTATGGCATTATGACTTACTCATACCATCAATTATTACTATGTACAAAGTGTTATTTGTTTTAATGGCAAAAAATAAGTGTGACTGAAATTCACCAAATTGAGGAGTGAATTACTATTATTTCCTATTCATTGTTTTCACTAATGAACTCATATTCAGTATTATACCGTATTTACAACTTTGTCAATTAAATACTCTTATTGTCTGTATTTCTACAGACAATAAATACTAATGAATCTTTGAGGTTCATAGCCTGATAATGAATCAAAGTGTGTCGTAAGCCTACCACAATTAGGTCTATGTTTTCAAATTTGTATTTGATAAGCCATAGTTCTTGAAGAACTAAAATTGTTTACAAACTTCAATATGTCTTTACCTGTATTTTTTACCATTGATCACATTTTGGGAGTGGGGGGGTATTCAAAATTTTATACATATACTAGATGAACCAGAGAACTTCGTAAAGCCGTACAGTAAACATGTGTTAACTTTAAGATAGGCCATGTACCGAAGTCCAATAGTATTACGGCTTTGTTGTGAAAAAGTTTGATATTTTGGGTCACGGTACAGTTATGAGCCATTCCTAAGTTATGAATCGTGTAACTAACACGACTTTGTTTTATTATGTAGGTAGATAATAAAAATTGATCAATTAATATACAATACTATGGCATTTATTAACATATGATGAAATAAAATAAACGGTATCAGTGGACTAACACATACTTCCCCCTTAAGTCAATTTAGACGACAATCTTTAATAAAGCCAACATATTCTTTAACATTTATCTAAATTATATTTACATATATTATATAATAATTTTTTTAATCATTTGATTTCTGAAAGCAACAACAAGAAAACAAAATTAAATTGACTGTTAGAATATCAGTGGGGAACTACTACTGCTACTACCCCTCATCGTGGTATCAAGCTTCTTTGAGTGATTTTGTTGGGTCATGGGGATTTTACGCTACATACCAAGTTTCATGGAAAACGGTTGACGAATAAGGAAGAAATTGATTTTTTATATTTAATATTCTCCATAAGAATAATATTGGACGCTCTAATACAAGGTGCTGAGTTTACCACATACATTAAATTTAACTTTACTCTTGAACCGTTAGTCGTAGACTAATGATGAAAACTGATGTTTTGAAAAATGTGGGTGCTTATCTCATATAGGACTATAAACCATATAATTTAATCGAAATCCTTAATGCCGGTTATGAGAAATCTTAATTTACGTATTTTTGGGGGTTTTTAGGAGTAAAATACCCATAAAAATAAAAAAATTTGAAAAAATAAAAGTTTCAAGATACCATAGATTATTACCTACATACTGATTTTCATCAAAATCAGACCAATAGTCTCTAAAATCTTATGGTCTTTAAATAGTAATGTAAATGTGCTTATATTAAGGCTGTTCACTAAGTAAAAACACATACAACATTATTTTATCAAATCATATTTACAAACTCACACGTATACACTTATAAATAGACATATGGTTATGAAACTATTTAACTTCAGTTATTTTGGTGTGTATTATCAGTGTAATACTAAGTTCAATCTGTGAATTGATAGACAAAATTATATTGGTTGTTTGGGATACAACCCACATATTTGAGGTATGTAGATAATTTACCATGGTTATTATCTTATTGGGTAATCTTTCGTTACAGGTAGGTTACAAGTAAAATTAATAGATCTGTATAGGTACAATAAGTGATTTATTGTTTCTATTATGAATAAGAGTTAAGCTGTGATTACAAAACAACAATGGATGTGTGAACAACAACAATGAAAGAATCTCTCTAGATTCGTTATTGCGTATAAACTCTTCCACTGCGAAAACACGATGCTCAACGGACCACGATGCCAACAAGTCTGACTGCCAGTCGGCAACTGAAACTTCCCAACCCCCCAACACAGCACGATGACCGCCGAACACCTGACTCCCCCCCTCCACACGTACGGTCTACTTCAAAACCACCCGATCCATGTGCGCCACCCTGTATAAATTATATTAAAATACATAAAGACTACTACACATAGTAACACATGTGAGCTGATTATTGGGAACCCAAGCCAAGCGACACTCCTGGACCAGACTCGAACAAAATATGAAGCAGTGAAGATCCCATAAGTGTTAAATGTAAGTTTTCATTAAAAGGGTCACATTACCCAAAAATTCTTGTTCCACTATAAGAAGTAATAGGTTTACAGTCTGATTATCATCTTTTATTAACTCACGATTATTAATATTCTCCCCTGGCTTTGAAAATAATCCCCCCAGCAGACTGGAAAGTCGAAAAACTCTTATGGGTAAACTTGTTTGGGTATTTTCAATATATTTGATTTGAACTCTGAACATTATCTAAGAACTATTTGAACTCTTTTCTCATACAACTCAATTCTTTTCTCATTGGACTCAATTCATTCAACAGAAGATTAAATTTAGTTAATAATAGTGGAACTCTCCTTTGGACCTAGAAATTTATTCGAGTTTTATTATTTTAAATGTTTCCTCATTTGTATTATTTTCATTTTTTGTGTACTAATTGAAGCCGACATGAATACCCCACCCTGTGATAAGAACTCTCAGAATATTTATGTATGTTTTATCATTGAATCATTGCCTTTAATTGTAAATAAAGCTAGCCTAGGACAGAAGTCATATTGTTTGAGTCCATTGTTGTTTTGTAATCACAGCTTAACTCCTATTCATAATAGAAACAATAAATCATGTCATCAGTCATCTGCATAAAGACATAGTCTGCTCTGACTACTTGTTAATACTGAAGGTAAGCCTCTCAGATAACAAAGGAAGAGAATTGGTATGACCAATTCTCTTCCTTTGTTGGGTAGAACCTTGTGGTACACCATGCCCAATTGTTTGTAGAGATGATTTTGAGTGTGTGATATGATTATATTTTATGTGCTCTAAGTCTACATAGTGTTGTCTATCATGGGAAACGCTGTCAAAAGCTTTAGATAGGTCCATAAAGGTTTCATAACCATGTGTCTATTTATAATTGTATATGTGTGAGTTTGTAAGATGATTTGATATAATAATGTTGTATGTGTTTTTACTTAGCGAACAGCCTTAATAAAAGCACAATTACATTACTATTTAAAACAGCCCTTATTGTATCAAACATTCATACTCAGTACTATTCCATTATTATGATGGGAATAATATTAAGGTCTACGAAATTAGCTCCACTCACACTAGGGTGCTGAGTGCAATCTTGTTCTATAGTTTATAAAGAACAAAAAAAGTTTGTAACATTGTGTATTTATTCGTGTTTATGTTCTCGTAGTTGTTATATATGTAAATTAACGGAATCCATTGTTGAACAAACTAGGTGCCCTATAGTTGACGCCTGAAGAAGAACCTCTACGGGTTGAAACTGTGGTGGTGATAAAAACACAGAAAAATGATTCTTAGGTCATAGGAGTGCAAAATTACTTTCTTACAATTTTAGTAAAATAAAATTCACCGTAAATTCAACTGAATATTTTTACCTCACAATTTGAGAGATGCAACTTGGTTGTAAATAGTTGGTGTTGGCTGTTAACATACAATTCTTGTTTCTTGGCAAGAGTCTTATCCAAAACTCCTTGACATCGGGAGCAGAGACGATAAACTCTCTCTAACTGCTCACTGAATATGAAAAGTAAGAACATTTATAAAAAAAATCAAGGTATTTTTTAGATCAAAGCTTGTTTGGAGGCATTTGCTTTGGCTTTAAATTGTTCAGTGTGTTATTTGAAAATAAAAAAACTTTTTAAGCAAATATAACCACAAGCTTCTATAATCATGAAGAATAAATAAATAAGAAGAAAAAAGACTAAATTCCTTAAAATAATAAGGAAGAGGAGGGATGGGTAAGAGAAAGTTGTCAATGTCTAAGGTGGGACTGAGGTGAGATGGAACAATGTGCCTATGACTTGAATAATTACCACATGTTTATTGTGAATAATTTTTAGAAATTGTTGATGAATAATAACAGTTAAAAAAATATTAATTAAAAGTCTGTGTAAAACAAAGTCAACTAAGTCAAAAATATATTTATAATTTTACTGTACTAACATAGAATAAAGTAGAACCCCTCTAATCCGATCCAGGATGGTCCATCACTCCAGTTAGCCCGACCATGCTCAGGATCGCGAGCATGCCGACTTGTCACTGACGGGACACATGTCGAGCCTTGTTTTTGGTTTGATATCGCTTGCTTCCACTCTTCATATCTCGTTTGGTGTCTAACGTACAGAAATATGTAATTATCCTAACTTTAGAATGGACAGAATAAAATTGACATTACAATTGAAAGATAGAAACAAAACTTTCCTTTTAATCTTGGCGACACATCATTAATTGACCGAAATTTTTGAAGCAAATGACGAAATTATGCAATTTATAACCTTTGCAATGCAAGAACGTCATTAGTCGGTTCAAGAAGTCAGTATGATTATTAGGTTTGGTCAACTACATATTCCAGTAACCGATAGAGTCCAGCAAGATATTGAAAAATACACACACAGCATATCACTATTGAAAGTTACACCAAGTATAAGAATGCAGTTATTATTCCACATAAAATGTCATTTCGGCAACCATAAATTTCGAAATGTTAATCTGATATATATTATCAAAGCTCAATAATCATACTAACTCATTTTACAACGATATTAGCAGGAAAATTAATACACTTCTCCATTTTGATCGTCTACCCTTGGTTTACTTATGACATACGAGTAACAGACTTTTTCCTGTTATCACATTTACAATTATGCCGCATACACATAGTTTGAGCAATACGGTGATGTTTTGCCAAATTAACGACATTCGGCCTGTTTTGTTCTAGTGTTCGTATAACTAACAAACTTACAGTACATAATTTATTCGTCCCTTTTCCCTTTAGATCTAATACATATTCTAGTGTATGTAGACATTTTCCAGTTAATATGTTGTTTTTCTCTGGTAAAAGTCTTTTTTATTTAGTTTCTTATAAATATTAGATTGTTCGGATAATTCAACCTTTTTACGTTTTGCCTTCGTTTAGTTTTGTTCTCAGTCCCAAAGGTGACGAATTAGAGGGGTTTTACTGTAAGTTATAATACAGTTTGATGTAACCATTTTGATCGGAGATTTGGTGATGATTTGCACCAATTAAGGAGTATGACTTTGTTCATTATGGCTATTAATTAATAATGCTGATAAAAAAAAATCAGCTGATCTATGTTAGTAACAAAGGTATTTAGGAAAATTAAAGGATTTTACACTTTACACTTTGACGGCTTTAAAGTTAACGTTAGTGAATTGTGGTTGGATGAACAGTTTTCAGTTACACGTTAGGTTTGCTGGTAGTAGGTGTCCAAAAATAATGCTGTTGGCGTGTTGGAAGGGCTCTTTAAATTCCGGGCTTGAAGGGTTAAGCAATGCAGAGAAAATAACATTCCTCTTGCTCGTATAATAATCAGAGAAAAGACCAAACGATTTGTAAAATCTCTAGGTCATGATAATTTTAAGGCCAGTAAAATGAAAATGAAAACTGAAAATTTTAACAAGAGGCACAATACTACGTTTAAGAAAATTTGTGGTGAGAGTGTGGATGTCGACAATAATGTTTGTGAAGAGTGGAAGGATTTGTTGAAAATTCTTGAAAGACTATCATCCTAAAAATATTTTCAACGCTGATAAAACAGCTTTGTACTTCAAGTGCCTGCCTGATAATAACATATCAGCTGAAAGGCGAAAAATGCCATGACGTCTAGCATAGTAGCACTTACTTAAAAGTCATTTTTCTTGTAGTCGACTAATCTAGATAAAACGATGGGAAAAAAGAAGCGCAAAATTCTCCTGTTTGTGGACAATTGTACAGCACACAATTTGATTCCTTCTCTAAAATGGGTTAAGTTTTTTGCCAGCCAACACCACATCAAAATTTCAGCCGTTAGGTGCAGGAATAATAAAAACCTCAAGGCACTCTACAGAACTGAAATGGTTAGAAAATTTATAAATAAAAATATATAATGTATAAAATATAAATAAAAGATAGAATGAAATTAAAAGAAGAAATATACCCTAGAAACCACTAAAATAGAACATTAATAAGATTTTGACTGCTTTAGAGATGCGAAAATCACAAATAAGTTAGTAGGTATTACTTATATAACCTTAAAAATATAATAAAAACTGCCTCACCTGTACAAGGTAACCTCCTCATCATAATTTGCTGGATTTAAGGGAACAAACTGAGCTAGTTGTCTTACTTTCAACTCAAGGTTTATGTTACAAAATCTACAGAGACCATTTGTATTTGTTTTTTTCTGTTTTATTTTCAAGCACCATGATCCAAAATTTAACTTCTCATTGAATTGTTCTGTCAAAATCCTATTGTAACTCCCATCCTGATGGCAGAAAAGAGATTAAATTGTAACATAACACTATATTATAAGGTTATAATACCTGCTGTCTTCAATCCAATGATCTTTTTAACACTACTAGTTTCGGGAACAACGTTCCCATTTTCAAGTGCACTTCAAGTGTGTCTTTAGGTTATTTGAGGATGTCTTCTTTTGTAAATAAATAATATTTAGCATACCTATCATTTTTAAATTTAAATTTAAAATTATTGTCTGGCGACATACAAAAATTTTTTAAAACACTTGACGATGCAGATGACCAACGGCTCGACTAGCCGATACCTGTTTGACGGTTTTGACCTTGGGGTGGGGTAAACTGTTGATCGTGTTTATTTGGCGTTCTACAAACAATATCTTCGATCCTGTCAAATATGTTGGAGCCAAAATTTAATTTTTCATTGAGGAAATGATCAGGAGACTTTTTTATCTAATATATATACGATTCTAATCTCTAATATATACAGCCGCATGTGTAACTGACTGACTCACTCACTGGGGATACAAATTCTAACCCACTAATATTGCAACTTATATATCATTTTAAAAATGTTAACAATTTTTTGTAAGTATTAAGAAAATGCCGGTTTTGGGTCGTTATACCCAAGGGTCATATTACTTTCAGATCTATGACTTCCTGTTGAGCTAGAAACTTGCGATTGTTTAAGAACATTTATAAGATATCATTATTAGTAATTGAATCATCAGATTTTCTAATTTCAAATTTTATTACCCTTAAACAAAATCTTAAAATTAAAAAATCTTAGTTTTTCGGCTACATATTTTGAACGAAAGGTCCAATAAAAAAGAGGGTTTTTTGTTCGTTTAATTCTAGCCCACTTCTAGAAGGGGTTGGAACTTTCAATTTGGCACGGACCTTTGTAATTTAGTTTTTAACTTTTATGACTTGAAAAAATAATTAAAAAAATATAAAATATTTTTGGTTCTTCGATACTGTATATCTCTTGAATGAGATACCTTACCATACGGATTTTTGAAGATCTATATCTTTGTCAATATGACTTTTTATCGTAACTTATTCCCTTCATTCCAAAAAAATCTTTTTTTAATTTTTTTAATCCCTACTATATTACATTATTATAATACATAGAGTACTGATATTTTGTAAAAACCTCACTCTAATCACCACTAAAAGGAAAACGTAATAACTTTACAAGAAATTTAATGAATAAATGAAAACTTATTAAATATGGGAAATTTAGTTGTTTTTCCTTAAGTTCTGGATGGCTCTTTGTATGCATTGTGCAACTTACTAGGGATGCTACTTCTAACCCACTTCTAGCAGTGCTAGACACTTGAAATTTCGCACGGACCTTCCTTCAGATCCACAACCGACAGGAAAACTGTCAAATATAACAATTTCACATTTCGTCCCGGGGAAAAAATGTTAAAATTTTCCCATATCAAATGCATTGGGTTTATTTCGTGAAATGCAGGGTTTCACTTTTTCGCTCAAAAATCTGATTATTCTTACTCTTCAGAATGTAAGAATATATCTATTACTCAACGTCCACCAATTTTGATCACCGCCCACCATTTTTATAACATACAATTTTACAACAACTTTAATGAAGAAATGAAAACTTATCAAATATGGGACATTTAATTGATTGCATACGTCCGATGCAACTCAAAGCATGGGCTAACCAACAGGGAAACAAATAAAACTATACCAACACCAAAATTTGAAATATTCTACAACAAATAATTATTCAACTCAATTTATCATATTGAATACACTATCTACCAACTCCCACCGTTATTCCTTTTTATATTTCCCCCTGGTCAATTCTCTAATACCTTAAATTATAACAATACTGCTTTCACCAATATATATACTTACTCCATATTATTACTCTTCAATATTTAAAAATATATCTATTACTCAACGTCCACCAATTTTGATCACCGCCCACCAATTTTATAACATAATGATCTCTACGACACGTAGTTAAAGTTTCTACAAAACTAATTCTAAAAACTAAGCGATTTTGCCGACACCTATAAGGGGGCCTGGGGGCGGAGCCCCCAGCGAGCGAAGCGAGTCTCTAATATATACAGCCGCATGTGTAACTGACTCACTGACTCACTCACTGGGGATACAAATTCTAACCCACTTCTAGAAGTGCTGGAGACTTGAAATTTGGCACGGACCTTCCTTTAGGTCCACAACTGACAGGAAAATTGCCAAAACTTACAATTTTTCATTACGGACCGAGAAAAAAAATGTTAAAATTTTCCCATATAAAATGCATTGGGTCGATTTCGTGAAATGCAACGTTTCACTATTTCTTTAAAAAATACCACTTTCCGATGAGCTAGAGACTTGAAATTTTTTATGGGCGTTCCTAAGAGGTTATTTGAAGTAAACAAAACATCGGAATCCCGAATTTTTAACTTTTACTACCCTAAAAAAAATCTTAAAATTTTTCAAAAAAATTCTTCGTTTTTCGGCTATATCTTTTTAACGAAAGGTCCTATCGGAAAATGAAGGGTTTCTTGTGCCACGGATTTTGCAAGATCTACAACTTTGGTCTCTTGACTTTTTATCGTATCTCGTCTCCTTCACCCTTAGATAGCGTTAGATTTTTTGAAAATCTACATTTTTACCCACATTAAGGTCCCCTGTTTTGTTAAAATAATACATAGAGCTTTTATATTTGATACACACCTTCCTTTTATCATCCTTAAAAGGAAAACGAAATAATATTACATAATATTTAGTAAAAAAATGAAAAATTTTAAAAATATCGGAAATTTAGTTGATTTTTCTAAGTCCTCGATGGTTCTCTGTTTTCGATTATATCTTTTTAACGGACCTATCTCAAAACTATGGGTAGTACGTGCCACGGATTTCTTGAGATCTACAACTTTGGTCATATGACTTTTTCTCATATCTTGACTATTTCACCCCTAGATAGCGTTACAATTTATGAAAATTCCTTTTTTATGCACATTTTGATTTCTTGTTGCGTTATTATAGTACATAGAGTACTAATATTTTACATGCATCTTCATTTTATACATATAAGTGAGAACACATAATAATATCGTAACTTATATATAATTTCAAAAATGTTAAAATATTTTGTAATTAGTAAGGAAATGCCGGTTTTGGGTCAAGTTATAACCAAGGGTTTCGTATATTACTTTCAGATCTATGACTTCCTGTTGAGCTAGAAAACTATAAGATATCATTAATAGTAAATGAATCATCAGATTTTCTGATTTCAAATTTTACTAAAAAAATAATAATACTAAAAAAATCTTTGATTTTCGGGTATATATCTTAAACAAAAGGTCCAATAAAAACAGAGGGTTTTTTGTGCGCTTAATTCTAGCCAACTTTTAGAAGGGGTAGGAACTTTCAATTTGGCACAGATCTTATATAGAGATATCTTAGTTTTTAAATTTTTATGACTTAAAAAATAATTAAAAAAATATAAAATAATTTTGGTTCTTTGATATTTCTCTCGAACGAGATGTCTTCAAAAACTAAGAGTACCTTACCATGCGGATTTTTGAAGATCTATATATATATCTTTGTCAATATGACTTTTTATCGTAACTTATTCCCTTCATTCCAAAAAAATACTTTTTTAATTTTTTCTAATCCCTACCATATTACGTTATTATAGTACATGGAGTACTAATATTTGTGAAAACCTCACTCTAATCACCCCTAAAAGGAAAACGTAATAACTTTACAAGATCTTTAATGAATAAATGAAAACTTATTAAATATGGGAAATTTAGTTGTTTTTCCTTAGGTTCTGGAGGGCTCTTTGTATGCCTTGTGCACTTACTAGGGATGCTACTTCTAACCCACTTCTAGCAGTGCTAGACAACTGAAATTTGGCACGCACCTTCCGTCAGATCCACAACCGACAGGAAAACTGCCAAATATAACAATTTCATATTACGACCTGGGTGAAAATGTTAAAATTTCCCCATATCAAATGCATTTGGTATTTTTCGTGAAATGCAGGGTTTCACTTTTTCGCTCAAAAATCTGATTATTATTACTCTTAACTAAGCGATTCTGCCGACACCTATAAGGGGGCCTGGGGGCGGAGCCCCCAGCGAGCGAAGCGAGTCTAATATATATACGATGCCAGGTGTAACTCACTGACTAGGGATACTAATTCTAACCCACTTCTAGAAGTGCTGGAGACTTGAAATTTGGCACGGACCTTCCTTTGGGTCCACAACCGACAGGAAAATTGCCAAATCTTACGATTTTTCTTTACGGACCGAGAAAAAAAATGTTAAAGTTTTCCCGTATAAAATGCATTGGGTCGATTTCATGAAATGCAAGGTTTCACTATTTCGCTGAAAAATGTGACTTTCCGATGAGCTAGAGACTTGAAATTTTTTATGAACGTTTTTAAAAGGTCACTTTAAGTAATCGAATCGTCGGAATTCCAAAATTTTAATTTTTACTACCCTAAAAAAAATCTTAAAATTTTTCAAAAAAAATCTTTGTTTTTCGGCTATATCTTTTTAACAAAAGGTCCTATCGAAAAACAGAAGGCTTCTTGTGCCACGGATTTTGCAAGATCTACAACTTTGGTCTCTTGACTTTTTCTCGTATCTCGTCTCCTTTACCCTTAGATAGCGTTTGATTTTTTGAAAATCTACATTTTTACCCACATTAAGCTCCCCTGTTTTGTTATTATAATACATAGAGCTTTTATATTTGATACACACCTTCCTTTTATCACCCTTAAAAGGAATACAAAATAATATTACATAATATTTAATTGAAAAATGAAAAATTTTCATATATCGGAAATTTAGTTGATTTTCCCAAGTTCCGATAGTAGTATATAAATGCAGGTTCATGATCAATTTATAGACAAGGTTTTTGTATGTGGCTTTCAGACGACCTGTTGATTTTTAATCTCTTTATGTGTGTGTCAAATAGTTTCTCTAAGTAGAATATGACTTTTTCTCGTATTTTGACTCTTTCACCCCTAAATAACGTTACATTTTACGAAAATTCCTTTTTTATGCAATTTTCTTCTTGTTCCGTTATTAAAGTAAATCGAGGGCTAATATTTTACATGCACCTTCATTTTATAACCATAAGTGAGAATACGCAATAATGTTGCAACTTATATATCATTTTGAAAATGTTAGTTATTTTCCATAAGTAGTAAGAAAATTCCGGTTCTGGTCAAGTTATAACCAAGGTTATCGTATGTGTCTTTCAGATGACATGTTGTATTTATCTGTTTATGTAGAATATAGTGCAGATAACTTAGTTTTTAACTTTTTATGCCTTAAAAACAAATAATAAAAATAAACAAATATTTTTTGTTCTTTTATATATTTCTTGAACGAGATGTTCTCAAAGTCTGAGAGTACTGTATCATACGGATTATTGAAGATCTATATCTTTGTTAATACGACTTTTTATCGTAACTCATTCCCTTCATTCCTAGAAAAGTTTTTTTTATTTTTTTAAATTATTATCATATTGCATTATAATAGTACATAGAGCGCTATTATTTCGTTAAAACCTCACTTTAATCACCCTTAAGAAGAAAACGTAACAATTTTAATAAAGAAATGAAAACTTATCAAATATGGGAAATTTAATTGATTTCCTTAAGCACTGGATGGCTTTAAGTACATGGAATTAGATATAATATCTACAATTACCAGCAAATCTACAAATTGATACCTCCCTACAACAATCACTTATTTTACGATTGTATTACGACAACTCAGATAAAAATCTTTAATCAATCTGTTACTACTAATAATACGAATACTACTAACACTAATAATAATCACTATTAGCGATTCTGCCGACACCTATAAGGGGGCCTGGGGGCGGAGCCCCCAGCGAGCGAAGCGAGTCTAATATGTATACGATGCCATGTGTAACTCACTCACTCACTAGGGATACTAATTCTAACCCACTTCTAGAAATGCTGGAGACTTGAAATTTGGCACGAACCTTCCTTTGGGTCCACAACCGACAGGAAAATTGCCAAATCTTACAATTTTTCATTACGGACCGAGAAAAAAAATGTTAAAATTTTCCCATATAAAATGCATTGGGTTGATTTTGTGAAATGCAAGGTTTCACTATTTCGCTCGAAAATACGACTTTCTGATAAGCTAGAGACTTGAAATTTTTTATGAATGTTCCTAACATGTTACTATAAGTAATCGAATCGTCGAAATTCCTAATTTTTATTTTTTACTACCCTAAAAAAAAATCTTAAAATTTTTCCAAAAAGTTCTTCGTTTTTCGGATATATCTTTTTAACGGAAGGTCCTATCGAAAAACGGAAGGCTTCTTGTGCCACGGATTTTGCAAGATCTACAACTTTGGTCTCTTGACTTTTTCTCGTATCTCGTCTCGTATCTCGTATCAAAAAGCTCCCCAATTTTGTTATTATAATACATAGAGCTTTTACATTTGATTACACACCTTCCTTTTATCACCCTTAAAAGGAAAACAAAATAATATTACATAATATTTAATTGAAAAATGAAAAATGTTCATATGTCGGAAATTTAGTTGATTTTCCCAAGTCCTCCATGGTTCTCTGTTTTACGATTATATATTTTTAACGTAAGGACCTATCGGAAATCTAAGGGTACTATGTAGCACGGATTTTTTGAGATCTACAACTTTGGTCATACCTTACCTTACCTATGTGGCCACTCAAACCGTAAAAGGTTTTTGGCCTCGCCAACAGCCGCACGCCATCCGTCTCGATCCTGCATGAGGTCTGGTGCAACATCAAGCTTCTGCATGTCCTTCTGCACCTGATCCCACCACCTTAGTCTTGGGCGCCCCAGTGGTCGTTTGCCTCGTGGAAGATGCTCTAAAGCTATTCTTAATGTGGAGTCCAGCTCCCTTCTATTAACGTGACCAGCCCATCTCAGTCTTCTGCTTTTGATTAGAGCAATGATGTCAGGATCTTGATAGAGAGTTCTTAATTCCCTGTTGTTCCTTATACTCCATGTACCTTGATCATAAACTGGTCCAAGTATTGAACGAAGGACTTTGTTCTCAAACACTATAAGTTTCTTTTCCGATTTCTTGGTAAGTGACCAGATCTCAGATCCAAATAATACTATAGGGAGAATCATACTCTTGTACAGCCTTAATTTAGTATTTTTAGAGAGTATCTTACTCTTGATCAGTTTCTGAAGGGCCCAATAGCATCTATTCCCCTGCAGTAGTCTAATTTTAATTTCGGTCTCTTCATTATTCTTTTCGTCTATGGTTACACCCAGGTATTTGAAGTCTTGGCATCTTTGGAAGGAATAACCGTTAACCGTCAAGGTGTTTCTTTGAATATCTGGACTTCTACTAACAACTAAGTATTTGGTTTTTTCTTCACTTACTTTAAGTCCAACTTTCTCTGCATGTTTTAAAAGTGATTCCGCCAGGGATTTCAAACTATCATAATCTTCAGCTACTAAAGCTATATCATCAGCAAATGCTAAAATATTGATTTTCCGTCCAAGTAGAACTCCAGAATTAAGTTTTCCAGTCTCTTTAAGAGTCTCTTCTAGGGCAAGATTGAAGAGGAGAGGAGATAGACCATCGCCACTGCAGTTTTCCAATCTTCAGGTATTTCTTCTTTTCTCCATATTACACATATTAATTTGTGTATTCTCTTAAGGAGGTCCTGCCCCCCAGCTTTTAAAAGTTCTGTATATAAACCATCCTCTCCAGGAGCTTTGTTATTTTTTAGGGACTTCAATGCTTCTTCTACTTCATTTATGCATGGCTCCATTTCTTCTGTCTCTTCTGTTTGCACATGGTCTCTGTTTTCCAGCTCATCTGTTTCTTCTCGATTTAAGATCTCTTCTCCATTAAGGAGTGCTTCAAAATATTTACTCCATAAATCCAGTACTTCTTTCTTGTTACAGGTAATGTTACCATTGTTGTCCTTTATTCCCAATGTTTTTGCTGTGTAGCCGTTTTTGAAAAACCTCACTGTACGGAAGAATTCTCTACAATTAATTGTTATGAGTTCTGTCTTCCTCTGCTTTTTGAATCTGTTTATTGACATATTCTCTCTTTGCTGCTCTAAATCTGCTATTTACTTCTCTATTACACGCATTATATAGTTGTCTATGTTCTGGGCTTTTGTCTGAGTCATACAACTTTGGTCATATAACATTTTATCGTATTTTGACTCTTTCACCCCTAGATAACGTTACATTTTATGAAAATTCCTTTTTTATGCACAATTTGATTTCTTGTTGCGTTATTTTAGTACATAGAGTGCTATTATTTTACATGCACCTTAATTCTATAACTACAAGTGAGAATACATAATATTGCAACTTATATGTCATTTTGAAAATGTTAACTTTTTTTTTAAGTAGTAAGAAAATGCCGGTTCTAGGTCAAGTTATAACCAAGGGTTACGTATATTGATTTCAGACCTATGACTTCCTGTTGAACTAGAAACTTGTGATTTTTAAGAACATTTATAATATATCAGTATAAGTAATTGAATCATTAGATAGAGACTTGAGAATTTTTATGATCGTTTCTATGAGCCCACTTTTAGTAATCGAATCACCGGATTCCTTATTTTAATTTTTTATCACGCAAAATAGAACTTATAATTTTTTTATTAAAATTTGGTGTTTTTATTATATCTATTTAAATAAAAGGTTATATCGAAAAACAGAGGGTGTCAGAGAGATCAGGTAATTAAGGTAATTAAGGTGTAGTAGTTTTGTAAGGTTCACAACTTTAGGCCAATTGACTTTTTCTCGTATCTCGTCTGTTTCGTCCTTAGATAGAATTTAATTTTTTAAATCAACATTTCTACCCATATTAAGCTCCAGTTCTACGTTATTATAGTACTTAGAGCCTTCATCTTTGATACACACCTTCCTATTTTCACTCTTAAAAGGAAAACATAAAGTTTAGTAATTGTTTGTAACGGAGGCGTATATGTATTTGAGTTTCCATTGTGGTAGGTGATTACAAAAACTAGTGATTAAAAAAAGCGATTCTGCCGACACCTATAAGGGAGCCTGGGGCGAGTCTGGGGACTTATAAGCGAGTCTAATATATATACGATGCCAGGGGAAACTCACTCACTGACTCACTAGGGATACTAATTCTAACCCACTTCTAGAAGTGCTGGAGACTTGAAATTTGGCACGGACCTTCCTTTAGGTCCACAACCGACAGGAAAATTGCCAAATCTGACAATTTTTCATTACGGACCGAGAAAAAAGATGTTAACGTTTTCCCATATAAAATGCATTGGATCGATTTCGTGAAATGCAACGTTTCACTATTTCGCTTTAAAATACGACTTCCCGATGAGCTAGAGCCGAAAAAATATTTTTGGTTCTTTCATATATCTCTTGAACGAGATGTCTTCAAAAACTAAGAGTACCTTACCATACGGATTTTTGAAGATTTATATCTTTGTCAATGTGACTTTTCATCGTAACTTGTTCCCTTCATTAAAAAAAATCTTTTTTTAATTGTTTTAAATCCCTACCATATTACGTTATTATAGTACATAGAGTACTAATATTTGTAAAAACCTCACTCTAATCACCCCTAAAAGGAAAACGTAATAACTACAAGATCTTTAATGAATAAATGAAAACTTGTTAAATATGTGAAATTTGGTTGTTTTTCCTTAAGTTCTGGATGGCTCTTTGTATGCCTTGTGCAACTTACTAGGGATTTATTTTACGTAAGTATGTAACTTACGTACTACATTTTTTTATGTATTTTGTTTTGATATTTCAATAGCACATACACCACCACCAATATTAGTTAACACACGAATACAAGTTTGTATTTTCTTTCACGTTGGTAAATGGTTAGGGTAAAAGGATTTTCATCTTAGAATTTGCCAACACAAACCAAGAGCTATTACGTATCTATGTCAAAAGGTATTGTTTAACGATTAAAAGTTAAAATATCACCAACACACTTATAAATATCTTACAACAGGTATAACTCTACAGAAAACACTAAAAACACGAATCCCATACAAACGCCTACACAATATAAGAAAGTCATTTCAATTGATATTTTGCGTGACGTCAATGAATTAAATAACAAAGCACGTATTATTTTGCAAATATATTTCTTTTATTTTCTTTTATTTCTGGCACTTCTGATATTCGTGAATGGGGGTTTGGGCACTTCTGTATTACAGAAATAAAATCCTTCCAAAACAATTTGTCCCGAGCGAAGCAAGTCGCTCCATATATTTCGAACAACTCTAAAACGACTAAAACTCAAAAACGACTCTGTTTCTACATACCAAGGTCAGTAAAATAGCAGTCACACAATGAAGAGGTGTGTTCAAAAAATCCTATACCATATACTATAGATTAATATAGCATATCCAGTTTTTGCTGTCACCACTCAAGGACTTTAACTCTAACTTTGGTAATTTAATTAGGTTGAGGTTAGGTTCAATGTTGATTTATGCACAGAATCATTAGTATCTAATGAGTTAAGCAGGAGAGAAATTTTAGTTTCAATATCTAGTGAAGGTTCTGTAAAATCATTTTGAATTTTAAAAATAGTATCTTCATTTTGAGAAAAAATGTCAAGAGTCGTCTAGGCTAAGAAGTTTATCAAGATCTTTCTCAAACTTAGGGAAGGTTGTTTTAGATTCAGTTAAATAAACTTTAAGTTTGGTTGCATGATCAGTTGTTAAGTCAACAGTTTCATATGTTTTAACATGTTCATTGATTCTATTCAATTTGTTTAATTGTACTTTACAACTATTCTCCCATGTTGAAAACCTCATTTTGTACAGTTAGGTTATTAACAATAATACAAGATGCTGATTAAACAAAGTAAGAAAAATACTTCATTACAATGGTACCGTAGTTGAGAATACTAGGAGAGAAAGGTAAAAAATCAGACTTCAATTTCAAGTTTATTAATAATCTTCTCTTCTGATGTTAAATAAATATTAACTAACGTCAATGTCTTCTGATTCAATGTGACTCATTTCTCAAAACATTGACATAACATTGAAACATTGACACTGCTCAGGAGCAGAGGAGTATACGATGTTGGCTTGAGAGCTTGAACTGGAATGGCGAGGACTTGGAACAGTGGAGAGGATGAATGAATTAAGATGGCGTGATGCTTAATGGCGCCCTTGACGGCTTCGTTTGAAGTGACGAATAACCGGGACAGTTGAATTTAAAAAGAGGACTGTAATATTGCACTGATAAAGTTTGTGTATAAAACAAATATCCGGCCCAGAGGACCAAAATGTTGCGTGAATGTTAATAAATAAATAAAATGGAGGTCCTTTGCTGGTTTAAAAATACATTTATTATTTAAGAGAAAATATAACTATATTGATGCGGGAAGGGATAAACAATGAATGAATGCAACAATGAATGATCAGATGTATGTGAACAGTATGGTAACAAAGAGGTATAAAATAAAAATTGAATATGACAAAAGACTGCCCGTCCTCAGTCTTTTGTCCTCTGTTTAGTGATAACGGGCACTGACCGCCAATAATCGCCAATGGGTTAAGACTAAGCATCTTTCATCACTTAAAATATGATGTTTATAAAACAGAAATAACTAAATTAAATTTATTTTATTTTATAAAAATTTATTAAGTTTGCAATGTTTACATTATTGAATTCCATACCAGCTAGATGTGTGATAGCTTATAAATACTATAACTATAAACTAAAACTATTTTTTTATATATAAAACTTACGGGGCAGAATCCATTATATTGGTCACAATGAGAGCAGTACCAGCAGTTGGAACTGTTGTATGGAACGCTACTTTTGGAGTTGCAAAACCAGCAGTTCACATGAGTAGGAAACTTGATTCTAGAAGTAGAACAAATTTCAGAGATTAAAATTAAATCTAAACTATAGGTAACATACGAGCTTTGTTCAAAAAATGACCAGAATGTTAAAATTTTGTGGGTTTGGGGAGTCTAATTGACAAAAATATTATTGTGTTGGTATACATGCCTCTGAAGTATGACACAATTTTTTGTATTACCTCATTGATTACTTAATTTTTGGCAGCCGCTAAGGTTGGACATGTTTTCATAAGCTCAGCTATTTTCGGTAGTTAAAAAAATTAAATGAAAGTGTACAAAATGTTACCAAAGTCCTATGGTGACTCTTCTGTAAAAAAACAAATGATTAAAGGTGGTAAAAGCTTCCAATATGGTCAGTAAGACGTTGAAGATGAGGACGCCCCATCACACACATCAACAACCGATGAAAATATGGAAGAGCGAAAGCTATGGTTATGAATGATAGCCGAATCACAATCAGATAAGTCGATATCGAGTCACAATCAGTTGGGATATCGATTGGCTCATGCCATGCCATTCTTGCAAACATTTGCGTATGAAACACATGACAGAAAAATTGTGGAATTTTATTTACTTTAAATGCTTCTATAGAACATAAATTCCATTTAGATAGGATCACTAGTTTACCAAAAAAAAATAATAATAATACAGGTGCAGCAGACAAAATAACATTACTACAAAAATGATCAGAATCAATTATGTACAAGCAAACCGAGCAGATACAACAAATAGACTAGATATAATATTTTATACAAAAAAGAAACAAATACAATCAGGTTGAATAAAATAAAAAAACATTTTGTTCTTTACAAGTTCAGTACAAGATTTGCACTGAGACCTATTTTTAAGATAATATTCTAATGATTCTTTTACTAAAACACTTAAACTTAGTAACCCTAGCAACCAATAATGATATAAAGATGTTAGATTTAATATATATATATATATAATATATATATATATAATATATATATATATACATATATAACTTATATATCTGAACTGCAAATAATACAATAATTGAAAAGCATTTTCTTTTTTTAATTTGTCTTTCACAGATAACAAATAAAGAATAATTTTACCATTGGAAACACTTTTAAATGAATAGATTAGATACAGTAATTGAAATTAACACCGTACCACAAGTTAGGTATTTTGACCTTAGAAGTGGCAAGCTTTTTAATTTTAACTGTAACATAAAAATAATTACTAATTCTTCTAGGAATATTAAGTATAAACAAAAAAGCATAAAACATGCCCCCCCCTTATAACCACTAACCACAAAAGGAAAACAGGTGTCAAAAAATCCTAATTGTAGCATACTAAAATATTGACTTATTAACAAATTGTATAAACATAAATAATAATACGCAAAACAAGTAATGTGTGTTGTATTGTATTTTAGGTTAAGCGTTGACAAGACAAAAACAGAAAGGTAAACAAACATATTATTACAATGAAACATATGGTACACTACACTTCCCCCTTTCTTCAATCATCAGATCTCAACTGATCGGCATGGCATCTCCTGTGGATTCCATCTACATTTACCAGGTAGGAGTAGGGTGCATTTACTTTTATTATATTTCCTTTCCTGTACCCAGCACCCGATTGGTTAAGTACCCAAACATTTTCACTTTCTTCAAAAACTTTCACCTTGGATGGGTATTTGTTTTTCCGTTGTTGTATGAGATCTTCATCCATTTTCCCTTCCACATCGGGGAAAAGAAGATCCAGCTTGGAACGTAATTCTCTTCCAAACATCATGTAGGCCGGAGTTTTGCCAGTTGATCTCTTCGGTGACGTTCTATATGCAAATAGAATTTTTTTTAACTTATCATGGATTGTACCACTATTCTCCCTTGATGCATTCATTCTCTCCTTGAATGTTTGAACACATCACTCTGCTAGACCGTTGCATGTTTGATGTTAAGGTTCTTGCAGAATGACTGAAACTCGTGAGATGTGAGCTGGGGGCCATTGTCACTTACAATTGTCTTTGGGTAACCATACTTTGAAAATAGCTCTTCAAGGATATTAATGGTGGATTTCGTTGTGGTTGTTGCGGTAGGTATCACCTCAAGCCACTTTGATTTTGCGTCCACAACAATCAACCACATTTTTCCCATGAAAGGTCCTGCAAAATCTATGTGTATCCTGGACCATACTTCAGTTGGAACTGTCCATGAGAAAAGGGGCATCTCCATATCTTTGTTTCTGTTTTCTTAACAGCCTGTACAATGTTTTGTGTATTCCTCTAATTCTCTGTCTATTTTAGGCCACCAAACTTGGAAACTTGCTTTTCCTTTCATCGCTACAATACCCGGATGACCTTCATGTAGAACTTCTATCACCCTTTTCCTCAGCTTAGCTGGTATGTCTAAACGACCAGACCACAGAAGAACATCATTTTCGAATGAGAATTCCTCTCGTTTGTTGAAGTAAGGTAGAACATGTTCATTTATATCAGACGTAGGCCAACCACTTTTCAAATAGTTGATAACTTGAGATAGAACTGGGTCGTGCGTTGTTGATTCGCGTGAGGTCCGTGTGAATAGCGGTAAGTCTTGGGATCGAAGATGAAATAGATGTGCCCTGTTATTTTCACCTAGACTTTCCTCTGCGGATCTGATTTCAGTTTTTAGAGGAAATCTTGACAGAATATCTGCCGTCGCTGATAGAGTAGTCATAAGCACTCAAGGTCACCCACCTTGCAATCCGGTTTGATACAACTTTTGGAATTTCATCATGTTCACCAAAAAGCTTTATTAACGACTTGTGATCGGTTGGAATTTCAAAGTGTCTACCGAAAAGGTATTGTTGAAAACGTGTGACTCCAAAGATTAAACCTAACGCTTCTTTTTCTATCACACTGTATCGATTCTTAGCGTAATCCAGGCGTCTTGATGCAAAAGCAACGGGCCTCTCTTTTCCATCAGCATATCTATGAAAAAGGGCCGCACCCAGACCGACCTCGCTTGCATCTGTAGCAAGGATTAGAGGTAACGACTCATCATAGTGTGTCAGAGTATCTGATGAAGTTAGAAGGTGTCGTAGTTTTGTCTCTATTTGTTCGTGTTTTTCAGTCCAATTCCATTTTTCTTCTTTCCTAAGTAGTTTGTGTACTGGCACACACAATGACTGTAGATGAGGTACAAACTTACTATAATAATTTATTGAACCTAGGAAAGACCTCAACTCCTTGGTAGTTTTGGGTGACGGCATATTTTTCATGGCTTCCAAGTGTTCAGATGTAGGATGTATTCCTAATTTATCGATTCTGTGACCTAGATACTTCACGGACTTTTGGAAACATTTGCATTTTGACTCTTGGACCCGTATTCCGTTGTTTTCGAAACTTTTCAGAACTTCCCTCACTCGTTCCGTGTGTTCTTCTCTGGTTTGTGCTGTTATGATGACATCATCCAGGAGGCAAGCAACTCCTGATAAGCCTGCTAAGACCTGATCCATTTTGTTCTGGAAGGCGCCTGTCGCTATTTTTACACCAAAGGGAAGGCGCGAATAACCAAAAAACCCTATGTGTGTAGAAATTGTTGTACTGAAGCATCAACCTCCATCTGTAAGTATGCATCTTTTAGATCTATTACAGTAAATTCAATCCCTCCTGTAAGCTTTGAGGTGATTTTCTCAAACCTAGGCATAGGGTAGTTGTCTGGGAGCATGTATTTGTTTATAGTGTTTTTGAAATCCGCACGGATACGTATTGCTCCGGAAGGTTTTACTACAATAACTACTGGCGAGGATCAAGTGACAGGTTCTTTACTAGTGTTCACGGGTGTCAGTATTCCATTGCTCACTAAATGCTGAAGTTCATCTTCCGCTGCCTTTCTCAACGAAAAAGGGACAGGCCGTGGCTTTGAAACCTTTGGAACAGCGTCTCGAACCATGTGAAACACGACTTTACAGTTTTTTATTGTGCCCAGCGTTGGATTGAAGACATCAGGAAATTCTGCAATGATTTTGTTTGTCAATGTGGATGTTTTATCAGTTAAACATGTGTTTTGTTTCTGAGCAACAGAGCATAATTTTGCACCTGGTGGTAAAGGAAGATTGAAGCTCAAAACCCAATCTAATTTAAATAGTGGTACGTCATCTTTTTTTGCTACAATTAGTTGTAGTTTCTTGGAGCAACCAAAGGCATCGACATTAACAAATGCTTTCCCCAATGTTTCTATACTTACCCCTGTGTAGGCAGTGAGGTTACTTGTAGGCGTAAGAGGTGGTGAGCCCAATGTTTTCCACAGTTTTTCACCAATTATACTGCAAGCAGCCCCTGGGTCATACAGCATTGGCCACTGTTTGTTTGTTTAATTAAACATTAATCATGACTTTAGAACCCTTCTCTACAGTCCTCACTTGATCAATGTCCGAACAAGAAGACGCATTACCATGTGTTGTAAATTCGTCTTGTAATTGGTTGACCGTATTACGCGTTATTGCGTTGCCAACCTTCAAACAAGCCCGGGAGAGATGATTTCTGCCCCCGCAGTCGTCACAAACCGCGTCTTTAGCAGGACACTGAGCTTCATCCGATTGTTTTCTATATCCACAGTGGAGACAGTGTTTATTTCTGTCGATACATAATACCCAAACTTTATCTTTTTTTACATGCTGTTTCTGAGAATAATTTCTCTTGGGGTTTTGTATTTCATGATTAGAGACTTTATTTACGCCTGTACATTGAATTTGTTGTTGTTGAGTGTCCACATTTTCAAGAAGTTTAGCAGACTCAACAACACTTAAAAATGTAGTCTTAGTGGATGCGTGTAACCTCAGGAGTTCTAATTGCCACTTGTCATTTTGTATGCCTTGGATGTACAGGTCTCTTAGGCGTTCGTCCAAACTATCGCCGAACTGGCAGTGTCCAGCCATACATCTTAGCGCTAGTTCAAAATGTATGACCGACTCACCTTCCTGTCTGTGTCAGCGAGTAAAACTCACTCTGTGTGAGAGTGGAGCACATGGTCTTGTGTAGTATTTGTCCAAGATCTCTATGGCATCATTATAACTGAGGTTACTGAGTGGTGTTGGTTGAACTGAGTCAAAAACTATCTTGAAGGGTTGTGGTCCCAACAGTCCTAATAAAATGTCGCGCTTTTTGTCCTCTTAATTGATGTTCTCATTCCGCAAGGCGGTCTTTAGTATTTCGTGCCAGTATAGCCAATCTTCGGTCGTCCCGTCGAATGTGCTGCACTTGAAACTATCACTTTTCGACTGTGCCATTGTAGCATACTAATATATTGACTAATTTAAAAAATTGTATAAACATAAATAATAATACGCAAAATAAGTAATGTGTGGTGTTTAGGTTAAGCGTTGACAAGACAAAAACAAAAAGGTAAACAAACATATTATTACAATGAAACATATGATACACTACACCAATTAAGCCTGCAAATGCCGTCAACTTCCACCCAAGCCGGTAAGGTGGGCCCCCCACTCCGCTATACCACACAGTTGCAAGCCAAATTGGGATTGCTCATAGTCGAGATTCGAACCCTTGCACTTCCGAATGGCATTACGAAAATGGCAAGAACATTATGCTCGTCAGCTCAGCGCTTTAGCCGGTTCAGCCACCAGTGCATAGGAGTAGAAAGCGCTTACTTGGTTATAAGACATGCCCGGTGGCAGTCTAGTGCACTTCGTGAGCAGGTTTGGTTGCTTGCCCCCAGAGGACAACACTGTCACAAAGACGCTAGTGTCTAGCTAATTCACTAAATTGACGACAGATGTCTCTACCTGCCACTTCTTATTGAATTTGTAAATGCGTTTTGAGTTACGACTTTGCCAATTCTAGGGTTAAGCCAAATATGAATGAGAAACGAGTGTAGGATGATTGTGGCACGATCTTTCAGTCTTGTTACTGACTATGCTAAGGTGCATATTGAGCTGTGCCGCGTAGAGCAGGAAAACGCGTCACACAGTTTTCTACGCCGGACCACGCATATTGGAAAGCAGTCTCGCACGGTATTCCATCTCGAGTGGATGTGTTTTTCTCAAATTCAAGTAAAACTTTGTTTTCAAAACTCGATTTAAGCTCAGATTCAGATTCGGATTCCGAGCTACTACTGCTTTATCGGAGGTCGAAAAAGACCTCTGATATAGCAGTAGTGTCTCCAAATCCCGAGATTTTGGGATCGAATAAAGCTGATCCCGGGATTGCCGTTTTTATAAATCTAGAATGTTTTGTTTGGTAAAGATACCCGTAAGAGTTTTTTTTTTATTAAAGTTGTTAACTATCAAAAAATTTTAAAAGATTTCCTCTTATAAAATAGTAAAATCTTGTAGCTTTAGGGACTTTAAACAGTCAGTTGTGTTGAAGGCTGATCATCTATTAGATGATTGATAGCCGACCATTGTCAGTAAAGCACTTTTCGACTCACGCATGCGCCTAAAATTCTGGGGAAGATAGACATCTTTATTTTTCACTTACAGGTGGCTTCATTTTGTATTTACTTCAACTAGCTACTCATTTTAGCACAAATAAAAAGCTATCATGAATTTGACTTTTGCATTATTTTATTGTTCATTGTAATCACTAAACATCCAAAAATGTGTTTGCTTCGAAGATAAAATAAGGTTAGAGGCTATAACTATATATAGGCTGTAACTATGCTAAGAGAAAGCCTGATAGCAACTAAAAATTTTTATTATCAGTTGAACATCATGAAGTAAAGAAAATATCAAAATGAAGCCACCTGTAAGGCCGTGAGATACCTCTATTCCTGGGAATTATCTGCAACGGAAGTTCACAGTGATAAGAAAACTACTCAGTGCTGTATCATTATATTCCAGGAATAAGATGTCATCCTTGAACTGCACTTCGGTTTTAAGAAAAATTTAAACTTTGAGAAAGGTAAATTGGTAAATACCAGTTTAAAAGGACATAATAAAACAAATAAAAACTTTTATTTATTATATTTAAACATTGTTGACGACATTAAAAATGATTACTGTGTTTGTAAAGACGACTTTTGCAGTAGTTTAAAAATTCAAATACGGAAAAAATGGTAATAATTATTTTTTGCAATCCCGTTAATCCCGGGATTGGTAGGTACTCAAAAGCAAACGGGATTGAGAACTCTACATACCATCCGCCATCCCTGGGAGTCAGAATGGTAAACGGATGGCTCTAAGGGAAGTAAGGGAACTGGAGCTGGGATACTGGGGGTGCAAGATAAGGTAAAGCTCTGCGTTCGCATCGGGGATTTCCCTACAGTGTTCCAGGCAGAAGTGGCAGCCATTATGGAATGTGCTCTGTTCAATCTCAACAGAGGTGTCAGGAACAAGAACATTACCATTTTCTCAGATAGTCAAGCCACTCTCAAGGCTCTGGACTCCTGTACCTTCGACTACAAGATAGTGTGGGAATGCCGCAACACGGTGTTCTCTTGGCAGTCACAACATCGTTACCCTTTGCTGGGTCCCAGGACACTCAGGTATTATGGGCAATGAAATAGCTGATCGTCTGGCGAAAGATGGCGCTTTGATCCCATTCGTGGGCCCACAACCCTTCTGTGGCATCTCCAGGGCGCATGTGGATCGAGAGAGCAACACGTAGGCACGTGAGTGTCACCGCAGAAGATGGGTGGAGCTTCCCCTCCTGAGAGTAAGTAAACTGTCTCTCAGCTCTCCCTCTTCGAGGATCGCAGAGGATCTTTTACAGTTAGGTAGGTCCAAACTCAGACTCATTATAGGTCTTATCACGGGACACATCTTGCTCGCATGGGACTCTTCTCTGGAAACCCAATCTGCAAGAAGTGTGGGCAGTCTGAGGAGACTGCTGTTCATCTGCTGTATGACTGCACCGAGCTTGTCGGGGTGAGAGCTGCCACTCTCTGTCATGGAGAGGGGTTGTCACCTTTCCCGGGAGGAGCTGGTGGGGAGATTATAGCAGTTCATCAGGTTTTTAAACTTGGAAACTTGGGTCCGTGAGACATTCAATCTACAGGGGTGCGCAAAAAGCCACATGGCTGACGTGCTACAGGAACTCTGTTCCACCCCTTTGTGTAATGTAATGTACCATCCGCCATTTATAGCTCCTTTCCTATGTTCTTCCAAATTTCCTGTTTAAATTTAGATTTCATATAATTACAATCACTTGTATCATACAACTCTGGATGACAGCGCACCAACTCTATTAACTTTTCATCCATTGTTAATACAAACTTCAACTAAGTTCTAACACACACTACTAAGGTAGTGGGAACACACTAGGTCCAAAAAACTATGGCAATAAACAGCTAATGTACAGTAGCGACACACTAGACTGGACAAGTTCGACTGACGACCGACTGCGAGTGCCACGTGCGACGCAGTATTGGGTGTCTCGGCCGAAAGTGTGACACAGACACATGCGGGGGCAGATCTGTGTCGTACTGGCGAGTGCCGCAATGTGCGTTCTCTCGTGCTATACGTAGTCCACAAAACCTGCTCTGCCCTGATCTACGCCACCAATCTCTATCCATGTCTCAATATGTGGCGGGCCTAAGGCTGACTTTTCCTTAGGCAGAACTGTTGATTAATAACCTAACAGTCAATAGCATATCTAAGAGACCTACAGTTTAACAAGGAATCCAAACCAAACTCTCTAAATTATGAACTGATCCAAATATGAGGATGGTCTTTGCAACCCAAGTAGCTGGATTAAAGCACGATACCACCATCCCAGTCATTATTTTATTACTTACATTATAGAGAGAGTGTGTAATAATTTTGTGTACAAATAAATTGTTTTTAACCAGGAGGCACCAAAGTAAAATGGATAGGATCCACCAAAAACTGAAATTAGAAAATTCTGAAAAACAATTCTTTCTCCTTATACTATCATATAGGGGGAGAGAGTGTGTAATAATTTTGTGTACAAGTGAATTTTTTTAACCAGGAGGCACCAAAGTAAAATGGATAGGATCCACCAAAAACTGAAATTAGAAAATTATGAAAAACAACACTTTCTTCTTATACTATCATATAGAGGGGGAAAGCAAAAATAATTTGGATTTTTGATTGTTAACAGATGTTACAAAAATAGACACTGCCCCTGAGTTTAATCATATTAAAGTTATGTTGAAATTCTGTAAATTAAAATGTCAAAAAATCTGAAAAAAACTATTTTAGACACATATTTAGAACACAGTATTCTACTATTTTATAACAAATCAATGTCAGACTTACTTTTTGCACTTTCTAACAACCCTTCAATAAAGATTCTGTCCACAGAAGAACCCAATTTTGACGTTTCCGTACGATTTTAGGCTGATATATGACACTCTCAAATCATACCGTCTAGCTAGGGGATCAGGGGTAATCAGGGTTCTGTGTGGGGAAAAAATCACTCAAATACACTTATTTCACTCTCTAATAACATAATTAAGAATCAAAACACCCCGGAACACTGTCTTTCCGACGTTTTCTTACGTTTTTGGACCAAAATACGACACTCTGTAACATCCAGTCACCATTGATGTCTGCAGGAATCTGGGTTCTGGGCGAAGAGAAATGGGTTATTTTTAGGGAATCAGGGATATTTTATCTACAGATCTGGGTTTTAGGCAGGGAGAAACGGGAAATTTTAAAAGAATCCAGGGTGTAAGTGTCTTATTTTAGCAGAGGTTTTTACAACATCGGAAACAGGTAACTGAAGTAATAATGAAACATTATTCCATAGAGTACTAATCCTCAAAATGTCATTTGACTATGCCGATGCAACTAATAGAATATCTCTATGACTTTAACTTAAACGTAGTTATCAACTATTAACTTAAAAATGGGAGTTTCTACACCTTCAGAAATAATGTGTAGCTAAAAACAGAGAGGTGTTGGAAATTGTCCAAAAAATATTATTAGAATTTGAAATAATTAGCGATTGCAACGCTAAAAATCTGATAAAATGACAATAGTTTTATTGCAAATTTAGAAGAAAAATGTTAAAACCATTGAGGCAACCAGTAGATAGGGTATAAGAAAGAGAGCCCCGAATCGGCACGTTTTTCCCATGTTATTTATATGGGAAGCATTTTTGGACGGAGCAAAATTGGGAGCATTTTTGGACAGATTGAACATCCCCAAACCGTTATTCATATCAAACTATTACCTGATGCTATACAATAACATAAACAATTTAACACATTACATACCTTTCATAATTTAAAATTCCAAACTCCCGGCACAGCGCCGCGTAAACACATACTGGGCGCGTACACGCACACGGACCGCGCGCCTCACCGGCTCGAGTCTCTTAAACCCGTACCAGCTCCGAGGGGGTCGCCGCGCCTCGCGCTGTCAAAATATTGTTTATGCTAGACAAATTGTCTAATTTATAAAACTTGTAATATATTATTATATACTGGTTGACTATTGACTACAGGCTGTCTAACGTGTGCCAAGTCCCATTGTTATGAATCAGCCAGGTTTTTGTCCAAAATAATTTTGGTTACTATTTTTCTGAAAAAATGTACCAATCGATGCACCTTGGTTAGATCGGACATAGTAATTAGGAAGTGTTGATGTCAAAAGATTCTTAGTTTCCAAGATATCGACAATTTTCTAAAGTGAAAATTGCATGGTGTCATTTATGTCTAGTATATCTTTCGTTCACTATCCTCATAACCTAGGCCCGCCGTACGCCAAGTCTCACTGTTATAAAAACAGCCAAGTTTTTTCCAAAATAATTTTGGGTTACTATTTTTCAGAAAAAAGTGTACCAATCGATGCGCCTTGGTGAGATCGGAGATAATTAGAAAGTGTTGATGTCAAAAGATTCTTAGTTTCCGAGATATCTACGATTTTCTATTCTTAAATCACTGTACCGCGCGCGTAACCACACTGCTGCCCATGACGCTACCACAAGACTCACACCAGCATCAACACCTGCACCTAGTATGATTATTATTTTTTGCTATAGTTTCCATCTATCTCAGTACATCACCAGCATTAATCCATGACCTTCTTTGAAATCCTTACCACTTAATACACAACTCCACAAATCCATTTTACAGAAATATGTGAAATGAACATGTAAAGATGTAAAGCTCGTGTGAAACGTGACACAAACATTTTCAAATCTTCGAGTGAAACTACATACTTACTCTGAATGTGAAAGTATACCACACAGTTCACAGTTTCTATGTGATCAATCTGAATAAGTTCTGACTATAACAACAACTTAACGACTAAATTGAATATCAACTTGACGATGTCAGTTGTTTAAACACACAGTACAGGTATAGCACATTACACTAATAAATTGAATGTAAATATAGTTGTTTTGCAGTTGCATTTGACATGGTTACTAAAGAAGACACACATGACAAGTACACATTCAACAAATGAAACAAGTCAATTGAATGTAAATATAGTATTTTACAGTTATCCTTTATCTCACATTCGACATGGTTAATTGAGAAGACACAGAGTATAAGTACACATTAAACAAATGACAACAGTGAATTTAATGCAAATATGATACTTGACAGTTCTCCTATAACTCAAATTTGACTTAAACGAAAGACACTGGCTAATTGTACATAGATATGGTATTTACAGTTAATTGAGACAGTTGTAGAATGGATTATTTACATTTGATGTCAGTCTTCTAATAGAGTCCACATATTAACACTAGTCTATTGTAAGTTTGATAACAAAAACTATTAAGCACACAAAGAAATATGTTAGTGTACAATCAATTAATAATGTGTCAAAACCTTTTTGATTGTGGAATAGTACAGCAGTTCTTCTTTAACTCACATTCGATATGGTTACTAGAGAGGACACACAGTACAGGTACACATTAAACAAATGACACCAGTGAACTGAACGTAAATATGGTACTTGACAGTTATTCTATAGTTCATGTACAACATTGGGTATGTCATGATTACTAGAGAAGATATGTGATAGAGACATGAAATGAAAGGGACTAGATATTGTATTTTACAGTTCTCCTCAACATATGGCACATGGTACAAGCAAGTATAAAACAAATGACACTAGTGAATTGAGCACTTAACAGTTCTCCTATAATTCACATACACGTACAAAAGACACGTGTACAAGTAAACACGAAACAAAAAAAAACACCAGTGAATTAAATGTAATTGAGACAGAATCAAACCTGTTGTAGGCCATTTTGATTTCTGTCTCCTAATAGACTATAAAGCACACCAAAATAAGTTAGTGTACAATCAATTAATAATGTGTCAAAATATTTTTGATTATACCTCACATTTTGTCTTGTATAATAGTACAGCAGTTCTTCTTTAACTCGCATTTAACATTGGGTTGTGAACACACACACAGTATGACAACATTGTATGAGTGACTGCAGTAGACACAGTTAATATTTCACTAAACAAATGACAACAGTGAATATAGTATTTTACAGTTCTCCTATAATTCACGTACAACATGGTTACTAGAGAAGATATATAGTATACAAAGACACTAGATATCATATTGTAGAACATTTTGATTTCTGTCTTCTAATAGACCTGGGACTTGATGAGTAGACTGTAGTATAGTACACACATATACAGTATAGTATATTAATCACTATCACACCTTTTCTACTAGTAAAACTGTAATTGTACAATCATTGGTTATTTCAAGAATTGTCTGCTTCTAATGTTGATTGAAAAGTGTATAAAAGGACAATAGGTATGAAACCAAATACTGTCAAAGGTTATATATAGGAGGTTGAGTCAATTGTATGAAAATAAGCCTGAAAACCAAAAATTAAAGTGGGAGATATAAACATGTGTTTAGTAGGGACACCCAATTGAACAGGTGCAAACGATTAAACAGAAAGGAGAGTTGCGTATTAAGTGGTAAGGATTTCAAAGAAGGTCGTGGATTAATGCTAGTGATGTATTAAGATAGATGGACGCTATAGCAAAAAAATAATAATCATACTAGGTGCAGGTGTCGATGATGTTGTGAGTCGTGTGGTAGCGTCATGGGCAGCAGTGTGGTTACGCGCGCGGTACAGTGCATTTAAGAATAGAAAATTGTCGATATCTTGGAAACTAAGAATCTTTTGACATCAAAACTTCCTAATTACTATGTCCGATCTAACCAAGGTGCATCGATTGGTACATTTTTCTGCTAAATAGTAACCAAAATTATTTTGGACAAAAACCTGGCTGATTCATAACAATGGGACTTGGCACACGTTAGACAGCCTGTAGTCAATAGTCAACCAGTATATAATAATATATTACAAGTTTTATAAATTAGACAATTTGTCTAGCATAAACAATATTTTGACCATTTATATCTGAACATAAACAGATTTGCTGCCATAATAAAGGCATAAGCATATGGGTCTCAAGTGAAATATGGCTAGCGCTGGACGTAAGCAGCGCGAGGCGCCGCGACCCCCTCGGAGCTGGTACAGGTTTAAGAGACTCGAGCCGGTGAGGCGCGCGGTCCGTGTGCGTGTACGCGCCCAGTATGTGTTTACGCTGATAGGAGTTTGGGATTTTAAATTATGAAAGGTATGTAATGTGTTAAATTGTTTATGTTATTGTATAGTATCAAGCAATAGATTTGATATGAATAAAGGTTTGGGGGATTTTTTTTCAAAAATGTTCAATCTGCGCAAAAATAATCCCAAAATGATTTTGAGCTAAAAACGGGATTTTTCTATTAAAATGGGGAAAATGTACTAATTTTGGGTTAAAAATGATGGTTTATGCCCTATAATGTGCGAAAAATGTGACAATTTTGGGCTTAAAATGGTATTTTTCAATAATTAAAAATGGTAAAAATGCCGATTATGTTGGCTCTACGCTATACCATATCTACTGCAACCTAACACATATTTAATGATAGTATGCATAAAAATAATCAAATGGTACGGTAGCCTAGTTGTACCAGACATCCCACCCACAATCAGTATCCCAGTACTAAGTGCTCTTGCATTCGTCCTTAACACTCCAGTGCTTTGTTTTGTTCATAAAACGCAGTTGACAGCACTTGTGAACTTAAGCAGTCATCTATCATCCCTCTGACACCCCTGGAACATGTCAGTATAGTGACTGTAACCAATTCGGGCTAAATGAATTTTTGTATTGATTTTTCCCATGGTGCCTCAGTATTGGAGTGCAGGTGCACTCCACGTGAGTATCTGTGTTGCACTGAGTGACATAAGTTGTGGATATTTCACGTAGTTAACATTATTTCTATTTGAAAACTAAAGTGTGAGCAGGTATTAACTAATGAATGAACAATGGGCATCCAAGAACAGTTATGGTGTTGGCTAGTTGAAACGGGAGATGATGAGAGTGTCATCGGTGATGAAGACCCTGATGAACTTGAAATAGATAATATTGTGTTGTTTAAATAATTATTTCTAACCATTTTAAAAATAATTCCTCTATGCAGCAATATTTATTTATTTTATTGTAAAATTTGCTATATTTTCAAGTGTAACAAGTTAGTCTACCTAGATCATTTTAAAAGTGTGTGTGTAGATTGTGCTAATTAGGTGCATTTGTCAAAGTGTGTTGTCATAGTTGGTTTTTGGTTATGATTGCGTTGTTTGAAAACTTATTCCTAACCATTTTTTAAAATAATTTTTCTATGAATATTTATTTATTAAATGTTGTAAAATTAAAAAATAATTTGTTTTGGTCCAAATTATGTTTTATGACATCACCAACTACATAATCATATGTGTCATCGGTGTCTAACATAAAATGCCAATACATAGTCAAGATAATTCATACTAATTAAGAAAAACAACAAAAACAAGTGGCACTCAACGCGACCGCTCGTGTTTCAGAAAACCACGCTATCACCGGAGTGTTAAGTCTCCAGCTCAATATTTTTGATCAAAACTTTCTGTAAAATATGAGAGGATTTTCCATAAATAACATAATAAATAATGCTAAGATTACATAACTGATAAATATTTGTCAAAAAGTCCTTGACTGATTTTATTCAATTTATGTGGAATTTATTCTGGTTCCAATATGTAGTGTATAAGTTTTGTAGTTCGTACATGTTTAATTAAAAAGGTTTACATGGATGAAAATATGCAATGGTCCACTGAAAGTGACGTTAACAATTTTGTGACTACCATCATTAGCCCCTACTGAACATTTATTTGACAATTAAATGAGAATATTCAATAACATAGATTAGATTATTATGGTGGTTATATTATCTCTTGAAGAGCCTCACTATTTCAACACAGTGTTGTTGAAATACTTACCTTATTGTAAAGTAGATTTTTCCAATAACCAACATTACAACAGACACGGCGGCAAATACCGGCAAAATCATGTTCCAATTTTCATTTAAGAAATTAAAACAAATGGAAGCATAACTGTGGAGGACTTCAGAAAAAAACGAGTACATGGTATATTTGATTTCTGTTCAAGAATTAATAGAAACTAAGGAACTAACGGTTTGATAATGTAAAAAGTCACAATGAGACAGAATATAACCCCATTATTTTCATCTTTAAAACTTAACCTTATTTTCTACTGCCAAATGGCCCAAATGAGATCTGTGCAGAGGGAGAAAGAGAGAGAGTGAGAGGGAAAAGAGATTTTTTTCTTGTTTTTCTTTTTTAAGCAGGCTTGAATGTATTTTAACATGCAATTTCGAAGTTCACTACTTTTCGTGGTTCCTTCCCTGAAAATGTTAATTAGAAATAGGTAGTATATAGGCTAGTATTTGTAGAGCTAGTTAGGCTGCTAGTTTACAATAAGGCTTTAAGCTTAGTTCTATATTAGTTATCAAATTCTTATTGTTTGTATATGTCCTAATGGTGAAAAAATAGAAAAGCTAAAGGTGCATAGGATCATAAGGAAGGGTTATGAAGAAAATCTTCTTCTCTAGGGGCCCGTCAATCTTGTCTATACCCAGAAAGGGGTAGGTGGGCCACGGAATGAAGCAACCAAGAATGGACAACCTATGTGGAAAAAATTGTGTTAGTGTTTATGAGTGTTCCTATATCAGAGAGGAACGGATTATAAATATCCTTTAGTATCCGTTCATCTATGCCTATATATTCCTTTTTTTTAATTTGTTCATTTTTCTGTATATTATGTCATTGTTAGCTTTCATGGCGTCAAAGATATTGGTATTGTATTGTGCGTATGTTTTCTTTAAAAGTCTATCCCTTAAAGTAATCATAACATGGGCATTTCCAGAATAAGTGTTCAAACGTTTCATCTTCGCTTAGAGTACATTAATTTAGGCACAGTGGTGTGAAGTACATTTTTTTGGAATATAAATTAAAATTGAGTCTTGTATGACCTTGTCTGAGCCTACAGATATTTATAATTTCTTTTCGGGTCAGTTTCGATTGGTTAAACCACTGCTTGGGTGGAAAACTTTTCTGAATATTTTTGTGCCATTGTGCCTTATGATAGTTCATTAAGTTAAGTTAAACTCTTTAGGAAGTGAATCTAAATAAAATGAGATTTTAACAAAGTTTGTGTCCTTTAATTCCTGATTAACCCTCTTTTTGGTCCTATATACGCTGTTAATAATCTTAAATTCACAAGTGGCTTCCCTTGCTATTTCCTCCTCTGAGATGTCATTATCGACATATACAATATCAGTAGTGAACAGCCTACGAGTAGGGATGAAAACATTATATAACGTAAGTAAATTACTTAAAAGTAAGTCATTTGCTATGGAAAAAGTCTTACAAGTGATAGTAATGTTCGTACCTGTATGTCTTACACGGTCAATTCCGTTGTGCTCCTTAACGATTTTTCCAATCAAGAAAGGGCTTAGTGTCTTTTTTTCTTTGCTTTGTACAATTACCTCAAAAGGCCCTTTATTATTGTCTTCATATCTATGTTTGATTTTAGAGATCTTTTTATAGTCTAGAGATTTTGAGTAATTTTCATCTAATTGATCTGAATTTCTTTTAAGCTTGTTGGTTAGCTCTAAGGAGTTAGGCATATTCTTATTTTGAGAGCTTACATTTATCACGTTTTCAGTATTTTCTGTTAAGATTCCGTTAATTGCCACCTGTAGACTGTCTTGCCCTGACATGGCTAGACCTGTTCGATCAGGTCCAGCCGACATGAAGTGTGTGCTGTGGTCATATGAAAAATAGTGAGTTAAATAAATTAAATAGGAAAATTGGACTAAAAGTGGTTAAAAGTATGTCAGAAAACATCAAGAGTTTAGAAAATTACATTCTAAGACCTATAACTTTAGCAGAACCAATGAATTGCTGGTTCAGTAGGGAAGCAACCAAATTAAACTCAGTCCCTTTCCACTATCGTCGACGCCGAATGCCGAATGAGATAGAGAAAGAACAAAATAAACAGTGTTACCACTTGCCAGTAAGACTAGTAAGAATTGCCCGTGAAATTTTAAAGACTCCCCTAAAAGGTAAATTGAAATCCTCGAAATCGTTGAAGGATATATTCCTGATTAATACTACTAGAGATGAACGAGTAGTTCAGTATATGAGTTTTATATTATGATATAATATTTAAGAACGTTATTTTATTATACTCTGTAATTAAAAAAAGAGGAAATCCACCATGGATCTTAAACTTAAAACCTTCAGACAAGGGTCAGAAAGGTGACATCATGAAATTATAGATTTTATAATTTTAGAAGGTTTATTAAATACACGATCTGGAAATCCAGATTTTCATTTATTTAACCTTCCTCCTTATTTATATATGGCATGGTGTGATGGCGTTCACTAGGCGTATTATTATGTATGACCACATATCTATGAAATAATACCCCCGTCAGCAGACCTGCGTACTCAGCGAATTTCCAAATCAATAAGATGATAATAATATATAACAAGTTTGGTCAAAATCTGTCCATAAACGTGAGAATTATTTGCCTATTCTCAATAAGATTAACATGAGAAGGAGTGTGCAGGTTTGCTGCTGCGAGGAACACTGAAAGTAGGCATTTATACCATTAAAAATTTTAATTTTGTACATTCATACCAACTTTCATCAACATCTGTCCATAAATAAAGGTGTTTGCCTATTCTCCATCCAATCCAATACTATAATACGAGCAAGGTTTGTATATATATATATATTTGCACACGGATCTCGAAAACGGGACCGAGGATTTTCTTTAAAGGAAAATTCGTGTTTTCTTGTAATATTAAGTTTAAAATCTAAAAATTTAACATTACGCTTATGGAGAATCAAATGTAAAAAATGCAAACCAAAACATCTGTTTATAAACGTTTGACAGTTCTTGATTGAAGACGGCAAAGAGCAATATGTGAATAGAGGTTTTTCATAAATATTTATTTTATGTATGTAATAAATGTAAAATTATCAGGTTACTAAACAATTTGTAAAAACTTAAGGGTAACATAACTGTGCTAAATAAAATCAGGAAAGAGTATTTCCAAAATCTTCCGTGTTTTGATAGAAAACGTATTCGTTGTATTGCTTGAAGCTACTGTAACAAACCAAATAATTGGTGTAAATTAAATTTATCTTTTGCTTTTCAATCCTTTGCTTAACAAACAGTATGGACATTTAAATTCAGTATAAGATTAGCTAAAACAATTGAGGTTGGCATAAACTCTTAAACTACGACGCGAAATCGGCTGACGCCGTACCTCAGTTAGTAGCGCTCAGATCTCACGTATGCAAGGTCGCGTGATCGATCCCACCCGTGGGCTATATTTTTGTTCAGTATTTATGCCATATTAATTAAGGGGTATTAAAACGGTTTTATTTAAACCACATAAATGTTTTCATTGAGCAGTAAATTTTGTTTTAATTTTGCTAATTAACTTGTGAAATACATGTCTTATTCTATCCGAGCAAAGCTCGGTCACCAGGTACTACTATAATACGAGCGAGGTTTGTATATATATATATATTTGCACACGGATATCGAAAACTGCATTAAGGATTTTCTTTAAATTTTGGAAATAACTAATTTCTGAGTAGAAAATAAGTTCTAGATAGGTCTAATGTCCAGGAAAATTCCGGTTTCTTGTAATATAAAGTTAAAAATCTAAAAATAAAATAACATTTTTGGAGCTTATGGAGAATCAAAATGTAAACAATACAATTCAAAACATCTGTTTATAACCGTTTGACAGTTGTTGATTGAAGATGGTGGTGAACAATATGTGAATAGAGGTTTCGCATAAATATATATATATTTATTTTATGTATATATAATAAATTAAACATTATAAGATTACCAAACAATTTGTAAAAACTTGCATCCATACAGGGTAACATAACTGTGCGAAATAAAAGCAGAAAAAGTATTTCCAAAATCTTTCGTGTTTTGATAGAAAACGTATTCATTGTATTGCTTGAAGCCACTGTAACAAACCAATTAATAGGTGTAAATTAAATTTCTCTTTTTCTTTTTAATCCTCATTCTGTTTCTAACAAAATCAATGATCACAGGCTAATAATAACTATATGGATAATTAAACAATAAATGATCGGCTAAAATAATTGAGGTTGGTTAAAAGACCTTAAACGGTGTTACCCATATGGCAGACGCCGTAGTCTACTAGCGGTAGCGTGACGGCCTCGAGAACCGAAGGTCGCGAGTTGCATCCCCGTCAGGGGCACTACTTTTTTTCATTGCTATATTAGTTATGGTGTTTAAATCGGTTTTATTTAAACAACATAAATGTTTTCATTGAGTAATAAATGCGTTTTAATTTTTATAATACATGTCTTATTCTATACGAGCAAAGCTCGGTCACCAGGTACTATCATTAACATGGGAAAAGAGAATGCAGGTTTGCTACCATGATAAACACATAAACTATGATTTTTAAGCATAAATGGATGAACCTCAACCACATGAAGCTAAATATAAAGTTTTATCCAAAAATATTGGTTAATAAGCGAAATATTAGTTTTTATTTATCCTCCATAAGATTAACATTGGAGCCTTAAAATACAACGTACTGTGTTTAGATTTTTTAATATCTCGGTAACCGTTGGAGATAGAGAAAAACTTTAAGGAACTAAACCGTGTAGTTTTTAAGCTGATTCAAATGGTGAAATATAAAATTAGAAATATTAAAAAAAATCCATTTGCTTGTGCGGATGATTCAGGCGCAATCTTGTAGTCTTGTTACTGACTAAGGCTGACATGTTGGACAGGACTGTTAATTATGTTAAGGACTGCGTTTAATGTTAGCCCAAAAGCCGATGACAACTAAGGGACCTACAGTTTAACGTGGAATTCGAACCACGACCTCTGAAATACGAATTAGTCTAATTTTGAGGATGGCCTTTGTGGATTAACGTAGAATTCAATAGTGCGGACGTTATTCCACAAAAGAGAACACTACTCCCACCGACCATCGCATATACAACTATCCACAATTCGTGACCTCCAAGTAGCTGGATTACAGGACGTCGCCACCGTCCTAGACGAATTTACGATCAGAATAACTCGACTAATAAGGAATAATAATAATAAGGAACTCGACTTCCTTCTGTAAGAATAAGAAGTATAAGAATAGAAGTAGCAATGTCAGAGTTTAGCAAATCATTGCTGAACTGATTCAAGATAATCTTTTCAGCAAAAACGTTTGTATATTTTACGCTGTGGAAAATAGGTTAGATCATGGATATGTCTAAAAAGAATGTTTTAGTCCATCTCAACAGCCGTTCTTATTCTTTTATTTAAAAAATTCAATACAGATTAGATTAGATTACAAATAGCTGTGTTAGTTTCTTTGGAAACCTGTTACATTTTTCCACCTTAAAAATCAACAACACCCCCCCCCAGAACTAAGACATATCCGTGTCAAACGATTTATAAAATATAAATTTATTTTCCTTCCTTCACCTTTTAACTTTAAATATTGCTTTAAATCGAGGGTTATCTCGTAAAATGCATTCGAGAATTTCTCATTTTCTTTCTCCTTCTTCTTTCCTCAACAACAATTTAAGTTTCAATAAAGTACGGATAATAAAGTTATTAATGTTAATATAACACGAACATTGATCTATAAATAAACGGTACTAGTGGACTGATACATACTTTCTCCCTTAAGTAAATTTAAAAAAGACAATCTGTTATAAAACTATCATGTTCTACAAAGTTATTCTAAATATCATTTAATAATTTATTGTTCAAATTGTATGGGGGGAAACCCCCCCCCCCAGGTAATACCAAGCTTTTTTGAGCTGGTTTTGTTCGGTGATTTGACCTTACACTTCATACCAAGTTTCATGGAAAACGGGTGGAAAGTAAGGAAGAAATTGATTTTTTTATATTTTCCATAAGAATAACATTGGGCGCTTTCAGACAACGTGCTGCGTTTATCGTGGACAGTAAATTTAACTTTTCTCTGGAACCGTTAGTCGTAAACAAATAATTCAAAATACTTATTTGTTTAGTTTTTTAAGCTGGTTTCAATGGTACCAGTCAAGTTATACTTTACTTTTATTATTTTTGCTGAAAATTTAAAAATTTGATTTTTTGACATTTAAAAGCCCATAACTTTTGAACCGTCATTTTTACAGACATGCGGGTGGTGTCAAATTATTTAGTGCTCTGTGCACTATAAAATATCAAATTTTAATCAAAATCGTTCAAGCCGTTTTTGAGAAAATTGGATTTTTCACGTTTTTTAAGGGTTTTTAGGGGTGAACTACCCTTAAAAATCAAAAATTCAAAAAAATTAAAAAAACGCCTGGAGATACGGTGACTATATATATATACATGCCAAATTTCATCTAAATCGGACAAACGGGGTAGGCTGTGGCACTGTACACATCCAGACACACACACAGACAGACACACGGACGGACAGACATCACGCCAAAACCCACTTTTTTGGATTCAGGGGACCCCAAAACGAATATATCCATCCTCAACTCAAATTCGAAAATTTTGACGAAAACAATACTTTCTCCATATACTATGTATAAGGGGAGAAAGTAAAATGAGCATAGCTAGATTTGTTTTAGAGGTCTAGGCAACAGAAATTACAAAAAACAAAACATACGTCAAAACTGGGCTATATTTCGCCTGCTATAACTGTTCCATTCATCCACTGTTCGGCTTTTATTTGTTTACGTGTAAGAAGTGTTAGGTTATGCGCAGTTAATTTGAAATTTATTGAATAATTTCACCTGTAATATTCACAGAAATGAATTTTTTAAAGAAACTTCAACCAAGTATAGAAACTCTTAAACAACTGGACGTCTACTCTAAACCTATTGAAGATTTTAGAGTGAAAACAGTGTCAGGAGGCACAGGTAAGATCTCTTTTTTATCATCTTTAGGCCACAAGTATATTTCTCAAAGAACAAACCACAAACTTTTATTATTCACAAAGTTTACATTTTTCCATCTTTTAGTTTTTTAAAAGCGATGTACAGTAGGCTATATCCTTATGTGTGTTTTTTATGGATGTACACAGAGCCACAGGCAACTCCATTGGTTTAATATGGATAAAAGATTTAATATTCAGGACAAAAATTAAAATGTCCAAAATATAAACCACTTCAAAAGATTTAATGCGTATACTGAATTAGCACTGCAATAACAGACGTTAAAGATAGAGCAGGTGACGGCTCAGTCCCTTTACATTCTGAAGGTTTTATAGCACTAGATACAGTTATGTCTCAGCATGAAACACAACCTGAATGTAATCAAGGTCAACTCTTGCTAATTATGTGAATGAAGGACATGGGCGGCAGAAAACGTGTATTGAAGCTATAACTGGAACTAACACTTTGGACTGAGACCTTGGCGTGTCTTGTAATTCAGCTACTTGGAGGACTCAAATTGTGGATTGGTTTGAGCGATAGTGGGTGTAGTGTTCTCTTGTGTGGATTAACATCCGCACTATTGAATACTACGTTAATCCACATAATTAGACCAGTTCGTAATTCTGAGGCAGTTTATCAGACTTACGTTAAACTGTAGGTCCCTTATATATGCCATTGACTGTGGAACATGACAGTTTTAGTCAGTAACAAGACTATAAGATCGCGCCACAATCATCTTACAATCATTTCTTATTCATACTTGGCTTAAAATACCTATCTGGGTAAGTTGTAATTTCCCTAACTAACTAACAACCAAAGATCAGCGCCTTTTATGATTTAAAATAGTTAAGCCTAATTACTGTATACTGAAAGAGATTTTGTACAGTTAGGTTTTAGAGTACAATAATTCCTTTTGAGTATACTGTTATATGTCATCAGTATTTTGTTTGATTCCATACATATTTTTTCAAGAAACAAACTTCAGTAATGTCAGGCCTACATGTAATATACGTAAGTTCAAAAAACCTTTTTCTGTTTCATTTATTGTATCCTAGAACTGCATTTTTAATACTGTATGCTTAATTATGTGTTCAAGAGACAAAGTTCAAGATAGGTTATGATTGGAAATAAGAACAAATTAGTAATCTGAACTACCTACAGTCCCATTTGGTCAGGATTTTTGACACTCTACTGTATATTTGTTATCCATTGTATCTTCAGGAAAGGTATTTTTTAATTTTTATTACTAAGTGTGGTTTACCCACTAAAAACCCTCTAAAAACATGCAAAATATAAATTTCTAAAAATTATATACGGTACAAAATTAATCTCTCAAAAAGTTTGATGGAATAAAATAAAATAAAAAATCTCTTTTTTCAGGAAAGTACACATAAAAACAGATATCAAATTATTACAATGGATAAAAAGTACAAAAAAACACCAATTATAAGGCAATCCTATGCTATTTCCTGCCTTCCCGGCAAAACATAACATTTAAGATTACTTTAGGTCCATTAATAATTAATTGGCAGTCAAATTTAAAATTCTTATATAATTTAATTTAATAGAAGTAATGTGAATGAAGCTTTTACTTTGAAATTTATTTAAACATGATCAATTATCTAGATGATTGGCAAAAATGTTAAGTAAAATAAATGATGTTAGCATTGGCAAAGAAGCATGTCCTACTGTTCTGGTACATTTTAAATAAAGCAGCCTAATAGCACACACTCTTCGTCCCGGCATATGCCACAGCATATGCCAGCAGATCAGGTTTGTTCAGGGTTCCAGACATGACTCCCTTCAGAAAAACAAGTCTTGGAAATTTTCTTCTAACAGTCAAGCACTGGAAATAAAAATGTCTAGAAGCTCCTCATAATCTAACAGCATAAAAAGGATTAATGTATACCATACTCCAAATACCTTGTGGTTCAAAGTGCTCATAAACAGTTTTTGAACTCGTTCAATCATTTTAATATATAAAACAGAATAAGGTGACCACACAAAACTGGCAGTTCAAGTTTTGATCTTGCTAAAGACTTTTATAGAGTTAAGGAAGTGTGTGTTCCTTTAAAAAAATACACGTTTGTTAGTGATGTAAAATACCCTGGTATTTAAAACTCGGAGTAATTTACCTGGGTAAATACTCAAAATCCCAGGTATTTTATAAATACCCGGGTATTTTGGGTATTTATGAAATCAATTGAAATTAATTTATATTTATCCCAAAATATGTTATTGTTATCATTACATGGTAAATTAGGATAGTCTATAACACCTTTTACAGTAACTTGAAGCTTTGCTAGTACCTTTCATTTAATGATTTAGTACTTTTTGTAAAATAATACAATAAGTTTGTAAATAAGCATGGGGTTTCGTGTTTTAAATCTACCGTTATTAAATTATGATAGTTAAAATTTTTATTGTATAAATGGCTTGGAAGGCTTGACAGACCTAAGACCAGATTGACATAGGCAGAATGGCAGAGTAAATAAAAGTAATTGAACTTTTCTGTGTTACCGCTTGGTTGAAAACAATAATATATTTGGATAAACCTACTAAAAAAATGTATATCTTGTTTTTTTGTCTAACTTAATATAATCTTGAAAGATTTATTGTGCTATAGATTCAAATGTTTTGCATCACAAGTTTATGAAATTAGTTTTGTTTATTTTGTTACCAACAAAAGATCTAGAACAAAAATAATAATTAAATCCTGCCCCCCACAGATTGAATTTTAATTATGTTCTTAAGTTGTTTACACATAGACCACTACTAGGTTAAATTTTCCTGTCTGTCTAAATAATAATTAAAACTTTACAAATTATTTTTCTTCACTTTTAATAAAATTAATTAATATATCCATCATAGAAATAAAAAAAATCATAGTGCAACCATGCGACCAGGGTACCATGCTGACTATTCTTTATGCTCAGAAGAAAAATGCTAAAAGCGACTATATGAAATAAAGTTAACACATTTTATTAAGATTTTATCATCCATACTGTCCCTACAGTTGAGTAATTGCAAAAAATCTCAATCTTTTTTAAATTAAATAAAAATTTATATTTATGGCGATTAATCCCAGAAGTAAAATGCTAGTAGTGACCATATGAAATTTTAGTTAACACATTTTATCATCATTTTACTATCCTTAGAGGGTAATAATTGCAAAATAACATCTCAATCTTCTCTCACTTTAATAAAAAGTTATAAATACCCAGTTTTTGGGTATTTACCCGGGCCTGGGGTAAATACCCAATTTATATTTACCTACCCAGTGGGTATTTACCCGACCCACATCACTAACGTTTGTGCTATAAATCCAAGAATTAAAGAATCAATTGAAGAATCTGGGCTTTTAACCATTAGGCAATTGTATATAAGGAATTTATTGGTATTTCTATATAATCGCGAACACTTGGTTGCGGCTCCTGTGTCACACTCCTATTGTACCCGTAATGCGGTGGGGGTGGGACTGCAGGTTCCACGTGTCATCAAATCTATAAATTCATTCATTCATTCGAAAGGGCAGATTTCCCAAGGCGCTTCAGCCCTAGCGGCTTTTTGCGCACCCCTAAAAATTCTCTTTCCTGGAGAATCAGGAATCTTCTAGATGAAGAGACCTGGAAAACTGCAGCAGTCTGTCGACGAGCTCGTCAGGAGGCAGAAAACTACCCCTTACCAAATTGCCCAGAGTGGAGGACCGTAGATGCCTGCTCCTGTGCCCCGACTGCTCTTGGACCCATCAGTGTACCACTCCCGATCACAGGGTGGTAGTGGGCAGGCTCCATCCTTCCATTCGCCCCGTTGCGGAAAAAGAACTCGGAAAGACCTGCCAAAAGAATAAGTTCTCGGAAGATAATCAGAGGGCATACTTAAAATGTCGCTCTGAACTATCCCTGAAATTCTGGTGTGACCACGTAATTCACCTGGCCTATTCCAGAGGCCCTCTCCACAGAGGCGGTGTGCACCCATTCTGGCAGTCATCCTGATGTGAATGTCTATGGGCAAAAGATCAAGCAAACAGTCAAGAGTGGCCTCAGGAGTGCTGCTGATCGCCCCTGTGATCATGAGACATGCCAGCCGCTGAACGGCTGCCAGCCTCTTCACAGCAACACCTGAGTCCATCTTGGTCCACCAAACCAAAGACGCATACGTCACAGTTGGTCTAACTACTGAAACATAGAGCCAATACATTAGCCCCGGTTTCTGTCCCCATGCTGTGCCGACCATACGCCTGCATGCAAACAGAGACCACTTACCCCGGTCAATAACCCGTTGTAAGTGAGATTCCCAGCAAAATTTCCGATCCAGAATGATCCCAAGATACTTCACCTGGTTTTGCAGGTTGATCAAACTCTCCTGTAGTTTGAGCGGGCCAACCCCGGTCAGCTTTTTCCTCTTGGTAAATGGTACAGCAACCACTTTAGAGGGATTCACAGATAGACCGACCTCATTGCACCAACCATCCACAAGCCTTAGTGCAGAGTTCATGAGGTCAGTGACTGTATTTTTAAACTTACCTATCACAAGGATGGCAATATCGTCAGCGTATCCTTGAGCAAAGACACCACTGTCATTAAGCCTTCTAATAAGGCTGTCTACCACCAGGTTCCATAAAAGCGGTGAGAGAACGCCTCCCTGTGGACAGCCCCTTGTTGACCTGGCTACTACCTCTACTCCCTGTAGAGAAAGTTTCACATACCTATTGCGTAGCAATGCCTCAATCCATCGGCAGATGACATCGCTGAATCCTCTAGATCTAGCGGCGTTCAACATGGCATCCAAGGCCGTGTTGTCAAAGGCTCCCTGAATGTCCAGGAACGCTCCAAGTGCCATCTCTTTATGGTCAATAGCTCCTTCAATTCTGCACACCAACTGGTGCAGGGCCGACTCGCAAGACCTACCCTGAATGTAGGCATGCTGGTTTGGGTGTAAAGGGGCAGACTTCAGCGAAGAGTCCCAGTTATACCTTACCACCAACTTCTCCAGAGTCAGCAAGAAAGAAGACAATGAAATCGTCCGAAAGGATTTCAGGTCCGTGTAACTATTCTTACACGGTTTTGGGATAAATGCTATCCTGGAAGTCCTCCATGCAGCAGGAACATGTCCCAGGGCCAAGCTTGCCCTGAAAATGCTACAGAGAGCCGGGAGAATGATCTCTATGCCCTGCTGTAGAAAAACCGGCCGGACTCCATCTGGACCCAGTGACTTGAAAGGACTTAGAGAGCCTATAGCCCACCTTATCCTGCTGTAGGTGATGATCCTGCTGGCGGCACCATACCTGGTTTCACAGGCCCTCCGCGACGCAGACTCACCTAATTCACCAGTTTCTCCACCAATGATGCATGCAGGAAAGTGTACCTCAGCCATACGTTCCAACACCTCCTGTGGTCTGTGAAATAACTCACCATTAGGTCCTTCCACGGAGCCCAAGGTCAGGGTTCTGTCCTTGCCCAAGACCCTGCGAAGCCTGGAAGTTTCCTCAGTGCCCTCCAGTCCTGAGCAGAAAGTGTGCCATGATTTCCTCTTTGCCCTTCTGACAGTGAGGTTATACCTGGTGAGCATGCTGTGGTAACAGTCCCAGCTGTTGTTGGACTTCGCTCTTCTAAATAGAGCTCTTACACGTTTCCTCATGCTGGTCAGTTCAGGATTCCATCAGCTGCATTTGGCGGACCTAGCCTTTGCTAATGGACAGCTCTCCTCGAAGGAGGAGATAATCGAGTTCCCTAGAAGGCTTGCAGCCCTATCCAGTTCATCCTTGGCTCGTAGAACTTGCAGTTTTTCACCAAGTTTTCTTTTGAAGACGACCCAGTCCGTCTTCCTAGGATTCCTGAATTCAGACAAAACAGGCACAAAGTCCCCTATAGCATATAGGATATGACAGTGGTCAGAAAGAGAGGGTTCAGGAGAGACATGCCAACCTATGACCCTGTCCTGAAGCCCCTCAGAATAAAGTGTTAAATCTATCACAGAGTTACCAACTCGACTAGAAAAGGTTGGCACAGAGCCGACATTGGCTATAGACAAACTGCTAGATGCTATAAAATCCAGAAGCTGCCTACCTCTGCGGTTTGTCTCCCTACTACCCCAGATGGAGTTGTGGGAGTTGGAGTCGCACCCCACAAGCAGGTCCACCCCCTCCAACGCAGCACAGTCCAACAGCACCACCATTTCAGCCGGAGGGACCGCGTCTGTATCTCTGGGCATGTAGACGGACGCAAGGAGGAGCGATTTGCCAGAAGACCCGCATATCGTCCGAACTGCAACGATGTCCCTGGAACAGAGCTCGAGAACTGGCAAATGTGCCAGGCCACTCCTGACCCACACACAAGCCCTCGAGTTGGAAACAGAACAAGAGATTAGATGCCCCCCAAGGGCACCTAATCCTGAAATTCTCCCATTCCGAACCCACGGTTCCTGAATGAGAGCAACATCCACAACTCCTCTAGCTGTGGCCTTGTGTAGGACTGCAGTCGCAGCCTTACTGTGTTGCAGATTTGCCTGGAGGAGGTTTAGTGTCATCCCCATTTTGTACGAACCCCACACCCGAGAGCACCCTCGAGATCCCCAGGTAGATCTGCCAGGCCCTCTCCTTCAACAAAAGAGCACTGCGTTCATCCATTGATCATTAGTTTTAATCATTATTAAAACTAATGATTGATGAGTTTTGTCCTTCCTACAGCTCACCACCCGCCAGCCCCCAGTTAGGATTCCAGGATTCTGCACCTGCACAATCTCCAAGATCTTTTTGGAGATCCTCCGCCCGCAGAAGAACCTTGGCGGACCGCAGGAGATCCTTGTAATCCCCTACAACCACCTTGGCGCCCTCCTTGAACTCAAGCCCGTCAAACGACCTCTTGACCGAGGACACCGTCGCATCACTGCCACAGGCGATGACAAGAGCTCCCAGCTCCTGATAAGTATTGTGGATCTGAACCGGTTCTGTCTGTTCGATAACCTTATCGAACATAATACCCTGCAACAGACCACAATCTTCGGCAGACAGTTTCACCTCCGGAAACGATGTCGGGACAATGGCGATCTTCGTCATCATTAGGTGATCCATGAAGGAACCACCTGCACGTTCCTCCGATGACGTTGACGCCATCGGAGCCGACGTGTTCTGACCATCCGCCGGGGGTTTGAGATCCCATCGGGATTTCTTACTCGCAGGAGCAGCTGCCGCCTTGGTTGCCCTGCACATAGGTGACACACCTTCATTATCTTTCAGCTCCCCTTTGGGGCTGGGGGTTTCAAGCCGCTTCCTCTTCATCAGCTTGCGGTAATCCTCTCTCGGAAGCCAAGTTGGTCTTTCTCTCCCTCACCAGCTTCAGCCTTTGAGCGTGCAGCCCCTTCCGCTTTTCCTTGGTGAGCGAGGCCCAGATCACATCGTCTGAGATGTCCAGGGCAGACTCCTGCTCTAGCTTTCCTTCTGATGCCGCCGTACCAGACACATCAGCCTTCGATGTATCTGAAACAACATCATTAGCGACAGAAGATGCCTGGACAGCCTTGTGCGCCATCTCCAACACCTCCATAGGTTCCGGAGTTGAGGTGTGAGGAGAGGCTGACCTCTCCAAATCACCCAACCCCTCTTCCTGTGAACTCTGCGAGTTACCTGAAAAATACGCTGCTGTTTGCCCTCCCCAGAATCCACAGGCAAGCCCTCCGAAGAGGGGTGGGATTGAGTGCCAGTGCCCCGACCCACCTGGGGTAAATACGTAGTTTTACCATCAGCCATCTTTTCAAGAATTGAGAATTCTAGTGTTAGCAGTTTGACGACCATTCCGCAAATATTGCTCCGCTCGCCAATATCTGAAGACTGGGCCCTCGGGGGTTCGATAACCTCGGGACTGAATGTTATCCACACAGAATCCAAGCGCCCCCACCATGGTAGTCGTCAATAAGTCAAAGTCCCAACTCCGCCTCTGTCACATTAACCTAAACTCCTTCCGCACCAAACGTTCCCCCCTCCTTGATCTCATTAGGGACTACCAGGTGGACATCCTAACCCTTAATGAGACCAAATTAACGCCACAAACCACCGCCCACATCCCAGGCTTTTCCCTAATCAGGCGTGACCATCTCCCCCGCTCAGGGGGTCTGGCCTACCGCTCCGACCTAGACGTCCGCCCCTCCCCCCTCCCTGGTGACCCCCCAAATGCCCTCCTAGCAACCATCCACCTCCCCCGACAACCCCCTATAGCCCTGTTAACAATCCACGCCACCCCCTTCTCCCAGGAACTAGCAGATCTTATCGTTGAGGCTGCGGCTACCCAAGACTGGTCATAGCCGCAGACCTCAATTCTCACCATGAGGCCCTGGGTGACCGCACGACCACGGCCCCGGGAAGGCTGCTAGTTCGCCTCCTTGACGACACGGGCCTAGCCCATCACTATACCCCCCCAACCAGATTCCCCACCCACGAGCATGAACTCCCAACTTCCCCTGATAAACTCCTCACCTCCCCTTCCCTAGCTAGGAAAATATCCAACATTTTTTCTGGATACGACCTAGGTTCCGACCACATCCCACTCCTGTTTGATATCAAAATCCACCCGTATTCTTACAAGTCTGAAACCCACCAGAGATCACAGACTACCGAAATGCCGACTGGGATGTGTTCTCTAAATCCCTAACAACCGCCCTGTCCCCCCTAACCCAAAACCCCCCACCCCGCACCCAAGACCAAATTGAAACCCTTCACACCTCCATTACCACAGCTATCCTATCCGCCAAAGCAGAAGCCATACCCACCAAACAGGTCCTCCATACCCCCCTTAGACCTTACTCCCCCCCGAAATCCTGGGCCTCATCAAAGCCAAACGCCGCGCACGCCGCCTCCTACTCAAAGACCCATCCTCTCCTTATCTGCACGACACATACCGAGCTCTGGTTGACCGTGTGAAGGCAGCAATGCGCTCCTTCAGGGATGCCAGAGCACTAAAGGTGTGTGAGAAGGCAGATTCCGACTTCTCCAACAATCCCCGTAGCTTTTGGCGCCTCGTCAAAAGATACAATAACCCCACCAACCAACCCGTACCCCTCCGCATCAACGACACCCTCGTCTCTGACAGCCAAGGCATGTCCGAAGCTTTCAGGGATACTCTCTCCTCTATCCACTCCACCCCCTATGCACCCCGACTTTGATGAAACCCACTTCAACTCCATCAACAATACCATAACCCAAAATCCTGACATTTTCACTCCAGCCGACACCATCCCAGACAACCCTCCCGACCACGCCTTACTTGCCCCAATCACTTCCCAGGAGATTAACCGGAAACGGCGAAACCTATGAAACACCGCCTCTGGCCCCGACGGCATATCCAACCTCCTCATCAAACAAGCCCCCCCAGCTTTAATCAATCTCCTGACCACCCTCTTTACCTCCATCCTGCTCCTAGGATACTCTCCCAAATCCTGGAAGCATGCCCACGTCATCCTTTTCCCCAAACCCCATAAAGACCACCGTGACCCAGCCAACCACAGTCCCATCAGCCTTACCTCCACCCTCTCAAAACTCTTTGAGAAAATTTTATCCCAGAGGATCCACCTCCACCTAAACTCACTGAGCCTCCTTCTGCCCTCCCAAGCCGGTTTTCGCCCTGGGGTAAACATGTACGATCAGCTTCTGCAGGTCGTTACATGCCTCCAGACGGACAACTCCCTTCACAACCCTTCACAACGCTGGGGTTCCCCAGGGTTCAGCTATTACAGGTATTTATTATCAGGCTATTTATTACTGTAGTCCCCTCCTGTACATCCTTTATGTCCGTGACCTCCCCGCACCCATCCCACGTGGTCCCACCGACACCACCAGTGGCCTGGCTCAGTTCGCTGATGACACGGCTTTCTGGATTTCCCACCGCAACCACAATGTCATAATCCGCCGCATGACCCAAACCCTTTCCGACTACCTATCCTACTGCAACAGGTGGCGTATCCTGATTAACCCTTCCAAAACCAAACTCTGTTTCTTCAACTTCCGTGCCCGTCGCTTCCGTAACTTCTAATCCAAACCGATCTTCCTCAATAATGTCCGCCTCCCACTTACCCAGACCTGTACCTACCTCGGGGTAAAACTCGACGCCCGCCTTACCTTCTCCTCCCACATCCTAGACACCAAAAAGCGTGCCACTTCCCGTCTCCGTGCCCTCCAGATTTTAAATAACCGCACCCGTCCCTGCTCCACTTCCACCCTAGCAACCCTATACTCATCCATAATCCGCCCAGTCATCACCTACGCCCATCCTGTACTACTTACCGCCCCAGACCGACTCCTTTCCAGCCTTAAAGCCACTGAGAGAAGGGCCCTGCGCCTGGTTTCTCATCTCCCTCCCTGGGCCCGTAATGCCTCGGTATACGACGCCCACTCCATCCCACCCCTCCGTGACTTCCTTCATCACCTCAACACCAAGTACCTCGACCGAGCCCGAACCTCTGAAATCCTACAACCCTTCTTCGATCCATATTTCACCGACCGTCCTAGTCTCACTATACACCACCTAGTCAACCTCCCACCATAGCTTAATGTGACCCTTTTCATCATCATTCATCATTCGAAGGGGCGGATTTCCCAAGGCGCTTCAGCCGTTGCAGCTTTTTGCGCACCCCTAAAATTCTCTTTCCTGGAGAATCAGGAATCTTCTAGATGAAGAGATCTGTAAAACTGCAGCATCCTGTCAACGAGCTCGTCAGGAGGCAGAAAACTACCCCTTACCAAGTTGCCCAGAGTGGAGGACCTTACCTCTGCCAGCTCCGCGCAATCAAAGAGTAGATGATCTGCAGTTTCCTCCTGCAGATAACATTTCCTACACAGGGGGTCGCCGTTGAAGACCCCCATACGCAGTTGGTGCTTCCTCAGATTACCGTGACCAGTGACGATACCTGTGACAAGTTTGGCATCCTTCCTGCCAAGTTTCAGGAACCTCTTTGCAACTTGACGAGAGGGAGAACAAAGATTGAGCTTACTAACTCTATGCAGGGAAAGTTCAGCCCATCTTTTCTTATGACAATCCCTGGCCCAGGAATTGATAGTCTGAAAAACCGCAGCGCGGGAAACACCACAGAAGGGTTGAGGACCACAAAGGGGGGATGATGCAGCCCTATTGGCCAGCCCGTCTGCCACTTCGTTACCATCCACCCCTGAGTGCCCTGGAACCCAACAAAGGGTGACTTCATTGTGTCTACCTACACAGGACACAAGCCTAAAACAGTCCCACACAACCCTAGAGTTGAACTCTACCGAGTCCAAAGCTTTAAGGGCCGCCTGACTGTCAGAGAAAATGTTGATAGAAAGGCCCTCATGACCCAGCATCAAGATGTCTCTGGCACATTCCATAATGGCAGTGATCTCGGCCTGGAAAACAGTGGGGAAGGTCCCCATGGAAATACCTGACCGTACGTTGTCCTGCACCCCGTAGATGCCTGCTCCTGTGCCCCGACTGCTCTTGGACCCATCAGTGTACCACTCCTGATCACAGGGTGGTAGTGGGCAGGCTCCATCCTTCCATTCGTCCCGTTGCGGAAAAAGAACTCGGAAAGACCTGCCAAAAGAAAAGGTTCTCGGAAGATAATCAGAGGGCATACCTAAAATGTCGCTCCGAACTATCCCCGAAATTCTGGTATGACCACGTAATTCACCTGGCCTATTCCAGAGGCCCTCTCCACAGAGGCGGTATGCACCCATTCTGGCAGTCATCCTGATGTGAATGTCTATGGGCAAAAGATCAAGCAAACAGTCAAGAGTGGCCCCAGGAGCGCTGCTGATCGCCCCTGTGATCATGAGACATGCCAGCCGCTGAACGGCTGCCAGCCTTTTCACAGCAACACCTGAGTCCATCTTGGTCCACCAAACCAAAGACGCATACGTCATAGTTGGTCTAACTACTGAAACATAGAGCCAATACATTAGCTCCGGTTTCAGTCCCCATGCTGCGCCGACCATTCGCCTGCATGCAAACAGAGACCACTTACCCCGGTCAATAACCCGTTGTAAGTGAGATTCCCAGCAAAGCGTCCGATCCAGAATGATCCCAAGATACTTCACCTGGTTTTGCAGGTTGATCAAACTCCCCTGCAGTTTGAGCGGGCCAACCCCGGTCAGCTTTTTCCTCTTGGTAAATGGTACAGCAACCACTTTAGAGGGATTCACAGATAGACCGACCTCATTGCACCAACCATCCACAAGCCTTAGTGCAGAGTTCATGAGGTCAGTAACTGTATTGTTAAACTTACCTATCACAAGGATGGCAATATCGTCAGCGTATCCTTGAGCAAAGACACCACTGTCATTAAGCCTTCTAATAAGGCTGTCTACCACCAGGTTCCATAAAAGGGGTGAGAGAACGCCTCCCTGTGGACAGCCCCTTGTTGACCTGGCTACTACCTCTACTCCCTGTAGAGAAAGTTTCACATACCTATTGCGTAGCAATGCCTCAATCCATCGGCAGATGACATCGCTGAATCCTCTAGATCTAGCGGCGTTCAACATGGCATCCAAGGCCGTGTTGTCAAAGGCTCCCTGAATGTCCAGGAACGCTCCAAGTGCCACCTCTTTATGGTCAATAGCTCCTTCAATTCTGCACACCAGCTGGTGCAGGGCGGACTCGCAAGACCTACCCTGAATGTAGGCATGCTGGTTTGGGTGTAAAGGGGCAGACTTCAGCGAAGAGTCCCAGATATACCTTACCACCAACTTCTCCAGAGTCTTCAACAAGAAAGAAGACAATGAAATCGGCCGAAAGGATTTCGGGTCCGTGTAACTATTCTTACCCGGTTTTGGGATAAACGCTATCCTGGAAGTCCTCCATGCAGCAGGAACATGTCCCAGAGCCAAGCTTGCTCTAAAAATACTACAAAGGGCCGGGAGAATGATCTCTATGCCCTGTTGTAGAAAAACCGGCCGGACTCCATCCGGACCCGGTGACTTGAAAGGACTTAGAGAGCCTATAGCCCACCTTATCCTGCTGTAGGTGATGATCCTGCTGGCGGCACCCCACCTGGTTGCACAGGCCCTCCGCGACGCAGACTCACCTAATTCACCAGTTTCTCCACCAATGATGCATCCAGGAAAGTGTACCTCAGCCATACGTTCCAACACCTCCTGTGGTCTGTGGAATAACTCACCATTAGGTCCCTCCACGGAGCCCAGAGTCAGGGTTCTGTCCTTGGCCAAGACCCTGCGCAGCCTGGAAGTTTCCTCAGTGCCCTCCAGCCCCGAGCAGAAAGTATGCCATGACTTCCTCTTTGCCCTTCTGACAGCGAGGTTATACCTGGTGAGCATGCTGTGGTAACAGTCCCAGCTGTTGTTGGACTTCGCCCTTTTGAATAGAGCTCTTACCCGTTTCCTCATGCTGGCCAGTTCAGAATTCCACCAGCTGCATTTGGCGGACCTAGCCTTTGCTAATGGACAGCTCTCCTCGAAGGAGGAGACAATCGAGTTCCCTAGAAGGCTTGCAGCCCTATCCAGTTCATCCGTATCCTTGGCTCGTAGAGCTTGCACATCGAGTTTTTCACCAAGTTTTCTTTTGAAGACAACCCAGTCCGTCTTCCTAGGATTCCTAAATTCAGACAAAACAGGCACAAAGTCCCCTATAGCATAGAGGATATGACAGTGGTCAGAAAGAGAGGGTTCGGGAGAGACATGCCAACCTATGACCCTGCCCTGAAGCCCCTCAGAATAAGCCCCTTGATCTCATTAGGGACTACCAGGTGGACATCCTAACCCTAAACGAGACCAAATTAACGCCACGAACCGCCGCCCACATCCCAGGCTTTTCCCTAATCAGGCGTGACCATCTCCCCCGCTCAGGGGGTCTGGCCATAGCCTACCGTTCCGACCTAGACGTCCGCCCCTCTCCCCTCCCTGGTGACCCCCCAAATGCCCTCCTAGCAACCATACACCTCCCCCGACAGCCCCCTATAGCCCTGTTAACAATCCACGCCACCCCCTTCTCCCAGGAACTAGCAGATCTTATCGTTGAGGCTGCGGCTACCCACCCAAGACTGGTCATAGCCGCAGACTTCAATTCTCACCATGAGGTGACCGCACGACCACGGCCCCGGGAAGGCTGCTAGCTCGCCTCCTTGACGACACGGGCCTAGCCCATCACTATACCCCCCCAACCAGATTCCCCACCCACGAACGTGAACTCCCGACTTCCCCTGATAAACTCCTCACCTCCCCTTCCCTAGCTATGAAAATATCCAACATTTCTTCTGGATATGACCTAGGTTCCGACCACATCCCACTCCTGTTTGACATCAAAATCCACCCCTATCCTTACAAGTCTGAATCCCACCCATCCCTAGAGATCACAGACTATCGAAATGCCGACTGGGATGTGTTCTCTAAATCCCTAACAACCGCCCTGTCCCCCCTAATCCAAAACCCCCCACCATGCACCCAAGACCAAATTGAAAACCTTCTCACCTCCATAACCACAGCTATCCTATCCGCTAAGGCAGAAACCATACCTATCAAACAGGTCCTCCATACCCCCCTTCGACTCCCCCCCGAAATTCTGGGCCTCATCAAAGCCAAACGCCGCGCACGCCGCCTCCTACTCAAAGATCCATCCTCTCCTTATCTGCACGACACATACCGAGCTCTGGTTGACCGTGTGAAGGCAGCAATGCGCTCCTTCAGGGATGCCAGAGCACTAAAGGTATGTGAGAAGGCAGATTCCGACTTCTCCAACAATCCCCGTAGTTTTTGGCGCCTCGTCAAAAGGTACAATAACCCCCCCAACCAACCAGTGCCCCTCCGTATCAACGACACCCTGGTCTCTGACAGCCAAGGCATGTCCGAAGCTTTCAGGGATACTCTCTCCTCCATCCACTCCACCCCCATGCACCCCGACTTTGATGAAGCCCACTTCAACTCCGTCAACAATACCATAACCCAAAATCCTGACATTTTCACACCAGCCGACACCATCCCAGACAACCCTCCCGACCACGCCTTACTTGCCCCAATCACTTCCCAGGAGATTAACCGGAAACGGCGAAACCTCCGAAACACCGCCTCTGGCCCCGACGGCATATCCAACCTCCTCATCAAACAAGCCCCCCCAGCTTTAATCAATCTCCTGACCACCCTCTTTACCTCCATCCTGCTCCTAGGATACTCTCCCAAATCCTGGAAGCATGCTCACGTCATCCTCTTCCCCAAACCCCACAAAGACCACCGTGACCCAGCCAACTACCGTCCCATCAGCCTTACCTCCACCCTCTCAAAACTCTTTGAAAAAATTTTATCCCAGAGAATCCACCTCCACCTGAACTCCCTGAGCCTCCTTCCGCCTTCCCAAGCCGGTTTTCGCCCTGGGGTAAACATGTACGATCAGCTTCTGCGGGTCGTTACATGCCTCCAGACGAACAACTCCCTTCACAACCCCTCCCTCCTCGCCCTAATGGATGTCCAAAAGGCCTTTGACACCGTGTGGCACAATGGCCTTAGGGCAAAACTCCTTGACCTCCAGCTCCCCGCACCCATCATAAGGTGGGTTTCCCACTTTATTGACGGGCGCACCGCCCAAGTCCGCTGCCGTGGCTCCCTCTCCACCCCCTTCACCCTGAACGCTGGGGTTCCCCAGGGTTCAGCTATTAGTCCCCTCCTGTACATCCTTTATGTCCGTGACCTCCCCGCCCCCATCCCACGTGGTCCCACCGACACCACCAGTGGCCTGGCTCAGTTCGCTGATGACACGGCTTTCTGGACTTCCCACCGACACCACAATGTCACAATCCGCCGCATGAACCAAACCCTTTCCGACTACCTATCCTACTGCAACAGGTGGCGTATCCTAATCAACCCATCCAAAACCCAACTCTGTTTCTTCAACTTTCGTGCCCGCCGCTTCCGTAAATTCCAATCCAATCCGATCTTCCTCAATAATGTCCGCCTCCCACTTACCCAGACATGTACCTATCTCGGGGTAAACTCGACTCCCGCCTTACCTTCTCCTCCCACATCCTAGACGCAAAAAAGCGTGCCACTTCCCGTCTACGTGCCCTCCGGATTCTAAATAACCGTACCCGCCCCTGCTCCACTTCCACCCTAGCAACCCTATACTCATCCATAATCCGTCCAGTCATCACCTACGCCCATCCTCTACTACTTACCGCCCCAGACCGACTCCTTTCCAGCCTGGAAGCCACCGAGAGAAGGGCACTACGCCTGGCTTCTCATCTCCCCCCCTGGGCCCGCAATGCCTCGGTATACGACGCCCACTCCATCCCACCCCTCCGTGACTTCCTCCATCACCTCAACACAAAGTACCTCGACCGAGCCCGAACCTCTGACATCCTACAACCCTTCTTCGATCCTTATTTCACCGACCGTCCTAGCCTCACCATCCACCACCTAGCCAACCTCCCACCATAGCTTAATGTGCCCTTCTTGTGGAGAATTTTAATTCCACCAGCCCGAGGTCCTCATCTTATTTAATTGTTTATTTATTTATCTATAAAAATATCCACCCTAAACCCTATTCCACCTAACACAACAACCAAAACCAGACATTCGTTCGGTCGAGCGCAACCTGCCCTCGGCTAAGCTCTGGTCTTTGTTTGTTCCTAAACCGAAACCATCCATCCACTGACCATAACCACAGTACCCGCAACAAAACCTCACTCAACCCGCAACCAAAACCTAACCTTAAAACCTATCCTTGGCTGAAGAGGACGTAGTCCTATAACAGCCGCAGTGGGCCTTCAGCCCACTGAAACCTCACAATTCATCCATCCATCTTCAGAATAAAGTGTTAAATCTATCACAGAGTTACCAACTCGACTAGAAAAGGTTGGCACAGAGCCAACATTGGCTATAAACAAACTGCTAGATGCTATAAAGTCCAGAAGCTGCCTACCTCTGCGGTTTGTCTCCCTACTACCCCAGATGGAGTTGTGGGAGTTGGAGTCACACCCCACAAGCAGGTCCACCCCCTCCAACGCAGCACGGTCCACCAGCGCCACCATTTCAGCCGGAGGGACTGCGTCCGCATCTCCAGGCATGTAAACGGACGCAAGGAGGAGCGGTTTGCCAGAAGACCCACATATCGTCCGAACTGCAACGACGTCCCTGGAACAGAACTCGAGAACTGGCGAATGGGCCAGGCCACTTCTGACCCACACACAAGCCCTCGAGTTGGAAGCAAAACAAGAGATTAGTTGCCCCCCAAGGGCACCTAGTCCTGAAATTTTCCCATTCCGAACCCACGGTTCTTGAATGAGAGCAACATCCACAACTCCTCTAGCTGTGGCCTTGTGTAGGACTGCAGTTGCAGCCTTACTGTGTTGCAAATTTACCTGGAGGAGGTTTAGTGTCATCCCCAGATGGTGCGAACCCCACACCCGAGAGCACCCTTAAGGTAGTTCTCGAGATCCCCAGGTAGGTATGCCAGCCCCTCTCCTTCAACAAAAGAGCGCTGCGTTCATCAATGATTATAACTAATGATTGATGAGTTTTGTCCTTCCTGCAGCTGACCACCCGCCAGTCAGGATTCCAGGATTCTGAACCTGCACAATCTCCAAAATCTTTTTGGGTTCGAGGTCGCAGGCGCGCCCTTCCGCCCGCAGAAGAACCTTGGCGGACCGCAGGAGATCCTTGTAATCCCCTACAACCACCTTGGCGCCCTCCTTGAACTCAAGCCCGTCAAACGACCTCTTGACCCAGGACACCGTCGCATCACTGCCACAGGCGATGACAAGAGCTCCCAGCTCCTGATAAGTATTGTGGATCTGAACCGGTTCTGTCTGTTCGATAACCTTATCGAACATAATTCCCTGCAACAGACCACAATCTTCGGCAGACAGTTTCACCTCTGGAAACGATGTCGGGACAATGGCGATCTTCGTCATCATTAGGCGATCCTTGTAGGAGCCACCTGCAGACGTTGACACCATCGGAGCCGGCGTGTTCTGACCCTCCGCCGGGGGTTTGAGATCCCATCGGGGTTTCTTTCTCACAGGAGCAACTGCCGCCTTGGTTGCCCTGCGCATAGGTGACACACCTTTATTGTCTTTCAGCTCCCCTTTGGGGCTGGGGGTTTCAAGCCGCTTCCTCTTCATCAGCTTGCGGTACTCCTCTCTCGGAAGCCAAGTCCCATCCTTGGTCTTTCTCTCCCTCACCAGCTCCAGCCTTCGAGCGTACAGCCCCTTCCGCTGTTCCTTGGTGAGCGAGGCCCAGACCACATCGTCTGAGATGTCCAGGACAGACTCCTGCCCTGGCTTTCCTTCTGATGTCATCGTACCAGACACATCAGCCTTCGATGTATCTGAATCAACATCATTAGCGATGGAAGGTGCCTGGACAGCCCTGTGCGCCATCTCCAACACCTCCAAGGGTTCCAAAATATGCCGTTGTTTGCCCTCCCCAGAATCCACAGGCAAGCCCTCCGAAGAGGGGTGGGATTGAGTGCCAGTGCACCGACCCACCTGGGGTATATCCGTTTGTTTTACATCAGCCATTTTTCAAGGATTGAGAATTTTTTGTGTTAGCAGTTTGACGACCATTCCGCAAATGTTGCTCCGCTCGCCAATATCTGAAGACTGGGCTCTTTCGGAGTTGCACCCCTCATCGTCCCCAGCTCAGTCCTGAAACAGCTGCACACATACCTGTCCCAGTCGGCAGTGCAGTGGCCGTTGAGTAATTACCAATCACTCCGCCCTTCCGCTAACTGAGTGTTAGGCCGTTCCAGTGAACCTCACCTCCGCCCCCACACTCTACATGAGACGCTGCTCCCCGTCTCACGGGCAATTTGTCGACCGCCAGGTCTAGATCCGCTGCCTTCTGCTAAAAACAGGGGCACCCCAAGTAGGCTGTGTGCAAGCACACAGCACGACCGGCAACCAGGCCAATCGGGCAGCAAAAATGCTGCTTCACAGCGGTCTTGCAGAAGCAGTATGCCCCACGAAACTCGTGTGGCACTGACTTCTGCCTGGGGGCCTTACGGTACCCCCTCGCCCCCAATGTGACCCTTTTGAAGTAAATTTTAATTACACCACCCCAAGGTTTTATTTTATCTTATTTAGTTTATTTTATTTTAAATTTCATGCCGTCATGAGTTTTTCCATAGATTGTAAACTGCATAGCCTGACCCCCAGCACCCCAATGTAACCACCCCCACATAACCCACACACCGACCATAGACCGGATGCTCGTTCGGGCTAGGGTAAGTACGCCCGGCCTAGTCCACAGCTATGGTTTCCCGATTCCCACTACAGTTCATCGCCTAACCTAACGCCACCACCTTAAGTTGAATGTATTAATGTTTTTTATGTTTCAGATGCATACCCTTGTTTCAGCTCTTAATAGTAATGGCCCTAAAACCCATAATCCAACCCACCCTATCCACCAACCGACCACAGTCTTGACGATCGTTCGGGTTAGGACACACATGTCCGGCCTAGTCTATGATTGTGGTTCCCCTATTCCCTATTCCCGTTCTTCTACTACTTAAATACCTCCTATAAAACAAAGCCAGATATTCGTTTGGGCGTGGGAAACAGATCCCCACTTTCTTCTGGTCTTTGATACCAATCCCCTTCCACCCAAACCTACAGATAATAATAAATAAACTAATCCACCCTAAACCCTATTCCACCCAACACAACAACCAAAGCCAGACATTCGTTCGGTCGAGCGCAACCTGCCCTCGGCTAAGCTCTGATCTTTGTTCCCAAACCGAAACCATCCATTCATTAACCATAACCACAGTAACCAAAACCTCACTCAACCCGCAACCAAAACCTAACCTCAAATCCTATCCTTGGCTGAAGAGGACATAGTCCTATAACAGCCGCAGTGGGCCTTCAGCCCACTGAAACCTCACATCTGTTCCGTTCCGTATCTGAAAACTGGGCCCTTTCGGAGTTGCACCCCTCATCGTCCCCAGCTCAGTCCTGAAACAGCTGCACACATACCTGTCCCAGTCGGAAGTGCGGTGGCCGTTGAGTAATTGCCAATCACTCCGCCCTTCCGCTAACTGAGTGTTAGGCCGTTCCAGTGAACCTCACCTCCGCCCCAACACTCTGCATGAGACGCTGCTCCCCGTCTCACGGGCAGTTTGTCGACCGCCAGGTCTAGATCCGCTGCCTTCTGCTAAAAACAGGGGCACCCCAAGTAGGCTTTGTGCAAGCACACAGCACGACCAGCAACAAGACTAATCGGGCAGCAAAAACGCTGCTTCACAGCGGTCTTGCAGAAGCAGTATGCCCCACGAAGATAGTGTGGCACTGACTTCTGCCTGGGGGCCTTACGGTACCCCCTCGCCCCCAATCTATAAATTTAACGAACTCATTTTTTATTGCTAACTTCCTGCTAAGAAAAATCCTGCTGGAAATGCGAAACCTGCAGGTCACCCTTGGTGCTTGCAAGAGGATTGTGGCGATCTGGCTGGCGGAGATCGGTGAGGTTATCGCTGAGTCGCTTATAGCCCCAGAACATCAACTGTGAAAATGGTTCTGAACACTCTCCCAACAACACAGTTCATCCAGCTTCTTGTGAATAGGTTTTTTCATTTGTTTTTATATCGAATATTTGGTTGTGTTGAAGAGATTTTTTTAATTTCATTTTAGAAGTGGCGTCTATAATTAATTGTAATTATTTAAGGTTAATTTTATTTTTTAAGGTTTTCATATTGTGGATTAGTTTGATTTAATCGCTAATATTTTTAGTTTTGTCATAATTTTTTTTGCAAGATTTTTCAGTTTGTAATTTTATTTTTTATCATTATTTTGTAAGCAGCCAGGGGGAACACGACCCATGCTCAGGTATTCTACCCATGTGAGTTTTTTTAATACATCAATTGATTGTAACTACAATGTGTATGTTTTTTCAATAAAAAATTATTTGATTTGATTTGACAAGAGTGCTAAGTGATCTATTAACCATACCAACAATAAGCTCATTAAATTGTAAATCTGATGTTATCATGACTCTCAAATCTCTAGATTGTCCGATTTTTTAAAATACTAAACCATTGATATTATACAGTAACTTAACAGGATTGGACATTCTGTAGAATGAAATTGTTAAGCACTTAGATTAGATTAGGCTTCTTAGATTAGAGAATTTGTTATTATCTCCATTAGTTCAACCATTTTTAATTTGTTGTTAGAGGGTCTGAAACAAATTTCATGACTATTATTGAAACGGTAGTTATTTAAAATAATTTTTTAAAGTAAATAATGTGATAATAACAATAAAAGTTGGCCTATGTATTATTTAGTTTATTTTTAAAGGGAGAAAGTATGTATCAGTTCCTTTTTTTTACCATAACCTTAATCGTTTGTGATTTCACTGTTCCAGCTTCCATTCTTTGTTGGTTAGTCATTGCAGTATTGCTCAGTAAGAGGGTGTATGAATTTACATTTAACAATGAAACTGTGGAGATGATTGTTGTTGACACCTCTAGCGGAAGTAAGCTGCAAATCAATATTGACATTATTGTACCTGCAGTTTCTTGTGATTGTAAGTTCCTCTTTGTTTAACATGATAATTTTCAATATTTGCATAGAACCTAGGCTAGGTAAAATATTAAAAAAAGATAAATTCAATTTTTCTACCAGTCAAAATGTTTGTTAAGTTTTCCTGATGGACAGTGGTGAAACTGCTTAAATGATATAGCATTGTTGTTGTTACATTAATATTTTACATATACAACCTTATTTTTTTATCCTACCAAAGAACCATATAACTTATTGTCAAATATTGGTGCAAGAATTAGTTAAGACCTTTCCTTCTTCCCAAGATTCTTTTGTTATGTACCTTTCTATCTTTTTACAGGGATGAGTCTAATTTCTTCCAATGGTGTTAGGTGTGTGTGCGTGCGTGCCTGTGTGCACCTTAATACCAAAAAATAACATGGTCTCGGGCTGAAGTCTTGCCATTAGATATACGGTAATAGCTTCTTCCTTATAGGAAATTCGCTAAAATGGGTTAAAACCAATAGCAATGATTGCCTCATTTAACCTTCCATTTACTACATAGCCTATTATTATACACAGATCTTGCCCTTGATGCAATGGATTCGTCTGGTGAACAACACTTACACATTGAACACAGTATTTTCAAGCGCCGCCTTGATTTAGATGGAAATCCAATTGAAGATCCCAAAAGGGAAGAAAGTAAGTTCTCAATATAGTAATAATTTGTTTCCTTAGAAATACATTTAGTAAAAAAAATTAAAGTTTTGAAAAAAAACCTATGATTGTTAGTATTATTCAGGTAAGGTAGGACAAGACCCATATTTCCCTTCCCTGGTGGGGTATGGCTCTTTTTGGGAACAATACTGGTATTTGTCTAAATGAAATAAGACAACGTAAAAACTCATCTCAGAATGGCGGAACTGTATTTTAATATGTTTCAGCTTAAAACCTGATAAAAACCTGTCGATAGTAGAATGATTAATGTTCTCATTGAAAAATAAAAAATTAAAGGCCCTCCCAGCATTCCAATGTGTAAAAGTCTTGCATTTTAAGTTCAACAGCAGAGATAAGTTGTAGTACAACTATTTCTTTTGTGGATTCCATTTTTTGAAACTTTATCTTGAAACCATGTTGTATTCAGGGGGAAGAGGAAATAAAGCGTTTTCATTATGGTTCTGCATTTTTACTCACTTTCCATAGACTAGTTTTCAATTTCCATTGAGTAATTAGTATTTAAGTAAAGCTAAGCAGTTGCTCAGTACAAATAAACTGCATTTTTGGGGAGAGAGTGAGTGATTTAATTATCGAAATGGGTTACATTTGATTAGAATACCTGTTTTAGACAATCTCATGACAAATTGAACAATACCTTATTTTTGTAAATTGAATTAATTAATAATAAACAAGATTTATGACTCTATTCTGGTGCTTGGCTTGTTAGCCAAGCACCAGAATAGGGTCATATATCTTGTGTAATGAAAGTGATTTCATTGTAATAAAAGTGAATTTTCCATTGTTGTAGAGAATATTGACCTTCACAAACCCTGAGGTGTCACAAAAAATGTAATACAGGGGCTATCTAGAAAGTAGATTAGGTTTTTTCTGTTTCCACTAGAGGCAGGGCTAGTGCGACCATCGCTGTGTGAGGGCATTACTGAGCTTAGTTGGCATCTAGCCGTGCTAGTAAGAGGTTCGTGTTGTACTCCGTTGAGTTACTGTGACAGTTTAATATGTCTGTATTAATTTAAAACACACCAAAGTTCCAGTAATCCGAACGTCCGGCTAATCCAAACTGCCTGATGGGAAAAAAAGAGTTTAAATTAAAAAAGTAATAGTCTGAATTATAACACTTTAATCTACATCACATTATCACTAATTATACAGTACTACGTACACAATGTTAATTAAATACAATAACCTACTTTTCAGAACATAAGAATTCAGTTATCGTCTTTTAACACAAAAAATCCATCCAGTCAAAAAATCCAGTTAGCGAATACAAAGTTGCACCATCTTCTCATAACACAAACATCAAGCATTCCGGATCTAGCAGTACACGGTTGCTCGAGATAGTGTATAGTGATGATAGCTATACTCACAGTGCATCACAATAGATTTGTGTTATATATTTGCCATTTGTTATATATTAGGGGGTATTTTTCAATTTGATTCTCACGGTTTGTTATATCACTAATACATTAGAAATTGGTTATTCTTACAACTATGTTAGGCCTACATCACCCGCAACTTTCTTTTCTGCAGCTTTTCATAGAGGAAAACTATGATTTTTGAGCATAAATGGATTGATCTCAACCACATAAAGTTAATTACCAAGTTTTATCAAAAAATATCGATTGATAAGTGAAATATTAATTTTTCCTTATCCTCCATAAGATTAACATTGGAGTCCCAAAATACAATGTACTGTGTTTAGATTTTGTAATATCTCGGTAACCGTTGGAGATAGAGAAAAACTTTAAGAAACTAAATTGTGTATTTTTTTAAGCTGATTTTAATAGTTAATTAAAAACTTTTTAAATTACATATGAAAAACGCAAAAAACCCAATTTTAGGGTACAAAACCCCCCAAACTACCCGTTTCGAATGGACAATATGTATTGCTCTATAGTATTGTTATCTTCGTTCTCAAAAATATTTGAAAGGGTGGTGCAAATCCAACCTTACAATTTCATTGAAGAAAATAACATATTAGACAGTGAACTATTTTGATTTCAGACGGTAAGGTTGGTAATTGGAGCTAGCAAGCATAGACTTTATATAATCTGTAATTGAGTACTTGGATAATAGAGAACAAACTATTGGGGTTTAATAATAATAATAATAATTTATTTGTCTTGAATACCAGCACAAACATTATAATTTTACGCTGTATATTATTAATAGTTATTACGAAATGTCCCCGCAAAGGCAGAGCCTGTGCGCAGGTGCAGATCCCAGAAAATATCGCTCGCTTATCTTTTGAGTTGTAGAAAATAAAAAATCTTATATCTCAAAAATAAACCAACAATATAATAAATAATAAATGCCGATTGCAGGGACTAAACATTACAATTTCTTAATATCAATTATTAATAGGCAAAATAAAATACCCCTGTCACATCAGACCTGCGTATTCAGTGAATTTCTGAATCAATATTATCATAATAACATTATATGTCAAGTTTTATCAAAATCTGTTGATAAATATACGACTTTATTAGTTATTTGCCTATTCTCCTTAAGATTAACATAGGAAAGAGTATGCAGGTTTGCTGCTGTGAGGAACACTGAAAGGAGGCATTTATAGCACAAACAATTTTTATTTTGACAACTAGCAAAAAGGCCGCCCTTTGTACGGGTCGTAGGATACAGTTTAAAGAAGAAAGATCACCATACCAAAATGTAAACCTGTAATCCTAAACAAATCAATACAAGGAAAATAAATCAATACCCTGCTTTATTATTTAGCATTACTTTACAATTAAATAGTTAGAACATTTATACCATTATTATTATCAGTTAAATGTTAAAATAACTTTTTAATATAGTATGATTTCGAAATGGGTTTAAAATCAATGACCAATATAGACTAACTAATATTTATTTGACAGCTGTTTGTTTGTATTTCTATTAAATCTTTAAACTGCAAAGACAGCTGATTATTACCAGTAGGTTATTCATTAAAAACTGAATCAAAATGTGTGTAAAATCGCGTATAGGTTATAGGATTTAGTTTAAAGAAGAGAGATCATACCAAAATGCTAAACAAATCAATACAAAGAAAATAAATCAATACCCAGCTTTCTCATATAGCATTACTTTACAATTAAATAGATTAGAACATTTATACGATTCTTATTATTAGTTAAAATTACTTTTTAATATAGTATAATTTCGAAATGGGTTAAAATCAATGACCAATATAAACTAACTAATATTGATTCAACAGCTGCTTGTTTTTCTTTCTATTAAATCTTTAAACTACAAAGACAGCTGATTATTACCAGTACGTTATTCATTGAAAACAAAATCATTGATTCAAAATCAAACATTGAATCAAAATGTGAGTAATATCGCGTAAAAGTGGGTTTTTAAATGCTCGTTATTTACTTTTCAAGGGGCGGCTGGCGATTTCAAGCATCTACAAACCTTCTCTGGAATGTAGAGAATACATGAAATAAGTTTCATTGTAATCAGTTCTCCCATTTTTTCGGAGAAGACGGCGTTATATGCCTCCTGGAGCGTCACAGACAAACCGACAAACAGACAAAAATTGAGATAAGACCGGTTTCGGCCTCTCTAACGTACGAAAAGTAAAAATAACTAAAAAATTAATAATTCTGAGCAATGTACAGACAAAACTCTAATCTTATTTATATAGATTTATACAACTTTAATCAACATCAGTCCATAAATAAAGGAGTTTTCCTATTTTCCATATGATTAACATGGGAAAAGAGTATGCAGGTTTGCTGCCATGATAAATACATAAACTATGTATTTTACTAACTATTTACTTAACTAGTTAACTATTTAAAAATTTCAAAATGTTAACGTTAACGTCAATTATTAAAAATCTTAAAATAAAAAAATGGAGCAATGTGGTTTTACTCAGCTTCATTGTTTAAGTAGTTTAGTTTGCTAGTATTTGAGAATGTACACATCTTTCTAGAGTCTATTTCTCTTGTAATAACTGTAACAGACGTTTTGTACAGTAAATGCTAGTCATTTGTCAAAACCCTAAGAAAAGCATGCTAGCAATGTCAACAAGGAAGGTCATGATGGATGGTCTTTGGGCGTTGATTCACAACAACGCCAAGCCCAACTTGATGATGACGCATCGCTGCAAGAAAAAGTAACCAAGTGGTTGACGGCGTTGGGAGCAGAATTTTATGACAAAGGAATTTTCAAGCTCATCCATCACTATGATAATTGCCTTAATTAATTTGAAAAGTATTATTCAAGTGTAGTTTTCATTTGTGTATGGTAATTTTTTCCTATACTTTGTTTATTTAAATTCCAAAAGAAACTATCTGGTACTTTGGTAATTATTTCTTTTTTATTCGATCTTCAAACATGAGGTATTTGTGGAGGAAAATTAATTAGATAGATTTGGCTTGAAAAGTTATTTTAGTGACATATCTATACGAGTACTAGGTTCAAAGTTAATATTGTGCACAATTTTTAAATGGGCGCCCTTTTGTAATCAAAATATTGAAAAATTTTAAATTTTTGTCATGGGTTACTCTTTTTATTTAAGATGTTTGCCAAATGAATTTACATTTAATGGTTTTTGAAAAAAGGTTACCATCAATTTTTGGCTCTGTGAGAAAAAAGTACAATTTACAATTAATTATAATCGGACAATTTAAAAGTAATATTCAATTTTTTATCTTGACTTAAAAACAATACCTCAAAAGGTAAAAACAGAGTTGAGTACCTAAACCTAGAGTGAGTACTAGGTTCAAAGTTAATATTGTGCACAATTTTTAAATGGGCGCCCTTTTGTAATCAAAATATTGAAAAATTTTAAATTTTTGTCATGGGTTACTCTTTTTATTTAAGATGTTTGCCAAATGAATTTACATTTAATGGTTTTTGAAAAAAGGTTACCATCAATTTTTGGCTCTGTGAGAAAAAAGTACAATTTACAATTAATTATAATCAGACAATTTAAAAGTAATATTCAATTTTTTATCTTGACTTAAAAACAATACCTCAAAAGGTAAAAACAGAGTTGAGTACCTAAACCTAGAGTGAGTACTAGGTTCAAAGTTAATATTGTGCACAATTTTTAAATGGGCGCCCTTTTGTAATCAAAATTTTAAATTTTTGTCACGGGTTACTCTTTTTATTTAAGATGTTTGCCAAATGAATTTACATTTAATGGTTTTTGAAAAAAGGTTACCGTCAATTTTTGGCTCTGTGAGTAAAAAGTACAATTTACAATTAATTATAATCGGACAATTTAAAAGTAATATTCAATTTTTTATCTTGACTTAAAAACAATACCTCAAAAGGTAAAAACAGAGTTTCAAAACATCCTGTAGATTAGGAATATTTTATTTTTATAAGGAGTTAAAAAAAATTGTTTTTCCTTTTCAGATTTGGGGATACCTAAATCAGAGGTAACTATAGTTTTATAGTAAAATTATTCATAGAAAAGTAATTTTTGCCATGAATAAATTCAACTAGAAGCTACTTAAACAGAAGATCTAGTCAGCTCTGTTTTGGTCGTCACGTTTTTTAATCTGTATCTCTCTCGCCCTCATCGTCCCATGCCTCCGTCATAAATGGTCAAGTGAAAATTCTCCGCGAACGGAAGTTCCTTGAACTACATATCTACTAAGTTCAGCATCTACTAAAATTATAATTCGGTTTAATTGACCAGTCGAAGGTTTGTAGAAACTGAAATCAGTTGTGTAGGAATGAAGAATGGAAACATACTTGGTAGGCTTCTATAGTTGTTTTAATTGGTGGATCATTGAACTGAAGCCACCGACTGGACAAGGAACCCAACTACTGACAAGTCGGTTGTTGAATTCAATCGGATCTCCAATCACTAGCTTTATCATCCTTAATTGATCACATTGGGAAATCTTTAAAGTATTGTATATGCAATCAATATTTTTGATGACCATAAACTAATATTTTGGATTAAAGAAGCCTGGCTGTATTATAATATATTATTATATACTAGCAGACAATATATTATTATATACCCGTCCTTTGTTCGGGTTGTAGGATTCAGTTTGAAGAATGAAGATCATTACACCAAAATGTAAACCTTATATCCTAAACAAATCAGTACAAAGAAAATAAATCAATACCCAGCTTTATCATTTAGCATAACTTTACAATTAAATAGATTAGAACATTCATACCATTATTATAATTAGTTAAACGTTAAAATAACTTTTTTATTATAGTATGATTTCGAAATGAGTTTAAAATCAATGACCAATGTAAGCTAACTAATATTGATTTTACAGCTGTTTTTTTACTTCTATAACTACAAAGACAGCTGATTATTAGCAGTAGGTTATTCAATGAAAACTGAATCAAAATGAGAGTAATATCGCGTAAAAGTGGGTTTTTAAATGCTCGTTATTTACTTTTCAAGGGGCAGCGGGCGATTTAAAGCATTTATAAACCTTCTCTAGAATGTAAAGAATACATGAAATAAGTTTCATTGTAATCAGTTCTCCCGTTTTTTCGGAGAAGACGGCGTAAAATGCCTCCTGGAGCGTCACAGACAAACAGACAAAAATTGAGATAAGACCGGCTTCGGCTTCTTTAACGCACAAAATGTAAAAATAACTAAAAAATTAATAATTCTGAGCAATGTACAGACAAAACTCTAATTTTATTTATATAGATTTAAATAAGCAATTTTTCCATGCAAAATAGTAACCCTAATTTTTCAAAATGTTTCATGTAATCATACAGGTATTTATTGAAGCACAAATAATTTAAACAATATTGTCCCCAGAACAACACTGCATTGGCTGTGCCAAAATGTGGGAGCTGTTATGGTGCTGAGAATCCAGAGAAAAATATCACGTAAGCAGAAGCAGATTTTAAACTTATTTGTTTTGAGAGACAAACTACAGTACCAGTTGAAAGTAACTTATTAAAAGTATTTTCCATTTTATTTTGTATGTCTGAAGCAGGTATTGTGGCTAACTAATATCGTGCTACAGTATTAGAGCAATTGCCCTTAATAGTTAGTAATTATAAACTGTTCTCAAACAGGGTCATTAGCTAATGTGGAATAAGGCGAAGTTTGAGGAGGGAGGATAATGTTCAGGATTGAGATTAGGTGGCTGACTTCACTTTTATTCTGACAGTCATCAACTGTATTCTGTATAAAAATACTATTAGAGAAGACAGAGAGGGTGACCTAAATTCCTAAATACCTAAATTCCTTTGAAATATCATGTTCTTTGCTTGTGTACTGCTACTTAATTAATGTCTGTATTCTTAATAAATTCTTAATCAAACAAAACGAAAATAATAAAAAGTTACTAAACTAAATAAATTTACAAACTATTATTTCTGGAAATGAATGTTTAAGAAACTGCCATTTAAAATTACACAAAGATCGATATTTTTAGGTGAGGTTAAACACGAGTTTTCTATATACATAAACTTGTGGCAGGTAGGCAGAGTACCTAAGAGTTTAAATTTAAAAAAATGTTATAACTAGTCACAATAATGTTGGGTGTGACACATTTTTAGACATCCCCACCACACAAGTTCTGTTTTCATCGGTTTTAATTTAAGGTATTAGGCTTCACCTGATTCTAAAACCTAGTTTACCCAGTCTAAGAAACTCAGTCTGTTATCTTGTTTTGAGAACATGTAAACGTCTTTAAACTACACAAAAATTAAACTATCAGTACCTGTTGGGCTCACTTAATTACTGGATAAAATAACCATACAGTATATGAATATTGTTTACAATAAATGTGATAAGTAGCAAACATAAGTCTAATTTATAATTTCCAAATTTATAGATGTTGTAACACATGTGAGGATGTGAAGAAAGCATACGAACTTAAGAAATGGAGTACAGAGGGTATTAACAAATTAGAACTGTGCCAGTCAGTTCAAAATGTTGAGAAGATATCCAGAGCACTTAAGGAGGGCTGTCAGATATATGGCTATCTTGAGGTTAACCGGGTGAGTTCTGTAATAGTAAAATACCCACGTCACAGAAAACCTGCATACTCAGCAAATATCCGTTGTATAATTTTTTACAATTAAAGCTATAATCAAACAAACCAGAGTATTCTGAGTAATACAAAATTAAGGTTGGAATGCAGGTTTTCTGCAGTAAGCATCCAGAATAGGGAATTTTTACAAATTTTTAATTGATAATGAGACACAGTAAGAACGTTACATTCCAAATTTTATGAAAAATATTTTATATAAATTGTATGGCAAAGAAGCTAATCAGTTTCTATTCAGGATGTAAATCCCATTAATCTAAATAAAGCATGCTTTGACATTGTTAATATTTGTCTTAGGCTATATAGATTTTGCTTTTAGGAGTGCAGTTTAAATACCCCCGTCGCAACAGACCTGCATACTCAGCAAATTTCCAAATCAATAATATGGCAGTAATGATACAAGTATAAGACAAGATTGATCGATCAATGCCTGTTGATAAATTAGAGTGTTTGCCTATTCTCCGTAATATTAAAATGGGAAAGAGTTTGCTGCTTTGAGGAACACTGAAAGTAGGCATTTTTACCATAAACTGTTTTTAATCTGACCATGTATCATTATCTGGACATAAATAAAGGAGTTTGCCTAAACTCCATAAGATTAACATGGAAAAGAGTATGCAGGTTTGCTGCTGTGAGGAAAAAGTAAACTTTGATTTTTTTTTTTTAGCATAAACGTATGGATCCCAACCACATGAAGCTATATACAAAGTTTCATCCAAAACTATTGATTTTTAAGGGAAATATTAATTTTTCCTTATCCTCTGTAAGATTAGCATTGGAGCCCCTAAATACAATGTACTGTGTTTAGATTTTTAATATCTCGGTAACCGTTAGAGATAGAGAAAAACTTTTTGACTATTTTGACAATTTATACAAAATTTCATCAACATCTGTCCATAAATAAAGGAGTTTACCTATTTCCTACATGATTAACATGGGAAAGGAGTATGCAGGTTACCACTATATCTTGAAAGCTTGAAACTCATTAAACTGTTATATTTTATCCTTAAGAGCCACATAATTTTATGGCTTTCTTCCATAAGCAATGCATTTAGTCAGTGGATATATTCAGCCATATTAGCTGATGACACTGGTCAATATCAAAAGATTGAATAGGAATTCACGTAGTCCTCAACTATTAACTTCTGCTTTGGTAGGTTACAGAACTCGCCATAAAATTTTTTCGGTGAGTCTAGAACCTAACTAAAGCAGAAGTTATTTATTGGATTTTCCATGGATTCCCATTTAACCTTGTACAGTAAAACCTCGATAATCCGGACTAATTGGGGCTCCAAGTCGTCCGGATTAACTAAAGTCCGGATTAAAACAAATAATCCTAAACGAAGAAAGACAGTGATTTTTGGGTACCCCTTGTATATAATGAAACACCTTTTGCAGATAAACTTAAATAGTATGTATATTCTGAGTATAAAAAGACATATTGTACAAATAGTACATACAGTAGTTACATTTGAACAAAAATATAGACTTGGTATTTACGTCCATACAAAAAATGAGACAACGAAAAAAGACAAAATTACTTTGAACATGAGGTTTGGGGTTCGTCCTCAAGTGACTGAACTGGTTTGAAGAAGGAGTTGAACTTCATTTGCCTTTCTTTTGTGTTAATTTCACAATTAAACAACGCAACTAAAACGTACAGTGCAATTGACATCTGTGGAGCAACTGACGGCCTGATACGAGCAGGAGAAACACAATCTTGTGACTGAGCTACTATTGGCTGACAATAACAACGGCACGTACGCCTTGCGCTGTGAGCGCCCGCACTTGGCATACGCACACTCACATTGCCGGGCGCAGTCGTACAGTGACGATCGCATGCTACTAATCAGCGTTCTGCGCATTAAAACTGCGATCCAATGGCTGTCCGGATTAAGCGAAGTCCGTATTAATGGGGTCCGGATTAACGAGGTTTTACTGTACTACTGACCTGATCCAGAGCATGTGTAGCTGAATAATACCAATGAAAGTGTTTCCTTTGTTTACATTTTCCATATGTGTTAGTAGTTTGGTGTTGTCTGTATGTTTACCTAGGGGGGGAAAAAGATGATGAAATAATTTGTATGATAAGGGATTAAAGTGAAACTGTTTGTCCACGAAGGAAACTGTTGTCAATTTCCAAACTGTGACAATTTCCTTAGGGGATATACTTTAATCCCTTGTTGCACACAACTTTTTCATCAATCACTACAACAATAATTATAGGTTATAATATATAAGTATCGAATAATATGTAAGAGACCAAGCTTTGCTCAGCTTTGTTGAATTAAGAACTAAAAATAAAAATGATAGTTGTTAATTTAACAATTAATATAAACATTTTTTGACTGACTTGCATAAACTCTGAAAAAAATGTAAACTCCATTGATCTCATTATCTTTTGAACGTGATTCGTCCACGGTAGCACTGAGCCGCAGCATCTGCTCTGCTTCAATGCCATTGTTTGCCACCACCTTAACTCAACAACTATTACTTGGTTGTAAACAGATTTTTTGATTTGTGTCGTTTAAATTTGAATCTCCATAAGCTCAATGGTAATAGTTTAGATTTAAACTTAATACAAGAGACACAGGGTTTATTGGCTTTTCTGACAGTTCTGGCTTCTTCGCTAATATTAGGTGGCATTAAACTCACGTCACTGTCACTGTTCATTTTATTTAGGTAAATGTCAATGAACAAAATTGCTGATTCTCAGGAAACACTGTAGATACAACAGTCAGTGGTACCACCACAACAAACTGCATGTTGCTCAATTTTCGCTAAATCTACAGTAGAACCAACCATGACGGGACCGGACCGTAGTCGGAATGGCCAAAAAGTCGGATATCGGGAGGAGCAAATAAAATGCATTTCCTTGGTAGAAAAACAGCTTTATAGTACTGTAATACAGTAGAATACCTGTAATCTGTCATCTTCGGGACTGCGCCCATGGTCGGATCAAAAAAAGGTCGGATTATGCGAATTTATTATTTATAGGAAAACAAATAGTGTAATAAAAATCTTTTTTACAAAGAGTTAAATAACTTATTAATTAAAAAACCTCTACATACACTAGAATATGTTTGTCTATTAGTTTTAAAAGGAAAAGGGACAAACAAATTATGTCTTGTAAATTTGTTGATTAACCCGAGAGGACTCACTTTAAATTCAAAACGTGACGACTCACTCTTTTTGACCGGGATTAAGAACAGCTATTTTTCGTCATAAAATTTGTTTGTGTCGAACATAATGATAAAATACATGGCATAATACATTATAATTGAAATAGGCTTATGTATAATAATAGCAATAAATTAAATATTTAAAAATTGTCATACTAAACAAAGTAAAAAAAACCTTTATACTTAAAATATATATGTTACTGCACATTATTAAGACAAAAAATGTTTATAGATAACAAAACTTAATAAGTTAATTAGAGTTAATTAATAGTTAGAGGTTAATTAATAATAAGAGTGTTCATGTTTTATTTGCAAAATTGCTACTTATATCATCGAGAGTCAAAAACCACGAATAAAGCAATAATTTCAAAACAAAAAAATATTGTTATTTATTACATAGTTTTTATGAACCACTGAGTAAAAATAAAATACATTTAAAACACTAAATCAGTTTCATGAAAACAACTGACAATTTGACTAGCTTAGTCACACACTCACGGTCGAACAAACCGGAAACAGGTTGTCTCCGTCACTCACACATGGTTGAACTGACAAGTGCTTTACGCGAAAGCAAATAACTTTGATTCTAGGAACTTTGATTGAGGAGGACGGGAAGTGATTCAGGCCATTCTTAGAAAGAGGCGCGTGTGGTACAGTGGCGATGAATACTGTCAACACCTACTAAGTACAAGTTTTCCTGAAATTTGTACCAACCTGGTCGTTTCGACCGGTTTGTGAGTCCTACCAATGTATGTGAACACTGGAATGATTAAATAGGCAAATGTCATTAATTTGGCAATACGTCATCTAATTGCTCAAATTATGTATATGAGGCAAATTTGTGAATGCAATAACGAAAGAGTCTGTTGTGTCAAAATAATTAAAACAAGGGCAGATGATCAAAATGGAGAAGTTTATTATTTTCCCTGCAAATATCATTTCAAAATAAGTTAGTTACTATGATTTATTAATAAAATATCAGATGATCTTTTCAAGAGTTGTCGTTGCCGAAATCACATTTGATGCGCAATATTAACAAAGAATGAAAATATGGTTTCTTGGTAATATCGGTCTTAATCGATTACTGGAATACGTAGTTGACGAATCTAATAATTATACTGCATCCTTAGACTAACTAATGACGTTCTTGCATTCCAATAGATTATGAGTTGCGTAATTTCGTTCATCTGCTTCAACACTCTCGTTCGATCTAAGGTTCTGTGTCACCGAGATAATCTCAAACAAAAACCTTCAGTTATAATTTTCATTTTATACTGTTTGGAGAATACAGGTTTGGAGGCTTTATTACAATCAAAAAATGAATTGTTTACAATGGTTGATGTAGAAAAAAAAGTTCTTACAAAAAGATAGAAACCACCACACATATATACAATAACATTATAAACATTTATTTACAACTAGCCAAAGTACCCGTTCTTCGTACAAATAAAAAAGGCTGAGAGGTGTACTGATACATTTAAATTATTGTTACCGGTAATTAATTCTTTATTGTTTACAAAATGACAAAATACGAATGTCTACAACATGACAAAGTAACATCTGTCAAGTCAAATATTTAGAAAAGATAAGGAGTTACGTAAAATAAGTAGGCATCGGGATAAAACTTAAAATCTACCATTTCACTATTTGAACTAATAATTTAGTTACCGTACTAATTTTGATCCGAGTGGTGAAATACAATTTTGTTAGTTTCGGAGCTAACGGCTGTTTCGTTTTTGGTGAAATCGGGCCGAAATATATTCACATTAACGGGTATAACAAAAAGAATAAAACAATTTATACTAACAAAATGACAATACACAAATGTCTTCAACACAACCAAGTACCACCTGTACTTCCTATATATTCGGAAAGGATACGGAATAACGTAATAGAGACAGGCATCAGGAAAAAACTTAAAACTTACCACTTTTGTAAATATTAATTTCGATCCAGCAGTTAATCTGTAAAATGAAATTTTTTTCTTTTTCTTCCCAAACTGTCAAATTTTAGTGTTCACAGATGTTGACATTCAAGTAATTTCATGTATTCATTCTTTAAGGAAAGGGATTTTGATGAAATGAATCTGCCTATGTGTTGCATGAGTTTAAATTTACCTTGGTATAAATTTCAAACCGGTTGGTTCAGTATTTTTCTCGTTTACTTGCCGCAACACACCCACAAAAATACAGAAACCAACTCTTCTTCATAATATTATAGCATGAAAAATTGATATTTTATAATTTCAACAATTATTACTTTGTGTGAAACTGTGGATATATTTGAATTTATTTTTATTAATATAAGGAATTACTACTACCCCTACTGATGGCTGATACCAAACAGAGCCCCTTTTTCTGCCAAGTAGTGGAAGCACTATACTGCCAGCACCAGTGGTGTGGAAGCGAAGGTATCAGCAAGGGTCGCGCCGGTACTTCCCCATAGTGTAGGGGGGGAAACACCTTTTCGGCGGGCTTGGCGCTGATGAGGTAGGCTAAAGCCGGACAACCCGAACCCGGTCCTCCAAGGGTAAGTGGGGGTTGAGCGTTGGGCCACCAACTCACCTCAGAAAACGAAAAAGTTCAGAAACTACAACACAAAGCCTCGGAGAATAGACGGAATAAAAGGAACCGACACTGGCGATCACAAATGACAATGAGATTGTGTACATGGAACACAAGAACATTGGCAGTACCCGGCGCAATCGACATCCTCTCAGAAGAACTTAGTATATATAAAATGGATCTGGTGGCACTACAAGAAACTCGTTGGCCTTTAGCGGGAAAGTTAAACACCAAAGAATATGTAATCTACTACAGTGGCAATGATGAAGGAAGGTACCAAAGAGGAGTAGGCTTTGCTGTACGCAAAAAGATAGCAAGTGCTGTGATAAGTTTTGAAGCCCTAGGCGAGAGACTGTGCAATATTAGATTTAAAGGTAGATTCAAGAATATATCAATAATGAGCGCCCACGCTCCTACAGAGGACGCAGACGATGATGTCAAAGACGCTTTTTATGAGCTGTTAGAAGAAGAGTGGGGAAAGTTACCAGGATATGACACAAAATTACTGATGGGAGATTTTAACTCAAAGATAGGCAAAGAACAAATATGGAGGAAAGAAGACAGGACTAAATAGTTTACACACAGACAGCAATGATAATGGAGTAAGGGTATTAAGCCTAGATATTTCTTGCAACCTAAAAGTTATGAGCACACATTTCCCGAGAAAGGATAAAGGAATTTGGATAAGAAACAAACAAGATATAGATCAAGATAGTTATCAAGAACAAAGCAAGGGAACAGTTAAACTATTAAGAAAGAAAAAAAGAGAATGGATCAATAATATTCTAGAAATACCCCCGTCGCAGCAGACCTGCGTACTCAGCGAATTTCCAAATCAATAATATAATAATAATAATAATATATGGCAAGTTTTATAAACATCTGTCCATAAACATGGGAATTATTTGCTTATTCTCCATAAGATAAACATGGCAAAGAGTGTGCAGGTTTGCTGCTATGAGAAACACTGAAATTAGGCATTTCTACCATAAATAATTTTTATCTTAACATTTATACCAACTTTCATCAACATCTGTCTATAAATAAAGGAGTTTGCCTATTCCCTTTATGATTATTATGGGAAAAGAGTATGCAGGTTTGCTGCCATGATAAACACATAAACTATGATTTTTGAGCATAAATGGATAGATCTCAACCACATGAAGCTAAATATCAAGTTTTATCCAAAAATATTCATTAATATGGGAAATATTAATTTTTCCCTATCCTCCATAAGATTAACAGAGAGATTTTAATAAGATTTTTAATATAAGATTTTTTAATATCTCGGTAACTGTTGGAGATAGAGAAAAACTTTAAGGAACTTAATTGTGTAGTTTTTTAAGCTGATTCTAATGGGAAATATAAAATTAGAAATTTTTAAAAACTACATGTGAAAAACGCAAAAAAACCCATTTTGGGGTAAAAAACCCCCCAAAACTACCCGTTCCCATTGACCGATATGTCTGGTTAACGAACTCGTCCGAGCATGTGTAGGAATACACGTCTCTACCAAATTTGGTCTCGATCGGACCATTTTTACAAGAGTTATCGTGCTAACAGACACATACATATATATATATATATATATATACATATATATATATATATACATATATATATATATATAAATTTTAACGACTATTGTTTTTGGACTCTGGGCACCTAAAGAAGAAAAAATAACATGGTCCCGGGCTTAAGTCTCACCATGAGACCTACGGTAATAGCTTCTTCCCTATGGGAAATTCGCTAAAAGCAGAACAAGATCGGACAGCAAACAACTCACGAGAATTTTATCGAGCATTGAGATTTTTTAAGAAAGGATACACACCTTCACCTGTAGGGATCAGAAATAAAGTGGGAGGGATTGTAATCCAAAAGGAAGATGGACTGAGAGTTTGTCGAGAGTATTTCAAGGACCTATTGAATGGTGATCTGCAACAGGAAGAGGAAGAGCAGGAGGAAGTCTATCAAACCGCACACCCCTGGATTCCAGAACCCACCATACAAGAAATAGAAGAAGCAATCAAAAGCTTAAAGAATAATAAAGCCCCAGGAGAGGATGGTATAACTGCAGAGATTCTAAAAGCAGGTGGCCTTTGTCTATCAGAAAGAATCTACAAACTAATACTCAAGGTTTGGAGGGAAGAAACAATTCCCAAGGAATGGAAGGAAGCCCTAGTTATACCAACTCACAAAAAAGGGGACAAAAAAGACTGCAACAACTACAAGGGCATATCTCTCCTAAATGTCACCTACAAAATACTTTCCAAAATAGTTCAGAGAAGACTAGAAGAATATACAACAGATATTGTGGGAGAGCATCAAGCAGGATTCAGTAGAGGCAGATCGACGACTGACCAAATCTACATTCTTAAAGAATCAATAGCAAAGTATTATGAGTTCAACAAATCGTTTTGCTGCCTCTTCATTGACTTTTCAAAGGCATATGACTCCATAAATAGAAAGAAGTTATGGATAAACATGGAGAATTTAGGTATACCAAGAAAACTTATAGAACTAGCAAAATTGAGTGTCTTAGGTTCTAAGTGCAAAGTTAGAGTAAATGGAGATTTATCGGAAGACTTTGAAGTGAACACGGGGTAAGACAGGGAGACGGGATATCTCCATTGTTGTTCAATTTAGCCATAGAAACAGCCCTTCAAGAAATAAGAAAGACAGAAGTAGGGATTAAGATAGGAACAAACATAAACGTGCTAGCTTTTGCAGATGACATAGTATTAATTACACATAATATAGAAGAAATGAAAGACGTAGCAAAAATGCTTATTGAACATACAGGAAAAATGGGACTAGGTATAAATGAAAAGAAAACCAAGTTTATGACATGTGGAAGAAAACAAGATGATGACCAACCAAGAGACCCAATTAGAAACTACATTGAAATAGAAAAGTATAAAATTGGAAAAGTAACAAATTTCAAATATTTGGGAGTCATCCTCACCAGCAATAATAATGAAGATATAGAAATACAAAACAGATTAAACCTAGCACAGAAAAGTTTTTCGGCCTGTCAAAAGTTATTAAGCTCAAAGATAATATCCCATACCACCAAACTCAGGATTTACAAGACAATAATCAGACCAGTTCTCCTGTATGGTTCAGAAAATTGGATACTAAGCAAGAAATCAGAAAGAAAAACTATTGTATTTGAGAACAAGATTTTGAGGAAAGTATACGGACCGATTTTTGAGGATGGGCAATGGAGATTGAGACATAATTGGGAACTAAGAGAATTATTTAAGGATCCGGGTATTGTCGCTGAAGTACGGAGCAGAATGTTGAGATGGGTGGGGCACATTCTAAGAAAAGACGACAACTCCCTATCGAAGAACGTCTTAAAGAACAACCCAGAAGGTAGAAGACCCCTTGGAAGACCGAAACTTAGATGGTTCGACCAAGTGGAGAAAGACCTAAGGAAGCTAGGGAGAAGGAGAGAAGATTCGAGAAGCAGAGATCTATGGAGGCAGTGTGTTGGAGAGGCCAAGTACCATCTAGGGTACCAGTGGCCACAGCAGTAAGTAAGTAAGTATAAGGAATTAAGGAATTAAATAAAAAGACTCTTGTTGATGATTTGAAACACTGTACAATTAATCATTTTTTTATTTATTATGCCTTTATCGTTCAATTGAACAATGGCTAGGCCTATTAATATACTTATTGAACAATATCTTTTAATCCAATACTAAAATTCGAGCAAGGTTTGTATATATATATATATATATAATGGTATCTTTAGACTGAACTTACCTGAAGAATGTTTTCTGGTGGGTTACGCAGACGACATTGTGGCGATTATCGTCGCTATAAACGTCCAGCGCGCCAAGTGGAGACTTAATGAAACGATGAGATATGTCTCTTCTTGAATGGAGGATCACCACCTGAGCTTGTCAACCGAGAAAACGGAGATTGTCATGATGACAGGACGTCAGATTCTGACTTTGGTAGACTTTCATGTCAACACGCAGTATATTCGTTCCAAGCCAGCTGTCAAGTACCTGAGGGTTAGACTTGACACCAAGGTTTTCTTCAGAGAACAAATCAAGTATGTGTCAGAGAAGGCGGCAAGGACTACAACTACGCTCAGTCGTCTTATGGCGAATGTTGGCGGCCCATCAGCGGAGAAGCGGAAACTCCTTCTGTCCGTCACAAACTCAATCCTTCTTTACGGAAGTGAGATTTGGGTGGACGCTCTCAAGAGGGAGTGCTACCGCAAACAGATGGGAGCTGTGCAAAGAAGAGCCACATTGAGGATCTCCTCAGCTTACCAGACGGTGTTGGAGCCGGCTGCACTGGTGGTAGCTGGTGTTGTCCCGATCGACCTGTTGGCCCAGGAAAGGAGAAGTGTTTATATGACGTCTGATCTTGGCGTCAGGGAGGCGACATGGGTGGCCAGGGAGGCCTCCATGCACCTGACTTTGGCAAGAGAGATGGCGAAATGAGTCTAGAGCGGCTTGGATTCGGAGATTCATTCTGGGCCTGTCTGTTTGGGTTTATCGTGGGTTTGGGGAAGTAAATTTCCTCATCAGGCAGTTCCTCATCACGCAGTTCCTCCACCGGACATGGGTTGTTCCGAGCCTATCTTCACAAGATGGCCAAAATGGACCGGCTTGCATTTACGGGGACGGTGTCCATGATGACGCTTTTCATACGTTCTTCTAGTGTGACCGGTGGGCAGTTCTAAGAAGGCAGCTTCTGCTGGAGATCAGAGAATTTTCGTCGGAGACCGCAGTAGAAAACATGGTGACATCTCTTGAGAACTGGACTCTCATCACGTGCTTCGTGGAGAAAGTCCTCAAGAGAAATAAACTTAAAAATGTGTAAAATCCAGGATCTTCCCTCAGAAGGCTAAATCGGATTTGTAGCTAATTGAGCTTTAAATATGAGGCTCCACTTTGAGGTTTATGCCTTAATAGGTAATTCCGAAGTGGTCAACAGCCTGAGGCAGGGGGTTTAAGTTGGGTGAGTCCTACACACCAGGGAGTGCACCGTTCTCCTCCTGATGGTGCATTAGAGCATTTCCCCTAGAGAAAAAAAAGTTAAAAGTTAATATTAAGTTTAAAATCTAAAAAATTAACATTAAGCTTATGGAGAATCAAATGTAAACAATACAAATCAAAACATCTGTTTATAACCATCTGACAGTTGTTGATTGAGGATGGTGGTGAACATTATGTGAATAGAGGTTTTGCATAAATATTTATTTTACGTATACTAATAAATGAAAAATTATCAAATTACAAAAAAAAATTTAGTCTGAAATTAAAAATATCTCAGCTGAATTTCAATAACAAATCCATCAAACTGAAATTAAATTAATCCATACATTTAATAATAAAATTGATGAAATCTACCAAGAAATACAAATACAGGCATCTAGGAATACATTTGAAACACAAATTCATGAAACTAAAGAGAGTCAGACAGAAATAATAGCTGAAATTGCTGCATTTAATATCCAAAAAAAACGCCAAGGCTGAAGAAACAGCTAAATTAAATAATCAATTAAGGATGAAAATTGAAAACTCAACAATCCCAAACGAGACAATTTGTACTTGATTGCCACTATAGTTAATAAACAAAATATATTGACATTAGAAAAATTGTAAGTTCACTATAAAAAATATAGTGTACTTAAACAATAAACATAGTCATTACTAATACAACATATTCATTTTAACATGTGGTATTTTCTCTTAATATTACTAAATACAAAATTAATAAGTGAAATACATTTTGTATTGACCTAAAAAATTTTAACAATACTTCACTTTGCATAACAGTAAAGAAATCTATCCTAACCCCAAAGTGGCACTTTATATTGGCCAAGGAAAGATTTTAAACACATCCACTCTTGTGGGTATTTTAAAGTGAACACTAGAAATACTCAGTCAAAGTTTTTCTTTACTTTTAAAGGTTGATGCCTTTTCAGTTCTTTCTTAATGAAATTTACAAAGAGGAAGTATGTCACAAACAGATAAAATCGGTTAATTGGTAGAACAATTCATATTATGAATTGTTCTATCCATCCAAACGGATTAGACACTCGTTGTGATGAAAAGCTGCTTATTGAATATGGAATCTGAGGAATTGGTATGTATTGGTAATGTATGATGGGTGAAAAGTTAAGGACAATGGCGCAACATATGCCAAAAACTAGGTAGGGACATTCCGGAAAAGCAAGTAAGAGTTAGTGAAAAAATCTTTCTACTCTAACAGAAGCAAAACTAATTTTTACCTACTTTTGTTTGTGTATTTTAGGTCGGTGGTAGTTTTCACATTGCCCCAGGACAGAGTTTTTCTGTGAATCATGTACATGGTAAGTATATATTAACAACATGCAACATATATTTATATATATATAAAACACATAATTTATTACAAAATAAAAGAGCTTTTTAGTTGTGCTCACAGCACTGTAACTCGCGTCACGAAATAAAAGTTTGGGACAGACTGAAGGTCACTTAACCTCCCCCACCGTATCCCTTCTCACTACTGACAAGTTACAACCTACACAACAGGTACTCAAGTTTCAGGCTGATATATTACAAACTCCATGTTTTGTAGAAACTTAAAATGAAAAGTGAACTCATCACTCGACCATCCGGTTATTATAAAAAAATCTAAATCAGCAATATGTGGAGTCATTTCAATTAAAAGTCACTGTTATAGGAAATGCTTTACATACTGTAATTTTGATAAGGGATTTTATCGTTCTATTTGATGTATAGTTTGTCTAGTGATCTCATAAATACTTAAGTAAAATAATTTTAAAAGTTGAAAATAAAATTACTGAGTGCTGTAACTTCTTGGTCCACATGGCATTCACATATCAAATAACACTAATATACCCTAAATACCACTTTCAACTAAACTAAAAATAGTATATGATATTGAAAATAATTCATTTATGTCAAGAGTTCTTTTTGATTTTGGTTTGAGTAGTAATTCATGTTCTGTTACATATCATAATTAAGTTATAAGTTAAAATCATGTACAAATAACTGTTTATGAAATTATATTTTTATTAATATTTTATGAGTTCTAGTATTTAGACTTTAATAAATATAAAATTTGTTACCTTTATTTGCCGTAAGAATATTTTTAGATCTACAGGCAAATAAAGGTAACAAATTTTATATTTATTAAAGTCTAAAGACTAGAGAAGGTTAAAATGACAAAATGTAAGCATTTCTTATAAATTGATATAGTTGCTTCTAGTAACAGTGGGCATCTATGAACTGTCTGTAGCAAGTTGTAGCTAGTTAAAACTTATCGAGTGACACAAGAATCTCCCCTACTGTAGATTTTTGAAGTCGAAAACTAGGGGGCGACCAAATTTACTATGCAAAGATTATTTAATAATATACCAGCAAAATAACAAGGAATTTTGAAAGATACTTGTCATTAATTTAAGTTTCCAGTTAGAATTATACTGTAAAAATGATTTCTCAGCTTATTACAGCTATTGAATTGTAGATATTCATAATTATTCCATACTATGGGTGGGTGGCAAACACAAAATACCCCCGTCGCAGCAGACCTGCGTACTCAGCGAATTTCCAAATCAAAAATATAATAATAATAATAATATATGACAAGTTTGGTCAAAATCTGTCGATAAACATGAGAATTTTTGCCTATTCTCCATAAGATTACAATGGGAAAGAGTGAGTAGGTTTGCTGCTGTGAAGAACACTGAAAGTAGCCATTTATACCATCAAAAATTTTATTTTTAACATTTATACCAACTTTCATCAACATCTGTCCATAAATATAGGAGTTTGCCTAATCTCCATATGATTAACATGGGAAAAGAGTATGCAGGTTTGCTGCCATGATAAACACATAAACTATAATTTTTTAGCACAAATGTATGGATCTCAACCACATGAAGCTAATTATCAAGTTTCATCCAAAAATATTAGATAATAAGTGAAAAATTATTTTTTTTTAATCCTCCATAAGATTAACATTGGAGCCTCAAAAATACAACGTACTGTGTATCTCGGTAACCGTTGAAGATAGAGAAAAACTTTAAGGAACTTAATTGTGTAGTTTTTTAAGCTGATTCCAATAGTGAAATATAAAATTAGAAATTTTTAAAAATTACATGTGAAAAACGCAAAAAACCCCATTTTGGGGTACAAAACCCCCCCAAACTACCCGTTCCCATTGACCGATATGTCTGGTTTACGAACTCGTCCGAGCATTTGTAGGAATACACGTCTCTATTAAATTTGGTCTCAATCGGACCTTTTTTACGAGAGTTATCGTGTTCACAGACACATATATATATATATATATAAAAATTTTAACGACTATTGTTTTTGGTCTCTGGGCACCTAAAGAAGAAAAAATAACATGGTCTCGGGCTTAACTCTTGCCATGAGACCTACGGTAATAGCTTCTTCCCTATGGGAAATTCGCTAAAAGTGATGTTTCGCCACATGACGTAGCCTTTTGCTAGTCATATGTTTTGACTCTAACCCTATTTATTTACATATTGTTTCAATTTGCAGCCTTCATTTCTAACCACAAATCTTCTGATTTTATGAGTTTTATTGTCTCTGAGAAAGACAATACCCCCGTCGCAGCAGACCTGCGTACTCAGCGAATTTCCAAATCAATAATATAATAATAATAATAATATACGACAAGTCAAGTGGTCAAAATCTGTTGATGAACATGAGAATTATTTACCTTTTCTCCATAAGATTAACATGGGAAAGAGTGTGCAGATTTGCTGCTGCGAGGAACACTGAGAGTAGGCATTTATACCTTCAGAAACATTTATTTTTAACATTTATACCAACTTTCATCAACATTTGTCCGTAAATAAAGGAGTTTGCCTATTCTCCATATGATTAACATGGGAAAAGAATATGCAGGTTTGCTGCCATGATAAACACATAAACTATGATTTTTAAGCATAAATGGATGAACCTCAACCACATAAAGCTAAACATAAATTTTTATCAAAAAATATTGGTTAATAAGTGAAATATTAATTTTTCCTTATCCTCCATAAGATTAACATTGGAGCCTCAAAATACAACGTACTGTGTTTAGATTTTTTTATATCTCGGTAACCGTTGGAGATAGAGAAAAACTTTAAGAAACTAAATTGTGTAGTTTTTTAAGCTGATTTTAATGGTGAAAGATTAAATCTAAAAAATTTTTAAATTACATATGAAAAACGCAAAAAATCCCATTTTGGGGTACAAAACCCCCCCAAACTACCCGTTCCCATAGACCGATATGTCTGGTTTACGAACTCGTCCGAGCATTTGTAGGAATACACGTCTCTACCAAATTTGGTCTCGATCGGACCATTTCTACGAGAGTTATCGTGTTCACAGACACATATATATATATATATATATATATAAAAATTTTAACGACTATTGTTTTTGGTCTCTAGGCACCTAAAGAAGAAAAAATAACATGGTCCCGGGCTTAAGTCTTACCATGAGACCTACGGTAATAGCTTCTTCCCTATGGGAAATTCGCTAACAAAGTAATTTCCATGATTTTTATGTGGTCAATGTTTGGATCATTAAGGTCGTCATTTTGACTTGAACCAAATATTTCTAACAATACTAACCTTAGCTAATAACCATGAGTCATCAGAAGCTTGGACCATAAACTTAACCTACTTAACTGTAATCTATTCAGGTAATAAATAGAACACTTGACTTCTTTGGTTGGAGGATCTATCACTTTATTGTTTTTTTTTAATATTTTGTGAATATACTAAAATTTTTGGAGTATTAGTAAATTTCCCATAGGGAAGAAGTTATTACCGTAGGTCTCATGGCAAGACATAAGCACAGAATTATGTTATTTTTTCATTTTGAGGTGCCTAGAGGCCAAAACAATAGTCTTTATAGACGGTATATATATATATATATATATATATATATATATGTGTGTGTGTGTGTGTGTGTGTGTGTGTGTGTATGTGTAAAAGTAGATAAGAATGTGAGGATCCTAGGACAAAAAGTGGTGAATAGCAAAATCAAAATAATGAGTGAAATTCACACTTTTTTCAGCCCTTTTTGCTGATTTCAGCTCTTTTTTAATTTTACTAAATTCAAATTTTTTTTAAAACCATCAAAATATGCTATAATTCCTACCAAATTGACTACAGATTGAATTTTCTTTAAACCAGTAAAATTCATTAAATACTTTAGTTTTATAGAACAATTTGCATAAGAGTGTTTTTTAATCAATTTTATTTAATTTCAGTTACATGATTTTTAATCACATACTCTAGAGTTTTTCAGATACAGCAACCACATAACAATTAGTTTTACTAGCAACTGTTATATAATAAACAAAATCCATATTTATTATTATATCATTTTTCGATCCTGAAATATTGACAGTAGTTTTTGTAGTATCAATTACATACAATGGTCTATTTTCAATAAATTCTATTAGATTATAATACATTTCACTGTTGTTGTAATAAACCTTTTTATAATCTTGATACATTTGATATGCAATTCTAAATTTTCCATCATTTATACCTAGATTCATTAATTCATCTGGATAATAGTTGCTATTTAATTTTACTCTGATATTTTTAATGAGCATACTTTCAAATTCCGAAGCGTCATATAATTGATCATTAGATCTACCTTTTTGAAACCCAATTATTATAAATTTTGGATTATTTATGTTTCTATAAATGTTTGTTATATCCAAACTAAATGTTTTCCCAACTATTGTCTTTTGCTCAATACATTTCCAATGATTAAAGTGAAATAGTATTTTTTCTTTTTTTGTTATTTCATTAATATATTGAATTTTACTTGTAGTTTTATACTCAATTATTGGAACTCTAATGTAAAAGTCATCAATAATTATTTTTCCATCACCAGGTAATTTTGTATCATCAAAAGTTCCATCTGAAGTTTAGTTTTCCATCTGAAAATTGCATCATTATCTTTTGATCTAACAAAACAGATGTTAAATCCTCCTTTGTATATTGGAATATTAACATTTTCAAAGAAACCTAATCCAAAATGTGAAAGATTACCCACAACTTCAAATTGTTTTTTGAAATTTGATTCAAATCCATTACAAATGTTAGGTACTGCTTCTGTTTTTGAATAAGTAACAGTACCTTTTATTGTACTTCACTGTCCTGGATATTCAATTTCATCGAGTAATTTATTATGTTTTCTAATCTATGTTTTGACATGGATATGTCTTAGCTCCGGGGGGGTGTTGGTAGGATGTAAAACATGTAACAGGTTTCCATAGAAACTACCAGAACTATTGTATTGAATTTAAATATAAAAGAATAAGAACAGCTGTTTTAGATTAAATGAAAACATTCCCTTTAGACAAAGGGAACCTATTTCCCACAGGGAAGATAATAAAAACATTTTTGAAAATAAGTATGGTAAAAAATTATCTATTAGCAAATTTCCCATAATAGGGAAGAAGCTATTACCGTAGGTCTCATGGTAAAACTTAAGCCTGGGACCATGTTATTTTTCCGTCTTTAGGTGCCCAGAGTCCAAAAAAAATAGTCGTTAAAATTTATATATTATTATATATATCTTGATGTTTGTAGAAATGTGTCAAATGACTTAATACAATTGTATATATATATATATATATATATATATATATATATATATATATATATATATATATATTTGATCTATATAGTTCACCTTTAAGGATTACTGTTATATAAAGTAAAGTTAAAATAATTAACTGAGTATCCTTGACAAACATTATTTTATTTTAACAACATGTTTCAACCTTTAAAGGCCATTTTCAAGTTAATTCAAAATAATAATCTAATATAAACAATATTTAAATCACATATGTTTAAATTAAATAATTTCAATTTAATAGATGTACAAGTGTTCTTGAAGAAGTTAGTTAAAAACTGTTGTATCTATATAAATGTAAAATGTGATTATATGTTTTGTTTGAGTTTTTTGATTTTTTCAAAAATTGGATTGTTTTTTGTTATGTGGCTGTTCAAAATGTTTTGAGGGTCAGTTTTTTGTCCTGAATAAATGTAATAATCACTTAATCACTCTTAATCACTTATCAATCAATATTTTTGGATTAAACTTCATGTGGTTGAGATCTTATGCTTCAAATGCTTAAAAATCATAGTTTATGTGTTTATCATGGCAGCTAACCTGCATACTCTTTTCCCGTTTTAATTATATAGAGAATAGGCAAACTTCTTTATTTATGGACTGATGGTTATAAAACTTGGTACAAATGGTGAAAATAAAAATTTTATGCTAGACATGCCTACTTTCAATGCTCCTCACAGCAGCAAACCTGTATACTCTTTCCAATGTTAATCTTAAGGAGAACTAGCTGACCCGGCGAACTTCGTAACGCCCTACAATAAATATGTGTTAACTTTAAGATTGGCCATGCTCTAAAATCGAATAGCATTATGACTTCGTTGTGAAAGATTATATATTCTAGGCCACGGACTAGTTAATAAAAATACTGAAACTATAAGACAAAATATTAATAACAAAAGCAAATAAATCTGAGTGGATTGATTCACAATTTTCAAATCCAACCTAAATACAAACCAAACCTAACTGTAATATGGTTTTTATAGGAAAGATATACAACAATACAACTGATTGTTTATAATAAACAAATAACAGGTTACTAACCTTAATATCCGTCGATCCAATTCAACTTGTCACTATTGTCTGTGACCCAGGGTTTCGAACTCACAGGTTCATTTTCAAACTAATGTCATTGTTCACTCCATTGGAGGTCGTTCTATTCTCTTCATGTTTGATAGTGGAAACCGGCCGGCAAACACATTACCTAAGTTAGTTAAATTTTAAAGTTTTAAATGTACTGTTTGTCTAAATGTGTGTATGTGATGTATTGAAGAGAATAGAACGACCTCCAATGGAGTGAACAATGACATTAGTTTGAAAATGAACCTGTGAGTTCGAAACCCTGGGTCACAGACAATAGTGACAAGTTGAATTGGATCGACGGATATTAAGGTTAGTAACCTGTTATTTATTATCCACCAATTCAGGAGGCTTACAAATAAAATGAATAAAAATATAATAAACATAATATGTATTAACATTGTAATTATTTTTTATTTGGCTAACATATAAACTGTGACTTCAGACAGAAAATAAAAAATATAAATACGTAATCCCCAAAAAGTGTAAACTATTAAAGTGGTGAATAAAGCTGTTCATTTTGTACAGCACAATTTACTTCATAGTTTTAAATTAATGAATGATTGAGATGGCATTGGATAGTAAAGCATATTGCCAATGGAAAGTAAACCAAACAGCTGTAGCTTAAGAAATCAAATGTTTTGATTGTAGATAATTTGTAAACAAACATACTCCCCATAAGGTTAACATTAAACATTTAAATGCCATAAAATGGAAACTTATGGAGTTTTCCAAAGTTTTTTGCTAAAACCTTCCTTGACATATAGAGCAACTTCCTACAATTTCATGGTGATCGGATGAGTAGTTTGGCAACGCATATAGGACATACATACATCTATTTTTACATTATTTAGAGAAAGGTAAATAACTCTCATATTTATTAACATATATTGATCAAACATGTTATATATCATTATTATTATATGATTGATTGGGAAATTTGCTGAGTACGCATGTCTGCTGTGACGGAGGTATTTTCACTAGGACGGAAAAGATGTATTTTATTTTTTGACCTCATTGCATGTATGGACAATGTATTAGAAAATAACTGTTTTCTAAGTAGTGTAACAAAAACATTATTAGTAAAATCTACCATATGTTCCTTAGCCAATTTGAATCAAAACCAAATAAATGCTGTAAATCTTTTTTAGTTGGCTAATATAATTTTTAACAGGACTCATAGCCACCGATTTATTTTTACTATACACATTACATATATATTACAAATACAAGTATATGATCTTACACAAATATTGTATGTTAAAAAGAGAATGTTTTTACAGTACACGATGTCCAACCATTTTCATCCTCTGTGTTCAACACATCACACATAATCCGTCACTTATCCTTTGGAAAGACAAAACTGGTGGGAGCAAATCCTCTGGATAACTCCAAATCGATAGCAACAGAAGGTAAAAAGTTTCAACTAGCATAGAATTTTAAACAAATTTAATTATAAATAAGAGATTCTAAAACTAATACATGTCCTAGTAAAACTATACAATAATTTAATGTTTGTGCAAAAATTTGCAACAAAAATTATAAATTTATGATACAAGAAAAATGTCAGTCAGTCTTTGGTTTAACATCGGATTCCAGTACCAATTGCCATGAATGTTCCAAAAGTTCCTCCTCCCTGAAGCATTACCTTGCCGACATTGTTCACCAGTTCTCTTCCTCTTAGTCCATACCTGTTGAAACACAAGTGATACCAATCATTATACATCTACATCATCACTCAAATGAGAACATGCGCCTGGTGGGCATTGGAGATATGAATGAACAGGCACCATGAAATTTGCCAGATAATATTGAGAACACTTTTTAATGGGGGTGAGGAGTTCTTGTCTTTTAATTTTATGGTATTGTGGTTTTATTAATAATTTTAATGAGTAGAATTACTATTATATTCATTGATTCATTATATATATTTATTGGTCCTTAGGATTATTTTAAAACGAATATATGATTTGAATACCTAATCCAATACCATCCATAATAATCCATAATCCATAATATAATATGAGCGAGGTTTGTATTTGCACACGGTCTCGTAAAGGGCTCAAACGATTTTCTTTAAATTTTGGAAATAACTAATTTCCGAGAAGAAAATAAGTTCTAGATAGGTCCAATGTCCAGGAAAATTCTGGTTTTCTTGTAATATTAAGTTTAAAATCTAAAAAATTAACAATATGCTTATGGAGAATCAAATGTAAACAATACAAATCAAAACATCTGTTTATAACCGTTTGACAGTTGTTGATTGAAGATAGCGATGCACAATATATGAATAGAGGTTTTGCATAAATATTTATTTTATGTATAAGTGAAAAATTATCAAATTACTAAACAATTACTAAAAACTAAAGAGTAAAATAACTGTGCGAAATAAAAGCAGAGAAAAATATTTCCAAAATCTTTCGTGTTTTGACAGAAAACAAATTCATTATATATTGCTTGAAGTCACTGTAACAAACCAATTATTTGGTGTAAATTAAATTTCTCTTTTGCTTTTTAATCCTCGTTCCTTTTCTAGCAAAATCAGTTAACCACAGGCTAGTAATAACTGTATGGATAATTAAACAGTATATGATAGTGTGTGTGGGGTGCCACAATGGAAGAATGGTTGCAAGGATTGGTTTGAAATTTGCAATGTGCGTTCTTATATCGTACACTAGATGTCATCAGTGCTCATTGAAATGCTCTAACAATTGATGAGGAATGTTCGATGTAAACCGGTCTATCTAAATCTATCTAAATCGGTGTATCGTTCTATTTAAAGGGTACACTCAAAAATGTGGTTTCTGGGGGTTTTATATATAAATTATTTCAAAATTGGATTTTTTCTAGAACCAATAGAATTAGGAAACAAAAAATTTAGTATCAAACACAGTACGTTGTCTTAAGAAGATCCTATGTTAATCTTACGGGGAAGAGGTAAAAATTTGACCTGGTTTATTAATTGTAATATTGTGATAAAACTTGGTATACATATTCATACAGTTTAGTTATAAGCTAAGATTGTTAAGTCTTTGCTATCCAGGCTCTGGATACCAAAGAAAATGTGTTAGGAATATTCCTTGACTTGAGTAAAGCATTTGATTTGGTGAATCATAAACTGCTTACAGAGAAACTTGACCATCTCGGTATCAGAGGTAAAGGCAATTGATTGGGTGAAGTCTTTTATTTTTGGTCGAACACAGTCTGTAGAGATACCTTTCGTCGATGAGAGTTGTTGTCTTTGGTAGTATAGGTCAACAGAAATATCTGTTAGTTTCGAAGTTCCACATGGATCGGTCCTTGGGCCGATTCTTTTTTTATGTTTCATCAATGATATTGCCAGTAGTGTCCCTAGAGTTGACTTGTGTCTGTTCGCTGACGATACCTCTCTTAGTATTTCCAATAAGTGTAGACTGTATCTTAAAATTGAATCTTTTGATATAAGTAGTCAGCTACTGCATTTGTTCACTGAACAGAACTTAGTTGTAAACACTGAGAAAACACAGTTCATTGATTTTAAGTTGAGGGATCCTGATGGACTTTTATCTAAATCCACTTTGAAGATCGATGACACCAAAGTTGAATCCTGTGAATACACCAATTACCTAGGGCTTCTTATAGACTCTTCGTTTAAACTTTCATTTACACATACAAAAGGTTTGCAATAAACTAAACAGCTGCTTATTTATCCTTCGTCGCCTTGCCCATTTTTCAAACAGAGAACTTTTATTGTCAGCGTACTATGGTTGTTTTTATCCCCACATGGCATACAGTGTAGCTATTTGGAGTGCTGAGACAGTGAAGCACAAGCAGATTTTTATTTGTCAAAAAAGAGCGCTTCTTTTAATTTTTGGATTGAAAATGTCAGAATCATGTAGGGGAGTTTTTTCCAAGAACAATGTGTTGACATTTCCCAGTATATACATTTTAGAATGTTTGACTTTTTTAATAAAGAATCAGGAGTTCTTCCAATCACAGGATCAGAAGTCGTGTTATAGCTTCAGAAACAATCTTTTGTTATATGTTCCACGTCACAATACCACATCTTTCGAAAAGCAAACGTACTACAGTTCCATCAAACTATATAATTCACTCCCCGCCCACTTCAAACAGGACTTGGATTTTAGAAAATTCAGGCTAAAATTAAAATCATTTCTCATAGAAAAAATGTATTACGCTGTCCAGGAGTTTATGACTGAGTGAAAAAAAATACTAATTTTCTTTTGTTTTACCCACACTATACGTTTACATTGTATATATATATATATATATGTTTTCTCTTATGATTTTATTTTAAATACATGCAAATATGTAACTTGTTGTCCATGCTATTATGTAATAGTCTAATGACAATAAAGAGATTTGAATAACTATTAATTAATGCTGAAAAATCTAATTTTGTGTTTCTGGTAGCAGCAAACCTAGTAGCTCATTCCCCTTTTTATTCTTATGAAGAATAAGCAAAATGATTAATATAACTTTCAATTCTTTCATTCTAGTACATTAAAAACTCTCTTATCTGGCCTCTCCAAATCCGACTCCTCCCGATATCTGACAGTCTATCTGTGATTCCCTGAGTTTGTCGAAACCCAATCAAAACTTATTCTAGACAATTAATTTTATATAAATCAAAATTATTTTATGTATTTCATTTTTCAGTTATTATAAGTATAATATTTAAACTAATTTTGTTTCCATGAAATCCGATAAAGCGTGTGTGTGTTTTATACTCAAAAACTTAATTATGCACAATATTTCACTTTTTATTGCAAGCGTGTATAAATGGGAGTTTGCTGTACTTCAAATTTAACTAATATTAAATTTTATTTAAACGGGTTTGGATCAAGGTAATGTTGTAGTATGAGTTCTTGAGTAGGTCTATTAATATTATTGTCTTATTATCCTATAAAGAGGATTATTTAAAAGGGTAATTATAAGACCGCACATGTTGCAGAGAATCCATTTTAATGAGAGAGAAGCAGGATAATAGCCAGCTAAGAACCAAAGAGAACAGTGTGACCAACACAACTTATTATAACCTGAATTAATATTAAGTTACATCAATATCGATAAAATTAGCGTTTTGTCTGTACTTTGCTCAGAATTACTAATTTTTTGGTTATTTTTACTCTTCGTGCATTAGAGAAGCCGAAACCGGTCTTATCTCAATTTTTGTCTTTTTATCTGTTTGCCTGTGACGCTCCAGGAGGCATTTTACACCGTCTCCTCCGAAAAAACAGGAGAACTGATTACAATGAAACTTATTTCATGTATTCTCTACATTCCAGAGAAGGTTTTATGCTTGAAATCGCCAGCCGCCCCTTGAAAAGTAAATAACGAGCATTTAAAAACCCACTTTTACGCGATATTACTCACATTTTGATTCAATGTTTGATTTTGTTTTCAATGAATAACGTACTGGTAATAATCAGCTGTCTTTGTAGTTTAAAGATTTAATAGAAAGAAAAACAAACAGCTGTTGAATCAATATTAGTTAGTTTATATTGGTCATTGATTTTAACCCATTTCGAAATTATACTATATTAAAAAGTAATTTTAACTAATAATAAGAATCGTATAAATGTTCTAATCTATTTAATTGTAAAGTAATGCTATATGAGAAAGCTGGGTATTGCTTTATTTTCTTTGTATTGATTTGTTTAGCATTTCAGGTTAACATTTTGGTATGATCTTTCTTCTTTAAACTAAATCCTATAACCCGAACAAAGGACTGGCTTTCTGCTAGTGTTACATAATATGACATCTCCCTTCTCATAAAAATTAAGACAGCAAACATAATATATAGAAGGAATTGAACAAAATAGCCTATATTAAAATAGAACATTTGAAATACTAAACTTCAAATCAATAAGTAAATTTAAGTCAATTAATTAATAATAATCCAAATTAATAAACTTCACATCAATCATTAAATTCAGATCATCTAATTAATAATAATTATTTAAAATAATAAACTTCAAATCAATAAATAAATTTAGATCAATTAATTATAATAATCCAAATTAATAAACTTCACCAAATTTGGTAGGGACGTGTATTCCTACATTTGCTTGGACGAGTTCATAAACCAGATATATCGGTCAATCAGAATGGGTAGTTTGAGCAGGTTTTGTACTCAAAAATTGTTTTTTTGCGCTTTTCATGTGTAATTTTAAAAAACTTTAAATTTTATCTTTCACCATTAGAATCAGCTCAAAAACTACACAATTTATTCCTTAAAGTTTTTCTCTAACTCCAATGGTTACCGAGATATTAAAAAATCTAAACACAGTACGTTATATTTTAGGGCTCCAATGTTAATCTTATGGGGGATAAAGAAAAATCAATATTTTACTTATCAATCAATATTTTTATTTTTTGGCCTAGTGTATGAAAATCAGAGTTTTTTGTACTCCGTTGTAAATTTATAAAGTGCATTATCTAAAGTAATAACTTTGTTTTATAGATCAATCTAAAGTTTTTTTTAGTTTTGAGCTATCAAAGTTCATAGTTTCCAGTGTATAAAACCAGAGAAACACAATAATATGTATTTGTATTGAAAAAATATCATGTAACATCTAGTTATTTATTTTCATACCGACAATCACCTACAAAGTTTATATTAAAAGTCGGTTTATTAAGGTTATTAAAAGTTTATAGTAAAAAAATCAAATTATAACATTAATAAAATAAAATGTACAACAGTAGGTAGCAGCCCGCGCTCCCTAATGGCGTGGCCTTTGATGGCGCCTAATGGCCATTGATGGCGTGCCTATTACTGGGTTAACATGGGAAAAGAGTATGCAGGTTAGCTGCCATGAAACTCACAAACTATGATTTTTAAGCTTAAACGAACGTATCTCAACCACATGAAGCTACATACCAAGTTTTATCCAAAAATATAGATTAGTAAGTGAAACATTAATTGTTCTTTATCCTCCATATGATTAACATTGGAGCCTCAAAATACAATGTACTGTGTTTAGATTTTTAATATCTCAGTAAACATTGGAGATAGAGAAAGAGCTGAATTGGGTAGCTTTTTCAGCAGATTCAAGTGTTAAAAGATAAAATTGAAAAAAATTAATATTGCATGTAATATGCAAAAAAACATTTTTTGATGTACAAAACCTCGCCAAAATACCCCTTCTGATTAACCGATTTGTCTGGATTACGAACTCGTCCGAGTAAATTTAGGAATATTAGAGATTGGTCTCTGTTCGACAGCTATTTGTTAGGGACTCATTAGCCTACACCTACAGTCACATGGACCTGGTAGCCACTCCAGTCTTACACAATTATAGAACCTGTAATGCGCTAGGTGTCGGCCTACAGGTTTCTAAAGTATTAAAGACAATCAATATAACGAATAGTTACTACATAGCAAATTCTTTGTTACCTAAGATTCCGCCTGAGATCTGGGACCTGCGGGTCTCTCTTAGTGCTTAAAAGAGGGTTTTCCCTGCCTGGTTGTTGGATATCGGCCCCCACAGCACTGAGTCGCTTATCGGCCCGAAATATTGTGAATGACTATATCGACTAGAACTCCACTATACTTCACTGTACTCCGCTACTGTACGCAACTTGACTTTCAACTCTACCGTCTTCTTCTATTTTCATTATTTTCTTACTTTTGTACTATTCTACTCTATTGCTATTGGTATTAACAGTAATATGGTTTTCTATTATTTATATATTTTATATTTTGGGCATTGTAATTTCTTTTTAGCGAATTTCCCATAGGGAAGAAGCTATTACCGTAGGTCTCGTGGTGAGACTTAAGCCCGGGACCATGTTATTAGCGAATTTCCCATAGGGAAGAAGCTATTACCGTAGGTCTCATGGCGAGACTTAAGCCCGGGACCATGTTATTTTTTCTTCTTTAGGTGCCCAGAGTCCAAAAACAATAGTCGTAAAAATTTGTATATATATATATATATATATATATATATATATATACCTATATATATATATATATATATATATATATATATATATATATATGTGTGTGTGTGTGTCTGTGAACATGATAACTCTCGTAAAAATGGTCCGATCAAGACCAAATTTGGTAGAGATGTGTATTCCTACAAATGCTCGGACGAGTTCGTAAACCAGACATATCAATCAATATTTTTGGATTTAACTTGGTATTTACTTTCATGTGGTTGAAATCTTATGCTTCAAATGCTTAAAAATCGTAGTTTATGTGTTTATCATGGCAGCTAACCTGCATACTCTTTTCCCATGTTATAGGCAAACTACTTATTTATGGACAGATGTTTATGAAACTTTGTATACATGGTCAAAATAAAAATTGAGTTACCTTTAAAAATGAGTTTACCTAATCAGTAGGTTTCTCAATTTGTAATATTATATCTTAATGTTCCAATTGATCTAATTTATTCTTTGAAATTGGTTTCAATTTTAAAGGAATTTTTCTTGAAGGGCGAATTTTAGGTACAGAATTTGGTTTTAATTTAATTTCATACTCCCCTTTTAGACAACCAATACCCTCAGTTAAGTCATTATATTCACAAAGGATATCATGCTCATTGGTTATAGTAGGCCTACTTGTTAATTCATCAACTTTACGAATAAGATCAAACATGTTACAAGTTTTAAGCCTAAAATGCATGTAAAGTCAGTACTAACTACATAAAATTCAATTACATTTTCTTTTGCCTTTACAAAAACAACACAAGTTACATATACCTAAAAAATCAATTTTATCACCAATACAAGTAGATAGATTGTTTGTAGTTGATTGTAGCGAGATTGTTTGTCGTGGGAATCAAATTATGCAAATCATGATCTTTTTGTTTGATTACATTTATGCAACTAACTTGAGCCCCAGTGTCTAGTTTGAAAGAAATTAATCTGTTATTAATTTCTAAATTAACATACCACTCATTTGATATTTCAGGTTGGTTAAATTTAGAGTTCACGCCACAAATGAAAAAAAATCTTCACTATTTTCTATAACATTCACATTCTTACTTCTGCACCGAGATGCAAAATGATTCAATCGATGGCAATAGTTGCACCGTTTCCCAAAAACTGGACACTTAAATTGAGTGTGGTTATATCAACACTAACTACATGATTTTTGCTTATTATAAGTCACTGGCATCATATTTTCTTTTTGGGACCAACTAGGTTTAGGCCTACTGTATGATGCAGCACTTTTCTTAAGATTATCTGTACCGTCTTTAAATGAATTTATTTTACACACCCCTTCCACAGTTTGTGGACAAATATCAGCCAATTGAGTCTTGGTTCTCTACACAGCCCTACACACTTCCAAAGCCTTATTTAAATCAAGGTCTTTAATACATAGTAGTCTGCCTTTTATTGCTCTGTCCCTTATGCCCAAAATGACTCGGTCATGTATCAAATTGTCTGTCAAGCTGATGAAATTGCATGAATTGCTTAGTTCTCTAAGCTCGGTTAAATATTTTATTCGGGTTTTTGCTCCTTAAGAAAAAAAAAGTGTCTTTCATATGTTTCATTGTATTCTGGAAGGAAGTATGAATCAAATTTTTTCACTACTACCTTAAAGTCATTTATGCCATGTATTATTATCCTTTAAATAGGATTATTCAAAAGGTTAATTATAACAGCCAGCTAACAATGAAAGAGAAAAGTGTGACCAACACAACAAATTATAACCTTAATTTTAAGTAGCATACAACCTAATATGACACTTATATTCTGCTCTTCCACGTTCGCTGTGGGCATCAACGATAGCTGCCGCGCCGGCCTAATCCTAAGGTGCGAGCAGCAACTGTTGTTGCCACAATGCCATTGTTTCTTAAATACATCAGTGAGCTACTAGCACTTCTCCGGTGCCTGTCTTTGTTATTGCGCTTGTAGCGAGGTACATTTCTTGTACTTTTGGTGATATCAGTTTTTCATACACACGTTTCTATGAAAACATATGTTTGTGTAAACATTGTGTATTTGTAAATAGTAAATACTGTTTTGTTGAATCACCGAAAAGGTAAGTTGCAGCAAAATGGTTAAAAAATAAAAGGTGCCGTGAATGCAGCAAGAGAAATATCCATTAATGGGTTGTTGGCATTACGCCAAGCGTGAGAACCAGCCGGGATTGTATGTCTTGCGTAAGTGTTTTGATGACTGGCACAAGTGAACATAACATATCAGCGTGAGCCGGCGGTAATGTAAATACAGTAGTATTTTTTATGTTAGTGTAGTACTTTTATGATTCAAAATCAAAGATCCAAAAAAGGGGTCGGATTGATAAATGAGTGTGGGCGGCAACGATCGTTGTAAAAAAAAATGGCCTGAAATGCAGTTTTTTTTTTGTCCGGAAGGTGTTTCTTCACTGTTTTCCATCTAAAGACATCAATTGGTTGGTAAAAACATAAAAAATTAACATATACCACTCTCTATTGCATACATTTTAGCAGCGAACATGTTAAACTAGATAAATTGCCATAGTTGAAAATGCCTTACCTTAGAGCTGTAAAGCCTCCAAAAAGAGCCCCAGATGCCATTCCCACACAGAAGCCTATTGTAAATCCCAGTTTCATTTTGTCAAAACATGAAGGACCTGAGGTCTGAAACGCACCTGATGGGACTGGCATTCTTGGTTATTGCTTATATTAGCTATCTAGAAAAAAAGGAAATGACTGCACATAATAAATACTGCACCTAGTGCGGTTTATACTCTAACAAAAGCAAGTGCTTAATCTTCTCAGATATTCGTAACCCTTATCACAGTGTGGCGAGGAGAATGAACTTGGTAGATGTGTGATGGAAAGCTAAAAGTGGACTCTAGAACGGCAGAACATATAAGTATAGTCTTTAAATTTGGGAATCAAGAATTTTTTTACCTAAGATTGAGAGGCTAAATAAATAAGAGGCTCATAATTGTAATGGTTATGTTGGGCCAAAAAATAACAACTTATTAAAACTTGCTTATTTGTTTGTAGCATTTGCATTAGAGATTAGTTTATTTGTAATATTACATAAAACCAATCAAAATTTGGCTGATTATTCAGGTCTGCGACCATAAGGTCATACATAGGAACCACCTACACGCATCATTGTATGTATACTGTAAATAATCATATTTAAATGACTACTGACCAAGTCTGATTGACTCCTTTCTTAACCCTGCATTACACAAGCATAGTTAATTACGCCAATACCCATGCACGGACTCAGAGACTGTGTTTCATTTTTACTGATGAAATTACTGTGTGCAATAAAACTAAACTATACTAGTAAAGACCTTTAATTAGACAATAGATAAAAGATATTTCATAACTAATTACACATTTTCATGTTAGTAGCAGCTGTCATTTTGTTTACATATGACCACTCTGGAAGATCATGCCTGTGTGGAATAATTAACCACAATTACATGAGTTGGCTTATGTTCTTCCAGTTTATCTTCTAGCGCACTATTTACTACATTGGCCTCATTTTTGGTGACATCATTTGCACCAGCTAATAAAATGACATAAGTTAATCATCAGGTCCGAAACTTGCACATTCAGTAGGCACACTTTAAGTCACATCACAAAAAATGCACTAGGTTTGACAGAACTTACTACATCATTAGAAACACCCCAAGCAGTGTCTGTAACTAAGGATGGAACACCTGGACCGAAACTGTCAGAATATATTTGTATTTTTTTTGTTTTTTGTTTTTTATATTTTGGTTTAGGTCTAGGCCTAAATAATAAATAAATAAATGCTACATTAACAGTCCCAAAAAGACAGGTGCATAATAATAAGAATTGCACCCACAGGCAGATTTTACTAGGCCTAGTTCCTTTTAAGATGCTGTTAGAATAAAAGGCCTGTATTTATTGACCAAACTAGCGAATCTGCTTGACAAGGGATCATCATGTCAAAGTTTTTAATTAATTTTATTTTTATTCCTAAAATATTTAATTTTTACTTGTTAAATGGTTGGATTTACATGTGAAATATGGTAATGAAGTAGATATGTGAAAAAGTAATCAGATCTATACGTGTGTTTATTAAATTAACTTCTGTAAACCTCATATAGCATATTTTTCTTCTAATAGAATTATCTGGAATGGAAGTTACTGCGAATTTGTTTATTTTTTATTTTAGTGGCTCACTCACCACTAAGGAGTATGGAGTTTTTATTATTTATTAAGTATAAGTAATAAAGGTATAAATTTCGACTTTGTACCCACAACCATGCATATCATTTCATTCATTCAGGTTAGTCAATTCCACGGGAAAACCCCATTCAGCCAATGTTCCTAGGAAAAAGAGGTTACAGAATTAAAATGGCTAATATTTTAATTCAATTCTCCGATGCATACAACCTGTCCAGTTCACAAAGTATTAACGTTTAAACCAGAGAAAAGAAGCACTAAATTGGCTCTCCTGTAAAATCCACAAGTTATTGCTGAACAGGGGTTTTCTATAGCATCTTCATTATTATTTTCGTCTAAAAATTACAATAGGCTACTTTTAAATATATCTCACCTTATATAAAAACTCATAACCTTAAAACAACACGATTGATTTTAATGCTTACGAAATATTGCTTTACTTAGCAGTAAATACTAAATAGTAGCAAAACTGTCCGAGTCAGACTTTCCTCAATAGGATGAAATGAGTTGTGTGTCAGCTGATTCAAACTGCATTGACTAAGACCAAAGATAAAAGACTTGATGTGGGTGGGAGATTGGATAGTTATTAAGAAGTATAAATATAATAAAAAAGTTGGAAGAGAAACAAGTGACTTAAAGACTATAATTTTGTTTAAAAATTAACAAAAGATTTTCGTTAGAAAAATACTGTAAAATACGTCCGAAAATTATTTTGGACACTTGATCGTTATTCATTGGTCATTAAATCAGTCGATAGGGGTTAGGTTTGTGTTGGTTTGTATAGATGTAACAAAAGCATTTGACTCTGTTCATCATTGTATGCTATTACAAAAATCTAAAAAAAAAACTCGTCGCAGCAGTCCTGCGTACTCAGCGAATTTCCAAATCAATAATATAATAATAATATATGACAAGTTTTATCAATATCTATTGATAAATATGAGAGTTACTTGCCTATTCTCCAGAAGATTAACCATAGATGATAGAAGATTATATTTCTTTGCACACAGATTCACTTCTATTTATAAACAATGGGTTAACCTTGCAGTAGGTGCGCGGGCTACAGTTGCAGCCCAGTGTTTTTTTCTCCTGTCATTCCGTCATGTATTGTTCTAGGAGGGTTAGCTCACAGGTAGCTGCCGTTTTTCATCCCTTCTACGAAATACAGTACTGTGTTGTTAGCCATGACAGACTGAGCATGTATGTGTTGTTTGGTGGTGGTAAAGTTGTTTGGGCTACAACTGTAATCTGTAGCTCGGCAGCTCGCGCGACCTAAGTGTTATGAGGGGCCAAGAACGTTGTTTGATGTCTGACACTAATAGTTTGCATGAACTTTATTCCATAAAGGTTAATTGAGTGAAGGTAATCATTTTTCGCTTAGTTAAGCTAAGCATGTATCACAAGAATGATAAAACAACAGGAAATTTGAGAAAACCTTCAAAAGTTGTTACCTTTTAAAGCCATACAAAAGTTAGAGTTCATGCCTTCAAGATGTGTATAAAATACAATCCATCAATAAATACTTGGTCATGGAAAATGGGCATGTTTTTTATTTACTCAACAAGAATGCACTATCAAAGCTCTAAATGTGTACAACGGTAGCCTAAACCAATTTAAAGGATCTCTTTTGCCAAGAAGTGAGTTCACCATAAACGTCACCTGGGATATTATTGTCCTGAAATTAGAGAAAGTCAAAATTTCTTGTTTGCCAGTTGAGCTGAAACAAAGGGTATAGAATTTCTTGGAATTAAAGATCCTCAGATAGAACGCACTCCTATTGTAGTTGCATGGTCGCTGCTACCGGTGCGTAAGAGACCCTCGGGACAGGTCAACGAGGAAAGCTGTCACAAATAAATGTGGACACGAGATTTACTCTAACCATTAACGACTAGTGTGTGACTTGTCTACAATGAAAATCATTAAAAAATACCCCCGTCGCAGCAGACCAATTTCCAAATCAATAAAATAATAATAATAATAATATACTAGCCAAAGTACCCGTTCTTCGCACGGGTAAAAAAGGCTGAGAGGTGTAGGCTCTACAGATACATTTAAGTTACTGATAACTAGCCAAAGTACCCGTTCTTCGCACGGGTAAAAAAGGCTGAGAGGTGTAGGCTCTACAGATACATTTAAGTTATTGATAATTAATTCATAATTGTTTACAAAATGACAAAACACGTGTCTAAGTATATATCTAAACATGACAAAGTAACATATGTCAAATATTGGGAGAGGATAAGCATTAACGTAATAGAGGCAGGCATCGGGAGAAAATTAAAAATCTACCATTCCACTATTTCGAACTAATAATTCACTAATTTCGATCCAGCAGTTTATGTGGGAAAATTAACTTTATTTCTTTTTCTTCCCGAACTGTCAAAATGTAAAGTAAACGGATGTTGACATTAAAAACTGTAAACATTGAATCCCAGGGTATTTACAGCAACCATGTCTTCTGCTTCTCGAACTGTCAAATGTTAGTGTTCACAGCTGTTGACATTCAAGTAATTTTATGTTTTCATTTTCTAAAAATGTAAACATTGAAACTTAGGACGTTCACAGGGCGTAGCCCGAGAGGATTTTAAGGAAATGAGTATGCCTATGTGTTGCATGAGTTTAAGATCTGTCTTTGTGTAAAATTTCAAACTGTTTGGTTCAATATTTTTTGCGTTCACTTGCCACAACAAACCCACAAACACACAAACCCACAAACATACAGAAACCACCTCTTCTTTATAATATTATAGATTAATTCTTTATTGTTTACAAAATGACAAAACACGTGTCTAAGTATATATCTAAACATGACAAAGTAACTTATGTCAAATATTGGGAGAGGATAAGTACAGAGAGGAACGGATTATAAGTAGTATCCGTTTTTATATCCTTTAGTATCCGTTCATCTATGATAAGCATTAACGTAATAGAGGCAGGCATCGGGAGAAAATTAAAAATCTACCATTCCACTATTTCGAACTAATAATTCACTAATTTCGATCCAGCAGTTTATGTGTAAAAATTAACTTTATTTCTTTTTCTTCCCGAACTGTCAAAATGTAAAGTAAACGGATGTTGACATTAAAAACTGTAAACATTGAATCCAAGGGTATTTATAGCAACCATGTCTTCTGCTTCTCAAACTGTCAAATTTTAGTGTTCACAGCTGTTGACATTCAAGTAATTTTATGTTTTCATTTTCTAAAAATGTAAACATTGAAACTTAGGACGTTCACAGGGCGTAGCCCGAGAGGATTTTAAGGAAATGTGTTGCATGAGTTTAAGATCTGTCTTTGTGTAAAATTTCAAACTGTTTGGTTCAGTTTTTTTTGCATTCACTTGCCACAACAAACACACAAACCCACAAACAAACATACAGAAACCACCTCTTCTTTATAATATTAGTACCTGGTGACCGAGCTTTGCTCGTTTAGAATAAGACATTTATTATAAAAATTAATTAGAAAAATTAAAACACATTTATTACTCAATGAAAACATTTATGTGGATGGAACTCGCGGCCTATAGTTCTTGAGGCCGACATGCTACAACTCGGCTACGAGGTTAGTCAATTGAACGATGTCGTTTAACGTCTTTTCCAAAAGCCAAAGCCGATCATTTACTGTTTAATTACCCATACCGTTATTATTAGCCTGTGATCAACTGATTTTTTTATAAACGGAATGAGGATTGAAAAGCAAAAGAGAGATTTAATTTACATCAATTAATTAGTTTGTTACAGTGGCTTCAAGCAATACAACGAATACGTTTTCTATCAAAACACGGAAGATTTTGGAAATACTTTTTCTGCTTTTATTTCGCACAGCTATGTTATTCTTAAGTTTTTACAAATTGTTTAGTAACCTGATAATTTTACATTTATTACATACATAAAATAAATATTTATGAAAAACCTCTATTCACATATTGTTCTTTGCCGTCTTCAATCAAGAACTGTCAAACGTTTATAAACAGCTGTTTTGGTTTGCATTGTTTACATTTGATTCTCCATAAGCGTAATGTTAAATTTTTAGATTTTAAACTTAATATTACAAGAAAACACGAATTTTCCTGGACATTAGACCTATCTAGAACTTATTTTCTACTCGGAAATTAGTTATTTCCAAAATTTAAAGAAAATCCTCGGCGCCGTTTTCGAGATCCGTGTGCAAATATATATATATATATATATATATATATATATATATATATATATATATATATATATATATATATATATATATATATACAAACCTTGCTCGTATTATAGTATTGGATAGATAGATGACTAGTTTGATCATTATCTGTCAATAAATATGAGTATTATTTGCCTACTCTCCATAGATTAACATGGGAAAAGAGTATGCAGGTTTGCTGTCATGAACCTTACAATAAACTATGATTTTTTAGCATAAATTGATGATCCTCAAGCAAATGAAGCTAAATATAAAGTTTTATGCAAAAATATTGGTTAATAAGTGAAATATAAATTTTTCCTTATCCTCCATAAGATTAACATTGGAGCCTCAAAATACAACATACTGTGTTTAGATTTTTTAATATCTCGTTAACCGTTGGAGATAGAGAAAAACTTTAAGGAACTTAATTGTGTAGTTTTTTAAGCTGATTCCAATGATGAAATATAAAATTATAAATTTTTAAAAATTACATGTGAAAGACGCAAAAAAACCATTTTGGGGTACAAAACCCCCCTAAACTACCTGTTCCCATTGACCGATATGTCTGGTTTACGAACTCTTCCGAGCATTTGTAGAAATACACGTCTCTGCAAAATTTGGTCTCGATCGAACCATTTTTACGAGAGTTATCGTGTTCACAGACACACACACATATTATTATTATTATCTACATTGTTGCCACTAGGACAGTGTTTGACTTAAATTTTCTCATGATTTTGCATTCTTTTCCATTCTTCCCAAAACCTCTTCATTATTTCTTTGTGTTTTGCTTCTGTTCTTCATTCCATTCGTATCCCTGTTTAGTTTTAGTAGCTTTTAGCGAATTTCCCATAGGGAAGAAGCTATTACCGTAGGTCTCATGGCAAGAGTTAAGCCCGAGACCATGTTATTTTTTCTTCTTTAGGTGCCCAGAGTCCAAAAACAATAGTCGTTATTATATATATATATATATATTTGTATATATGTATATGTATATATATGGTCGTTTTCACGATAACTCTCGTAAAAATGGTCATAAGACCAAATTTGGTAGAGACGTGTATTCCTACAAAATGCTCGACGAGTTCGTTAACCAGCCATATCGGTCAATGGAACGGGTAGTAGTTTGTTTTGTACCCAAAATGGGGTTTTTTGCGTTTTTCACATGTTTTTAAAATTTCTAATTTTATATTTCACCATTGGAATCAGCTTAAAAAACTACACAATTAAGTTCCTTAAAGTTTTTCTCTATCTCCAACGGTTACCGAGATATAAAAAAATCTAAACACAGTACGTTGTATTGTGGGGGCTCCAATGTTAATCTTATGGAGGATAGGGAAAAATTAATATTTCCCATATTAATGAATATTTTTGGATAAAACTTGATATTTAGCTTCATGTGGTTAAGATCCATTTATGCTTAAAAATCATAGTTTATGTGTTTATCATGGCAGCAAACCTGCATACTCTTTTCCCATAATAATCATATAGGGAATAGGCAAACTCCTTTATTTATGGACAGATGTTGATGAAAGTTGGTATAAATGTTAAGATAAAAATTTTTTATGGTAGAAATGCCTAATTTCAGTGTTCCTCACAGCAGCAAACCTGCACACTCTTTGCCATGTTAATCTTATGGAGAATAGGCAAATAATTCTCATGTTTATGGACAGATTTTATTTCATTATTTCTTTGTGTTTTGCTTCTGTTCTTCATTCCATTCGTATCCCTGTTTAGTTTTAGTAGCTTTTTTACGGTTTTCTTTGTACTTTCTTTCTTTGCCATATTTGTTTCATTACTGCTGTGTTCTTCTTTCCTTTGTTTCGTCCATTTTTTCCAGTCTGTTTTTGTTCTTTTAATTTTGTCTTCCTGATTAAGCTCCTGAATCTTTCTCTGTTTTGTATGTCTTTACTTTTGATCCCCAATTCTTTGAGGTCGTTTTCAACTTCATGAAACCATGTCACTATTGTTGAGCCTTTGGTTATGTTAAAAATCTTCTTTGTTAATCTTGTGTCATCCATTCTCAATATATGTCCATAGAATTGTACTCTTCGTTTCCTGATGACTTCTGTTAGTTTTTCTCTGCCTATGTATAGTTCTTCTGTCGGTCTTTTGATCCAGATGTTTTCCCTTTTGACTGCACCATATATTTTCCTTAGTATCTTTCTCTCTATTTTCTCTGTTTCTTTTATGTTGGAAGCTTTTATTGTTGTTGTTTCTGCTGCATATAGTGCTTCTGGCAGTACCACTGTGTCATAGTGTCTTAATTTTGCCTGTATAGATATGTTCCTCTTGTTATAGTTAGCCCATGTCAGTTTGTATGCTTTCTGTAATTTCATTGTTCTTTCTGCGTTGGCTTCCTTATTTTTTCCGTTTACTTGTATGATTTCGCCTAGGTATTTGAAAGTTTTTGTTCTTTCTATTATTCCATATCTTGTCTTCATTTTTGAGGTGTTGTTCTTCTGTTTTTCCATGTATTGTGTTTTTTCGTATGATATTTGTAGTCCAGTTTTCTTTGCAATTTCGTGTAGTTTCTCTAGTGCTTCTTGTGCTTCTTCTCTGTTGTTGCTGAGTACGGCTAGGTCGTCTGCAAACGCTAGACATTTGATCCATGTTCTTACTTCTCTCTTCCTCCCCAGTTGTATCCCTTTCCCTTTCACATGTTTTCCCCACTCCTTTATGATCTTGTCTAGTACAATATTGAACAGTAGTGGTGATAACCCGTCACCTTGTCTTACACCAGTTTTGATCTCGAATGGTTCTGATATTTCTCCCATGAATTTTACTTTTGCTGTGGTGTCTGTTGTATGAGTCTCAAGGGTTTTCCATCAAGACCGTATTCTTTTAGTGTGTTAAACAATGTTTGTCTGTCTATTGAGTCATATGCCTTTTTAAAATCCACAAAGGTTATCACCGTGTTCCTTGCTTGTCTCTTTCTGAGGATAGTTCTGAGATTCCAGATCTGTTCTGCACACGATCGTCCTCTTCTGAAGCCTGCCTGATATTCTCCTAATTGGTGGTCCACTTGTTTCTCCAGTCTGTAGAGTAGTGCCTTCGATAGTGTCTTGTATGTAATTGGTAGTAGGGAGATTCCTCTGTAGTTGTTCGGGTCTGTTTTGTCTCCTTTCTTGTGCAATGGATGTATCAATGCACACTTCCAGTCTTGTGGTATAATTTCTGCGTCCCAAATTCTTGTAATTATCGTGTGTAGTTTCTCTGTGATTTCCCTATCATTTAATTTCCAAATTTCCGCTATAATTCCATCTTCACCCGGCGCCCTGTTGTTTTTGAGTTCTTTGATGATGTCTTTTATTTCTATGACTGTTGGTGGTTTTGTGTCTGGATTTTGTTCGGTTGTTTCTTGTATCATTCTCTCTGTTGGTTCTTCACAATTTAGTAGTGTGTTGAAGTATTGGGCTAGGATTCTGCAGTTTGCTTTGGCATTGGTTTCCAGTGTACCGTCTGGTCTTTTGAAACACGTACTTTGTGGTTGATATCCTCTGATGTTTTCTCTGAAAGTCTTGTGGAAATTTCTTGTGTTGTTTTTCTTAACGTCTTCTTCAATCTCCTCTAGTCTCTTTTTGTCGTATGTGCGTTTTTCCCGTCTAATTTCCTTGGAGGTTTGTTTCTGTATTGTATGGAATTCTTGCCATTTTTCAAGTGTTCTTCGACTATTGTAGTTTTTCCAGGCTTGTGTTCTTCTGTCTAGGGCTTGATCACAGGTGATGTTCCACCACCTATGCTTACGTATTCTCGGTGGTACTGCTATCTTCATCGCGTTTTGTGTGATTTTTACCAGATTTTCTCATGTTCCTGTGTTTTCCTGTTTAATTTCTTCAGTGATTTTTTCTTTGTGTAGCTTTATGTATTCAGGATCAGGTCTTGGGATCTTTTTGTCCATCTTTTCCTGTTGCTTGGAATAGGTCTTATCTTTACCTGTAATAGATGGTGATCCGATTCGAAGAAGCCCTTTCGTGTCCGAACATTAAGAATTTCCTGGGTATTTTTGTCTGATATTGCAACATGATCTATTTGGTATTCTCCTATGTGATTGATTGGTGATTTCCATGTGGTTAATTTCCGCTTAGGTTTCTTGAATTGTGTTGACATAATTTTTAAGTTAAAAGTCCTGCAGAATTCTATTAAGTATTCACCATTCTTATTAGTCCTCTTGTGTGCCGTGTGTGGTCCTATTATTCCTCTGAATTTCTTCTCTTGACCTAGTTGCGAGTTGAAGTCTCCTAGTACAATTTTGACGTGTTTATCTGGTATTTTATTAGTTGTTTCTTCTATATCTTCCCAGAAGTTTTCTACTACTACTAGTTATGTGGGTTCTTTCTGTTCCAGTCGTTAGTAGGTGCATGTACGTTGATGATCGTGTATGACTTATTTCCTGATCTAAATGATATTGTCGATATTCTTTCTGATGTTGAGCTGAAGTCTGTGATATTATCCCCGACTGATTTATGTACTGCAAATGCTGTTCCAAAAATTGTTGGTGAGTTTGGGTGTTTTATTACTGGTTTTCCTTTGTATATCTTGTAATTTTCTGTGGTGAAATGGTTTTCGTCAGTGAACCTTGTAGTGCCATTATTTTTATGTGAAATTTCTCAAGAATGTTTGTCAGTTGTTTTAGTTTTCCTGTTTTTGTAAGTGTATTTATATTCAGTGTGCCTATAAAGTGTTTGCGTAGAGGTTTTGAGAAACTCCGACTCTTCTCTTCATGGTGTACCTGGCCCCCAAGAATCCGATGGCCAGGTGATTCCAGTTTATTGACTGGTGCCTGGGGTAGTAGGTCTCTTTCCTGTTGTTCCATCATGATTGATTTAAGTGAGTTTGCTGTGGTGAACCACTAAGTGATCCACAGTGTGTACAACTGGAGGTGTAAATTCCAGAGGTTGCCAGATGTTAGGCTTTATATATATATATATATATAAATAAATTTTAACAACTTGTTTTTGGACTCTGGGCACCTAAAGAAGAAAAAATAACATGGTCCCAGGCTTAAGTCACGCCATGAGACCTACGGTAATAGCTTCTTCCCTATGGGAAATTCGCTTAAACAGGGCAAAGCTGAATAATAATACATTTATGTAGGTGCAACTATTATTTTTAATTTTGCGAAAAGTACTTTTACTTACAAACTTATTGTAGGGCCTAGTGTATGAAAATCAGAGTTTTTTGTACTCCGTTGTAAATTTATAAAGTGCATTATCTAAAGTAATAACTTTGTTTTATAGATCAATCTAAAGTTTTTTTTTAGTTTTGAGCTATCAAAGTTCATAGTTTCCAGGGTATAAAACCAGAGAAACACAATAATATGTATTTGTATTAAAAAAATATCATGTAACATCTAGTTATTTATTTTCATACCGACAATCACCTACAAAGTTTATATTAAAAGTCGGTTTATTAAGGTTATTAAAAGTTTATAGTAAAAAAATCAAATTATAACATTTGTAAAATAAAATGTACAACAGTAGGTAGCCCGCGCTCACTAATGGCGTGGCCTTTGATGGCGCCTAATGGGCATTGATGGCGTGCCTATTACTGGGTTAACATGGGAAAAGAGTATGCAGGTTAGCTGCCATGATAAACTCATAAACTATGATTTTTAAGCTTAAACGAATGTATCTCAACCACATGAAGCTACATACCAAGTTTTATCCAAAAATATAGATTAGTAAGTGAAACATTAATTGTTCTTTATCCTCCATATGATTAACATTGGAGCCTCAAAATACAATGTACTGTGTTTAGATTTTTTAATATCTCAGTAAACATTGGAGATAGAGAAAGAGCTGAATTGGGTAGTTTTTTCAGCAGATTCAAGTGGTAAAAGATAAAATTGAAAAAAATTAAAATTGCATGTAATATGCAAAAAAACATTTTTTGAAGTACAAAACCTCGCCAAAATACCCCTTCTGATTAACCGGTTTGTCTAGATTACGAACTCGTCCGAGTAAATGTAGGAATATTAGAGATTGGTCTCTGTTCGACAGCTATTTGTTAGGCACTCATTAGCCTAGATATAATTTTTTTTATTGTACTTTTATTGGTGCAGCCAGATTGGAACGCGTCACACGGACAGGTCCTTAGTGACCCATGTGGGACTATTAGTATGTATGTATCATGTATTTAGCTGTAAAATTTCTTGTCAATAAAAAATGTTTGATTGATTGATTGATCGTCTCTACCAAATTAGGTCTTGATTGGACCATTTTTACAAGCGTTGTTGTGTTCAGACTCGCGGTCTCACCCACTTATGATATGATACCTGTAGGTAATCACACAGCTCTTGCTATCAGGAATTTTTAAATTATTGGGTAAATAAAAAGTCACGCACTATCAGTAAAGTATCTGACTTGATGCTGAATGGTTCGGTGCTTGTGGTCCGCGCTATCATGGAGGTTCCAGTGTAGGTAACATATATAAATGTATTAGTTTTAAGATGTGTACAATGTTCACTGTGCATCTGTTTCGTCTTAAGAGATGTTTTTTTCATATTTAAGTAGTATATTTGTGTTTTCATTGCATATTAGAAATGTAAGGAAAAATTGTATGTTTTAGTTAGATCTAAGTAGGGTCTTTTTCACTTGATAATAGGAGGACCTTACTTTTACTTTCTGAAACGTAGTGTAGTTTAAAACACAAGAAGCGATAGGAAAATTCTGATTAAATGGAAAATAAATAATTACTATTACTGTTTACCTAATCCAGGCATTAATATCATTTCCTAATACCTCTGTTGTTTTCCCAAGAACTTGTTTTTTTTCTACGCCACAATGATATCCCTATCATTGTGATTATCCCCCCTCCTTTGGAGTCTGGTAGTCGATGAGCTTCTTGGGGAACTAACCAGGAAGGGCTTGCGATGTATCGGATATGTAGATGGTGTAATCATCATCGCAAGAGAGAGGTTTGAAAATACTCTCTGTGATCTAATTCAGGCAGGGCTTAACTGCACGAAGGTTTGGTGTGGATCTATAGGGCTGTCAGTTAACCATAACAAGACACCACTTTTGCCTTTCACAAGGAAGAGGAGACTTGAACATCTGAGGACCATCAGGCTTGAGGGGGAGGAGCTTGAATGAAAATCAGAAGTGAAATTTCTTGGGTTAATACTAGATAAGAAACTTATGTGGAATAGACACATAGAGGAGGTGACCAACAAGGCTAGTAATAACATGATGATATGCAGGGAAGATGTGGGGCTGTAACCCATACTAAGAACACCCATATATACTAAGAATGTACACCCTGTTGGTTAGACCAATCATCACGTATGGGTGTGTAGTCTGGGCGGGTAGAACCAAGGTCGAAGTAACAAGCAAAGGCCGGGAGAAAGTACAGAGGCTAGCATGCATCATCATCACAGGAGCCATGAGATCCTGTCCAACTGCTGCCCTTTGACACCCCTACACATTGTGGTAGAGAGAATAGCAAGGGAGACTTTGCTTAGAATGGAGAAGACTGGCTTTGACATTTCCTCCACAATTTGCGGTGAGTTATTTCCGCCAGGTCTAAGGGACCTGATGAAACAACCAAGGGATTCCATGGTAAGAAAGTACAACTTTGAAAAGAAATTCCATGTGGAGCTAGGAAATAAACTTGGCTGAGGCGGGAAAACCCTAAATTCACTCGGGAATCAGGTCATTAGGTGGTACACTGATGGCTCCAAGACCGAGGAGGGGACTGGTGTGGGAGTATTTGGTCCAAGGATCAAATACCATGAATCACTGGGGCTTTCCCCCAGCATATTTCATGCTCAGGTCAAGGCCATAGAAAGGTGTGTACACTTCAACCTAAGTAGAGGATACAATAAAAGGGAGATTGTTATCCTGTCAGATAGCCAGGCTGCCATTGGAGCCTTGAGCTCAGCAGCCTTCAGATCTAAGATGGTCTGGAACTGTCGGAAAAGTCAATTGGGGAAGAACAACAAGTTGTCACTACTTTGGGTACCTGGGCACCAAGGTGTTCAGGGGAATGAAGTAGCAGACAAACAGGCAGGGTCAGTAACCCCCTTTGTAAGGCTGAGCCAGGTTGTGCACTGGAGGACTCCTTCCTTAAAAGAAGCTCAAGGAGGAAGAAAATGAAGCCAGAGGGAAAGCCTGGACTGATCTTCAGGGATGCTGACAGGCTATGGAAATTCTTGGAGGGCATAATATAAGAAGGTCTGAGACCATGATCAGGCTTAAGAAAAACAATCTAAGAATTCTGACGGGTTTTCTAACTGGGCACTTTAGGCTCAGGGGTATGAAATGAAATCTTTATTGATCCAGTAAAAATATATAATATACATAATACATAAAAACAATTACAGTTTTATCAAAAAAATATAAGACAAACTAATACTATAAAAAGATAGAGTAAAAACTAAAATAGGATCAATAAATTTTGGTCCCGAGGTTGAAACCTGTGTGGGAACCTATACAAATACAATACACTGTCCGCTCGAGCGGTAGGTTTAAGGTTGACCGGTCTAATTAATAGCATAGAACAATCTTAACAGTAGCTATAGATAATAAATATTCCCTTATTAAATATAATGATAATACCAAAAGTAGATCAAATATTTTTTTCCGATATTTATTAATATTTATAAGGCATACTAAAAGTAACTTATTACATAACTAAGAAAAAGACAGACAATTTTACAGGTTAAATTGGTATACTATCACTTATCCGTGTACTTCTATCTAACTGTAGTGAAAAAACTTTCTATATAATTATGATTCAGCAAATACGTTCTTATTAATTTACGGAAACGATTTTCATTGATTTCTTTAAAGTTGTCTGGTAATTGGTTGAAAAAGGTTGCTGCCAAAAAAGAAAAAAACTTTGTATATATGGTAAGATTTGGTTTAGGCACTGCAACATAGAATCTATTTCTAAGGTTCCCCCTAGGCCTATTGTAGTTGAGCCTGTTACCACTTTTACAATAAAAAACTCGTAATAAATATTGCCCTATGGGCTATTAATTAACAGTCCTGTCTACGGAACATTGCCTTAATCAGTAGCAACACTTACAAGATCGTATCACCATCATACCACTCAATCCTCATTCATACTTGGCTTGTAATACCTACCTTGGTCGCCATTTCAATAATCTAATCTAATCTACTGGTCAGAAGAGAGCCAGAATCTTGGGAACACACCAGGTGGCAGCGGGGGATTTCCCAAAGCTAGAACCCCACATAATACTAAACTTCATTAAGACATTAGGACTAGAGAGGATTCTCTAGGCAAGAACTGGAGACTAGTCTGGGGGGCACAATAGATCTCATAGGTCGCAGTGCAACCTTTCCCCTAGGGTTTATCAGTATCAGTATCAGTGCGCCACAATGCCAGAGACATTTTTTTTATAGAGTCACAGAGTTATTACACATAAACGCATTTTAGAAAAGCGATCCAAAGCCAAATGGGAATCCCGGGATACAGTCACTTTAGGTATCCATCCACACATTCCCAACTATGAGTGCAAAGTCACTGACAGTGAAGTGTAACATGAAATATATAAAAGGAACTCATAGTGTAGTGATTCTCAAACCCATGATCTCAAGCTTCTCTTGGTAGAGAATATGTTATCTGATTCCCAGTGAAATAGGATAGTCGGGAGGATTGTTATAGATATTTCACTTGATAACCACAACCAGTGATAGCATAGCACATATTTACACTATCTTAAATTATTTATCTTATTTTCAGGTGCTGTCATGTACCAATACTACATTAAGATTGTACCAACTAAAAGATTCCATAAGGATGGAATGGTACTTTATTCAAACCAGTTCTCTGTAACAAAACATTCAAAGGTGAGGTAATTTTATCATATTATTGAACACTCACATGCCCATTCACCACATTAAAAATGACATGTAAGCAAGATAAATGTATAGTATATGAATCTTGTGCGTTTAGAAATTGTTAGATGTCTTATCGCCCGACAAATATTTTATATTCTGAATTATGAATTATTCAGGGTGGTTTAAAAGTCCCATCACCTGTACTTTTTTCTACAATTTATATTTGAAGTGATTTTCAACTGTGGGGTTCATTAAATTTGAACATACACTAACTTTTTTTGTATTTAACAAAATTGGGGGTACCCTGAGAAAAGATAAGAGTAAACTTTAAAATTGTTAATGAGAAGCTTGTCATGCAATATATTAAATAGTACTGCCTTTTCCCTATGAATGCAGTGCTTCAATTGAAATTCAAAAAGGTTTCGCCGTTTTCAATATCTCCATAGGTCTAGTATGTTAGGAGTCATCATAAAAATTTTCATGAGAAGCTTGTCGTACGACATATGAAATAGCACTACCTTTCTCCCCTGAAAACAGAGGTTCAATCAAGATTAAAAAAGATTATACTATTTTCAAGATAAACTTAGATCTAGGATAAAGGGGTCAACAAAAAACTTTCATTAGTAACTTGTCTTGTGACATGAGGATGATTGTGAAAACACAAGCTTTCCAACAAAAAAGCAAGTTTCATGTTTTATTTTTACATTTTTCATTTCATTCATGTTGCAATTCGTTGTTTATTTTTGAAACATAATTTTTAACTTAATTTCATGATTTATTTTCAACATATTAGTTTTTTCACAAACAATCATACCTCATGTTTTTGGTTTCAGGGGACTGACATAAAAAGGATATGACGTCTAAATAAAAAATAAAATTTAAAAGTTTTAGCAAAAGAAACACTTAAACGTATACTCGTATATATATTAGGAATTTATAGAAGTAATTTTGGTAGCAAAACCTCATTCACTTGATTACCCTTCCATCTTGCTCAATATATGAATCAGCAAAAGGGAACAGAACTTGATGAGAAAACCCTATTAACAAAACCAATATTAGGGACCTACATTAATTCTTATTATCTCTGGGTGGAACATGGTTCTCCACTAAACTGAGAATGGGTTCTAAGAGTATTGTGATTTAATCATTTAATTAAGAGAAGATTATTCCAAAATATTTTAAACCTAACTATACAATATACATCATAATGGGCATGGGACCTGTGCAGTGAACTAGACAGTAAGGTACCACAGGTGCTTGATTTATATAAGCTACACAGAGATCCATGATCTGATAGGAGTCGCTGGCCACTGGTTTTGAGCAATTAACCTTTGACTTGCTGGGCTATCACTTTGCTGCCCCTGAACAACCGTGCCGGTTAACTTTACCTCTCCCCCTCCTCACCTTGACTCAATTAACTCTGACTGCATCCAGAGCATGTGTGAATAAACAAACTTAGTCTGCCTCTTAAATAACCATTCTCCATCTTTAAAATGTTGCTATTAACGCCATGAGAAGTAAGTTTTCCATTCCCTCTTCTGCATGAGTCTGTAGAGTTTTTGAAAGAAATTGGGTAAATATATAAAATAATTCTATAGAATAATTTTTGAGAGGTATTTGAATAAAAAATTATTTACGTGAAATAATTTACTTTAAACTACTTTTGAGAAGTTTGTTTCAGTTCATCAATGGAGCTTATTTTGCATTTCAGGTTGTTTCCCCTGGCAGTGGGGACTCAGGCATGCCGGGGATATTTTTTAGCTATGAACTCTCTGCCCTCATGGTGAAAATCTCTGATAGAGTTATGTATGTATTTAAGAGCAAAAGACCTTTAACTTAGTCTAGGATATTAAATTATCTATCAGTTAATTGTTCATGAACTATCAAATTAGTCACACTCATTATAAAATAACAGATTAGCCATTCGTTTTAATGTTTATGAGAAGTGTTAAATGTTTTGATAGTAAAATATTATTGAGTTCAGTGAATTATTCTGTTACAGTAAAACATACCCCCCTCGCAGCACCTTCCTACTCTGCTAATTTCCAAATCAATAAAAGCAAGAGCAGGATTGGTCGATCTAAATTTTAAACCTTGGATAATCAGTAAAAATTATAACCGTTCATGACGTAGTTTAAATGTAAGAGAAGATGTGTTTCATTTTGTGTTAATATGCCCTATTTTGACCAGTATTAGAAATACCCCCGTCGCAGCAGACCTGGGTACTCAGCGAATTTCCAAATCGATAATATAATAATAATAATATGTGACAACTTTTATAAAAATCTGTCCATAAACATGAGAATTATTTGCCTATTCTCCATAAGATTCACATGGGAAAGAGTGTGCAGGTTTTCTGCTGTGAGAAACACTGAAAGTAGGTATTTCTACCATAAAAAATTTTATTTTTAACATTTATAACAACTTTTATCAACATCTGCCCATAGATAAAACAGTTTGCCCATTCCCTATATGATTAACATGGGAAAAGAGTATGCAGGTTTGCTGCTGTAAGGAACACATAAACTATGATTTTTTAACATAAACTTATGGTATATGATTAACATGGGAAAAGAGTATGCAGGTTTGCTGCTGTAAGGAACACGTAAACTATGATTTTTTAACATAAACTTATGGATCCCAACCACATGAAGTTAAATACAAAGTTTAATCCAAAAATATTGATTGATATGGGAAATATTAATTTTTCCTTATCCTCCATAAGATTAACATTGGAGCCCCAAAATACAACGTACTGTGTTTATATTTTGTAATATCTCGGTAATCGTTGGAGGAACACTTTAAGGAACTTAATTATGCAGTTTTTAAGCTGATTCTAATGGTGAAAGATACAATTTGTAATTTTAAAAAATTACATGGGAAAAATGCAAAAAATCCATTTTTGGGATACAAAACCCCCCCAAACTACCCCTTCCGATTGACCGATATGTCTGGATTACGAACTCGTCCGTGCAAATGCAGGAATACACGTTTCTATCAAATTTGGTCTCGATCGGACCATTTTTACGAGAGTTATCGTGTTCACACACACACATATATATATATATATATATATATATATAAATTTTAACGACTATTGATTTTTGTCTCTGGGCACCTAAAGAAGAAAAAATAACATGGTCCCGGGCTTAAGTCTTGCTTCTTCCTTATAAGAAATTCGCTAAAAGGATATTTGGAAAAACCCCTCTCAATGTAAGAGAATTTTTAAACGGGAAGAATTGGCAAAGCTTTCAGAATTATATGAAAGAGGTATTGGTATATTGACAATTTTTTATTAGGGAATTTAATTATTAAATGTTGCCAGTTTAATAATTATGATGATTTCCAATCAAAATTAATTGTACTAATGTGTATTGATAGTAGTTACAAATACCCCTATCGCAGCAGACCTGCGTACTCAGAGAATTTCCAGAGCAATAATATAATAACAATAATATATGACAAATATGATGATAAACAACAGAATTATTTCCCTATTCTACATAAGATTAACATGGGAAAGAGTATGCAGGCTTGCTGCAGTGAGTAACACTGAAAGTAGTCATTTCTACCATAAATAATTTTTTTCTTAACATTTATACCAACTTTCATCAACATCTGTCCATAAATAAAGGAGTTTGCCTATTCTCCATATGATTAACATGGGAAAAGAGTATCCAGGTTTGCTGCCATGATAAACACATAAACTATGATTTTTAAGCATAAATGGATAGATCTCAACCACATGAAGCTAAATATCAAGTTTTATCCAAAAATATTGATTAATATGGGAAATATTAATTTTTCCCTATCCTCCATAAGATTAACATTGGAGGCCCACAATACAACGTACTGTGTTTAGATTTTTTAATATCTCGGTAACCGTTGGAGGTAGAGAAAAACTGTAAGGTGCTTAATTGTGTAGTTTTGAAGCTGATTCTAATGGTGAAATATAAAATTAGAAATTTTTAAAAATTACATGTGAAAAACGCAAAAAAAACCCCATTTTGGGGTACAAAACCCCCCCCAAACTACCCGTTCCCATTGACCGATATGTCTGGTTTACGAACTCGTCCCGAGCATTTGTAGGAATACATGTCTCTACCAAATTTGGTCTTGATCGGACCATTTTTTCGAGAGTAATCGTTTTCACAGACACACACACACACACACATATATATATATATATATATATATATAAATTTTAACGACTACTGTTTTTAGACTCTGGGCACCTAAAGACGAAAAAATAACATGCCTGTGTTTCAGACAGACCATGCTTTTATGATGGGTTGTCCATCCCAATGTTGTTTGATGATACAGTATATATACCAATTTTAACAAATCAGTTTTACTGTCCTGGGATATATTATTGTTATAAACTGACCACTCAGTTTCATACTTCAAGAAGTACCAAGATTTAGATGAAAGACTAAGAATATGTTGTTTTTGCAGCCCCTGGAGCCACTTCCTCAATGATTGCTGCAGTTGTATCGGAGGAGTTTTCATTGTATTCATGCTCCTAGATTCTTTTTTCTATAGATCTGCTGTTTTATGGAAGAAAATGGAGATTGGGAAAGCTCATTGAAATAATTACCTACAAGATATGTGAACCATTTGAATGATTTTTTCCTCTTGATTGTACCATAATGTTTGTAACGTATCATGACTGTACAGTATTAAATGATAAATAAGTGTAAAAATGTATCAAAAAATTTATTTTCATTCTGACTCAATGTTATACATTATATATATATATATCATTGTGTTTTTAGATTTAGAAATGAAAACAGTAGAACTCCAACTATCCAAATTTTTTCGGACCGGACCCCCATTCGGTTAATCAATATTCGGATAATTGGAGTTTTCACAAAAAAACAGACAATTTAGTAACAAAAATCCATTTCATATATTTTGTATTATTTTATTTGATTACACCATTTTAAATACTTTACAGTATAAATTAAACTTTGCTTATAAAAGAGTGTTAATGCTTTTTGAACATATCTGTCAGTATAAGTTGTTTTGATGTCTTCACACGTTTTCATTGGAATTACATAAAAATTTAGTGTATTCTTTTTTAAAAGCGATTTGGATTATTGGAGTTTGGATAGTTGGAGTTCTGCTGTATTTACTAATTTGAAATTATAGTGACTCAAAATTATTAGAGATGTGGTTTCATTATTGCAATTATCAGGAGTCCAGGAGTTTGAATAATTGATGGTTTCATTACTTAATGTTACAATAATCGACTTTCTATTATAATAAAGTTTTGTGAATTTCACTGTGTGTAAAATAGTGTTGAATAAAAAATTTCTTTTTCAAATTTTAATGGGACTTACAACATGGTTAAATAAATTATATTTACATATTTTTTAAGTTTTAAAACATAACTCCAACTATAGAGTACTTAAATCATTTAATTTATTGAATAAGGAATATTGTATATTAAACAGTTAACATAATTTATTTGTTTAAACCTGTGAATCAGAAATAATTTTTTTATATCATAGTATTAAATTTCAAAATTTTCCTAAAATAATACAAATTTTCTCGTTTTCAAAAATTAATTTTATTCTGGTTTTGGATTGTGGCTGAAACATCAATAAAATTTTTAATTGTAACTTAATATGAATTAAAATTAAATACATTCAACTCCCAATATCTTGAACTTTGATGAATGAAAATACTCTATATTGTGAAATATTTTCAATCCCCTTCAAGAAACCTGTCTAAATCGAAATGAAAACCATACTTAACTCACAGTTTAATGGATATAATTTTCTTGTATATATATATATATATATATATATATATATATATATACTTTTTTTGGACTCAAAAGGTGAAAAAATTACCTCTATAGCCCAAAGATCAGAATTAAATTTTTACCTCTATACAGTATGTCAAAATTTTCTCATAAGTTGAAATCCTTTGTATAAGTTGCCACAAGCCTGTGGTGAATCATATCTGTATCTTCATATCTTCTATCATTTACCCGTTAGTCTACACTTTTTTACTTCCTATATTGTACAATTTGTGACTTCAGAGACTCGACTTTCTAATTTGTATAATTCTCTATATAAGTTTACTGTATTTTTTGTTACTTTTATAAATTAAGTATAATTAAGATTTTGTTGTAATTTACCAAATAAAGTTAGTACATATTTGTGTAAAAGCTGTAGGGAATTCTACTTACTTTTATTTACCTCAGTAACTAGAATTTGTATTTTATTTTACCTCATGAAATCTAATTTAACCAATTATTACCTCTATGAATTTAACTTAACTTGAAAGTTTAGGGTAGTTAAATTTAAAAACATTTAAAAACACCTCTCAAGAAAAAGGTGGTCGAGTGAACTTTGAATTACCTATAGTTGACTGTATTTAGAGAAAAAAGAATTTACTTTAAGAGTTGTATATTACATAGCTGTGTATTTTTTTGGGGGGGAGATGGACTGCCCCCAGTCCATCTCCCTTATCTTATCGTAATCTGCATTGATGTCGAAAGTGTTAAAAGTTCTAACTCTCTCTCAACCTTACCTCTTGAACCCACCATACACACCTTCGTCAGGCTTATAATCTTTTATAAAATAATTTTTTTACAAGTGGCCATAATTTTGATCTCATGTTATCATAAGCTCTCTTGAAATCAATAATTTTAGAATATATTATATAGATCTTTGTTGACTTCTGAGCATTTTGAGACCAGCTCATTCACAATAAATACCCAGTCTGTTGTCCACTTCCCCTTCATAAATCCTGACTGGTGCTTTCCCTTAACTTCCTCTCCATACATTTTCAATCCATTTAAACTAACTTTGTACAATATTTTGTATCTACAGTTCAATAGTGATATTACTCAGTAGTTTGCAAACTCTAGCTTATCCCCCTTCTTGTGGAGGGGAACAATAACTGTTTCCAGGTTCCAGACTATTCCTTTGCAAACTCTAGCTTATCCCCCTTCTTGTGGAGGGGAACAATAACTGTTTCCAGGTTCCAGACTATTCCTATCAACTTGAGTAGAAACTGTAACTTTGACAGAAATCCCACCCTCTAAGGTTTTCAAGACAGTTTTCATATCTCCCACAACATTGCCATCTTTATCTTTCACAAAAGGTGTTTGGATTCCACGTTAAACTATAGGTCCCTTAGATGCCATTGACTGTTGAGCTTAGACAGGACTGTTAATTAACAGTCCTGTCTAAGAACATGTCAGCCTTAGCCTGTAACAAGACTACAAGATCGCCCAAAATTATCTTACACTCATTTCTCATTCATACTTGGCTTAAATAAAATACCTACCTGGGTAGGCCACCGTTTCATAAGGTAATCTATTCTAATTACAGCAGTTTGGGAAAAAATTATTTTGGAAAAACCGCTCAATCCTATGAAAATCTATAGAATTATAATCTCTATTCCATCTCTAGTAATATAACTTAACCTAAGAAAATTATCCTACCCATCGGTCATTACTGGTGGTGGCACTTCTCTATCTAGTTTACTTGTTTTTGTCCAATTTGTGCGTTAATAACGATCAGGAACAACACAATAATGGGTGAAATGTTTATATGTTTACGGGTCAGTTCTTTCCAACTTTATTCCGGCTTAAAAAATGTCTAAATAGCTATTAAGAGCAAACTGTTTTTTTAATTTGTTTTTAAATTCAAAATCCCGGTACATACATTACTTTTAACCTTAAACAAAACAGCTGCACTTGTAATGTTTTAAATTCCAATAAATAATGATGTTGATATATCCATAAAATGCATAGCTATCTATTTATTGAATTTATATACAGACATATCACGTTTGCAAATATACAGTAAAATCTAACTAATTTGACACCCGGTAACTTGACAGTCCTTTAAACTCAACAGCTAAACTTAGTTTACATAACACCTTACGGTACAGTACTAGTGAGTTCGACTTTCAAGATCGCGGAGCATGAAATGAACCGAGATGGACAGTCAATCTATTGCACTCTTTTAGACTGTTTCAAGTGACCGGAGCATAGTTGGGTGTGGGGTAGTTCGCTATTGTTTACTTATTCACAGAAGAAAGTTGCATCATTGAAACAATAACAATTTCCAATTAAGCACATATCAGAACATGTACTTTTAATTATTGAATATTTGACATTCCTTCAAAGGTTGTTTACTCAGTATATTACAATACACACTTAAGTATTGTACAGCAATAAATTTATATGTTATACTTAAGTTAGTTTTGTAATAATTAATTAAAACTAAAACCATGAAAACTTGATAAACTCATTCTGGCTAACTCGACAACCCTGTAACTTGACAACCTCTGGCTCCACAGAGTGTCGAGTTAGTAAGGTATTACTGTATAAACAAGACGGCAAACCACGTGAGACATTACTACAATGAATCGTCATTCAAGAATTCAGATACTTGATAATAGGATCTATCAAGCAACATGTGTCTAACCTGGTTCTTGAATTTGTAGAAAGAAGAAAAAGAAGAAAGGTAGATGATGGATTTTTACTACAAGTTTTGATCCCATATATATGGGAGCTTCTTCAAAATTAGATAACCTATATTTATCTATATTTTTTTCTGAAATTGAAACACTGAATTTAAAAACGTAAATGAAATGAATTGTGAAAAAATATGGTAAACACCTTTTTGACATGGATGTCTTAGCTCTAGGGGGGAGTGTGTTGGTGATTTTTAAGATGGAAAATATGTAACAGGCTTCCATAGAAACCATCAGAGCTACAGATTTCCCACAGGGAAGAAAATACAAACATTTTTGGGTCACATTTTGAACAAAAAACAACACCTTTCTTGGGTGGACGTAGGTGTCGTCCTTTCATCTGATGAACATTCCGCTAAGACTAATAATAAGTTTGAATGGTTTGTTATAGTTTCAAACATATGTTGGAATAGTTCCCAAAAAGGGCCATTCTCCACCAGGAAAGAGAAGATGAGAGCATATTGTACTTTACCTAACCTATTTCCCAAAGGGTAATAAATACAAACATTTTTAAAATCCAAATTAAGATACAATGAGTTGTTTTGTAAAAGTAATACAATATCATTGTTATTGTTAATCAAAGAGAAGAAAATAAACAGGAAATAGCAATGCTATTGGATTGTTTCACTATATTATATGTAGTATAAATGTAAAACAAGTTAGTCATTTTATACATGAATAATAATTCATTTAAATATTCGATAGTTCATTCAAGCGGAACTGTTGAACATTTTTTAATCATTAATGTTAAAATCGGATTTTGTATGATGAATCATCATTTTTTAAAGGACAGAATATTTTTAAATTTCAGGATAGTCCTAGTTAAGTAATGAAAAATATAAAATAATAAGCTTTATCTACAGTTACCCAATAATGTACCCTTTACCGCACTGATTTGAGGATGCAAATCTACACTTGACTTTACCCGTACGTTAGTGAGGTTAAGTAACTTTACCTCACTCCAGACTTGCAACATGAAACTATTAACTCTCATTATAATCACAGCTAGAATTCATTTTTTTCAATTCAGAGTGCAAGTAACATGACCAGTGTTAGTTGTGTTTACACATAGCACAACTTTTTTTAGTAATAGTATGAGCAGTGTCATGATGTTACAATATTAATTAATTCCTCTATTAATCAATCATATGTATCAATATTTCCCATGTTATTAGTTGTATCGTCTTTCTATTAACTTTGTCCATTTGTCATTCTACCATCTTGAATTAAAGCCTGTGTTTATGTTTATTCAGTCTCTTATTTTACTACACTTGAGCGTTATTGTGACTGGGATCTCTTGGGCCCACCAGCACTGATATGCGAGCTGCCACCTCTGAACAATAAACCTTTCATGGTCTTTAAATATTATGTTAATTATTGTTAGTTCTCTTTTTAATACCCTGTTTAAACAATTTTTTATTAAGATTTTTTATTTCAATTTACTATTCGTTGAATATTTAATATATAAGTGAACTACCAAGCATTATTATGTATTCTTAAAATATAATGGCAAGAATTTGATCTATTGGTGTTCTAGCGAATTTCCCATAGGGAAGCTATTCAGTAGGTCTCAAGGATAGACTTAAGCCCGGGGCCATGTTATTTTTTTGTATCTAGGTGCCCAGAGGCCAAAAACAATATTTGTTAAAATGTTTATGTATTTATATATATACATTTATATATGTGTGTGTGTGTGTGTGTCTGTTAATGCGATAAACTCTTCTAAAAATGGTTCGATCGAGACCAAATTTGAAAGAAACGTGTACTGCTACGTTTACTCGGACGAGTTTATAATCCAGTCATATTGGTTAGTCAGAACGGGGAGTTTGGGGGGGTTTAGAACCCCAATAATGGTTTTTTCGTTTTCCCATGTAATTTAAAAAAAAAAAAAATTCCCATATTAACCAATAGTTTAGGATGAAACTTTGTATTTAGCTTCATTTGGTTGCCTATTTTCATTGTTCCTCAAAGCAGCAAACCTGCATACTCTTTCCCATGTTAATGTTACAGAGAATAGGCAAATACTCTTATTTATCAACATATACTGATTGATCAATCTTGTCATATACTTGTATTATTATTGCCATATTATTGAGGTGGAAATTTGCTGAGTACGCAGGTCTGCTGCGACTGGGGTATTTTCAAATGCATAAAGAGGTGATAATCACTTGCTGCCAGATCTGGACTGTATGGTGGATGGTTGAAAACGTCCCAATTGAAGGACTCAAGAAGGGCTATTGTTCTGCAAGCAGAGTGAGGCACAACAACGCCCATGCGTTGTTGTGCAAAATCACGATACCGGAAGTCAGCATACAACACCGTTGTTCTGTATAGCCTGTCATAAGTTTTTTAGTGTTTCATAGTACACATATTGATTAATGGTTGTCCCACGTTCCATGAATTCAATCATAACACCCCTTTGGAACCCCAAAACAATGTTGCCATCAGCTTTCTGGTTGGCGATGTACCCATATCTTTGATTGTTCTTTTGTCTCAGGGTTCACGTACTTAATCCAGGTTTTGCCACCGGTCACGATTCTGTTTAAAAATGGTTCTCCTTTATCCTCATAACGTGATAGAGTCTATTGCAGAGGCCATTCTTTGAGTTTTGTGGTGGTCAGTAAGAATTTTAGGCTCCCATTGTGCACAGTATTTACGGTAACCCAATCTTGCTGTCACTATCTCGTACAAGAGAGTCTTGGAAATCTATGGAAAATCAGTAGCAACTCTGACATTGTGAAACTTCGAGAATATTTTGCATCAACTGTCTGAAGAAGTTCGTCAGTGACCAATGATGGCCTACCACTCCTCTCTTCATCATGAATGTTTTCTCGTCCACTTTTAAATAACGTAACCATTCACGGAGAACTCCTTCACTCATAACTCTTGGTCTGTACACGGCACAAAGCTCACGATAAATATCTGCTGCAGAATATTCTCTGACTGTAAAAAACCTTATAGCAGCTCGTACTTCACATTTGGTAAGGTTTTCTATTGCAGCATACACTTCAAACTGACACAAAAACAAAGCTAGCACAGGTACAAGGTTTACTCGACTACGGCTCGATGCTGACTCTCTTCTCGAGTGTGTGAATACAAATATGGCGTCGCTACTTCCCCCACTATGACTGATCGGAAGTTACTTTCTCAACGACCCTTGTATTTGGATAGTAAGCTGAGATGATCTAAGCATATTTCTTTTGTGATTAAAAAACTTAGTCCCACAAGGTTTGCTCTAAGTGTATGAAAGAGAATTTGTCTCTTTCTCACAGATAATTAGTTGTCTGACTGAGAAATAACATCTTTCCAATCAATCAGCTTTGTTTTGTTTTACAGAAGAAATTGAATAAAATTGTTAGTATTTACCTTCCTGTGGGACATAGGTTAGATCATAGTTATGTCTAAAGGGAATGTTTTCAGTTCATCTCAACAGCTGTTCTTTTATATTAAAAATTCAACACAATAGCTCTGGTAGTTTCTATGGAAACCGGTTACATGTTTTCCATCTTAAAAATCACCTTGTATAGCTAAGACATATCCATGTCAAAACTACTTTTCACAAACATTAAATTACATTTGGCCTCAATCATTAAGTTCCGGATTAAAAGTTGTGCTACATCTGCTTACGCTTCAGCCAGATTCACCCATGCAGTACTGAATATGATTGCCAGGCTATGATCTTATGTGTTTGTTGTTTACAATATACTACCACTATACTACTTGCACCATATCTTCAAGCTGAACAATTTTTATTTTACACTTATAAATATAAATCTAGATATAATAAAACTTGGATGAAAAATATTTTCAAAGTTAATAGTAAAAAATTCTAGGTGAAAAAAATTATAAGGAGTCAAAGGAAGCATCGATCAATCTCAGGAATCTTTACTTTTAGGTTAACTAAATGATATGGTAATAATCCTGTTTTGTCGCTTTTTTACTTTATGTTTATATTAGAAAGGAGATTTCATCTGAGAAGTACAAGTACTCTGTGATTTCTTGAACTTATCAGTATATACAAATTATTATCTAGCTTTCAAAAATGCATTAAAAACTTCTAAACTGCTCTTGGCGACATTACGACAAAAGTCAACATCACTTCCTTGCACCAAACTTTCAAGACTAATATAGTTAGGTAATGTGGGATCATATTGAGCTTTCCCTAATTCTTTGAGAAACTCATGTCTTTGTTTTACAATGAACTCCCTGAACAGTAATACTTCAGGTTGCTGCAAAATCTGAGCATGTGGAATCGCCATGACGTTGTGTATAAAGTCAAAACGGGACTTCAGGGCCTCAGTTTCTGTAACAAAATTAAAATGACAAATAGAAAAAAAATCTAAAAGAATATTTGAAACTCATTTATAATTATTTCATTCTTAACATTCTCTAAATCATACTACCTTTAGAGATAAACTACTTATTTTATAAAATCTGTTATGTACTATCAAACAATTAAAGAAATAGAAATTTGGTGGATTTTCAGATTTGTTATAAACAGGGGTTTTCACAAAATTTAAATCCTCTTATATTGTTGGTAAATAATAGTCTATGATTTATAAATTAAATACTACATAGTTAGTACTCTATAATCTTTTGTGTTCATATTGAATGAATCCCATAGTTGAAAATGAATTTAAATATAAGTTGTAGAAAAAAGGTTGTGGGGAAGGGACTTTAAAGTCACCCTGTGTGTTGTTTATAAAAGTTGAATTGTCTTGAATTACAAATATTACTTACGAATATCAAATAGTTTTGGAGCCTTTAGAAGTAGAGCTTTTGTTTCTACTTCACTAAAGCCCATTTCTTCTTTCACTGCAAAATGTGATACCTGAAAAAACAAATAATGCAGCATTTATTTTAAAAGCAATAAGACTGTCCTTCGTATGGGTTGTATTATTCAGTGTTAAAGAGGCAGGATACTTATTAGAGATACCATTAGAGAATATCAACCTGAAATCATAAAAAAATAACCTCAGCTCAATTAGATTAAATTAGAAATTTTTTATCATAAGTGAAAATAAGATATCATTTTAATATGCAGTATTATTTGGAAAAAGGTTTAAAATCAATCATCAATGTAAAAATACTATTATTGGATTTTATTTGACAGCTGGTAATTTTTTTCTGTAAAACTACTTTCAAAGATCACATATTCAGTAAGAGTTAAAAAAATATTTTTCTAATATCACAGAAAATTAGTCTTTGAGAGCTCAATGTTTTATTACTTTCTCCCCTTACACATAGTAGCCTATATGCAGAAAGTATTGTTTCTGTCTAATTTTCAAATTTGAGTTGAGACTGGATATATCCGTTTTAGGCTCCTGAATCCAAAAACGTGGGTTTCAGACTGGTGTCTCTCTGTCTGCCTTGTAAATCTATCTGTCCGTGTACAAACGCCGAGACCACACAAATCGTCTTATTTGGTACACAGGTGCACTCTGGCTATATGTCCAGACCATTTTAGCGAATTTTCCATAGGGAAGAAGCTATTACCGTAGGTCTCATGGTAAGACTTAAGCCCGGGACCATGTTATTTTTTTGTCTTTAGGTGCCCAGAGTCCAAAAACAATAGTCGTTAAAATATATATATATATATATATATATATATGTGTGTGTGTGTGTGTGTGTGTGTCTGAGAACACGATAACTCTCATAAAAATGGTTCGATCGAGACCAAATTTGGTAGAGACGTGTATTCCTACAAATGCTCGGACGAGTTCTTAACCAGACATATCGCTCAATGGGAACGGGTAGTTTGGAAATATTTTTCACATGTCATTTCTAAGAATTTCTAATTTTATATTTCACCATTGCAATCAGCTTAAAAAACTACACAATTTCCTACACAGTTCCTTAAAGTTTTTCTAATATCTCTACATCTATCTAATATCATACTCGACTACATAATATCTCTATCAGTTACCGAGATATTAAAAAATCTAAACACAGTACATTGTATTGTGGGGCTCCAATGTTATCTTATGGAGAATAGGGAAAAATTAATATTTCCCATATTAATCAATATTTTTGGATAAAACTTCATACTTAGCTTCATGTCATTGAGATCTATCCATTTATGCTTAAAAATCATAGTTTATGTGTTTATCGAGGCAGCAAACCTGCATAATCTTTTCCCATGTTAATCATATAGGGAAAAGGCAAAATCCTTTATTTATGGACAGATAATAATGAAAGTTGGTATAAATGTTAAGATAAAAATTATTTATGGTAGAAATGACTACTTTCAGTGTTCCTCACAGCAGCTATCCTGCACACTCTTTCCCATGTTTATCTTATGGAGATTAGGCAAATGTTCTCATGTTTATGGACAGATTTTTATAAAATTTGTCATATATTACTATTATTATGATATTATTGATTTAGAAATTCGCTGAGTATGCAGGTCTGCTGCAACGGTGGTATATATATATATATATATGTGTGTGTGTGTGTGTGTGTGTGTGTGTGTCTGTGAACACGATAAAAAATGGTCCAATTGAGACCAAATTTGGTAGAGATGTGTATTCCAGCACTTGCTCGGACGAGTTCGTAAACCAGACATATCAGTCAATTGGAAGGGGTAGTTTGGGGGGGTTTTGTAACCCCCCAAACTGAACACGATAACTCTCGTAAAAATGGTTTGATCGAGACCAAATTTGGTAGAGACGTGTATTTCTGCATTTGCTCGGACGAGTTCGTAAACCAGACATATCGGACAATCGAAACGGGTATTTTGGGGGGTTTTGTACCCAAAAAATGGATTTTTTCCGTTTTTCCCATGTAATTTTTAAAAATTTCTAATTTTATATTTCACCATTGGAATCAGCTTAAAAAACTACACAATTTAGTTCCTTAAAGCTTTTCTCTATCTCCAACGGTTACCGAGATATTAAAAAATCTAAACACAATACTTTGTATTTTGGGGCTCAAATGTTAATCTTGTGCAGGATAAGGAAAAATTAATATTTCCCATATCAATCAATATTTTTGGATTAAACTTGGTATTTACCTTCATGTTGTTGATACCCACCCTTTTATGCTTAAAAATCATAGTTTATGTGTTTATCATGGTAGCAAACCTGCATACTCTTTTCCCATGTTAATCATATAGGGAATAGGTAAACTCCTTTATTTATGGACAGAAGTTGATGAAAGTTGGTATAAATGTTAAATACCCCCGTCGCAGCAGACCTGCGTACTCAGCGAATTTCCAAATCAATAATTTAATATAAGACAAGTTTTATAAAAATATGTCCATAAACATGAGAATTATTTGCCTATTCTCCATAACATTAATATAGGAAAGAGTGTGCAGGTTAGCTGATGTGAGGAACACTAAAAGAAGTCATTTCTACCATGAATAATTTCTATCTTAACATTTATACCAACTTTCATCAACATCTGTCCATAAATAAAGGAGTTTGCCTATTCCCCATATGATTAATATGGGAAAAGAATATGCAGGTTTGCTGCCATGATAAACACATAAACTATGGTTTTTAAGCAAAAAATGGATAGATCTCAACCACATGAAGCTAAATATCAAGTTTTATCCAAAAATATTGATTAATATGGGAAATATTAATTTTTCCCTATCCTCCATAAGATTAACATTGGAGGCCCACAATACAACGTACTGTGTTTAGATTTTTTAATATCTCGGTAACCGTTGGAGGTAGAGAAAAACTTTAAGGAGCTTAATTGTGTAGTTTTTTAGGCTGATTCTAATGGTGAAATATAAAATTAGAAATTTTTAAAAATTACTTGTGAAAAATGCAAAAAAACCCATTTTGGGGTACAAAACCCCCCAAAACTACCCGTTCCTATTGACCGATATTTCTGGTTTACGAACTCGTCCGAGTATTTGTAGGAATACACGTCTCTACCAAATTTGGTCTCGATCGGACCATTTTTACAAGAGTTATCGTGCTAACAGACACACACACACACATATAATATATATATATAGGGTGTTCATTAAAGTCGGGGACAAACTTCGAGGGGTGATAGTACTCATCAAAATAAACAAAAAATTTCAAATAAACATTTGTCGAAATATCCTTTGTTTAGCCGCTAGCCGCCATTTTGTATTTTATACAAAAAACGTTATATATAAATAATTATTTAAGATACAGAAACCAAACTTCTCACACATATTTAATGGCTAAATAAAAAAATATTCTCAAATTATGATTATGTTTGCATTTATATTTTCAAAAACACGGCGGTTAAAAAAAATATTTTAATTTAAATAACAAAAAAAACATTAACTTTAAGAACCGCTGCCATTTTGAAAATATAAAAGCAAACTTATATGATACTTTGAGAATATTTTTCTCTTTGGCCAATAAATATGTGTGCAAAGTTTGGTTTCTGTATCTTAAAAAGTTCTTTATTATAAAGTTTTTGTATAAAATACAAAATGGCGGCTAGCCCCTAAACGAAGGACTTTTTTTACATATGTTTATAGGAAACTTTTTGTTTATTTTTATGAGTACAATCACCTCTCGAAGTTTGTCCCAAACTTTAGTGAACACCCTGTATATATATATATAAATTTTAACGACTATGGTTTTTGGACTCTGGGCACCTAAAGACGAAAAATAACATGGTCCCGGGCTTAAGTCTTACCATGAGACCTACGGTAATAGCTTCTTCCTATGGGAAATTTGCTAAAATAAAGATTTTTTATGTTGGAAATGCCTACTTTCAGTGTTTTTCACAGCACCAAACCTGCACACTCTTTCCCATGTTAATCTTATCGAGAATAGGCAAATAATTCTCATGTTTATGGACAGATTTTTATAAAACTTGTCATATATTATTATTGTTATTATATTATTGATTTGGAAATTCGCTGAGTATGCAGGTCTGCTGCGACGGGGGTATTTTTTATTTCTGATTGGGTACTTCACCCCTAAAACCGCTTAAAATGTGAAAAATAAGAATTTTTAAAAATCTTCTGCAACGATTTTGATTAAAATTTCTTTCAAGGTGCAAAATAATATGACACCACCTGAATGTCTGTAAAAGGAATGGTTAAAAGTTAAAATGTTATGGATTTTTAAATGTCAAAAAATATAATTTTTAATTTGCTGGGAAAACCACAATTCTATTAAATAGTTTGACTATTTTTCGAATTAGGCTATATAAAATAGTTTCACTATTTAAACGATTAAAACTGGCATAAAAAACTAAACAAATTAGTATTTTGAATCATTACTACCATATATGACTTAATGGTTCCTGAAGAAAGTTCAATTTAAAGTCCATAGTAAACGAAGTACTTTGTCTGAGAGTGCCCAACGTTGTGGAGAATATTTAAAAAATTAATTTCTTCCTTATTTCTCAACCGTTTACAGTAGGACCCCCTCATATCTGGCCACCTCAGGACCGAGCCCTTGGCTGGATAACGGTTTGGCCGGATAAACAAACCTATTTTTTAAAACAATAATTTATAATAACAATAATAATATAAAGTTTATAATAAAGGTTATAAAGTTAATAATAAAGGTAAAGTATAATTTGACTACCACCATTAAAACCAGCTTAAAAATGAAAAAATTAGTATTTTGAATTATTTTGAATTAGTCTACGACTAACTGTTCTAGAGAAAAGTTAAATTTAATGTCCGTGGTTGTACATGGACTGAGAGCGCCCAATGTTATTCTTATGGAGAATATAAAAAATCAATTTATTCCTTGATTCCCAACCGTTTTCCATGAAACTAAGTATGCAGCGTAAGGTCACATCACCCAACAAAATCGCTCAAAAAAGCTTGGTACTACAGGGAGAAGAGGGAGTAGTCCCCCTCATGAAATTTTAACAATTGATTCTATTTTATTTCTCTTGTTGTTCTTTTCAGAAATTGGATGATTATATTTGAAACAATAAACTATTAAATGATATTTAGATAAACGTTATAATAGATGGAATATGATGGAAATAAGAATATGATGGTTTTATTCAAAATTGTCGTTTAAATTGACGTAAGGGAGAAAGTATGTGTCAGTCCACTGATATCATTTATTTGTACACTACTGTTCAGTAAACTGAAAGTAAAACCTCACTGCAGCACTAAACACAAAACAAAATCAAGAGTTCAGAGTAAACTGAGGTGGCAATGAACTGTCATGACACTGAGCTGAAATGAACAAGTAAACATAACCCAAATACCCCCGTCGCAGCAGACCAATATAATATAATATAATAATATATCAATAAGTTTGGTCAAAATCTGTAGATAAACATAAGAATTATTTGTCTTCTTCATAAGATTAACATGGGAAAGAGTGTGCAGGTTTGCTGCTGTGAGGAACACTGAGAGTAGGCATTTATACCATCAAAAATTTTTATTTTTAATATTTATACCAACTTTCAACAACATCTGTCCATAAATAAAGGAGTTTGCCTATTCTCCATATGATTAACATGGGAAAAGAGTAAGCAGGTTTGTTTCCATGATCAACACATAAACTAGTATAAATGGATGAAACTCAACCACATAAAGCTAAGTATAAAATTTTATCCAAAAATAATGGTTAATAGGTGAAAAATTAATTTTTCTTTATCCTCCATAAGATTAACATTGGAGCCTCTAAATACAATGTACTGTGTTTAGATTTTTTTATATCTCGGTAACCGTTGGAGATAGAGAAAAACTTTAAGGAACTAAATTGTGTAGTTTTTAAGGTGATTCTAATAGTGAAAGATAACATTTGAAACTTTTAAAAATTACATGGGAAAAACGCAAAAAACCCATTTTCGGGGTAAAAAACCCCCCCAAACTACCCGTTTCGATTGTCCGATATGTCTGGTTTACGAACTCGTCCGAGCAAATGCAGGAATACACGTCTCTACCAAATTTGGTCTCGATCGGACCATTTTTACGAGAGTTATCGTGTTCACAGACACACACACACATATGTATATATATATATATAATTTTAACAACTATCGGTTTTGGTCTCTAGGCACCTAAAGAAGAAAAAATAACATGGTCCGGGGCTTAAGTCTTACCATGAGACCTACGGTAATAGCTTCTTTCCTATGGGAAATTCGCTAACAATTGCTATCTATGCAAAAGTATCTATGCATATAGACCATTTTTTGCATAAAATATTTTTACTTTGACCATTTATACCAAATTTCATAAACATATGTCCATAGATAAAGGAGTTTGCCTTTGGAGTTGCCTTTGCGTTGGCATGGGAAAAGAGTATGCAGGTTTACTGCTATGATAAAAACATAAACTATGATTTTTAAGCATCTGAAGCATAAGATCTCAACCACATGAAGGTAAATACCAAGTTTAATTTAAATACATTGAATGATATGTGAAATATTAATTTTTCCATATTCTCCTTAAGATTAACATTGGAGCCCCAAAATACAACATACCATGTTTTAATATCTCAGTAACCGTTGGAGATGGAGAAAAACTTTAAGGAACTAAATTGTGTAGTTCTGATACTAGTGGTGAAAGATAAAATAAAAAAATTTAAATTACATATGAAACACACATAAAATCCAATGTTTGAGTACTACCCCTTTAGATTGACCAATATGTCTGGTTTACGAACTCGCCCGAGCAAATGTAGGAATACACATCTCTACCAAATTTGGTCTCGATCGGAACATTTTTATGAGAGTTATCGTGTTCACAGACACACACACACACACACACACATATATATATATATATATACATACAAATTTTAATGACTATTATTTTTGGTATCTTTTCTCTAAAATGAAAAAAACAACATGGTCCCGGGCTTAAGTCTTACCATGAGACCTACGGTAATAGCTTCTACCCTATGGGAAATTCTCTAACAATTGCTATCTATGCAAAATCATCTATGCATGTAGACCTTTCCTCGCTAAATTGTGGCGAAGGTGTGTAGCTCTCGAATATGGCAACATACTTAATCATACGGTGCGACGCAAGTTAGCAAAAAACAATCAATGTTTCCTTTAAAACAAAAAAAACAAACTGAACAATATATTGAAGAATAAAAAAACCATCGTCCGATAACATTAATAACACACACAAAACCGGTATTTATAAAATAAATTATAGCAGTTGCCCCAGGTTTTATATTGGTCAAACTGCTAGGTCTATTAATATCAGATACAAAGAACATTTACCAGGAAAACCCACCACTAAGTCTACCTCTTTGTACACCAATCATTTAATAGACAGTAATCATGATTACTCCAACATTCATGATAATCTTTAAATTCTCCACGTATGCAATAAAGGTCGATTCATGGACACTATGGAAGAATTTGAGATGTATAAGGCCGACAAAAAAGAACCAAATAATGTATTAAATGAACAAAGAGGCTTTAAATCCAACTTAGTTTATGAATCGGCAATAAAGTTAACTGAGTGGTCGGCCCAGCAAATATCAACAATTGATAGGGGAGGGGGACAGCAAAAGACCACAGCTCTGTTAACGGCGATAACAATAGTCCGGAATAGCTTCTCTACACATCATGCGGCAATCCCAGAACCGGTAAAATTTTCTAAACATGTGTAGTTTTTTAATGTTTTTTCCGTATTGTTATGTGTTTGTGTTCTTGGAGTTTTTATTTTAAATGACGACGCCCTCTGGACAAAATTGGCGCCCTCCATTCCACCAGATGAAACTCAAAAAAAAGATTGTAATTTTAATTTTAAATCTAACAATACTTTGTTGGACGAAATCCTTAGGCCTACCCGGATAAGGGAGATAATGAACTTTTAATGTTAGCTTAAGAACCCAAGCGCCACCGCCGTGCAGTGGTTTGCATAAAAAGTACATTTTCTCGCTTATCCGTGGACGGATTTCATTCAAAAAGTTTGTTAGATTTGAAATAAAAAATTACAACATTTTTATTACTTGTAAAATTTTATAAGGTTAATGTTTTTTTTGTTATTTAAATTAAAAGATTTTTAACTGCCGCCATTTTCAAAATATAAAAGTAAACTAAATGATAATTTCAGAGTATTTTCCTCTATGGTCTATAAATATGGGTGCAAAGTTTGGTTTCTGCAGCTTAAGTAGCTTGAGATATAATGTTTTTGTAAAAAATACCAAAAGGTGGCTAGCGGCTAAATGAAGGATTTTTCTACATATGTTTATAGGAAATTTGTTATTTATTTTGATGAGTACTACCAATTCTCCAAGTTTGTCCCCTACTTTAATGAACACCCTGTATATACACTATAATATACTATATATGTGTTATATCTTTATAATTTTAAGTTATAACGTACAGTGACTTTTCCAAGGCTATAAGTTATTAGCGAGGGTCTTTTCACTGCAAGAGCTCGCACTTCATCTCCTGACAGAATAAAAGTTCTTTGATAGAACCCAAGCCTTTTATCAATATCTACAGTCCTACAACAGAAAATACCAATAAATCAAATAATAAAACCAAATCAACAATTTTATTAAATTTAATTAAATATTACAGTATACGAGGGGGTGACCAAAAGTAACCGGAATAGGATAAGCGCTAGGGCATGTCTAGCGCCACTCTTAGTCAGTTCAGTCTCGCGCAGGACATAGAGCTGGCACATTCTGTTTTTCTGTAGCATCATTTTTTGCTGAAGCTGTTTCACTGCTACTTCGTTTTTTATGATGCAAGTTCAAGTGAACAACACCCCGCCGTGAAATTTGGTTTTCTCCTCGGTAAAACTGCTGCTGAAACTTTTTTAATGTTGAAAACAGCATACAAAGGTGATGCTTTGGGTAACACTAAAGGGTACAAGTGGTTTTCTCGATTTAAAAATGATGAGTGGAAAAAATTATGACTGTCACTCATAATTGACATAATTGACTCATGATTGTGACTCATTCCGGGCGTCCAACTTGACGTTGATGAAAATGTCGAAAAAAATTGAGAGCTTATGCTCACAGACCATCGACAGACAATTGAATAACTGTCAGAAATGAGTAGAATATCTTTGAGCTAGGTTCAGCAAATTTTAACTCAAGATTTAGGAATGAAACGCATTGCTGCCAAATTTGCTCTGACAATCAAAAATCATGTTGAGTCGAAACATGTCAAGAACTAAAAGAACAGCTCAAAACTGATCCAGATTTTTTCAAAGGTAATTCAAATAAAATCACAAATGGTAATGAATCATGGTACTATGGTTACGACCCAGAGACAAAATAGCAATCAAGCCAGTGGAAAACATCATCTTCACCTCGGCCAAGTCAAGTCAAACATCAAAACAATGTTGATTTGCTTCTTTGATATGAAAGGAGTTGTTCACATGGAGTTCGTTCCTCCAGGTCAGACTGTCAATCAAACTTTTTATTTTGAGGTCTTAAGAAGATTGTGCTATAGCGTTCATAAAAAAAGACCTGATTTAAGGCAAACAGGTGATTGGTTCTTCCACTATGACAATGCACCTGCACACTCGGCAATCATTCTTATCCAGTTTTTGGTTCAAAACGACATGGTTTCGCTGCCCCTTACTCGCCTGACCTTGTTTCCTGGCATGAAAGAATGGCTATTTAAAACCATTGAAGAAATCAAGAAAAAAACCAGACAGGAACTTGCAGCCATCTCTGAATATGAGTTCAAACAATGTTTCAAACAGTGGAAGCACCGCTGGGACAGGTGTATTGCTTGTAATTGAGAGTATTTTGAAGGGGATAAGGTTTTTTTGTAAATAGCTTAAACAAAATTCCGGTTATTTTTGGGTATACCCTCGTACATTACAGAATGCTATGTTGTTGAATGGAATTTCCCATTAACAGTTTCAGAAGGTGAAAGGAAGAAATGTTCATAAGTTTAAAGGTTAGAAATTTAAATGTCATGTTTTAGAGACTAAACTTGGGATTGTGATGCAAAAAGTTTTTTTGCCTTTTTCTGCTTCAATTTTCACTCATTCAAAATTAAACTTGTAAATTTTTTTGTAAAGTTCATAAATGTTGTTTAGTTTGTGGCCAGATACTTTTAATAAGATAAATAAAAATTTTACAATAAAAGTTTCAGGCCCTGTAATGTTTTTGCAGATATTTGTATCAAGGTCAGTGGGTTAACAAGCAATATTTATAATGATTATATTAAACCTACCTGAAGTTGAGCCAAAAGGGATTTCTAGTAATAATTCTTGTTATTCCTTCGCTATTAAACTTTTTAGCTTCCAAGTAATTTATTCGAATTTGCAGATCATTTAAGTCTTGTTCAAATATCAGAGGGTTTTTTGTAACAAATTTACCTAATACTTCTGCAGGTACTCCAGTATCATGTAAAAACCTTTAAAGATAATACCAATTAAGATTTATTGTTATCATAAAATAGCATGTATGTAACAGATTTTTAAATTCTCAAATTCAAAAAATTCGTTATTTAAAAATCTGATAAATTTAAATTTAAAAATTTAAATTTGACAATCCAAGCATTTATATTTCTTATTTCCTCTTTCAATAGAGGAAATATAAAATAAATGTAATGTAATGTAGACTTTGTTTTCACTTTAAATGTAAACATTTGCACTAATTTTGACTAAAAAGAACTTAACTCCCAGAACCCTTTTTTTAAATTTCATTATTTCATTTGTACTGTACCAATAAAATTTAAAATCTATGAATTGACTTTGAAAAATTGTATTTTATAAAAACAAATCTTTTCATCACTAAAAAAAAAATATTTACAAATGGTATTTCACAAAAATCAAAAATCAAAATAAGCAATTATAAAATATTTAAATTCAACAATTCTCCCAATAAATTATAAAGAGAGAAAATCCCACATTCAAATTTATATATTATTATGAAAAATTCTGATTATACGAGGGTTTCTGACAGATGAAACACGAGCTTTCGTATTACCTAGTACAGTCGACAATTGCTGCGTT